>JAOXXN010000446.1:81472143-81500310 GCA_026770055.1 Myrmophylax atrothorax
AATTGATGATGGTTCTCTAAGTGACATCTTGGAAGGAACATTAATAACAGTTATTTAAAGTACTCTCATTAAAAGCACTGCCATGTTTATGTTTTGCAGCTGTATTCCTTTAGGCCATCAGTCATTTCCTACAGAGAGGATTTTACACACACAGACTAATTACCCACATTTGATGAGAGAAACTCATCTGGGTTCCTCCAAATGGGAATAAATTATGTTTCATATTAGCTGATTATTGTTAATGGCATTGAGTGCTGTCTAGGAGGAAGAAAGGGGAAAGAGGTTGATTAATTGTTCCTTAAAAGCAACTGGACAGTTTTAAGCTGCAAGATGGCAATGTCCATGTCTGCTTCTGCCAAAAAGTATTTCCCACTTCGCAGCAGAGGAACATGGTGTAGCAGAATACTATGAATTTCTGCTGGACAGACTGAGTCCTGCTCCTTGGCCACTGAACTTTTTACCATTTCATAAGACATGGAATACATCACTTGGAGAGAAAAAGTAGAACTGGCATTGCACACATGTATGTGCAGGACAGGTTGGTTCCTTTACATCCACGGTTCTGTATTTCCTCTAACCAATTATGGCTCTATACAACTGCTACATCTTTGTGCCCTTGACAGCAATAAATCAATTTGACTTTGTTAAAAGTCTGAATTGGTTTAAGTGCTTCACACTTTCAATATTTCCATGACTGTAGCTGTGAAGGGCAAAAATTTGTGGAATGATTTGTGAGACAGTTTATGGAAAATATAACTTAGCGCATTTATGATAATGCTAATATTTCAAAATATGGAAAGATGCTAAACTTCCAATGCTCTTCCTCATTACCTCAAAGAGGTTGTCTCTTTCAAGTTCACATACAATGCACTGAAATTCAGGCCTTTCACTTCAAATCTATTTTGCAACATCTTGCAATTTGCTAGATCATCTTGCTTTTGTAAAGTCAACAAATCCTGGACTTCATGTCTTCTTGGTAGTCAAATGACAGAGCTGAGTTTAACTGAAGATTGTAAATTTCTGAATACTTCGTTTTGTACTCTAGTATGCTGGTGTTGCTTTGGCTTTCTGAGGATCTCAGTGCTGCAGAGGTCATGTTATGGCAGCAGTCTTGAATGTCTATAATTTATATAGGCACTGATGCTCTTTGTAACATGTCATATTGTGAAAAGCAGGACCCAAAAGCTGAGAAAGTGGAGATGGTCAGAATCACACCAATCTGTGGCAGGATTGTCAACAAAATAAAATATTGCCATCACCAGGCAGCTCATATTCACATTCACAGCGTGAGATTCTGATGCCAGTTGTACTGTCAGCAAAATGAAGGCAAACTATCAGAAGGCAGGTTGAGCTTTTATCACAACAGCATAAATTGAGGTAGGAAAATAAATGAAATAGTACTTTTGTGTGGGGTCTGAAATTTTGTAAGAACCACACTTTGAGAAATTCCTATTGCATTATGGGACCTCAGATTAAGGGATGTGACCTTTTCCTACACAGACTGAACTAGGACAAGAATGAAATTAGTAAGAAATTTGTATGAATTGAACTATGCAATTGACCTTCAAGTAAAGATTTTCCCTCTGCACACCAGTGAACCAAGCAGCATGATGGAGAGACAGGCTGGAAGAACTCTACACTAAGCAAGGTGTGTGAAGGCATAGCTGTTTGTGTATTTGCATCTCTGGACATCAGACTAATGCTCATACATGTAGTCACCTTGACATAAGTAACCAAAGCACAGTAAGTTGTAATCAAGGTTATAATGGCTTGCAGCCTGTTCTCCAGCATGTTTATGTGATGCAGATTGCCAGGGATGCAAGAGCATCTCCACTCCAGCTTGGTCCTGGTCAGAGGATGGGCTGAGTGAACAGCACAAGGGACATTGCTGGGCACAACACGAGAACATGTTGGATGTGACAGGTAAGAGTGCAGGTGTCTGAAACAACTAATGGATGATGCCCAAGGGATGGCTGGTTTTGGCAAGGGGTACAGATGGAGATGAGGTGGTCAAAATTCACAAGAAAGTGGAGGGGAGTACAGCCTTGCAAGACCCACAGCACCTTGGCTGCTGCAACAATAATTGCATATAAAGCTGAGCTTGCTTACATTAACTGTGTCAGAAATACCAGGTTTGAATGTGGATGTTGCAAAACTAGGACTGATAGAGAGAAGGTAATTTGGTCAGGGTGGTCCATCTGGGAGGAAGCTGAGATGGAGAAAGGGAGGGCCAAGGCTGGTGAAAAGGATGAAAATTGGAAGAAGGGATAATAAGGGAAAAAGGGAGTAAGTGTTGTTCATCCACAGCCAAAATTAGGGCAATAACCCAACCTGTTGTCCACACCAGAGCACATGAGTCAAACCCAAGATCATGGCTGGGAGGCCTGGGGGGACAGGGACTTTTCCCCTGCTGGGTGGCATAGGGACCCAGGGGACAGAGGGATGCAGCACCCTGCAGCTGTTGTGTTGATACCTGCCCCAGCCCCAGTGACTTTGGTATCTACCCATCACCTCCTCAGGGCAACAAGGTGAGTCCGTGTCCTCTTGCCTAAGTGCTCAGGAAGGCCAGCTGTGTGTGTGCAGTAACCCTCATGACTCTGCTTATTTTCCATTGAAAACTAAACCCTGTCTGTGGGGCTGCTAAAATGGCAAGCTGCAAAGTGTTGCTTAGGCACTGTTATTTCTGTTTCTGGATCTGATGTTTTGTTGCTCTCTCTCTTCTGTTGACATGCCTAGAACAAATGCCAGGGTGACCATGATGTTTTAACTCCCTCAGCATCAGAAGGTGCATCTCCCCTTACTTGTTAGGGAGGCTTAACGTTTCTTCCCAGTGGACACTGCCAACCTAGAGGATTTTCTTCCCAAGTTAGAAGCCTGGGAGAAAATTGATAGGAAAGGGGAGGTGATGCCTCCCAAAAAGCCTTGGTGCAATCTGATCTGGACTCAATGAAAGACCACAAGCTGGCAGTTTTGCAAAGCATTTTTTAAAAAAGAAATCCATCCGGGATGGAGGTAAGCTTTTCTGATGCAGATCATGGCACATGCAAATGAGAAACAATAATTAGTGACGGTATTCAAACCATGCTCCCTCCTACAAGCAGTGGTATAATTATCATTTACAGATGATTACTCATTTTTATCTACTTTCAATACAAAAATTAGTAAATCCTAGGTAGTGAAAGCTCCTAAGATGCTGCTGAGCTGCAATCTGATACAAACTACGACTCAATGAAGATTTAATCCTGGTTTTAGTAAGATATAAATAAAAATCTCTGTGGTGGTAAAATGTACAGATTTCTCATAAAAAACTAGAGTAGCTGCCTACTCTAGTTGCAATAATTTGTAATAAATAATACTTTAAGTTTATAATAATTTGCTTTAAAGACATTATCAAATGAAAAAATAACTTCAAAACTCACCATCACTTCTCATAACACTTTAGACCCTTAGCACTGTACATATAAAAAGTCTCTTTTGTTTTATACTACACAAAATACCCATGTGAAATTCAGCTCATTGTGTGCAGTTCACCTACCCTTTTCATGCCATGCCTTAAATCCTCCGATGTTTAACCTACAGACACCAGAGTCTATACTTTCCCATAGCATGGAGCCAAGAGACATGGGTGGCTGGATCTTGCAAAGTATTTTGGTGTAGAATTTATAGTAATCAGTTGTACAACCCTACACTGTCAAAACATGTAAGTGTTCCCTTTCCCACTAAGGTGTGGCAGGAAGACCTTCTTCCTGTGCCTCTTCTTTCTCCAGAGATGATTTATGGAGATAGAAACCTTCTTTCACTAAAAATCTGTGCCTGACAGTGCAGAAAATAAAAAGGTGTTTTGATTTGCCTCCATTTGTTTTGCAGACTGCATTTGTACAAGTGCTGAAATGAGCTGGCTTGGATGCCAGAAACATCATGTTACATTAGCATGGAGTGCTGAATGGGTTAATTCACCCAGCCCAGAAACGGGCAATTCTCAGCCGTGGAGTTTCCAGTCTTGTTGAATGAGTTAACGTGATTAAAGTTAGCTGAAGTGCTCTACCCTGATACATGCATGACATCTATGCCAGCAGGGGTCGCAAGCTTGTTTAATTGTCCCATGGCAGCATTCAGCTGCTCCAGGTCTGTGTTTGTCAGCTGATCTTGCCACAGTGCAATGGTGCTCTTGATCCCTGGTGATTTCCTAATTTATAGATAGCCAGACCCAAGAGACAGGTAACCTACACGCTTAACCTCTCATCTGGGAAGAAAAATACAGTCTGCCTGTGTTACTGACCCTTGCAAGCTTCATGCTTAACAGTCACTCTCACATAGAGACATTATTCTCCAATTTAATTTTTTTTTGAAAACCTGTGGTTAAGACTGTCTTCCTTAAACTCCATATTCCTAAATGTTTTTCACTACTAAAGCAGACCTTTTCTCTGTGTTTTCAGTTCTACCTGTCTTTGTATATGCTTCCTTACAAGATGCCACGTTACCAACTTTCCTTCTCCTCTGTTTTAACTAAATTTTTAAATATTTTATTTTTTTTAACCTATGTTGTTTCACAAGGTTGATCATGGCAGTGATTCCTGCTCTGGATGCTTTCCTGTTTCAGGAAAACAAAAATTTCAGAGACCTGGTGACAGACTCAAGGGAACAGGTGACTGTTGCAAGGGAAGATATTCACCTCAGGTTCTGTGCTGCTGCAACACCCACTGCTGCTTTTGGCTTGGCTGTTTTGCTCTGCGCTTCCTTTTTGTCTTATGGAATGGTTCAGCAAGGCACACACAGGCACCAAACAAAAGAGAGTCGATGCTGAGTATTGGTGGGTCCTGGGGCCCTTCATAATCCTTCCTCCTACTGCTAAACCTTCATTCAGACTATTTATTTATTCATTGACTGTATGACTAAGACCTGCAATCAGATAAAATACAGGTGGGAGGACAGCTTGGATACTGAGATACCCTAGCAGACATCAGCAGCTAAACTGCAAGATCGCTCCCTGTGATTTGTAAGGGAGCAGGGCAGAGAAGTGTGCCATTTCCAGCACTTACAGCCCTCCTTAGAAGAACAACACTTGGGATGATGCTTCACTGATGGGTGGTCCTGGGACACAGGTTCATGAAGCTGATTAGTAAGGTGACACACAACGTATGAATGGTCCCGAGCAGGCGAGTCCATCCCCCAAACCTGCCTTTCTTCCTGCAGCCACATCACTCAGTCTGCCAGGCAACAGCCAAGATGCAGATCCATCCACAACAAGTTCCAGAAACATTTTTCCAAAGCAAAAGACAGTCATATTTTCCTTAAAACCAAACCAAAATGACAGTTATTCTGATGTAGAGATCATGCTGTCACAACACTGGAAAACTGGTGTTGAAGAGATCACCCGTTTCTTAGTTGGGAATAGCATAGACACCATCTTAGTGTTTGAAGGAAATAGAGAATCACACAACAAAGTGCTGGGGGAGCTGGGAAGAGAGGAGTTTGCTCTATTATCTTCTGGAAAAAAAAATCTCTTGCTTTTAAAACTGGACCCAGCAACAAAACGTTTCAGTGCCCCCTTGCTCATTAACCATTTAATCTAATGGTTAATCTAATTTAATTTAATGTAAGAAATCTATGTTTCCCCTTTTGAATGGACTTACAAAAAGAAAATCCATCATTCAAACTCATTTTGATTAATGCTTACTCTCTACAAAAAAATAAATCTTGACTTCTCCAGGTTGCAGTTATGTGGAGAATGGAAGAACTAGCCACAGAGCTCCAGGAATGGTAACTTTTTAAATAATATGAGCTATTTTGAAGGTTATTATCCTTTGAAATAATAATGTTGTGTTTGTTTTGTAACCACAAACAAAAATGCCTTGTTGTGACTCTCCTCCCATGGTCTTTGAGAACAGAAACCATGCAGATCTTATAAAATTGTTGTAAACCAATAACTATTTTGCTGGAGAAAAATCGTACATGGGAAAAGTATTTTAAAAAAGTCTGTTTCATTTGCCAACTATTCAAGCAGCTCACTGGAACACCTTAAAAATTCCTCTGGAAAGGACTATGTCTAATATAACTAGACAAAGTTGCTGTGGGAACCATTGGGTTTTTCCCTAGCTGGCAATCATTATTTTTGCTCACTTTGAGGTGACGATCCCAACACAGTTTGCAAGCCTAACACTTCACATATTGTACACAGGCCCTGTGGGAGGCACAGTCCAATTCCTCACTTATTAACACCTGTGGGGAAAGAAAAGCACTTTGTGGGTGGGAGACCATGCGAAGACAAGGGGATTGTCTTGTCCTGCAGCTCTCGATGCCCGAATGCTGAGTTGGCTCTAGAAATTCAGCAGCACTGTATCCTGCTAATGAACTGGGCTTATTATCTCTAGGCACATGCCTGAAATCCTACTTAATCTTCATTGTTTCGTGGCCTAAAAGAAACTTAAATGTTTATAAGAGTGCACCTTGCAGGGAAGACTCATTCTCTGTGGTGACAGTTATTACACAGCCACCTTTTCTGTGTCACCTGTGGCTTTAAAGGCCTCTGTTTTCATCAGTTGGGCCCTCAGATCTTCTCTTTCCTAACAGAAGAGCCTGAGCACTCATTCCTCATATTGATGAACTGTGCTGTTGTTCCTCTGTATCTCTATATCTGCATTATGCAGGAGCTGCATTATTAAAGATGCTTAGGTCACTTAAGTCCTCGAAACCCTGGTCTACAAAATCCCTAACTCTCATATAAAGACAGTGAAACATTAGCTCCTGGGTGCATAAATCCTTTCTGAATATGGGTAGGAGGCTCCTAAATTAATTAGCTGCTTTAGTTATTCTTTCTGAGGAGTTTCTCAGGCTTGGAGCTCAGCCATGTAGCACAGCATAAGTGGCAGGATCAGAAAACTACTGGCAGGAACCTAATATGCCATGGTCTGTTATAGTTTTGTTGCTTTGCATTTAAACCACTAACTAGAAAAGGAAGCATCTGCTTTTCAAGGTCTCCCAAATGCATTAAGAGAAAAACTGCCAAAAAAAAAAAATCTGAATTGAATTCTCACCTACGAATGCATTTTCCATCTCAATTCCTCATCTTGCTGCTTAGAGAGATGTCAAAGACACACAAATATTTACCGATGAGTATTATAGATTCAGCTCTGGGGAAATGGTGCTATTTGCATTTATATGGAGACTATCACTTTATACAAGCTAAATGCCACTGTCCATGCATTGTTTTTCCAGTCAATATTTGTTTCTTGCTGCTCATATGTAGCAGGAGACTGATGTCAATGGGGTTCATTTAATCTCCACATCACTTGGTTCTTTATACAAGCACTCTGTAATTCATAAAGGCCTCAAATGAACGAATAGGACAGGCTAAAACTTAGTACTCCTTGAAGCTTGATCTGAGATCCTTTGAAATCAATGGAAATACTTCCACGGTGAGCAAAAAGTTTCGGATTAAGCCTTAGTGAACATATGCCCAATTTCTCGCTGATAAAATAAAGCATGACTCATACAATGACTCTAGACTTGGTATGAAAGGAAAATTCTGTGTGACTGAACAAATAGTATTATTGTAGCAGAAGGTGCTGTGGGTTCTTAATCATGTAGAAAAATGTCTCATATTGGTGAGCAGCACTGGGCTGGTGGCACGAGCCCGCTGCCTGGGACTGCGAGCGTGGGATTTCCATCTGGCCAGTGTGCCTGCTGCAAGCATGGGAGAAATGAAGTACTGAAAGCCCATGTGGTGTACAACAACCTAAAGGTCAAGGACAGACTCCTGCTTAGTATGAGAAAACACTCCTTGCACAAGTCCTGGGTACAAACCCTACTTAGACATTCAGGTATTAGGCTGGCTGAGCTCTGACCTCCACGGTGGCCTGGTGCACCCTCAGTTTGCCATGTAGGAAGAGGATCCAAAGTTGCTGCAGTACATTTATGGCAGTGTGAGTTTGTGTTTGAACTGAACTCATACTACTATCTCAGTTTTAAGGCAAACTCTTGGTGGACTTTGGCCCTGGGCTGCAATTTGAACAAAAATCTCAAGCTAAGCCTAGTCAATAGCTCTTGAAAAAGCACATGAAAAATAAAGTTACTGCTTTTATCTCCAGAACTTTGCTGTTGGTAGTGGAAACCATGGGAACCATTAGATCAATCCCAGACACTTGCTGAGCTGACAGCACATAGGAACAACTTTTTGGTTACCCTCAGAATACAGTTGCTGCTGTGATACCACAGTTACATTATTCAGGGTCTTAGTGATAACTACTTCTTGCTGTAGCTTCCACATGAAGGCACATGTTTTCCCTGAAACTCTTACTAAACACAACCTAAAATGTTTAATTTTGTCCACTGCCTGGAATAACCAAACTATGGCTCTGCTTTTGGAGACTTTCAGTTGCAACCAAGATCACATAACTGGTACTGTAACTACTTATCTGGGGCATGATGTAAATACAGAATAAGCTAAAAATCATTATGAAAATAACTGAATATCAACCATTTCAGACATGTCATTATATGAATTAGTGATAATTAGCTGTCAAAACCCATAAGCACAAAATAATTAACCCACAAATACAACATAAATATAGAGTAATTACATAATTTCACTCACTATAAAGACTGAGTTGTCCTTTAGTGAGTGTAATAAAACAAGATGAATCAGACTCTGTTGAAGTAGTGTACATTAAGATAGCAGGAGTTGGTGTGTATAATGCAAAAAGAAAAAAAGACAGTGTTTGGCTCTAATTCTCAACAGAATGCCACTGAAAATCATACATTTTTCAGCTACAAACTATATATACCAATTTTCTATTTTCCCTTTTTGAAGTAAATTGGTCATACTAAATACAGAAGACTGTGGTTCATGCTAATAACATCCTATTCACATAGCCACTCATTAACCAGAAAAATGCTTAGGTGAACATGTCTTGCCCTGGGTTGGGTTTTCCTGCAGCAGACAATACTCGTAACAATTAAGAGATGTTAAAATCATGCTAACAAGGAAAGGGTCATGGGGAAAAAAAAACCCTAACCAGAATCCCTCTGCAATGCTCCCCCTCAGGTACCTGTCTCAGTGGTAGAAGACTGATTTTAAGGGCATAATATATTTCACATCTACAGTGTGCCTTTCAAATATATTTTTCTAACTAAGAATATTAATTTCTGGATTAAACTAGAGTTCTTTATTCAGCAGCACAAGCAAAGCCTTGATTTCCTCTGCAACAGAAATTATGAGGAAGATAAAGGATTAGAAGATGGAGAATGTCAGTCTCTTGTTTTACCAGACAGGTGCTTCAGGAAGCTTATATAGATACAGGCTTGGGTAGAAATCACTGTGGGATCACAGGTGAATACAGCAAACCAAAATGCTTTAAAATTCATCAGCTCTATAAAATTTAAAGAGCATACATCCTCTAACTCATACTAAACTAAAAATGCATGCATTACATATGTTTTGTACATACACAATTACTATGAAATTGTACAACCAGTATATTATTTATTAAATACTGGAAGTCCAAGGACCTGGACATCAGTTTAGAATT
This sequence comes from Myrmophylax atrothorax, assembly GCA_026770055.1. NCBI lineage: Eukaryota > Metazoa > Chordata > Aves > Passeriformes > Thamnophilidae > Myrmophylax > Myrmophylax atrothorax. Next base: position 81,481,671 of record JAOXXN010000446.1, read on the forward strand.
TGAATTCTAATAATGAATGACACAATTGTGCTGACTCACCTACTCCTGAGGTGACAAAAGGAAAGGAGCTGACATTGCATGATCCCTGTTCACTCCAGCAAGGGCTGGAACAACATTTATGTGGCATTTGAGGCTTCCTCATACCACGTGGGAAGACTGGCTGTATTACTTCCTAGATCCCGTTCAGCTTTGCAGCTGATATCCAGCCCAGCATTGCTTGCAGTGAGAGATAATGGGCAGCATTCACTTAGACAGCAGTACTAATTGCTTTTGGACAAGCTGCCAGGCCTGACACCCCTCCTGCTTTGTTAAATGTGGACATTGCTCACCAGACAACACCTTTTTGCCTCCAAAGCAAACACATACCAACCTGTGTGGCATTTATTGGATGGAGAGTTAGTTTCTGAACAGCATGGTCCTGAAGATCCTACCAGGCTGAGTAAATTTGCCTCAGGCAAAGCTTGTGCAAGGTAGATAGTCTTCCTTCATGCAGTGGAGTCTCTAGGACATTAGACCAATGTAACAGAGCAGAACATGGGATAAGAAAAGGAGCTGTTGTGATTCCGTGTCACCACTACATGAATTTATTTCTGGGGTTACATGGCCACCACTTATGATGCGGAATTTAGAGTTCAGAAATCACCGAAACAGAATAGCTCTGAAGGAATGTGAAACCCTGACTGGCTTTTGCAGAAGTGCTCAGGGGCAAAGGCAGCAGAGCAGGCTGCTGGGGTTGTGCATCATAAACCACAAAACACAACAGAATTACTCCAGATAAATCCCTGGAGAGATGCACCAACCTGCTGCGCAACCTGAGCAATCCCAAATTCCCAGAAGAGGTTGCAGCTACAGGTAGCCAGAGGCTGGCATTGCTCTCCCGCTTTCCCACTCTTTGTGGGGATGACCAGGCCACAGGGCACTTTGTGGCTCTCCCCACAGTGACGAGGGATTTGCTTTATTTAGGACCATGCTGGAGGCTGAGAAGCAGCCGAATGCTCTGGAGGAGTGCCACTGGTCAAAGCAGAGGTGCTGGTGACGCAGGGACTCCTCAGCTGGGAGAGCATCTCTCAGGGCACTCACTGGTTATAAAAAGGAAGCTGAAACATCTCAGATGGCTGCAGGTTGTTGCAGCAAATTAAACATGAAACACAGTAGACAGTTTTGTATGATCTATTAGACCTTCATATTGGACTAATTTATTGCTTGGTTCTTCATAGCCCAGAAGAAGTTCCAAACATCCTCTGGTTTTGGTCCTTTTCAGAGGCCTTGGCATAGAAGACACATCCTGTAAGAGTCAGTAGGATCTGGAAATTTATTATGGAGGCTGTCCCAACAATGTTAAATGAGCAGCTGTAGCCCTTACTCCCAGGTGTCTTTCGTCATGCTGACACTGCTGGCACACTTTGTATGAAATGCCAATCCAAGAGTGTTGAGGTTTTGTGAAGACTGTCATATTCTTCTCAATGACCATGTGAGAAGTACTCCACGTTTTGAATCAGTTTGATTTGCTTCTCACCTAGCCATCTGCTGGGGCAGCGTAGTTGTAGAGAAGACCTCTGGCTCATTCATGCTGGTGGAGTCACTGCCGGCTTCATCCATTGCTGAAGGGTGGCAAACACACTCCAGGGCTGAGTGCCTGCAGGAGGAAAATGAGGCAATTCAGAAGTTGTTCGTAGGTGTCTCACTGCAGTGGTTGCAAGCAAGAATGCTTGTGCTGCTCTTCATGCTGCTCTGCATTAAGGAAGTGCAGGCACTCACCTTTAATGGATGATTACTCTTGGATGAGTTTGCTAATGGCTGCCGTTATGTCAGTCATGAAAATCATCTTCGCGATTTCTGAAAGACCCCATTAACACTGCATTAGAATCCTGATAGCTTTAATTCACTGCATTATTTAATTACTTAAATTTTTTAAACATATCAGAATACCTTCTAAGTCAAATGTGACCTCCTGGTCTTCTGTGAGAGAGGCTGACCTTGAGCACGCTTCCTGGGGCTGTTTCAGGCTTGCTTCTCTCTTCAGATATGCTCTCCCTGCAGCACTCAGCCTTATACCTTCAGAAAAAGGTGTTTTTGAGGGAAGCAGCATGCTAAGTGATTTTCTTTTTTGTGATTTATCCAAGTGCCTGTTTGCTCCCACATGCTGTGAGTGGATAATAGCAGTTCTCAATCAAAGTTAAAATTACTAACGCTCTTGTCTGTGAAAAATTTAGTACAGGAAAAAAAGGTTAATGATGCTGCTATACTACCGATCGTACTATGGTTTGTCTTATCTTCAGCCCTGCATCGTTGTGAGCATTATTATATTGACTGGTTATGCCAGACGATCTCTCAGCTGAAATCCATGTAAGACAATTGTATCTGATATTTTGCCAAGATGGTGAAACTAAAGCAGAAAAAGCCATGTAAGCAGAAACAGAAAACATTTTTTGAGACACTATGTACATTATCCAGTAAACACTCACAATTAAATAACTGTACTGACAGCACAGTGATTAGCACAGAGAATTACTCCATCCTCCTCTTAAATATATGTTTATAGCAGTAAATTTTGCCTATGTATTATAACTCATATCTGGAAGGTATTGAAATTATTTGGCAGAGAATGTTGGAGTAGTTTGGAACAAAAAAATCAAACAAAAAAGAGCAACAACAGCAGCCACTCTCACTTCAACTTATTGACACTTCAGTGTCTGCAGTCCCATCATACACAGGCAACATACCATTAATTCTCTTTTTCTAGTTTGGTTTACTCTAGGGTCTTTTGAGACACATGTTAAGACTAATTTTTAGTTGCAGTCTGCTACAACCTTTTGTCATTGTAAAAGGGCAGAGAGTTGATCCTTTCACTTATATATTCTCAGTCTTCTACTGAACACATTTAATTTATGGGAACTGGAAAATGGGACAGCATTAGCGTTTCATATATTCATGTACAGTCATTTTTAGTTGAGATAGATGAACTCTGATGGATTACACAGCATCAAATTATATGCTTCAAATTATATGGTGTAGTGATGGAGTGGTTTGACCAAGTCACAATAGGCTCTTTATCTGAAAAGGTCTTATATCGGGCATCTGAAACCACTCTTGGGTACTTAATCAAAACCAGTCTGGTTTGTAGGGGTCATCAGCATGCATAGACCACTGCCCGTATGGTGAGAGTAACTCAAATAATTGCTTGCTAGGTAGTCTGGGATCAAGTCACCCTTTATCGGAGTGCCTGGTCTCTGACACACTGAAGCCTCCAGCAGATGGATGAAGTCATCTTAAGTGTACCTCGCACCCAGCCAGAACCCTGTTGAACACCACCAGTTCCTTGTGGTGCTTTAGAAAATAATTAGCGAATTTCAAACTTTACCCTTAAGATATAATTCTGTCCAAAGATTGTCCTCTCCTGTATCTTGGATGTTTTCAGCGTGCCCTGGTGTACTCTTCCCTGTGCCACATAGAAGCTTTGCTGGCGTGTTGGCTCCAATTCTCAGATATGCAGACACATGTGCTCTTGATATCACTCCATACCTTCTTTCACAAGTCTAATATAGGGCTCTTGGAAGAGAGTGAAAAGATTTCCATTTTCCCAGAAATTTTGGAAGAATCCCTCCCAAATCCCTCAATTCCAGTTTTCCCAAGACTCAATGTTTGTTGGAGTCTTGCTTCAATATAAACCTAAATTCAGAACACCTTAAGCGCAAACCTAACATGAAACATGGCAGTATTTCCCAAGGCAGCTGTTGGGTCTGTTGCTATGCTGAAGATGAGACTTACTTAGTACCCAGTGAATCACTGTTGAGGATTGCCAGCACAGAGCCAGCACAGGTGAGGGTTCAGAGGCCAAGCATGAAAGGTGCTGCCCTAAGCCATGGCTCGTTCCCAGAAACCTTGGAGTTCTGCAAGTGTTTGCCTTAGGAGGCAAAAAGGGAGATAATTTAATGCATGTGATCAGGCACCCCTAAGACACTTTTGCCTTAATTATATTTATGTAGGAATAACAACAAATAGAAGGAAAACTCTGCTCTTATCAGCACAGCCTGACATTCCCAGTGCATCAGCACATGAAATGATCTGGTGACAGAGTAAATAAGTTATGAATTACTTTTAAAAAGCTTTTACAACAAATTCTAAGATGCTTCCATCTCAAGGGTGACCTGTAATTGTTAATAATTTGCAAAAACAACCCCATCAATGAAAATGAGGGTTTCAATACAATTATTAAAAATGCTTGAAATAATCAAAGTATTCAGAACAACTGGATTCAAATATGCCTCTTCATTTTCATCTGAAGTCCTATGACAACTGGAGTGCCTGTATAACATAGCAGCCAGTAGCAAACATCTCTTTTGCAGAGGCAGCAGAGCTTCCCTGCTGAACTCAAATGTTTTTGAGAGCCCTTGAAAAGCAACCAACTTTTTAACCCTCCTGGAGGCCCCATGGGCTGAAGCTGGGTGCTGTCCAGCTGTGGCAATCACAGAATAACGGAATTGCTTAGTTAGAAAAGCCCTGTAATCCAAGCATAAACCCTGCACTGCCAAGTCCACCACTAAACCATGCCCCTGAGTGCTACATCTACAGGTCTTTTAAATACCTCCAGTGATGGCGTCCTGGGCAGTCCATTCCAATGCTTGACAACCCTTGCAGAGAAGAAATTGTTCCCAATATCCAATCCAAACCTCCCTTGGTGCAGCTTGAGGCATTTTCCTCTTCTTCTGTAGCTTAGAGACTGACCCACCACTTTGCTACAATCTTCATTTAGGTAGTTTTAGAGAGTGACAAGGTCTCCCCTGAGCTTCCTTTTCTCCAGGCTAAATGCCTGCAGCTCCTCAGCTGCTCTTCATAAGACCTGTGCTCCAGATCCTTCACCAGTTGCGTCATGCCCTCACTGCACTTCATCTGTGTCACAACAGTGATTTCATTTTGTCCCACCACCTCCTGAGGTGTCACTAGAGCAAGGAGCTGGCAGTTAGCCCTGGACATCTGAACAACAAGTTCAGGCTGGCAGAAATGGGCCACATCAGGGTAGTGGTCTGTGAGACAGCTAGTGTGGCCAGGTGTGCTGGCAGAAGTGCACACCAGTCCCATTGCATTCTGGATAGGACTTCAACACCTTGGTGGGATTTCACGTAGGTTTTATTGCGAGCCTCATCTTATACCCACCACAGCCAGTGATTTATTTAATTTAGAACAGCTTTATTCAGAGGTGTTTACCCACAGTGTGTCCCAATATGGAGGTGTGGGAAAGAATATCACTTACAACTTCTTTAAATTTTTTTTCTGGTTATTTTCAGCAGTCCTCTATTCAAAATAACTTGGAGCTGTGCATAAAGGCTGATTATCAAACCTATCTAGGGGATTGAGTCACACAGCTGTGCATCTAAATCTAAATTGGAGATGGTATTTTTGGATTATAGATGGCAAAATGGGAGAGGGAACAGCAGGGTGAGAAACTAAGTGAAAGTGTGACTTTTGCATAGGGCCGTGAGGTTTCATCACCAATGCTGGCATGGAGGAAGGATCTCCTTGGCCTGAGAAAACCAAACAGCACAAACTGCATTCAGCTCTGTTAAACCCCCCAAGAAGTGTGCACTAGGACAGCAGCATCACTCTTACAAATACAGCATATTTTACACCTGAGGAATTCAGTTTGACAACTTAATGCCTTTGGAAGAAGCTGCAGGTGGCATGCTTGGAAGAATTGCTGTGACCTGCGGGAGCAGGAGCTGAGACCCAGAGTTGACACAGTTTCCTGATTAAGCTGAAACCAACACAGAGTAACCTTTCCTCCCCGAGATCCACCCTCATAGCTTTGCCAGATTATTTTGACATGTTTTTCCCACACTGAGGATTTGAGCTTTACTTGTAACAATACCTTTTAGCTTGGAAACATTGTTGGTTTTCTCTGCAGACTCTTTCCAGAAAAGAAAAAAAGGAGAAAAAAGAGAAAAAAAAAGAGCTCATTTCCAGACACTTGAGAGTACAAAAATTGTTCAGGTGCTGAAGTCAATGCAAGGTATCAGATGATAAGTGGGAGGCTTAAATGTTAAAAATCTCAAGGTAGGAAGACAAAGATTTGAAGAAACCTTCTCTCCTCTGATACTACTGGGAAAGGATGATATTACAAGTGAACCCTGTTAAAATGGAATATTCCCAACAGAGAATAATTGATGGTAGTGGTACTGTCAAACTGAAGGTCTGCAAGGGACTAATTACATTTTCTACTAGGAATAACTTTCCATTTTGTCACTGCTTCCATACCTGAGCAATCCCATTAATCTCAAACATCTGAATCCCACATCCTCTGCTTAATTTCTGGTGGGAATTGAAGGAAATAGCAAAACCAGCACTGCCAGAGCTACAGTAGCTGAATTTGATACCCTTAAATCAGAAGAACATGTCAAAACATTCTGGACAGTCTTTAATAACTCATTTTAAGGAGCAGCTAGAAGAAAGTAAGCATCCAGGAAGCACAGTATCTCATGGTGGGTGCTGGTTTGGCCATTCACTCCTGGGACAGGGCCAGAAGTGAGTGGGATTAGCACAGCATCTACACAGCTACAGCAGCTCTGAAGTATTCCAGCAGTATTCCCTTATTCAGTGTTTACTCTGTTCCTGAGTACTTCTTTATGGTGGTGTGCCATTCCCTATGTCACAAAGAATGAGAGAAGCCGGATGAAGAGTTTTTAGACAACATGCTACTCTGCAAGAACTTTGTCAGATGATTTAACTCTGGCAAAGAGAAGATAAATTTAATTGCTGAGAGCAGGGAGGGGGGATATTAAACCACATTTTATTGGTTTATTATTAGTATTCATGAATAAAATGGAAGTTTTGGCAGCCTTTTTGAAGAGCATGAAGACGACACTTACATGATGCTATAAAAATGCGGGAGCCAAATCACATTCAAAGTGCCATGCTGGATGGGACTTTAGGAGATTACATGACCTGGGCTCCTCTGTGAAGCAGGATTAGTCAGAGCATCACTAGCCTGGGAGTGCAGCCTGTGTCTCCTTTTATCCAGGGTGCATTTTTAGGACCAGTTCCCTCTACCTGGGGATGAGTGGTCCTGCTGCTTGCCTGCAAACAGTGACCAGGCACCATAGGATTTGGGAAAAATTGAAAAAAAACCCCTACTTGAGAAATACTGGAATGGGTGAAAGGCTCACCAAAGTCAGAATTCTGGAAAGGTCAAAGAAAATCTGAACTGACTGAGTTCTGTGCCCTTTATCTGGGCATCCAGGAAAGACATTGCTTTGAGAAACCTCAAGCGTAGAAGAACAGTGGGCAGGTCCAACTAAAGTTTACTAACAGGACTCCTCTCTCAACCAAACCCAGACCCTTTCCTTTGTGTAGTCCCAGAAGGAGTATATATTACCGTCATACTTTCCAGTTACTGGAGTGCCAGCTATTTTTTCTAAAAAATAGCTGATGCTAAATATATCTTACTTATGAGGACATTAACAGAGTTTGCAGGTGTCACTAAGAGAACAAAGCTCACATATGATCCCCATCAGCACCATAAGACACAGTTTTCTCTTTAGCTAGGTTATGTTTGGAACATGAAATGTCAGAAAAATACAAGGGGTTTTCCTGGATGACATTGATTCAGAAAAAGGATCTACAGGTGAAGATGTAGAGCTCTCTACGTTATCAGTGGCCTTCCAGTTCTTTCCAAAGGTACTGGCAACATCCACATGTGACCAGTGCAAAGGACAGTGCAACTGAGGACAAACGCTAGCACAGAAAGGTTAACAGTGTAGCGCAACTAAAAGTAGGTGATTGTTATAGTTTCAAAGTCTTTCATGGAATTTTTTTGTCCCTTACAAACACAGCAGTTTGGGAATTGGAAGCCAGAATGAGACAGCTTGTTGAGGCCCAGTTCTCTCACTACCTGCTCCCAGAGCCACCTAACTGTCTAAAACCTAAACAAAGGGATAGCTGATAGTTTTGCATTCCAACATGATGGCTGGGGAGAGAATTGGAGGAGGTGTTTTTCTTTTCTGTATGGCAGAGGGAGGATCTCACTTTTTCGCGGCATGGGAGGTGGCGACAGTGAGGTTTCCCTCATCTTTTTTTCCCCTCTACACTTTTGTCCTCTCTCTGCTTGGGTGTCCAGCCGCCACTTGCTGAGCTGGTGGAAGCCCTGGGAGGGGGATCCTGTCTCACTCTCCCCAATTCTGCGCACCCTGTGCTGTTCTGAGAGCAAACGCACCATTGCCTGGGTTTGCTACCCAGTCACCGAGGGGCCAGCGCCATCTGCAGAGGAGTTGCTAACCCCCAACGCCTTCGGACAAAGGATGGTGAGAAGGTCCTTGCATTGTCCACGGGAAAGGTTTCAGCCGATCCCTGTGGCTGCCATTTCCATGGAAGCTTCAGGATCAGCACCTCCCTACCCATGTCTTTGCCTCGCCGCAGCCTGTGAATCACGGCAGCCTCTGCCTCCCGAGGCACAGCATCGCCTCCTGCTGTCTGTAAAAATAAATGCACCGAAGGGGCAGAGACAGGACTTGATTTGTTTGAAAGTTTTGGTTCTGGTGTTGCTGTTTGATCTGCTTTGGTTTGGGTTATTTATATATATATATATATATGTAGTAAAGAACTGTTATCCTCTTCTCTACATTTTCTCATTAAAGTCTCTTAATTTCAAAGGTTGTAGTGGTTTTGAGGAGAGAGAGGACCCCTTCCTAGTCTGGAAAATTGCCTCACTTTCCTTGATTGACATCTTGGTTTCTTTGAGACAGTGATGCATCAACATATCTGGCCAAATTGACAATGTAGATTGAAAGTGTTCTGGAAATGGCTTCAAGGGAAATTTATACCTGAAAAGTTGACAAAATCAGCAGTTTGGGGCATTATTTTGTAGCACATCTGACAGGCATGTAATAGAAATCGAATACAAGTTTTGAGGGACCAAAGAAATTAGGTAAAGAGGCATCATTTTGGAGACCTACTAATAGTCTGTTGTCCAGGGACATTTCTGAAGGCAAGGTTAATTATTGCAGAAGCATTGACTAGCTACATCTCTGTGTGTTGACACTTCAGTGCAGGAATGCAAGAAACCATCAAGGAATTTTCAGCAATTTAACTCCACTGTGTTAGTCACAGCCAGGATGTGACATTTATCAGTGGGCATAGCTTGCTGATGATTTTCTTACCATCATCTCCCTAGCAATCACTGGCCAAAGTGTACTTTTACATGCACTGTACACTTCAAGCTCCTTCCAACCCCGTAACATCCTTTTCTTCCCCCTTCCTACCCCTTCTATCTGCCAAAAAACATTCTAGCATAAATGAAAATTCAGACTCCTGATTTTCAGAATAATTTTCATGATCATGCAATATTGCTCAGCCTTGTACTGCACACAGTTTGAACCACTCATGCAGGATTTCATGCCTCATGAAACAGCTTAAAGTATTCTATCTAAAATGGCCCAAAATTAGATCAGTGTTGGTACTGCTGTACTAGATAGTGAAATTGTTTAAACGTTGTTGCATTAAAAGTTCGATTAAGATATATGTTGTTGAATTAACAATGTAAAAGCATTATGCTTAAAATACTAAAAATAAAATTACTTCCATGCTTCCTCTGCTGAAGACATTTAAAAACTACTATTTTATAAGCCAGTTTCAGAAACAAAAATCCATATTTTTCTGAAAACAGGCCATGGTCTCAACCGTATCAGGAATTAAACACACAAAGTAGAGAAATATTACATATACCCAAAATAAAATTTCTGAAAGATAAATATATATATTGTCCTCCTTTTCAATAATGCCCATCGTATGCCTGGTTAGAAAACAATAGCTTGGTTATGAAATAATGGAAATGTTACCCATGAAAATGCCACCCTCACATTAAAATCATCACACAGCTCAGAGCATGCTGTCTGCAAGCTTCTCTGCTATAAATCTATCAGTAAATAAAGACTATTTTACTGCAGCTCTTACTGTTAGGTGAATTTCTTATTAAATGGTTGACCAGAATGTACTATACATTAAAAAGAGAAGATCAGAGTAAGATGAGCTGTAAAAATTAAACCACACGATGAGATAAATGCTAGCTTCTGCATTTTTAACTTACTTTTACATTTTACATTCTAAGTTCTCGCTCCACAGCCTGTATGGTAACAGCCCTATTGCTTTCTCCTGGCTGTGGTGCTCCTGGAGGTCCTAGAGGTCTCAGGGCATAGTTGCACAGCAGGGAGAGCCATGAGATCCCCACACTTGCACTGGGCTGATCAGTGACACAGGAGCTGGTCATACCTGGAGCATTCATAGCAGGGACTCAGGAAAATTGGTGGGATTTTTCTCTTTTAATATAGTGCTGTGATTGCTTCCCTTCTCCCTGGACCTGCCCATACTCCAGATTTAGGCTTTCCTGGTAATGCAAAGTGTTACCTTCACACAAGCCTCAAGCTCAGCATCCAGCCTGATCCTGGATGTCCCTAGGTCTTGCTGAGGATGTTCTCACTTGTTCTTCTGGCTGCCTTTCAGCAGCATTGGGCAGGGGTCTCTGCTAGCACTTATTAACAGAAACAGTTAACAGAAACAGCACGATTATAAGTTTCCAAACATTGATTATGTGTTTTTTGACAATGACAAAAGTTGCAAATACCTCCAGCAGTAAATCCCAGTATATTTATCACCCACCTACATATCAAACTTGCCTCAAAGCATGCTGTGCCTAAATCCCTTGTGTGTCTGTTTTTCTTTATGATATGGTTTTTCCTCCTGTGTTTGAAAATAGTTTTTCTACTACTAAATACTTGGGAAAATAAGCAAGCTTTACTCCTGTATGACATGCATTTACTTTTAGCAGCTCAGTATACATGTTGAATCATAACTCGGAGCCTAAAACCAACAGTGATAGAAAACTGGCATTTTGACACTAAATACTGTAGCCTTTTCAAACAGAGCTAGACTGCACTAAGTTGCTGAAAAGTGTCAATTGCCATCTAATGAGAAGGTTTCAGAGCAAATTCAGCATCATTGCTGTTAATGGAAGATTTTTCCCTCTTTCACAGACATTCTGCATCTACTAGAGAGAAGAGAAAGTCTGTGGTTGCCTCAAACTCTATAGGACAGAGATCATCACAATGAACAGGTTAAATGCAGTGCTAGTTTCACTTCTTTAATCATGATAAGAAAAATTCTATGTAGAAATTTACCTTCTTTCTTTTTCTGAACTCTCCACAAGTAGAAGCAACTAGGACTTGTAGTCCCTATCCCCCAACAGCAAACACAGCATTTTGGACCCCTTAGACCCCACCAAGGCTCAGCCAGGCAGGGAAGTCCCATCATGGGAGGTCTTCTGACATCAGTCTTCAAGCACAAACTGTAATGATTTTGGATAACTACTATTGCTTGTACTAGAATAAGAGTTTACTACTATTTCTTATTCGTTGTTTTTTATTATTATTTGTTTTGTTCTCATCTGTAAGAGAGGAAGTTCTTCTTTTGTGTCCATGCATTACCTGACACAACTGGAAAATACCCAAAGGAGGAGATCACAGGCTTCCCAATTACAAAACACTCAAATAGCTAATGAGACCTCCCCCAGCCCTTCCCTGTGCATCTGATGGGTTAGCTTTTTCGAGGACCTATGGGAGGAATTCAAATATGGACAAGATGATTGATTTTTTTCAGAGGAACACTGTGTGTTTTAACATCCCTGAAAGCTCTCCTAAGGCTCATCAAGCAGCTGCTGTGTGAAAGACAGCCCAGAGAAAGGCTCATACACATACAGCAGGAAAGTGCAATTTTAACCAAGGTGAGTGCTCTATTCATATCAACCCCTAATGCATAATTTGTCCAACCAACTATTCAGGAATTTCCGATCTTTGTTACAGTCCAGAAAAGAAAACCAGTGATTACCTGGGTTCTTAATTCAAGACAATATGCAGCATAATTTGATTTTTAGCTGTCTCTTACACTGAAGTTCACACTCATGTCATGCAAAGCAGTTTTATCAAATATTTACAGCTCTGTGAGACTCCTTGGCTAGTTTATTCTAGCTCATGAAATATAACAGTTAAAAATGCATTATTCTCATCAAAAAGAGAAAAGTGGATGCTTGACTGTCACAACTCAGGGAAACATGAATTGTACAGAAAGCCACCTAAGCAGTGACAGCTACCATAGCAAGCAGCATCAGGCAGGGAGCTGGGTGCACGCATGTACCCAGCCAGGCCACTTCACTTTGGTCAGAGCAGGCATGTCCTGTTCTGACCCTAAGAAGTTTGGCAGAATCAGTTGGAAAATATCTAGTAAAGAAAATGTACGTTTGCCTGCTTGTGTAACCCATCGCAGACTTCACTCAGTTTCCAAATTGGGAGATAACTTCTGAAACTAACCTATTTCAGCACTTTTAGAAGCACTTTGTTTTGTTATTTCAGTCCTTTAATGAATTATCATTGTAAATGGATCAAAATGAAGTTATTGACTTCAAAAACATGTGAATCATGCCTGTGTATTATGATCACCCACTTCCATGACAAGATCTTGCTGGGCAGCCAACTTCAGTTTTGCACCTTTGGATTTTTTGGGATGTGAAGTTAAGACACAGAACAGAGACAGTTTTGCTAAGCTCCAAGTATTTCCCCTTATGCAGCACTTCACACATATGAGAAATGATACTACTCAAAAACATCACTGCAAGGATACAGTGGTGTTGATGAGAAGCTGTCCATTTTAAAATTAAGATATTAATTTGACTGGCAGTCATTGTATGTTTGCAAGGCAGAAAGACATAGTTACAGCCCAACAGTCTACAAAACTCTTTCTAGGAGAAAACTGAAAGATTTTCATCAACAAAACACTTGAAGCAAGGCAGAGAACATTCAATTCTGTGAAACACAGAATAGTGGAATCATCCTGGCAATTTACATGTGAGCTCTGAGTCAGTGCTTTCAGGCAAGGGATAATTCCACATATGTATGCCTGATGAAACAGCATCATAAATCTCTTTCTTTTCAGCTTATATGTTTGGCTTCAAATTTGTCTCCTACATTAAGGACACTCAAAGACAAAAGCAGCTCAGGACCCAAACCATGGGACATGGTTCAAGAGAGCATTTTGCTATGTAGGTCTCCATTTGCATGCTCCTATCCTAATACGAAATAGATATTGAAATGAATATTTGAAAAGGGCATTTAAATAAAAAAAAAAAAGCAGCAAACCAGCAGGGCAGGTAGCAATTGATCTCTGGGGTAGCAGGTAGCCTGGCCTGCTTGATAGAGGGGGAAAAAAAAAAAAGAAACAAAAAGAGTAAACCAGAACCACTAATACTTTAGTAGGAAAACCTGTCTAATTTAGTTTGTGAGGAGGAGTAAGTTAATCTGAAAGTAAATAAATATATAGGTCTATAAATATCTCTCCTTTTTTTGCTGCTTATGCTATAAATGTAAACAAAACTCTCCCTTTCAAACAGATTAAAAGAAGGTGGATCTGGAGCTAGTCAGGGTATTTGGGCCCTGGGCTGAAAGTGGAAAATGGTGACAGGTGGCCACAGGACAGGTAGCTGCAAAAACACCTAGAGGCATGAAGAAGGTGTCTGAAGGGACAGGAGTCAGCCAAAGGTTCAGGTAGCCCACAATGGGACTGGGGCTGTCAAACCTGGAGAGCTGGGTATGTGTCACACCCCTCCTTCGAAGGCTTTGCTGAGGAGATGCAGGTTCAGGAAAGGGATCTACCTTGACCTTCCACAACTTCTAGCTCTTAAATAGGCATAAATTGGTAAATCAACCACCAGCATAATTAGGAGCCGTCAGCATGATATTCCACCAGGATATCCAAACTTGGAAAGTCTTGCATGAAAAAAGGGGTAATTGTGCAAGGGTAGTGCTGGAGGTCTCAGTGCAGCCTGTTCTCTGCCAGCCTCAAGCTGTGGTGTTTGGCCAGAAGTGTGAAGGAGAAGGGTTTCCAGTGCTAAAAAACAAGTGGCAATGCTGGAGCCCAGCAACATGCTGCCCTAGCTTTTAAAATGTATTTGGTGAGCTGCTGATATTGTACCACCGTGTTCTTTTGAGAGTACTGCAGAGATTGAATAATGATTTGGGTGCTACCAAAACCTCCTTCATTTTTAGTATCCCGAACAGATCTCTGGGAGGACATGGGTGACCCTCAGAAGAAATTTTGCTATGAGCTTCTGCAACAGACAAATATTTAATTTGCGTGTTCCCAGTGGAAACGTTCCTTCGTGTTTTCCCATAAGAGTGATGCTGAGCAGGGAAAGGCTGCATGCACCCCATGTCCCACAGGCTCTTTGGGAAGGGAAGCACTCAACCATTACAGGTAATGAAGAAGGAAACTCTGGCACTGTGGACTGGTATCCAGAGCAGAGGCAGGAGTGGAAATGTCCCCTGGCCACAGCAGCAGGGTGAGGAGGCATTTTCCCTGTGGGTGCCAGGAGAGCAGGCAGTCTCTGTACAGCCCAAGAAGCTGCCAGTTGGGTGAAAGGATCCAGTCAGCAAAGGCAACAGAAGGGAAACCAGCATCCAGGAAGCCCCAGGCAGCAGTCACAGCCTTGGCAACTGCCACATGTAAGACTAAGACTTGTCTTTAAAAGAGTGGCCTTAGTTTTAGCATTTTGCCTCTTTGTTCCCATTATGGATGTGAAGAAATAGTAAGGAAAAAGGTAGTTCCACATGAGCAGAGGAGTTGGATTTTGGGTCTGATCAGTGTGCTTCTCAGAATTCTATATAATTTACTGGCCCAAACAGTTATGCCCAAGATGACTTTGCTGTCTTCAGGACCAAAAATATCGCTCTGTAGTAGGAGCTCCTTGTTACACAAGCACTCTCGCCAAGTCCTATCCAAGCCCAGCATATCTACCCTGTGACTCTTTCAGGGTATCTCCTTGTCTGGATGGGAGCACAGCTCCTGCTATGAATGTGACGGGGCTTTTAGAAATTTTCCCCATGGGAAGCTTCTCAGCAGTCCAGCACACTGGTTGCACTAGGGCTTGAGCCCATGCTGTCTGATAACACCCTTCCTCTTGGAGCAGACCTTTATAGATTGGAGGCTACGAGCCTGTCCTGCTTCAGTTCACTCCTCAGGTTCGAGAGCCTGATTAATCTCCCTCAGACCCTTCCCTGTGCCCTCACCAGTAGCTGACACACTGAACAGCTGTGTCCTGAGTGGTAGAGTCCTCCAGCCAACACCTCACCAATGCTGAGCTGCAGGACCAAATCCCACATGTTTTGTAAGGTGCAATCCTGCTTGTGCAACAGCCCTGTGAGAATGTCTGGCTTTCTCTCAGCACTGTTTTTTATTTCTGAAGAACTGCTACCAGGCAAGCTGCTTCCCATACTACATTTGTGCAGCAGATTATTCTCAGGTCAGCTTCCCACCTGGCGTTCCTGAACTCACTTCTGCAGATCTTATCTCCACCTCAGTTATATTCAAATTCTAACCTCATCTGCACCTGCAGAACTTCCCACTGCAGAGACCTCCACAGACCCCACATTTGTTACTGCCAGGACTATCAAGAATACCAAATTATCTGTGTAAAATTGTTCAGAAGGGCTAATTCATCAGCTGTTTGTAGAAGTAAAACTTTGGGCAAGTGGTTAATTTTATACAGGTCAAATCCCGTTGAATTTATCAGGGCTGATCATAAGCAGCTGTATTTACATACCTGATCTTGTGGAGAAACAGGTGCTGGCCTTTTTAATACATTAGTCACTTGATTAAGGAGAGCTAGACTGATGGTTTTTTTCAGTCAAGTTGTACCAGGGATTAGTTTGACAGACTAAATATAATTAGATGGAGATGAGTTTGGCCTGGTGACCTTTTTCTTTTTCATGGTGTCCTCCCAGTGTTTGACCAATGACTCTTAAATAGCTTTGAACTGATTTAAGTCTTTTATCACTGTTTACTCTGAGATTTTTTCTTAATTTTTAATATACATGGCTGCTCCCTCTGTGCCCTGGAAGAGATCCCCATGTCTTAAGTAGATCATTCTTACAGGAAGGTTATGATAAATCCAAACCCCTCAGTAAGAAGAGGGGCTGCTGCCAGGTTCCCCTTCTACATACTAATGTGATTGCCAGTAAGGGGCATCTGGATTTCAGCAGAAATACCAGGATCAGGGATACATGAGTTTTAAAGCCAACCTCCACTGTCTTTACATGGCCACTTGGTGAAGCTGGTGGGTTTTACAGTAAAAGGAAAAAAAAACCAAACAAAAACCAACAAAGCTTCAAGGCACATCATCAACAGCAACAGGCTAAAGCTCAGATTTGTGCAACCAACTCTCCTTCTGCCTATACACTCATCAAGTTGTTAAATAACAATACAACCAAAAATGTGTCTTAACTCTATTTGAGCTCATAAGGCAGGCATACTTATCTGTGTCCTGAAAAGAATGGGAAGATACCCAAGGATACAGATTATTTCAGCATGTACAGGACTTTCTCAGCAGAGAAAAAACAGGGAACAGTTAAGTACAATTTTCTCTAATATCATATGAATCAAAGAGTACCTTTAAGAAGAACCAATCTATTTAGAAATAAATGCTATTCCCTGGACATCTTAATTATATAATGTTCTCGTTTTCATGTTGGAAAGTGCTCTGGTTCCTGATAATTATCTATGTATCTGGTGCCTGACAGTAACCTGGTTTTGGTGCTTGTAAATGAATCGAAATCCTAGTCTTACCAAATAGATTCTCTGTGTACTTCCATTTTTAAAATTGGGTAGAGCATATGAAATCTGTCCACTCAAGTCCCAAAGTTTGAGAGATGACTGAAGTGCAAAGGTAGGCTGAAGCCAGCCCACGATCATAGAGGGCTACTGGGTCTTACGAGGTTGTGACCCGTCCTTTCAAGACAGTCAAGAACAGCTCACTCTATACTTACAGACCTCCTAAAAACCACGAAAAAATCCACAGCACTAGTGATTACTTAGTTCTCGTGCAGAGAGGCAGGTGGTGTCCACATTTTCTCTGATTTGGTTTGCCTTGAAATTTTGAATGACTGTGATTCATGCAACTGAATGCTTCAATAAGCAGCACTTAAGCCCTGGTTTGGGGAAGCACAGAAGCACGTTTGCCTTCAGCCTTGCCTTCAGCTGCTGAGTAATTCCACTGAAGTTCATGACACCTAAGCCCTCGCTTGAATTTAACGAGCACTTTGCTGTGTGGATGCTATACTTACATGTTTCTTGATAGGAAAGTAGTGCTGCTTCTGTATCATCAGAGTTACAAATTTGGTGTGGTTTTTTTCTGTTTGGTTTTGGTTTTGGTTGGTTGGTTTTTTTGTTTGTTTCTTTAGGTTTTGTTTTTTAATTTAGAGCCCCAGTACACCATGATCACATGCCAATTTCATTCTTTTGAAGCTGAATATTTCAGAATTCTTTTCAGTAAGATTCTCAGTCACTAGGAAATAAGCACAGATTAAGTGGCTCATGTTTCTAATAGTCCATTATTTAGAGTCAGCATGGACCCAAATAATGCACTTTAAGTGTTAAGGCTGGTTAGAAACAATAAAATGAACTAGCTCTGTTCTCTGCCCTCTATCTCTCTACATACGTACATTGAAGGAGATGCCAACCTGTGACCAAAGGAAGGTCTCTATTCCACCTGATACTCGTTTGGGGTCACAAACACTAACAGGTAGATAGATAATCCAGCAGCTGTATTTCACACTCCTGGAGGTCCAGTCCCGAAGCACAGTATACCTCGTCCAGTACTGAGAATAACTATTTTCACATCCTGTGCAACATTCCACCACTCAACCCCCACCCAGGCACGGGAAGGCAGAGGACAGAGCACTGCGCTTTCTACCTATTGAGAGAAAACGTCACGTACGACTTCACAGCAACACGAACAGCGACTTCGTATGCCTGGGTAACCCTGGAGAGCACGCGGCTTACCGGGACCACGGGAGCGCTGGGCGCCGCGGGGAAGCCGCACTGGCCGGGTTACCCCCGCCGCTCACCCTCGCTCCGAGCTTCCCACGGACGTTGGAGCCCCGTAGCCCTCAAGGACACCTCCGGGAACCGCCTCAAGCTCACAAAGGAAAACTCATGAGTTTTCCTTTCCCTGCTGTGCTAGCGGGGTTCCTCCTGGCAGTCCGTCCCCCCGGGGCAGCACCGGGGCTGCTAGACGAGGCATCCTGCACATGACTGCAGTTCCCCGCCACCCCTGCACGGTCCCGTTCCTCCTCCCGCGCTCCCAACCCCGGGCACTCACCTGGGCTCCGGGGCTAGCGGTTCCTGCTGCCCCTGGGCGGAGGTCGCCACCCCGGGGTGAGGGAGCGGGGGCGTCCGAGCTCCACCGCCTCCCCACAGCGCGGCAGCCGCCAAGTGCTGCTCTGCCCCCCGGCACTGGGATTTATCGGCGGCGGCGGGGCGGGGGGGGAAAGCCGTGCGGAGCCACTCCGGGGAGCGCCGCGTCTGAGAGCAGTGCCCGCCGCCTTCCCGCCCCGCTGGGCGGGGGGAGCCGGCGGGGCCGGGCCAAGGGGAAGGATGAGGATGCGGCGGCTCCGCTCGGCTCGGCTCTGCTGCGTTTCGCGCCGACGGGGACACGGCACCGGCAGCGGCCCCGCCCCACCGTGCCCGCCAGGGGGCACCGCCCTCCCACCGCCGGCTCCGGGCACCGCCGGAGGGGAGCGGGGAGACCGGCCCCGGTCCCGGTCCCGGTCCC
>JAOXXN010000446.1:81500410-81517351 GCA_026770055.1 Myrmophylax atrothorax
CGGCCCCGACCCGCCGCTTCTCCCGCTCCCCGGCGTGGCAACTGCCGCGGCTCAGGCACGACTCTCGCCGCTCTCTGCGCCAGTGATGCGCGGGGGCTGGGCCCGTGTCGGAGACGCTGCCGTAGCCCTGTCGGGGCGTGGGTCTGCGGGCGGCTGCCGCGCTGCCCGGAGCCCCCCGCGGGGCTGGGTCACTCCGCTCCCGGCGGGAGGCCAGCCCGCCTGGTGCGGGCAGCGGCGCGCAGAGTAGGTGTGTCGGCGGGCAGAGCGCTGCGAGGACTGTCTGGGAACCGTGGGAGCCTGCCTGGGGCTTCGCCGCTCCTCGCAGCCCGTCCCTGAGCACCCCGTGCTGACCGATGCCGCAGATGCGCTCCCGGACCAGGCGGGGCTGTAGTGAGAGCCATGTGGGTTTGCGAGCGTGGTTTGTGATTGTAACATTACACCACGCTGTCTGAGCGCACCGGAGAGACGTAGCTCAGTTCTTCATTGTATACCTTGTACAGCGTGATAGGTACCCTATGGAAGTACCACAGAGAGATTTAAGAGGCCAACAGTGACTCAAAATCAAGTAGCTGTTCCCTCTGAGAATGACATAATTTTCACTACCAATGTTTATCTTGTAAAATGTAACTTTGATGCTGTATTTTCTGCCCAAATAGGTAGGATGGAAGCTTCCACACACACCAAACACTTTGGATAAGAATGTGACAGGAGAGCCTTAAAATGTTTCTGCTTTTCTAAGGAAAGATGGTTGCATGGGATGCAAAGAAAACAAGACTGAAGAACAGAAGTAAAAGGACCTCTGCTTTGTCTAAGGAAGTTGTCGCTAACCAGAAATCATATTATTTTTCACAGCTTTCGTAACTTGTGTTTTAACGTGGAATGTTGTGGTTTAAAAATCCCTCACTAAGTCTCTGTTCCTGTCTCTCCTACTTTACCAAAGGAACAGAGAAACTAAAGAGATCTTGTGCTCAAAGAGCTGGCTGATGAAATCGCAAAACCTCTCTTGATGATTTTTGAGTGGCCTTGGGAATCCAGGGAGGTCCCAGCTGACTGGAAGCTTAAGAAAGTTGTCCCGATTTTCAAGAAGGGCAAGAAGGAGAACCCTGGAAACTACAGGCCTGCCAGTCTCACTTCAATGCCTGGTAAAGTTATGGAGAAAATTATTCTGGGAGGTATTGAAAAACACCTGAAAGACTATGCAGTCATTGGTCACAGACGGCACAGCTTCATGGGAGGAAAGTCCTACTTATCCAACCTGAATTCCTTTTATGACAAGGTAACTCACGTAGTTGGTCAAGGGAAGCCAGCTGATGTAATCTTTTTGGATTTCAGTAAAGCTTTTGATACTGTCTCTCACAAGATCCTTCTGGACAAAATGTCCAGTACACAGCTGGATAAACACATCACGTGGTGAGTGAGCAATTGGCTCACAGGTTGAGCACAGCGGGTAATAGTGAATGGGGTAACACCAGACTGGTGACCTGTCACTAGTGGGGCTCTGCAGGGCTCCATCTTGGGCCCTGTGCTCTTCAACTTCTTCACAAATGACTTGGACGCAGCACTGGAAGGATACTAATCAAGTTGGTAGATGACACAAAACTAGGGAAAGCTGTTGACTCCATGGAAGTCAGGGAAGCTCTGCAGAGAGACCTTGACAAATTAGAGGACTGGGCAATCACCAACCATAGGAAGTTCAACAAGGGGAAGTGCTGGGTTCCACATCTGGGATGGGGCAACTGTGGTTGTGTGTACAGACTGGGAACAAGGTGCTGGAGAGCAGCACTGCTGAAGGGGACCTGGGGATCCTGATTGAAGGCAAGTTGAATATGAGTCAGCAGTGCCCTGGCAGTCAGGAGGGCCAACCGTGTCCTGGGGGGGCATCAGGCAAAGCATCACCAGCCAGTCACCTGCTCTGTTCTTCACTGGTGTGGCCTCACCTTGAACATTGTGTGCAGTTTTGGGTGCCACGATATAAAAAAGCCATTAAGCTATTAGAAAGCATCTGAAGGAGGGCCACAAGGATGGTGAAGGTTCTGGAGGGGAAGACTTACGAGGAGCAGCTGAGGGCAGTTGGTTCATTGAGCCTGGAGAAGAGGAGACTGAGAGGAGACTCCGGCACAGTCTACAACTTCTGCCTGAGGGAAGCACTGATCTCTTCACTCTTATGGCCAATGATGGGACTCGAGGAAACGGCAGGAAGCTGAGTCAGGGGAGGTTTAGTTTGCATATTAGGAAAACGTTTTTCACCTAGAGAGTAATTGAGCACTGTAAAGGGCTCCCCAGGGAAGTGGTCACAGCACCAAGCCTGCCAGAGTTCAAGCAGCATTTGGATGCCACTCTTGGGCACATGTTATGACTTTTGTGGTGCAGGACTAAGAGTTTGACTCAATGATTCTTGTGGGTCCTTTTCAACCTGGCTTATTTTGTGATTCTGTCCTGGTGCTTTCTGGTGAAGTGTGTTCAAGACTGCTGGAGGGCTCTGTGGTCTAAAATGGAAGTGAAAGATGGTGAAGACCAAAAAGAACTCATTAATGATGTGTTAATATCCTCCTCAAATTTTGAACAACAAATGAATGAGATTCCTAAGCATTTTTATAGTCATCAGTGCTGAGGAGAATTTCTGTCTTGGACTTTGGATAGAGTTTCTGACATCTCTTACTTTTGTTTGGGGATTAGAGAAGGATGTTAAGGCTGATGTGTGTTCATACAACCTCAGTCATAGCAGGACCATAATCTTCCATGGGGCTATCATCATTATGGTCAGACAAATAAAAACTGATTAGAATTTATTCAGATATGTGCATGATTGAATAAAACACTGCCTTTCTGGCATATGTCCCAGGCAGTGATTCTGCATCTCACCCATCCTCCCCTAACCTATTGCAACCACAGGTAAAACCAGCTTCTAGGAGCAGGAGGCAGCTGTGTCAATCTCATACACATGGAGAGCCCTTTGTCCAGTGTGCCTGACAATAAAAATACAGATTGGAAAAATAAAAACAGTATTATGCAAAATTAAGCATAGAAGGAAGGATTTTAACTCAGACAATGGGCTCTTAATGAAAGGCGCAAACGTCAGTCACATTGAATGATTGCAAGTTGATCAGAAGCTGGCTGGAGTGACAGCCCCGAAAGCTTCACATTAAGTCAATTAAATCTCATTATTCTTTAGATTTTTTGAAAATAATTAAATTAATTTCATGTGACTGTGAAAAGAGCTGAAATGACTGCCAAAAACTGTTCTTGTGACAGGCTACAGAGGCAGGATTAGTCAGTAATTGTGGCACCAGGCTGGTGCTCAAAAGAGTTTTGTGTCTTGTCTGCCCAGCTCTGAATGGTGATGACTCTTCAATTCCCAAAAAATGGTGCTGGGGACAAGTACTCATGCATGGTGGGGAGATATTGCTGTAACTGGATCATCTCTTACTGCATTCCAGCAATACTCCTTCAGACCTGATCTGCAATATCCTGGCATATTTATAGGTAGATGATGTAGAGCCTGCTGAGTTGCTTCCTTTCAGATAGTTGTGAATATCTTGCCATGAAAAGGAATATGGCTTTCAAATGAGATTCCACATGCATTCAGATGTGTGCATGCATCTGCTCAGTCTGCCAAATTTCCACCATGGCAGAACTGTGGATGCAAGGGGAAAGCTATGGTGAGACCATCTTGTAGGCTAACCACAGTCTCCCTTAATGCAGTTCTGAATAATTCTGGTGTATATATATATATATAACTGGTCATACTCAGCCATGCTGTTTTGGGCAGAAAACATCCAGCAGGGAACTGTTGGCTGGTTGATATTTGCACACATTTTCTTTAATGTATTGCTCTTCTTTCCCGATCCATTCTTTGCATTTAGGTTGCTACTTCTTTCTTAGGAAGTCATTGGATATATCACCAGGCACATCTCTGCAGGGCAAGAAGAAGCCACCAGGCTGTCAACAGTGTGCTCTCTAACCCCCTCCCTTCTGTCTGCAGGGCTGGCTGCTCAAATACTAATGCGCTGCTCGTGGGATTCATATGCCTTTAGCTCCTGACATAGTGAGTTAATCATTGGAGTGCAAGCTCATCACCTCAGGCTCTCTGTATTGTTAATGGAGAGAAATAGACACCTCCAGAAGGCAATCCTATCATCCATCTTAGGCATCTATGTGAAGATCAAATGAGCTGCCTTTTGGAGGTGCTCATTTCTCTCCACCAAGTCTTAAAGGAGCCCAGGGTGACTCGCTTAGATGGAAATGATTAACGTTTAGATATGTACAGTGAAGTGAAATGAATCTCACTTCTTTTGAGTAATTCTGGTAGTCATGACCTAGTGGAGATTGAGAACCTCTTGAGACTTTCTGCATATCCTATAAAATCCTAGCTAGGGGCAAGTCTGAGTTTTTTTGCAGTTTTCTCACAAACAGAAGCAGTGCTGATCAGACAGATTAATCCTAGTGCAGCAGGATGATGCAAATCTAGGAGGGGACAGAGAAATGTTGTTTAAGCAGGTTCCAGAGGTGCCATTTTGACTGGGAGGTGGCTGCTCCCACCCACCTATCCATGCTCTGCGGTGTCTGGCTGCTCAGGAACAGGTGACTGCAGAACCACTCTTGCCTGTGTTATAATAGGGTTTTGTTCAGCATTAGAGTGATTTAAAACCCATTTTAAGGGCTCTTGCAGCTTTCTCTGAAGCACCTTGTTGTGGCTGTGATGAGAGACACTCACCAGACTCACCACAGTCCTTTCCTCAAAGCTGCCTCATCCTGAGCTCTGGATGACACCCTGTTACCTTCCTAAGGAGATAATTCTTTTTTGTCTTCTATGAAAAAGTGATCTATTGTGCTGTCAGTACCCAGTAATCTACTGCACTGCAATTACTCCTCATAAGCAAATTAACAAAGCAGCATCCTCGTTTTATTTGGATTAACTTCTGCAGTTAAGATTTGGACAGATGATACCAAAAATACCAATGTAAATACTGTGTATTTTTATGTTTAGGTTTCTCAGAAATACTCTCAGGCTTATGTTTCTCATGGGTGGTCTCTAGTCATTAGTAGTTCTAGGACCCTGAGGTATAAACAGTTGCTACTTCTGCAGGGAATAGCAAAGCTGCCTTTTTAAAGAATACTGTCCTAAAAAAACTACTGGAACTCAAAACTTGGTAGGATCATACTGCTCAGCAAGAAGGAGTCAACTGGTCATTAGTTTGCTGTTGTTCTTGGGTCCTTCCTTGTCTACATGACAATACTGCAGCCTCAGATGCCCTGGAGTTGTGATGTGCTGCTCAGTACCATCAGCTCTGTCTTGTTTTGAACAGAGCAACTACAGTGCCAGCTCAGCAGCAAAAGTCTGTCTGGGAGCATGGCCCAGAGGACACAGCCCCAACCCTCTTGCATCTAGCAGACAAAGTGTTAATGCCAGTGGCATGGTATGGTATGGGCACAATGCCTTCTGACTGCTATGCTGGGGCAAAGCCTCTTTGTGACTTGTTCGTTTGTACAGTGGTCAAAATAATTATGTTTTAGCTTATGTGTGCGCCTTACTCTGTTTTCTTTCTACCTCTATCAGTGGCACTGGTAAATGTTCGACTAATGTCACCCTTACTCCATCATTCTCTCTTGGTTATTTTGCATGGCATATTTAGCAGGATGCTATTTTGTAGCATCCCTCCAACCTCAGCAGCTCATTCTTCTGCAAGCAGTTCATTTACTGCTCACGGCTTGTATGGGATATGCTTTAGTTAACGCTTTAGTGATGTCTTAATGTGATATATCCAAACAATGCTTCACCAAGGCTGATGTTTGCCATGGTCTTTCGACTTGATTACAGCCAACCTGGTTTTTGTTGTGCTCTACAACATACAAGTCTCATCTCCCCTGAATCTCACCAACTGAGATGCTATTTCTGCAAGGTGTCTGTCACATCCCGCCTCACTCCAGCATCACTGGGGTGAAGGTGCTGCAGTGCCTCCTTGCCCGGCACTGAGATGCCTGAGGATCCCTGTTCTTTTAGAGGGCAGTGGGCTCAGACTTCCCAAAAATGCTGTGTGAAAATACTGCATGTTGACTGCTGAAGTTGTATTCAGAAAGAAGTTAAATCAGGGCCCAAGATACAGCAGAGCTCTAAGGTTGAGCAGATCTGCAATACTCATCAAGCCTCAAATAATTCAAATTTCATATCAAATTTATTCCATGACTTTGTATGTATGGGGAGAGTCTAGTACAGCAATCAGTATATCTGAGCACACTCAGAATTTCTCTGATAAAACAGGAGTATGCTGAAGTATGCAATTTAGTCCCTTATTGTACAGAGACTGGATGATTTTTTACCCACTTTTATTTTTCTGTAATTTAGTGTTATTCTGACAAATCACTAAGAAATGCTTATAAATTACTTTCATTTTTCTAGATAAGATAACCAAAACAGTATCTTAAAATCTTGGAAATCTGTATCTTCTCAGCTTAATAAAAAACATTTGTGGAGACATCAAGCAAATAATGGTGTTCTGTTATGACTCGAAATGTGAACACACAGAAATTGCACAGAAAAGGAAAAAATGGGGCTGAAGTGGTGAAAAGAAAAATGAGTTTCACTCTGAATACCCAAAGCAGCACATGTCTAAAGCTGTTCGTAGGCAATACTTACAGTTGATAAAATCATCAAGAAAAAAATGTATTCTATAACTCTTCTTTTTCTCCCATAGAACTGCCCCAAGTGTTGACTCATTTTTGCTATATTCTGCGGCAGTTCTTTAATTATCAGTCCCACCTACTGGGGGTGTGCCTGTGATGACTGTAAATTTTACTACACAACATTCTTTTGTGTTGGTGCTGTAACTTCAGCTGTTAGCTGGGATGTTGGGCGATTCTTAGCCTGATTGTAATAGGGATGGATTTATGATTTGGGATGTTTGAAAATGATATACTGGTGATGTTGAACTGGCTGATAAATAGAGGCAGGGGTAATATGGTCCCTTAATAGGGATGTATCTCAGAGGTTTAAAAGATGAAATGAAGATGGCACTTAATGGCTACAATTCTGTTTTGGTCTGACATTTGATGTAGTTCCCTGTAGTGGAGTAATTTTAAGTCTTTTCAAACACTTTCATAGCAAGAGTTTTAATTGCACCCA
Source organism: Myrmophylax atrothorax (assembly GCA_026770055.1). Classification (NCBI taxonomy): domain Eukaryota; kingdom Metazoa; phylum Chordata; class Aves; order Passeriformes; family Thamnophilidae; genus Myrmophylax; species Myrmophylax atrothorax. Next base: position 81,507,531 of record JAOXXN010000446.1, read on the forward strand.
AAGCCTGCTGAAATTGTTAAGAAAAGCTGCTCAGTCTAAGGAGTGGTGGATCACACCCTTGGGACAAGTCGTGCAGAGACCATCTCTGCTTAGACATTCTCTGCTCTATTCTTTAACAAATGCTTAAGTAACATTTTACATTACCTAAAACACAGCAAAGGTGGCAATGCCCAGTAAGAAGGTCACTAAATTGCAGGGTTTTATCACCAAAAATTGAGGATAAATGAGAATCTAACCATACAGAAAAATTTATGTCTCAAGGAGGTATCCAAGCTCCTGAGAATGTTTTAGGACAATGGATGCAAGTAATCAAGCAATTAAATCCTTCCCATGCTTACAGGTGCTCTTGGCCAGGTAAGTATTCTCACCAACACCAGATAAGCATGCTGCGATTCTGCTTTTTCTCGTGGTAGCACTGCCCTCTCTCTGCCCTCTCCAGCTGAGCTGACATTCTCTGTCTATAAACTTTCTGACTTGACAGACCCCAGCTTAGATACATATCTGTTAGGAACAATGCTTTTGATGGATCATGTGTTTCTCAAGCATACACGGCACATTTGCTTTGCACTGTATTAGTTGCCGATTGTTGCCTGATTATCTGTCTACACGGGCTAACAGGTACAACCCAGCTGCTGAGGGTTCTTGCTCAGTCAAAATCCCTGACAAATTAACAGCTTTGCTTCCTTCTCATGGCCCTCATGTGATCACTCTGTTTTACTCACTGGTGTTCCTAGAGAATACAGACAGTGTGTATGCAGGACAATGCTGCTTGCTTCTATACACATAGAAAGAGCAAATTGGCAACAAGTCTGCCCCACTCAGTAAGAAGGCAATGGTCCTAGAACTACAAAAACATCTGGACGTGGCTCCCTCTAGAATCCCAGATTGCTCAGAAAAAAACTTTATGTGCCACTGTATATGCCATTTATATCCCAATCTCTTTCATGTGCCAGTGGGAGGTCATATTGTCCACTTAATGTGTGTGTATGTGTGTGTGCTCTTGAAAACATTCAAGCAAGACACAGGTGAGTGATACAACCTGGCCATCCTTGTGACAAGAGATGCTGTGAATTCACAGAGGGAGAGGCAGGTTTGTTTTCTTTGTAACACCAACACAGGCCCAAATCAAATGAGATGGGTAGGACATTTCTGCATGTAAATCTGGAGATATTGCACACCATGACACTACCAAGCAGGATTTTCTTTGCCTTGTCTGTATGCCTTTAGGCTCATCTCATTCAGCCTCTGATTATTTAGAGGAATCAGGTGGAGAATTCCCAGTGAGAGGAATAATATAGATGGAAATGAACTTGTCTGTGCCATCTGGCTTGCCTGTTTTGAGAGAATTCAAACACATTTGTTGCATGAGAAATTCCAGTTACCAGTATCTTCTACCTAACTCTTCATGTTCCTTGTATCTTCTGCACAATTTAGTTGCTCCCTTCCCAAAACTCTGTCTATCTCCGGTGGAAATCGGTAATAACAGAATATTATTGATCTCTCTGACAGTGTAGTGAACAGTATTTGAAACTCACTGTACATTGTCTGCTATTTTTCTATTTCCTATGTTACTAGATCTGTTTGTCCCAATCTTCTGAAATCTTGTGCCAGTCTGCTCCTTCTAGAACCCTACAACATCCTTTCATTTCATTTTAATTCCCACAGTTCTGGTAAATAAAAATAGCAGAGATTCTGTCTACTGAAAGAAGGACTGTCAGAAAAGCAAGATTTTTTCACTGCCTCTTTCACTGAAGTGTTGCCCTGTACATCCTTCAGGAAAAGCACTGCTCAGGAAAAGGTGAGCCATGGACAGGAGCCCAGGTGCTATTTAAAATGATAAATGTCTTTCTTTGCATTTTTTCCCTCTGGAAGCCTAATAGAGGACTGACTCAGGCTGCTATCGTCCTGCAGCACATTTCCATAATGGATCTAGATGCACAGTAGCACAACCTGGCATTTCATTATTTTTAATAGTACAATTGCTGGAAGGAGCTGCTGATGGGAGTGCACATTCCGGCAACGGGCAGAGATATTAATGTGGGAATCACAGCAGCAAGTGCTGAAAGATATGTGCCTGGGAGAAAAGGCAGTGCCACTGACAGGATACAGTGCACAGAGTAAGATTCAATTACACAATATTTATAAGCCCATACTTTGTGTTTCAGTGATGTGCAGCTGCAAAGAAGGAAAAATAAGCCTCTTCCTCCAGCAGTGCCTCAATGGGGCACGAAGTAGTTTATGAACAGAAGCAGCTTCTTACCCAAGAAGAGAAAGGACTGGCTCTGTGTGTTTGGTCATGTGCTGCAGCCTAAAGTTGCTCCTGATGTGCATACTGCTGTTGGCACCTTTTGCAAGTGAAGGGAATGTGTCATTCATTTTATGGAACAACACTGTTTTTCTGGATTTACATGAACTCTTTTCTCCTTCCCACCTGCTGCCCTGCCCTGCCTGGAAGAAGGAACTGTTCTGTCCCTTTGCTGGGACTGCAGGGAGCCATAGGGCTCCAGTTCGGGCTTGGCCAGAGGATGGGCTGAGTGAACAGCACAGGGGGCACTTCTGGTCATGACTCAACACACTGGACTTGTCAGGTACCAGCACAGCCACCTGACACAGGTCACAGATGATGCCCCAAGGGATGACTGGGTTTTGCAGGTTGCTGAGATGAAGTTATACAAGAAGTGGTTGAAACTCAAAGGTAAGTGGGAAGGTAGTGCTAGGGACTTTTTGGCAGCACAGCCTTGTAAGACCTACAGCACCTTAGTCACCTCATCAGTAATTGCATATAAAGCTGATCTTGTCTACACTAACTCTATCAGAACTAGATTTTGAGTATGTTGCAATGTGGGGACTGATGGAAAGGAGGCAATTCAGGTAGGGTTGTCCATCTGGGAGGAGATGGAAGTACTCCCCAGTCCTGGAAAACAGAACTCATGCAGACATTCTCCAAAGAGAATGTACGTGGTGGAGACCCAGGAAACCTCTAGCCACAGCAGCTTGCGAGGACTTTATGACCAGTGTATGTGTGTCCCACTGTGAATATCACAGGTCAGGGAGGAAATACTGAGGCTTAGGAAGGGTTTAAGCACAAAGGAGGGAATTTTCAGCTCCCAGAAATAGCATCGTAGATCAAACTCTTGCTGCAAAGCATCCTTCACTCCTTTCCTCTAAGGGTCCTAAGGTGAATCCCCTCAGCTCTGTAGTTTAGTTGCAATGGTATGAAAAAAAGACATCCAGATTACCACCACTATAGCTCAATAAGCTCTCTGGGACCCACAGAACAGTGGGGAGCACGAGAAACCATGGGAGGTAGAGTATGTCCTCCCTTCAGAAAAGCTTGTAATTCTATCTCAAAACTTTGTCATCCTTTGATGAACTACAAAAATGGTGTTGCCAACAAAGTGGTCTAAACAGGTTAAATTTTGTTGTAGGTACCACATTTTTTAACTTTAATAGGGAAAGAATAGCAAGAGAAATCATTACCTTTCATGTTGGAATTATAAATACTTTCAATACTTTGCATTGTCCTTTACTGTCCTCTGCATACAGAGTTATGTAATCACTCAGAAAACTCATAACCTGGCCCTCTGCTAACACCATATACTGATTCCTATAGAGAGGTTTTATAGAAACGTGAAGAGCAATTGATTATATTTGGGTAAATATTTAGGAAGATTTTTTTAAAGCCGCCTCTCTCTAGTGCCTTTCTTGTATTTAGGTGCCATCTGAGATAGACAAGTAGAAATGTCAAAACCTCTGCAATGGGTTCAGTATGCTGCAAGGAAGCAAGGAATATTTAATGACACCATATTGCTCTGAAACAGGATGGGATGGGTTGTATGAACCACCCAATTTATGTGTTGCAGGTAAGCAAGTCATGAATAACAAATGGACTCTAATTTAGGAATGTAAATAAGGAAATGCCTGATTTCAGGTACCAAAGTCTAAATATTTTAGGGATTATTGTAGGAAAAAACCAGACAATTTTGTACAGTTGTCTGGGCTCATAATGGGCCCTGGCTAAATCTAGTTTCCAATAGCAAGGTTTCAGGGGAGGCTTAATGATGCTGCAAATAGCATTGCACACAGTACAGTAACCAGTTACTTCCTTTTAAGTTACAGCAGCATTTTAAACTAAAAAAACCCAAATGCCCTGATTCTGCTTAGTGTTCAGACTTTTTGTTATAGAAACACGAATTTTAGTCATCTTAGTTTTGCATGACGGCTAATCCAAATCCACAGCCCTTATCTCTAGTATCACTGACTGCTTTTTCAGGATTTGTTAGCCAGGACCCAAACAGGTTCAGTCTCTCTGCTCCCAATACTATTTATGTATTCTGTTTTGATGACACTTAAGTGAGAAGGGTAAAAGCCCTGAGTGTGGCTTGTAGTGGTGGAAACAGCTGCCTCGCTGAACTAAAGGTATAGACCTTGCTTACCTGTTCTGCCCTGCCCCTGCAATGCCTGCATTCATACTGTATGGACATAGATTTTCTTAGAGGAATGGTCCCAAAAGAGACCTCAACTCAGCACTGCACACTGCCACACATTGAGGTATCTCCTGTTAAAACCAACATAGGGGTTCAAATCTCCTGAAGATACAGACAGCTCAGTTCAGACTCCCCATGTCTTGGGTGCTGGTGTGGAGCCCAATGATCCCCACCAGCCCAGAAGTTCCTTTCCTCATGAGTGTCTTCTGGATGCCATCTCCTGCATGGAGAGCAACAAGGCAGCCTTGCTGAGATGCTGCCTTGTGGTGTCGAACACGCATGTTTATCTTCTCTCCCTGCTCAACCATGTAGGAACAGTAGTAGGGAGTCGAGCTTAAACCACCTTCTAGAAAAACGGTGAACAAATTGCTTCTTACATCATGGGAGAAGGAGTTTGCAACTGTGGCTGTGGTGCGTCTTCAAGGCAGGGCTTGAAATGGAGTTAAGTCCTGGGTGAGATCAAAGCAGAACATTTCAAACAGCACCATTGCAGACCAGAGGAAGAAGTGAGTGTGACTTTGCAGTTGTCTTTGGCATCTCTGACACTAATGCAGATGAATTTGACCTTCAGATCCACCCACAGATGTTTCACTTTGCATGCTCAAAGAGGAGCTGTTGACTTGAGAACAAATAACAGAAGAAGGGTGCTCTTAACTGACATTTTCAGGCTAAATGGAGAGTTCTACAAAGGAAGTTTGCACATACATGCCCATGACAGACAGCAAAAAAACCCCAAAACAACAACAACCCCCAAAAAGGAAATGAGCCCCTGTGCTGGTTTAAAGGTGAACTGGGAGGAGAAATGAACCCAACCCAAAGAGATAACAAGTCAGAGTTACAATTTAATAAAAAGATTACAATAAATACAATGATACAGAGAAAAAAATGGTTTTAACCCATAAACCCCAGATGTATAACCCAGAACCCTGGGTCATGAACAGAATAGTGATCATCAGCCTCTGTGCTGAGCACCACGTGGTTCCCCTGAGTATGAAGTAAAAGGAAAGGAAAACCTGTTGGTGAGGATGATGGCTGCAGTCTGGTTGAGAGTGGCAGTTGCAGTCCTGTTGAGGTTCTGGTCCTCCACTGGATCCAACAAGTCCCAAAATGCCAAGATTAGATATGACCAGGTTCAGGTGGAAATGCCCAGTACCTCCCTCAGGGCAGGGAGTTCCACAATAGATGATTTAACTCTGTGAGTCATGGGATATTTTTGGACTCCATGATGGCCCAGCAGCAGACATGGCCCCTCAGGCTGGGTGTGAAGGTGCTAATGCCTCCCTGTAGGGGAGTTACCACAGCTGAGTCATTGGTGTGAAGATAGGAACACTTCCCTATCTCACAGGGTCTTTTAACACCCAGCTTGTAGCCTGAGGGCTCAGATGTGCCCTGGGCAGATGCTGCAAATGGTCCATTATTAACAGTTCATCAGAAATGTCATAGAGGATATGGAATACACAGTTTTGGTTACACCCACATAGTCCCGGCTGTTGTAACTAGGACGGCCCCTCTCACAATAACTTTGTAGATACTTGTAGTTCAGGCTTCATTTTCTTACCTGAATGTGCTTTTTATTATTCTCAGAATTTGTTCCTTTCATACATCATGTATACAAGCACAGCTGATGAATAAATAAGTTGCAGAATTAACATGGATAGCTTTCTCTAGCATTACTGACAATGTTCTGAATCTCTCAAGTTTGTATGTGGGAACATGGTTAAAAGTAATTATTTTCACCCCATCCATTTTGGCTCTGTTGTTTTGGCACAAAACATCCTTCAAAGAAACAAGAAACAAGCAAACACCGCATTCAGCCAAACCAGCTGTTTGTTCTCCTTGCCTTTGAGATGACTATTCATTTGGAAAAACTGGCAGAAGGGGAATCAAAAGTGAGTGTATTGCAGGGCAGTTTGGTGATCACAAGATAAAAGCAGAATAGTAATTTGTTTAAAAATTTTATTTAGTATGGGTCAAAATCTAAAGATTATAGCAGAGATCATATACAGTGAGGGGAAAATAAAGAGTTTAGAAACAGGTCAGCATATCCATGGCAACATAGGAGGCAACCTTTCAACAAAGACAGGAGTTTCTTGTGCAGCTGTTATTGCCTCGGTACATACCTCAACAGGCACAGCACTAACAGGGAACTGGTGAGCAATGGGTTAAGATGTTTTTTTGAAGAACCTTGGTCCCTCTGCAGTGTCAAGTCAGTCCAGGAAGCAGAAAGGAAAGAGAATGTCACAAATTGTGAGCAGCACTGGAGCCCAGCTCACCTGGCTCTGTCTGCATGCTGGGGCTGGTGGAGGTCTCCCATTTCATCCCCATGGCTGCCAAAGAATCAAGTTCAGCACTGTGGAGGCAAAGGGATGAATGGTGGGGAAAATCCCTTGGAAGAGGGCAGGTGTGTTATGCAGGGAGGTGGCTGGGAGAACAGCAGAGAGCAGTTGCCTATCAAGGCAGAGGAGCTGCCAAAGTTGGTGGGCAGGGGGGGTGGGTCCTCGCTCAGAGGGAGCCCAAGCCATGGATCTTCACACTGCACAGGAATTCATGCTGCCCATGGAGAAACAGCTCTGGGCTTGTGTTTACATGCTGACAGACCACATAAGGATCTTTGCCACATATATGTAGAATATCAGAGTTCAGAGTGAGGAAAATTGGGGTCTACTTTTTTTTATCCCCCAAGGAATTTCCTTTTTTTTGAACAAAATATTGACCTCCAGAATTTACCCACAACCAACTTTTTTACCTAGCACAGTTAATCACACAAATCTCTCTGTATTAAGTGATGCACCTACCTAAATACTAATAAGTAGTTAGAGGTATAAACAACCTCAGTAGCATTCATAATTAGGTGCCTAGCAGGAGAATTTGCCTTAAAAGCTGTATCAACTAGTGTTTTACCAATGCCTACCTGATAGTCAAAAGAAAAAAGTTTAATAGAATGTGTGTAGTGATTAATACTACATTATTTAACTATGCCTCTATTTATTCATTTGTTTGTCTGTATTTAGGCAGGATTCTCATTTGCCTTTGCCTTACTGTGAAGCTGCAAAGGAACTGTTAATAATTTAGAATCTGAAGTAATAAGCAAGGCAGACATTTTTTCTATTAATAAGTTGCTAGATCTCACCCCTGAAATAAAACAGTTGAGGAGTGAGTCTGGAGGGATTGAAAGGAATTGTCTCTCATGCAAACTGTTTTTGCTTTCTTCTTCCAGCCATCCACTGTGTATTTCACATATATTTTCTCAGCAGACTGTAGCTGCTGCTACTTCTTTGCTCAGAAAGATTCGTTGTTTTCTGGTGCTATCACTTCTACAGAACCTGAACAAAGCTTGCATTTTCTGAGTCTTCATTACCATTCTGCTTAGAAGGCAGATCCACCTAATAATGGGATTTCTTGCCTTTCACCTTTCATTTTACTTACAAATCACTGTCAATTGTCAGTGCAGCCCTTTCAGCTCCATGCTGCCCACCAAGCTTTCCTCTGTCAAGCTCAAGATGAGCTTCTTGATATCAGCTTCAGGAACTTGTTCAGAATGTGACCTTCATCACTGATATATGACAGATTATGACAAGCCCCATGATTCTATCTACTCAAGCTGGAATACCCAAATTCCAGCGTTATTCTGCTCCCATTCACTCAGCTGTTTGCCCACAAGACAATGAGTGCTGGTGTCATATCAAACACTACTTCCAGCTACAGGAAGGGAGCTAGAGGTTCAGTAAAGCCAGTACCTGAGGATCTTGTTATGCAGCCAACTTTCCTGATGCTCTGCTCTTGGGGCGCACTTGGGTATATGCATGAGTTGTTGACATCCTCAGTAACCGATGGTCGCTCCCCCAAATTGTACTGACTCAGCTGCCACCACAGGAACACACCAGTCGCCAGGGCTGACAAGTCTGGGAGCATTGCCAGGCAAAAATAACTGAAGTCCTTGGAGTCAGTAGTAGAACAGAAGTTGTTCCACAATAATCTATTGCCACTTCCCAGGGTCACCTGTGCAGTATTGCCTGGGGAATCCAAGACATATTACAATCATCTCCCAGCACCTAGTGCTGGAGTTGGTAAGCACAATATGGATGTGGATAATAATAAAGTCTTGGTGTCTCTATGACAGTCAGTATGGATAAAAGAAACCTGCTTTTCAATGGCAAAGTGTATCTGGAGTGAGATAAATAACTCACAGCTTGTAGCAAGCTGGTAGAAGTAACCCCAAACTTTAATGTATGCATTTATCACTTAATAAAGAGAAGTTTTTGCTACTTCTGTTTCTAAAAGACACTGATATTGCTGGGAAAGGTGCAATGCTATGAAAGCTTCCACCTCCTTCTGCTAGAATGCTATCTAGGAACTACTCAAGTTTCCTCTTGCAGTGGCAAGGCTTAATCTTTGCAGCCATGTGAAAAGAATAGAAATAAAAAAATCATAAAGGGCTTCTCTTGAGTGGACAAATGTGTACCATAACAGTAAATCTGAGAGTTCATAAGTACAGAATCAGCTTTGAACTATATTCCTTATGCCTGAAAGGGATGCACACAGCTCAGTAGTGAATTTTTATTTACCTTTAGAGTTCTATGCATACAGGACCTGTATTTAATCCCCTGTTGGCTCTTCTGCAAGAAAAAAAGGAAGGGTCTGGACAAAACCTAAGTGAAATCTCAGGAAGTGGTTCAGATCCTCAGTTGAATGTGGGCATCCTGTTTGAGTCTGCAAATAAAGAAAACAGGGAGAGCAGAGCAAAATATTTTCATTCACTCTGTGCTGTCAGACAAAAGGAGAGCTTTTGTCACAATACTGAAGTTTTTCTTTTCCTATTGAATATATAGAAAAAAAATCTCAAACAATGTGTTCTTTAAATGAAAACTCAAAAGTCACTGATTGCCACGATGTGTGAAAGGAAGAAAAGGTATTTTTCCTGATCAGCCAGTCCTTCCTCAGTCTTTCTCTGCTGTTTCTGCTTGGACTTCACCTTCCTCAGTTCACATATGTTTCTACACTGGGACAGTCACTCTGCTAGTTCTTTTCCTCTCTTTCTGCATGAAGCTCAGCAGAGACATAGCATGTACAGTTTTGCTGCATAGAGACCAATTTCTGCTCTCCACCAGCTGCTGACTACATCTGTGCAGCCAGTACCTTTGTGCAGCAGGGATGGGGATGCCCATCATCATGCTTTCACAAACTTCAGGGTTTCATTCATAAGTGAAGCAGCATGGTCTCTTCTTACAAGCACACTGAGGGCTGGGACTCTCCCACACAATCTGGCATGACAGGGCTCATAAATAGTTTCAACCTCTTGTTACTGCTTGCACAAATGAACACAGATGCCCAGAC
>JAOXXN010000446.1:81526808-81538620 GCA_026770055.1 Myrmophylax atrothorax
GGCACACAGATTAGGGCTTTCAGTAGTTCTCTGAATTTCCAACTGCCAATGTTTATGATTGTTCTTTACAGCAGACTAAAAAGTAGGAAACACTTAACTGTTTGAAAAAAAGCCAAGAACTGGAACCTCAGTGTCATATGACCTCTGTCTCACACAGATCATTGCTGGTAAAAGATGAATATGAAAGAGCTCTTCCAACATATATGACTTGTCACTCCTAGTTAGAACAAGAAGCAGATAAAGACCTCAGCTTAAAGAAAGAAAGAAAACAAACATCAGTGCATGACTGTGCTTTATTTAATCATGAAAAATAATCTAACTCACTGTCCTGACATTCCCCTGGTTTGTAATCCGTATCACTGTCCATGAAAAGCTGTAAAAGAAGTTGTTACCATGAATGATGCAACAGGAATTTGCCTATTTTGAGTCAGTACTCTTTGTCCAGTAACAATGTCTTAGAAGTTGTGATGAGCACAATCCCCCTGTGTAAAGGCTTCATGTTGTTGTCAAGGAGACTAGCTTTTTTGTCAGATGCAGCCTTGAAAGTGAAGCAGTTCATGAAAGGAAAACTGTGTGCACTTCTGATATTTAAAAGGACACACTTCTCAAACTCTAGAAAAAATTAATTTCTCTTCCTTGCTTGCTTACTGAAAAAAACAATAATGTTTTTTTAGTAATTTCTTAGCACCTCTGCATTGTGCTCTCAGTTTCAATAAAGTCAAGTGGCAAATTGTGAGTACCAGCTCCCAGGCAGACAACACTGACTTCTCTGCATTGAGACTATGGATGGTAAAACCAGCCATGGTTCTGCTCTGATCTTTGGAAGGTGCTGTTCTTTCATATCCTTGTCCCACTCAGCCTGCTCACAGGAGTGATTCGGCCAAAGTTTGGTCTGACCTTTTGGCCAACAGATTTGTAAAAAGCAGGTTTTCTGCCCTTTGTTGTGCTCCACTTTTGTGCTATCTTAGGAAGACTGGGGGCACCTACATGGCTTCTTGGTCCTTTCTCTTGACTCCACTCTGGTTCACCTACACACATGCCAATCCCTTTTGATGCTTGCCTACCCTCCACTTGGGGTTCTCATTGGAATTTGAACAGTTCAATTCCCATCTTTCTCCAGTTCTTTGTTCTGAATCTTTACAAACATGGTTTCTGGATGTCTTGCCACACTCACTGGTATCTTTTAGCCTTTTCTGGGCATGGGATTCCATACCAGGTCTGATATTTGAGATGGGGCCATACCAGTGCCAATCAGAACTGGAAGACCTTTCATGTGCTGAACCTGGGTCTGTGCATTCAGCAATGCATTGCCTTTTTTGATAACAAAAGTCACATGGAACTTGTGACTGATTGTCTGTCTGTTTTTTGTGTCCTGCCAGCCTCACACCAGCTCAGTAAGTTCAGCACTGGTAGACTGAAACCAGTAAATTCCTAATGCTTCATTTTGATGGTAAATTTTGGATAGCATGCCCTCTGGATCAGTTTTGCATCCATCCCTTAACAGTCTTAAACATTTTTTCCTTAGATTCTTTCTGAGAAAGTAATTGAAGCAACACCAAGAAACTTTAATAGAATCAAGTTGTGACATCTCCTCCTTCACTCCTATTCACAAGGACAGATACTGAGATGCAGGAGGTAATTTAATTAATTTGAAACAGTTTGTTTTAACATATAAAGTTTGACCACGTGTCTTTGAAAGAGAGGAAGCTGCTTGATTCTCTTCTGGGGATTTAATTACTCTCATGTCGTGCTACACAGAGAAACTCTAAAAAAATCCCAAACGTTGAAATATTCAAGTTTCCAAAGTGTATTTCACTTTACAATGTTCCACATTCAGATTTTGTTTAGGACTGTTTTTATTTTGTCAATATTTTGGATTCATAAAAATGAAAATGTGTTTTATTAGAGTACTGAATATGTCTTTATACTGCATGAATTCACAGTCTGAACTGTCACTGATGAATGTTCTGGGATTTCAGAAAGTGTTTCCCTGCTGTGCTGAGCATTAGAAATCTTCCCACAATAGATTTTATCTATTGACACTCTTCAGTCATTTCAAGCTCATTAGGCTATCACAGCTATGGCATCTCCTAGTGAAGCTGCAACTGCACTTTACTGTATCATTACTTCATTTTATGAGGCATGGGAAGGACTGGGACCAGAACAGCAATTCACCTAACCCTGCCCTCCTTTGACCTTTCCCCCATGGCTCTTTTACAGCTGGCTACAAAATCACAAAGCAGATCTAAAGAAAAGCATCATCGATTTTTATAAGTGCATCTCTCTTTTTATCTGTCCCGTGTTGTCAGTTTTGCCACAGAAATGATAACCTGAAGACATCAAGTGCAGGCAATTTTTTGTGTTATTCAAAGGCAACAGTTGTGATATGTATAATTTACCTCCCACATTGTGAGGATGCTCTCCAATGCAAGCCTCCTCCAGCCACAGGATCCCTGGGACAAGGCAAGCAGCTGGCAGAGCAAACAGCAAAGGAGGGAAAAGAAGGTCAACAGCAATGGAAAACTGTGCTTATGGAGTGGAGAGAATATGCAGAGCTCAGATTTTCCTTTTGAGGCTGCAAGTCAGCAAGTGCTAGTTTAATGACGCCTCTATTCCTGTCGGTCCCGCTGTCTCCCCATTAGCAGTTGGCAGTTTTCCTGGAAGCTACAAAGTAGCGATGGGCTCTGGAGATGAACTGCAGGCCTGTGGACCAGCCCAGGAAATCAGTCCCAGGAAAGGAGCTTTGCAGCTCCTTACACCAGCAGCTGAACATCAGGGGTGAAGGCTGGTGGTGAGGCTGGAACAGGGAAGGTAGGCCAGGAGGATGTGGGAGGAGATCAGAAGTGAGTTTGCATGACAAGTCAGTCACAGATGCCCCTGGGGAGGAGGTGAAGAGTCCTGTGCCCAGCTGTGAGTGAGGAAGAGAAACACCCATCCTGCGTTGTCCTGAGAACGTTTCAGAAGAAGATGCTTGGAACAGCCAAATATCTGAAGCCTTCTCAGTCTGTCCGACCACCCACCATCTTTCCCCCCTTACTCTGGGTCCTGTATGGGCAGGGACAAAACCACATAGATCTCTGTTAGTAGGATAGGCTGCTGTACTTTTGGATGTGATGGAAAGTCTCAGGACAGTGTCAGACTGCAGACCATCCTGTGACTACCATGGTGCTCAAAAAGTGCACATTTACACCCTTCTCTCCCCACTTCTGTGTATGAGCCAGGTAAGGTATTTCTCTGAATCTCAGTATATAATGAAGGAAAAATGCTAAGATCATGGCTCCACTCCATGGCTCCACTCCTTCCAACCCACCAGACTCTGGAGTGAGACAAAGGAGACGCATCTCCTCAGCTACCAGTGGGATGCTGTTCCTATTCCCAACAACTTTTTCTCTTTAGTGGATCCTGGAGAGACAAATGGACCGAAACATCAGGCTCAGTATTGTTTGGGAACCACCAGCACTGTTCAGGAGTTTCCAAGAGAGGATGAAGCCAGTGATGGTAGAAAAACTGGCTGATGGACTGGGGCTGCTGCTATTGGATGCAGGGAAGCATCCTCCAGTAACTGCCTCTCACCTCAAGAATGTTTGAGTGAATTGGGATTTTGAAGACCACCTAGGCTTAATCCACAAAACACTATGGCAGAGAGAAGCACTCGTATCTGTTGATGTCTCACTGGGAAACTGGGAAAATGCCATAAAAACATTCAAATGAAAAAATAAAAGATTGGGTTTGGAATTACTTTTTTTCCTTGGGAAAAACTGTTTTCTGTAGGCTTTGTCATTCATATCTCATTTCCATAGTGGGGTAAGTCACAGACTAAAAATCTCCTACCTTGGAAAGTACTAGTAGCTGCTGGCCTACAGAGTTTTCTCCTCACAGGAGATGGCAGACCCCACATAACTTGTACTGCCTCTGTGGCCAGGTTGTCTCCTGACAGCTGAGCAATGCTGGGGCAATAAGTCACTCCAGTGCCATTTGGAGATGGATAAGCAGAAAAGGATGGTCATTGTCTGAACTGAATTTCAGACAGATCACTGAGGGGTTGTTTTCCTCCAACTTCCATGGTGTATTTTAGCATCTGCACACACCAGGATAAGCAAAAAGTATATAAGTCTTCCAGCTGTGATTCGGCCCTGATCCTTCCGGCTATGTAAAATGCATCCATTTTCTCCAGCTGCTCTCAATTTTGCTGCAGAGCTTTCCTTTCCTCAGCAGAGGGAACTTCCTGAAGGGTAAATGGTAGATCCTTGTGACAAGAGGGACAGAAATCATAGGTCATTAAGGTAAGATAACTTTTGGAAACTGCAAAGAAAATGCCTCTCATAAAAAGTAATTTCACATTGGTTATTCAGGGAAGAAAAAAATCCCCAAATCATTAAAAGACACAAGACAAAAACAAAAGGGAGAAGAATGGGATGATTTCCCAACACTGACTCTCTCCTGCTACCTTTAGGCTACACTGGTGAAGGTATCTCTGGATCATGTGTGCCTGAAAATGTCCTTAATCCATGTCCCTTATGGTGATGAATGCAAAGTGATTAAGGGATATCAACATCTAAAGATGTATATAAGCATCTGGAGGCAATTTTCAAAGGAACACAGATCTCACAAAAGCCCCATTTGAAAGTGCTTAATGGGACAATTTTCAACCACCAGCAACACAGAGGTGCACTGTTACTCACTTACCTACTGACTGACCTACCTACCTACCTACCTGCCTGCCTCCCTACCTGCCCTTAAACACCCTGGTCTACTCACACAGGCCAGTGGCTAAAAACCATTAGAGCTGGTGAAGAAGTTTTGACTGTCTCCATGAATAATATGGATATAGCCTTCTGCATCCAACAGAGAAAGGGAAGATGGCTCCTTCCCTGCCATTTCAGGACAGCTGCCATAAGACTGCTCTCCTTGCACCAGAAGGAAGACATATAGGACAGCCTTCAAAGGAGAACTCATGATTCAGTACATCCTTGGGACCTGTCACAGGTGGGCATTGAAGAAATACTGCACAGCCCAAGCCCAGCAGCGGACAGAAAAGCCAGATGCCCTTCATGGACCAGAGCTGATCTCCACTGGGAAAAGGAGCTTCACAGCATTCACAGCAAACTGTGTGCTGCTTTCTCCTGGAGTTTTAGAAGATCTTGCACAGTGAAATGTGAACATGGTTTGGGCTTTACAAACCTTATAAGGATACAAATGATTACTATTCAGAACAGAAGATGAAAAAAAAAGCCCTATGCTTGGAAGCTAAAATTGCCTGAGGATCAAAAACTGCTTGAATGTCACTGTTGCTGGCGGGAAGCTCCCAGTGCAACTCTTTCCCCATATTTCTGTTGCCAGTCTGTAAAATGGAGGTGCCTGTCAGATGCACTCCTTGGAAATGCCTGTTTCCCAGAGGGCAAATGTTTGACAAGATTAGACAGCTCTGATTACATGCAAAGCATTACTACTAAAACTCTGAATTTATGTAAAGTTTTCTTCAAGGCAGTAGAAACATATACTGCTTTCAAGACATGAGTTTTACCTTTTGTACCAGTATGCACTGAATCAGCTCTTTTACCAATGTTGTGATGAGCAGCCCAAACAGGAGCCCTTTCGGAGCCTGATTTAAGTGTTCTTCATGAAAAAAACTAGGTGTGATTTTAGTCTTTTATTTTCTCTTTCTCTGCTCCCATTCCTTGATCTTTCAAAAGATTACTCACTCTGTTCTCCAGGAAGTTTGCCTGAGGTGAAGAATATCTCTAACATGGAGTTCCACAAATGACTGATTTCAGGTGAGTGCTCCTCACTCATAAAAAAGCACAATCAGCCTCATCAGTCAGAGGAACAAATGCCATGAATAAAACCATGTTCTCAAGGAAGGATCATATTTTCCTGGAATCAAGAAGAAATGAGCAATGAAAAAAGCTCTGATATCAGCACAGCTCTACTAATCGGTGTAGAGTCTTTCTACTAAAAATACCTAGCTTTACATATCATTTTAGTTAAAAATAAAGGCAATTCATATTCCAGAGGGAAATATATAATGCTAAGAGTACTCTAGAGTTATGAGTTGTAACTCTGGTAACATTCAGGGGACTTCAGCAGAAGAAGAGGCATTTTTAATGTTCTTTTAAAATCTCTTCCTTTTTATGAATGACTCTACAATTATTTAATAGACTATAATTTTTAGAACCTGTAGTTGCTTTCCTACAAATGAAGTGCCAGTTTATCCTGGAGGGACCCGGAAAGGACGGAGTCTAGTTCTCTCATCATTGTTGAATTTTTTTGAGTAGCTTCCCTTGTTTTATCAGTGAATGTATCTCCACCAAGAGGTAGTGGCTAGGTGTTCAGCAGCCATGGCAGTCCTACCAGCAGCTGTCTATCATCTTCTTCACCCCTCTACTGTTTCTTGGTATAAAACCCAATCATGCTGCAAAGGCACAGAGATGATGAGGAAGGCTGGAGATATGATGTGGAAATAGTGGAGTAGGGTAGTGGTAGTGGTGGGGAGTTGTGTAGGTCTTGTTTCTTCTTTCTCAGCTGCTATATCACTGTCATAGGTGAATATTTTTTGTTTTGTAAGTGTGTGTGTTTGTCTCTTCTCATACCTAGTAATAATACCAAGATGACCTTCAGTTCCTACCTACTTTCAATGGTCCCAGGCTGCATCTATATTTGGGTACAAATCAGTCTCTGGTTTTTGTCTGTTGTGGGATATGTTAAGATCAGAGCAGCCCAATGGATGATGGAAATGATTGCCTACTATACCCAGCACTGATGCAGCCTCACCTCAAGTACTGTGCACAGTTTTGGGCTTCACAATGTAAGAAGGATATAAAATATTAGAATGTGTCCAAATGAGAGTGAAAAAATATAATGAAAGGACTAGCCAGCATGATTTAATGACTAATGCTTGAGTATACTCGGTTTGCTCAGCTTGGAGGAAACTAGATGGAGGAATGACTAGCACTATCTACAACTTTCTCAGAAAAGGGAGTGGAGAGAGAGGTGCTGATCTCTTCTTTCTCATGTCTGACAGGATGCAAAGTAATGTCTTAAAGCTACATCAGAGGAAGTTCAGGTTGGATATTAGGAAAGAGGTCTTCAGTGAGAGGGTAGTACAAGCACTGCAACAAGATCCCCAGGGAAAAGGTCACGATCCCAAGTCTGTTGGTGTTTAAGAAGTACACAATGCTCTTAGATATATGGTGTAACTTTTAGGTTGCCTTTTGTGGAGTCAGGAGTTGGACTCGATCCTCCTGGGATCCTCATGTTAGGGGCAATGCATGCCTGTATGATGGTTGGAAGTTTATGCTATGACTGGTGCCCACAATGAGTTATGGAATTCAGACAATTAGTGTATTGTCTTACTTCAGTGGGGATGGTGTTTAGTCCTGCAAGATTTAGTGGAGGAAATAAACAGCAGTGGGGGTCCCTAAAGCCTTCCTTGCTGCATCCTTGCCTCACAAGTGGCACTTTGTCTGGGGTTTAAAGAAACTTCATCCCTGACTACAAAATCTGTATTGGAAGAAGTTCATGGTGTACACAAACCTCTACTACGTGTTATCTTATTCAACTAGTTTGTAGTGGTGATAGTGTTAATGATGATTTTTAACTGAATAAAGTGTGTCATGCACACAAGGGATCTACCACTGAGATTACTGTACCCACAAGAATGTTGAAGCCCTGGTGCTGCAGAACAGAAATTTCAACTCCGGGGACCTGTGTCTGTTCTACTAGTCAAGGATGCAGCAGGGGCATCTGAATGATCCTCAGTTAGAATGGGAAAACAATTTCCAGTAAAGCTTTAAAATCTCCTTTTACAGAATGGGTCTAAAATCTATTGCAATGTAAGTCTCATCTTGAGAAGAAAGCTCATAGTGGCTGGTCTGCCACACTGACAAAGTTCCAGAAGTGGCCATGACTAATGTTTGCATACAAAGACATCTTCATAAAGGAATCCAATTTTCAGCTGAAGCTTGTTTCTGAAAAAAAAAAAATAAAAAATTATGATTTGTTTGTTTCTCTTGGTCATTGACAGCCTGCATTAGATTTTAAGGGTTGATTGTTGGTCCTGAGCTTATCTTGATCTCCCCATGTATCCCTCTTAGTAAGACAGCAATCTGAACTTAAATGCATTTGAAGAAAAATAAAATCAGTCATTACAACCTTGTACAGTAAGAAATATTAACTAATTACCTAAAATGCCCAAGCCCTTGTTCATTTTTTATTTAGTTTTGAGCAAGTGCTCAGTCATGCAAACTGCCAGGAAGTGAGCTTCTTATGCCACAGTAATGGGGCACGTAGGTCCCAGAAAGGTGATTCAATAGGAGATGAATTGACAGAGTCAAACTGGCTTTTCCAGTGGGTAAATTCCTTGAAAATTTGGTTCATGAAACTGTACATGTTCAATTAGTTCTGTTTGTCTTTACACAATACCAGCAGTCTTCAAATCTGCTTGGATAATGGATGTGAAATAGATATGGCTGTAAAGTTTAAACCAATTACTGGTAATGTGCTATTCAAAAAATGATAATGGAGCTATATAATAGCAGTTAAATAAACATTGACTTTAAAAATCCTTAATGATAACAGAAGTCCCATTCTTTCCCTACATGTATTTCTACTAAAAAAAAAAAAAGACATAGAAATTGGCACTCAAGCTGCAATCTAGGAAAAATGTATGTTGAAGGCATGACCTACAGTTCCTTTAGAAACAATTTTGTAGATGAATAACACTGAAAACCTAAGTGAAATACAGCAATTGCACAAGACTGCATTCACTCCCAAGAGCAGAGAAGTTATTGTAGCCTAATGTTTATTATTTGTTTATATATTATTTGCAGTGTGCTCATGACTTGCCAGATGCAGCCCAGACTGTTAAAAAGGGGAGTTCTAGGTCTGAGATAGACTTTAATTGAAATACAGGGATTATGTTTTCTCTGCACCATAAATTACAACCTTCAATGAAAAATATTTGATAATGCGATCTAAAATAAATGGTCCAAGTAAGAGTTTTAGGGCAATTTCTTTTTCTGCTTCTCTATAAAACACTGATGATGATTGCAGTCCTTGCAGATAAAGGGACTCTGTAAATATGGGAGCATACATGAAAGAAAGTACACAGGGTTCAGAAGAGCATTTTAGCAATTCTTCATTAAAGCCCCAAATGCAGGTCATGCAGAGGGGATTTAGGCAATTGCAGCAAATCTAACCATTTGGAAAGCAAATGAATGCAATGTATTAAACCCAGTTGTTTTGCACTGAGAAAGAACGGGCACGTCCTCAGTGCAAAACATCAGTTATGAGGGAAAACAAGTATCACTGCGCTTAAGTTAGGTCTGGAAAGTGAATCCACAATTAGATAGATAGGATGAAAATGAAAGAAAATGGATGCCATGGGAGGAAAGAAAGGAGGAGTGTGGTGAAGAGTGTTGGTTCCTCTTCAGCTTCTCAAAGATGCAAGCTGGCAAGTAGAACCCAAAAAGGGGCCAGAAAGGGCTTTGTGCCACTCACCATGGCAATGCTTGAAAGTCAGGGAGCCAGCTGTGTGAGCAAGATCCATCATATTAATAGCCATGCTCAGGACAGGAGTGCTTGCTAGGTATGCTGAACTGAGCCAGCCTGCCAAGCTCCAGGGAGAAGTATACACCAGTACAAGTCTGGAATGTCTGCAAGTGGAGTCACTGCCCCAGTAAGGGGCAATGAGCACCTCTGTGCTGATAATTCATCTTTTGTAAAGCCCACATCCACTTGAATTGAGGAGTGTGATGCATACAACCCAATGAAAAGTCTTCCATGTAAATGGAAACCTAGCTGAAGGCAGGTTATTTTGGACTCAGCTTTGACTTAATTTGTATACCAGGCCATCAAAGACTATAATGTGCAAGAGAAAGCTTAACATTTCAATTGGGATTCTGTGCTAAAACACCACTTTCATAGCACTATTGAACATTAGGTAAACTGATACCCCTCCCAAAAATATCAAAAAGTCATATTCATATTATTAATCCACTTCACTGTCAGGTTGGGTCATCCTGCTCATGAGCTGGTTTCAGAAAACCCTGGGGAAGACCTAGATTAGCAAGGGCCACTGAGAGAGGAGACTGTGTTGGTTGAAGGAGAGTCAACAACTCTAGGGAAGTTAGTTCAAGACTGGGAGGGCCAGCATCTAACCTGTGGAAGCTCCAACCCTTGGCAGTGAGGCCAAAACCTCCTTCTGAAAGCAGGTGGCTCTGCCTTTGGGGAGGCCCTGCAGCCACCAGGTCACTGTGTTTGGCTGGACCTGGGGAGATGCCTACAGGCACTTCTGGCTCACAGCAAGTGCAAAGTGCTCCATTCACCATGGGGTAGGAGCAGAGACACAGCCTGTTACCATGACTCTGGTGACATGCACTCATTATGACTTGGTAATTTGGTTATCTCTCTGGCCTGAAAATGTATCTGTTACCACTCAGTACCTCCCATTTATGATGAGCTGAATGACATGACCCCTCAGGCAGACAATTGCCTGAATGCGTAATTAATAATCATCTGGAACACAGTTTTGTTCTCCTGTTGGTGTAAGCAGTTCCATGGGTGGATTTGAAGCAGGGAAGAAACACTTGGCATGAACTGGGATGTCATAAGCAGTGTGCATGACCCCCGGTTCCAATCATCCAGGTGTATCTCTGATTGAGGACTGACATGTCATGATTTTTCCTTGTTTGAATGCTGAAACTTTCCAATGAGCTGGGGGGCTCCACATCATTTGTTATTATTCAAGTGCCAAAAAGGGAGAGTGATCTTCAGCCTTTTCAGAGTCTAATGCCATGCCATGAGGACAGCAGAACCAACACTTAGAACACGGTTTCTGCCTGCCTTACAGGGCTAAGTCATATTTGCTCTGGAGAGCAAGGCAAGTGAATAGGTGGCTTGAGAAAACCTCACCTTCACACTCTTCCATGCAGATTACTGTCTGTGCCATTGACTTTATTGGCATTTATTAGTTTGGTGCATGTCAGCACATAAAAATCTGCAAAAACAGGAGCTAACACCCTACCCTCGGTAGGCAGGTGGCAAGGAGCTGCCCTGAGGATGCCGGCAGGTTTAAAAACAGCATTAATGTCTTAATAATCTCACTTGAGGGTACTGAAACAGAAACAGGTGTTCAAAAGCATTGAAGGAAAAGACTCAGCAAATGGAAACATGAAAGGGGTCCCAGAGAGACTGGGAGGACAGGGTCTAGAGGGACAGTGAGGGCAGAGCATTGATGCTCATGGCCCAAAGCAATGTGACTAGGACCCAAGTGTTATCCCCACAAGCTGACCCCAGCAGGAATTTTGGTGGGCTATCTAGTTTGGGTGCACCCCATTAAGTCAGTGGACTGATGTGCTGGTATCACACATGGTAAGCACCATGGCTGGGTGGGACACTGACATCTCTTCAGCTGGGAAGCAGCAGTGCATGCCTGTGAGAGGGGACTACCACTATGACCAAATGTCCTGTCTCATAAAAAAGTCTTCCCTTGTTTCTTTCATTTAACATAGCAGAACTGTTTGGATCAGAACGGTTTCTTTGGATATGCAGAAGAACTTACTGGCTCAGCAAACCAAACGCCAATAAAACTGAGATAATTAGCCATTATTTATGCAGTGGAGCCATTATGCTTTTATTTATTGCAGTAACTGTAATTACAGTTTCACCAGACCTGACAGTAACACATCCCTTAATGATGTACCCAAAGAAAGGATTTATTTGAAAAAGAAAAATCCCACAAGTGTTAGTCATAACTTAACTTTCTACTGAAAAATTTTAGAAAAGGAGAGGGGAAAATATAAATAATGGATTT
>JAOXXN010000446.1:81565640-81581223 GCA_026770055.1 Myrmophylax atrothorax
GTGCCTCACCTAAACAATCCCCTGCGCAGGCTGGAAGGGCACACCCACGTGGGGAGAGCCCTGCCCAAAGCTGCGTTCATGAAGTCTGGCCCTACCTGTTACTGGCCATGCACATTCTGCAGTAGCTTTATTATCTCCTTCCTGGCAGCAGTACAACAGCAGGCAGCAGCAGCTCCAAGGCCAAGGGTGGCCAAGCATCTTTCTGGCTCTGGTGAAAAGGAGGACAGCTCAAATCCAGCATGGTAAGATCTAGGCTACAGACACATTGCCGTGACTTCTTGCAACCAGAAGAGCTCTGTGACCTGGTCTTGGTGCTACCAACAGAGACAAAATGCTAGCTCTGAAAATGGAAATTGGTGTCCTCTTGAGTTACCCAAAGCCAGGAGTTTTGAGCATTTCTGCTGTTCAAAGTTTGTAAAACTTTCTCTTGGTGCTGAGGCAGAAAACATTACTGCAGTGCAAGCTATTATTTTTCTCCTTGAGATTCTTGCCAGAAAGCATATAACTGCCAATGGAGAGCCCACATAGATTCATTAGCTTGTTGTTTTCACTTTAATATAATTTTTGGCCTCCCTCTAACAAAACAGTCTTAGCTTTACAATGTTAAATAATTGCTGTGTACACAAATTCAGGTAAACATTCTTGCAGACTTTAACTCCTTCAGGAATGACAGCATATGAAAGCCAAATCTGCTAGTATTTTGCTATGAAATGTGTTTGGGGAAAGTAAGTATAAAAGCTGACTAAAGCACTAGTCTCAAGATTGTTTATTACTATTCTCTAAAAAGAAATAAAAACCCCGGGTCTCCCTGAAAAGTCAACTGACACAATTTCAGCAGAACGTGTTAAAGAATGGGTCCACTTTCAACAGGAACCTGGAGAAAAATTGGCAACCTATTTTTTACAGTTTCATCCCTCCATCCTCTGTCAAAAATATGGGTGAGCTCCACTGTTCAGCGTGAAGAAGAGAAGAAATGAATAAGGAGCAAGGCTTTTTTTGGTGGTGCCCACTAACAGGACAAGAGACAGTGGGCACAAATTGAAACCCATGAAATTTCATCTTAACATAAGAAGAAGAATAGTTACCTGTGACCAAACATTGACACAGGTTGCCCAGAGAGGTTGTAGAGTCTCCGTTCTTGGAGATAATCAGACCCTGATGGGACACAGTCCTCTGGCTGACCCTGCATTAGCATTGATGTTGGACTACATGATATCCAGAGGGGTCCCTTACAATCTCAGCTATTCTGTGTACCATTTTGTCTCATTTAAAGTGACAGTTGTGCTGGACAGTACGTGCCAGTCTGTGTGAGATATCAACTTCTATGAACCATGTTTAAAAACAATATTGCAGATTGAAAATGTACTAGATGATCTAATAAAAGAAATTACTGCAACTGGCAAACATGGTCTAGCTCAGTTTTGCACAGTCACTGTTCAAAATTAAATTATATTTTGGCAGCAGGAGTTTTTTATTTAGGGATAAAGCTTTTTAATTGTTCTTTACCCATTCTTGTTTTTGTCTGGCTGCTAATGTCTTCATAAAATGGCAAGTAGATGAGAGATATTGTCGTTTATTAGTAACAAAATGTATTACAAGAGAGGTATATCTGCAAAGAGCTGTGCTGGGAATTGGGTGTCCTTCAACTGTAAAGAGAGAATTCCTCAAACTACAGATATTGGGGTATTACAGAAATTACATCCATTCTCCTGGGTATAATTTAGATAAATCATAAAATCAAAATGAAAAGATGAAATAAAAAGAGTAACTTCTATGAAGGGGAGAGATAGACTGTTTGGGTTATGACAGTAACTTTTTATCTCTCAAACCAATATGTGATTTGGTATAGTATTTTCTGAAATAATTTTCAAACCATTACTAAGCCATGTAGCTAAGGAATCAAACTGTTATATTTAGGATTGTAAAATAAACAGCACTATTACAGCAGAATTGGCTTTTCTTTTGCACGTCCAACCCCTCACACCACCTCCAGGAGGTACAGACACTGAACAGTTTTGTCAGCTGAGGGAACTTGTGTTTAGCTTTGAAAAGAGAAAGCTAAGGGGGTATCCAGCTGCTGTTATCAGTTACCAACACAGGTTTTGAAGAAAACAGAGCCAGGATTTTCTCAGTAGGCATAGCAGAAAGACAAGAAGTGTGGTCTCAGGTTGAAGGAAGGGAAAACACAAACAGATATAAGAATATGTTCCCTTTGAGGAGAGTGAAACACAAGTCTTGACTGCCCAGGCAGTTGTGGGATCTCCATTATCAGGAATTCAGAACTCAGACAGACAAGGTGCCAAACAGCCTGCTCTAACTTTGAAGTGAACTGTGCTTTGAGCAGGGAGTGGGACTAAACGATCCCCAAATGTCCCTTCCAACCTGAACTATAGGTTCTACTATGTAATTCCAAGTCAAATATTTCTTATGGATCCCAATCCAATATATCTCTTAAAATAAATCTACTAGAGACTTTAGAGGAATATAATTTATTTCTTTATTCAATCTAGTTATGAGAGCTATTGATAATATAAAAATTATTGACAAGGGAAAAAAAAGAGAATAACTGTAGTGTCAGTTCTGTTCCCTGGGAAACATGTTTTAGTGGTCTTCCTTTGTCCTTTTCAAATGCATGCTCCTGGAATTTAGACAGTGTTATTTAAAATGGCACTTTAGTGGTTTTGTGTTTTTTTCAATTCAGTTGCCTTTTATTACAATAAGATTATAAAGTCAAGAATTATTATTTAGGCAAAATACATCACAAGGAAAAGTGGTGTTCTCTATGTTCCTCACTCGGACATTTTTATCCCAAATATCTCTTTCTTCAGGATGCTATTGAAATTATAGATAAACATGTCAGATAATGATAAAAGATATGAATGGAAACAAGGCATTGAATCTGAAATTTTATGGAGAAAAAAAATCCTTTAGGATACAGAAACTCCTGGAAGGACCAAGGGAAACAACGTTTGGAAAAACAGCTTCAAGGTAGTAAATCCCTTAACTTGCAGTCAGAGACAAAAAATGAATGCAGAAAAAAGAGTGACAGAACCCATTAAAACATCAATAATACTAACTATAGGCCATAATCAGACTGGTTAATTAAAGAAATACACCCAGAGGAATAACATGACGACTCCCAAAAATCATGAACTTCCTGTGACTCTAGTGAATATTTCTGTCAGTCTTTTAAGGCCTGTAGTAATTCTAGTGGAATCAAATGGAAAATTAAGCAGTGGCTATTTGTTCCTTGCATTATTCCAAAACTAATAGCAATCTCTTCTGGTGTTTTATTATTACCATAGATTAGGTTGTCTGTAGTACTAATTGAGCAGAGTCCTGCTGACTACTGAAAAAATCAAACCAGCTTAAATGAAACTCTGATTCATAATAATAATAATAAAAAAGAATAAATCTCCCTTTATGTGAAAGCTTTGCTTAACTTTTAAAATTAAAAACTTGAATTTCACGATTTGCAGTCTTTCGTATAGAGTTGTTACTGCTTACAGATCCACCACAGGCAAACTGGAACAACATGAAGGAGGACTCCTCTGTGGTGAATCATGTTTCTGTCAGTGATATAAGCCCTGTGTGCAGTAGGAAATATTTTTTCTAGTTGTTCTCCTAAGAATCCCAGTTTTCAAGGGAGTATATGTCCAACATATTCCTTTAAAAATGGGTGAAATTCTCCCAGTGTGACAGCTATATGTGGCTTTTATGGAAATACTAATGGAGGAAGAGGATCAGATAGAAACAGCTGGATGTAGGGGCCAGAGTAGGCTGAAATCTAATCTAATTCCACCATACAAAACAGTGATGTCCTCCTGACAGCCACAGACCAACCAGTCTTTTTCCACATAACTGAGAGCTCTGGAAATGAGGAGAACAGGCAATCTCACACCAGAGATTGAATGCTTATTCTTTCAGGAAAAACTGGCATCTGCTGTAGTGAGGAACACACATGTTGCTGACCATCTTGTCGGATGAAAGGCTGGAGATGGTAATTGAAAGTTGGACCATTCAAAGAAGCACAAATCCTGCAATCCCAGCCCCCTGACCTCTCCTAATGCTCAACTAACCCCAGATCTGTTGTCCCTCCAGTATCTAGCCACAGACCTGTCCTACTCCTTGGTTAGTCTGGCTTGAAGCTTGCTGGCAGATTGCACCGAGGGCTTACATATCAGATATTTAGGAATAAAGTTTAGTAAGGAGATGGGAGACACTGCGGTGCTTGGGCGCAGAGCCTGGGCAGGTGAGCATACTGTCCAGCACCGATTACACATGATAATCCTCTGGTTATTCCCATAACCCATTTTCCCCCACACTTTTTCCTTCCATGTCCACCTTGCTGTGTCCTTTTAGTTCTTCCCCTAAATCCTGCATAATGTGTTTAAAATAGTTGCTCATTTCCCCTCAACTCATAATAAGATTGCTCTTTGCCTTAAGCCACATGATAATCTTCCTTTCCTTCTTCTTACTTTTAAAAAGTTGCATCTGAATATCTGATTCTTCAAGGTTGTACCTGAGTGATATATTAAGTAGCCCATCAATCAGCTTTTTCAGATTTCTCTGTCTGTTTGTTTTATTTATTTTCCTGTTTCTTGTCCTTGGTTTTGTGCTGAATAGACTTTAACCAGCTATCTTTACAAGGTAAATATTAAGACAACAGAGTCAAAAGGATAAATGAGGTATGGACTGCCTAGTAATTTCTCTCAACTAATCCAAAAGCATGGTTTGGGAGAGGATTTTTTGAAGATGCTCAGCACCGGCACCTCCTGCTGGCTTGAACCCCGGATAGGGATGCTGAACACAGAGAAAGTCGGGATCTTGTGCCTTCAAGTGTGGCTGGTGAAATACCAACTCCGCACTCCAAAATTCTCTGAATACCATTGTTGCAGGGCCTCAACTCCTCCAGTAACAACTTGGTTTGCCACAGGCACTTTGAGTGTGACTGATATTTTTCCAGCTCAACCCAAGACACTTATCTCATGCAATTCACAAGGCTGGACAGCTCTTGAGAACTCATCAGTAAGCTTCCTCCATAGTGAGTAAAGACAGAGAGACAAACCCAGAAGATGAGTCATCTTGCTTTCCCTATCCACCCACCTCAGGATGAAACAAAACCCCTTCTGGAGATTTTCTTCTCTCTATTGACTACAGAGAAGTCAAAGCAATTGACCTTGTTTAAACACCTCACTTTCCAATAGAGGGTCCAGTGTGATATGAGTTCCACCTTTATGTGGAGAGGTGGAGCTTATCTATATGATCCAGTACTTCTTGTGTGACCATAATCAAACCTTCGATCTGTCTGTGTCCAATGGCCTCTTTGGAACTTCATTTTCCTCAAAGGACTGCCTGTCACGTACATCATGCACAGTAATATGCACAGTGAGGCTAGCAATGGCTCCAAGCAAGGAAACCCACGTGCTTTCTTCTTTTTTCAAGATATCATAGAACTGGCCAGCAACAGGTAAGGCTACTCACTGTTCAATGTGCTCAAAGCTATGGGAACATGTCTATTTCTACACAAATACTGCTGTTATTCTTGTTATTATTATGCAAATAGTTAACCTCTTACTAATATATTTGTATCCTGGAAAATGCATGTATCAAAATGACTTTAAAAACACTGAGTGAAAGAGTAAGACAAATTAAATGAGGAAAACAATATTCTGTAACATGTGATGTACTTATGTCTCAGAAAATGGCACATTACTCCTGGAAACCTCACTCACTGTGATGTGTCAGTGCTTCAAGCTCACTCTTCAGTGGGTAGAATTCCAGCAAGCTCTTCCATGAGGGGTGAGCACAAGCCAAAATACCCTGAAGGGTACTCTGGTTGGGAAGTCTCTTAGTTTAGAAGTTGCTCCCCACACATACAGCCATAAATTTGAATACTGTTTGTCATTCAGGGAGAAAGCTCCTCTCAAATTGTTCTCAGAGGGAAGGGAAAATACTAATTTTGTTTTCCTTACAAAGTTTTGCACACTTGATTATTGCTGCAAGTATTGAAAGACATTGGTACACTAAAGACTCTATTCAATTGAGTTCAGACACCAAAAGCACATGTATAAACCCTTAAAGCACACTTAAAGATTAAAATGGACATAAGTTCAGAAGATTAGGGTTAGACCCAATTATGGATGGAAGGGCAAAGAAGTGTAGGGTCACCTGTGCTGGAGAACCTGATAGAAGATGTCAATGAAGGTAATTTGGGGTGGGTGTAGAAATGGAGGTGGAGGCAATAGTGGGAATTCCCTTTGTTAAGTGAAATGCTAAAACTGGACGAAGATTTATTGGGTTGAAGAGGACTGGAGTCAGCCACATAAGAATAGTAGTATCAGAGGGAGAGCAGAGCAAGAAGGAAAGCAGTGGGACTTCAGCATAGAAGAGAAATTTGGGTCTTTATGTAGCTAACATCTGTGAGGAGTGATAAATGCAAAGACTGAAAACTTGAACCACAGTGAGAAGTCAGAGGAGAGATGGCATGAGGAGCCAGAAGGCCAGAGTGTCCATTGGCAGTATAAAGATAGCTGGACTGGACAGGACTGCAACAGTTACATGCTTATGCAGAGCAAGGGCTCCCACATAATGAAAGCCCAGGAGTATATCATTATTGATTCTTATTTTGGGGGTTTTTTTCCAATACTGTAATCAAACAGGATGATTTTTTTATCACCTCTCCCAAAAAAGAAAAAATATAGAGCTTTCTGAACAGGTTCCATGTATTTGGTATAATTTTGTTGTTGTTAAGAACATTTGCTTTTTCTTCTGGGATTTAATTGTTCTTTTGTTCATTTGTTTTGTTTTGGTTTTTTTATTTTGTTCATGTGCTGTAGGCTTCTAATGCTTGAAATATCGACAACACCCTGTGCTTGTAATTCACAAGACAAATTTTGTTGCAGTTTCCTTCTGCTAAACTGGGTAAAGCCTAACCTTGGTAGTTGTAAAGGCAGGTTTTGAGCAGATCCTGTAGTTTTATAACTCTCAAGTAAAGCTGGAGAGCTTTGGTGGTTTTTACACCACCTAAAATTTTCTTTTGTGGATATTATTTCTAAATTCTCATTCTTCTTTTTAGATATTGTTCCAAGGGAAATAAACTTCCATATGTAAAAGTGGAAGCAAATGGGATTTTGAAGATCACTGTCTGATTAAATTTTTGCATGTAAACTCCTCACAACTAAAGCTGCATGTAACACCCTTGCTGGGACCCTATGAGAGTTCTGAGTGTCAGCATTTGAAAAAGATCAGTTCTCTGTTCACTGTGATGAGTACTGTCCCATATTGTACAAAATCCACCAGGGAAAACTGGCTATTCAGCTCCAATCTCTGTCAGAGCTGCACGCACCAACACAAAGCAACTAGGCTTGCAGACACCCTCCTTGCAGAAGGTGCACACATCTTGTCTCGTCTCATTGCCATTCTAAAGGAGTCTTGACTGATGATCTTGGGAATTCAGCCCTTCTGCTGTCAAATACTATTCCATCTCACATCAAATGCATCACTTCTGGCAGGGCAGCTTATATGTCTGAGCTTAAAACTAGCTCTACTAGTGTTAAAATTGTAGCTAAATTTGACAAGCACTAGTGTCCATATGCAATGAGCACGCGAGAAACAGAGGTTCAGAGAAAGGAAATTCAATTCGTTTGGAACTCCTCTTTCTTCAAAGAAAATACCTGTGCTCCTTAAGGCTTCTGCCAAAATGTAGGATTTGAATGCTGCATTTCATGGGTGCTATCAGCTGCTTGATCAGCCTTCCTCTGAACTCCGGAGAAGTAGGGACATTATTTTTCCTCATCAAACAGCAGAAAGTCACAGGGATGTTCTGAGGTCTGTTTCCAATGTGAACTTCCAAGGACGCACTGCTTCCATACTGACACCAAGACCGGCTAGCTTAGTGGGGCCCAAGAGGCCCACGCCAGGAGCTGGCTTTGGGATATATCATAAAGTGGGAGTCTTAGTGTGCTCCTATGACAAGCCCTTTTGTTACTGCAAATTCAGACATGAAATACACCTGAAGAGTATCACTGATGTATTATAGTGAGATGGCAGAAGACCTACGGTATGTGTGATGAGCATGTCAAAATCTGACTCTTTGCTTGAGGTGACACATCATCATAGACTCATAGAATGGTTTGGGTTGGAAGCGGTCTTAAAGACAATTCCCTGCCAGGGACACCTTCACTAGATCAGGTTGCCCAAAGCTCCATCCAGCCTGGTCTTGAAGGCTCCCAGGGATGGGGCATCCAGAACTTCCCTGGCCAGCCTGCTCCAGTGCCTCACCACTCTCACAGTCAAGGAATTTTTTCCTAATATCCAGTATAAACCTACTCTCAGTTTTAATCCACTCCCCCTTGTCCTGTCACTACATGTTACTGTAAAAAGTCCCACTCATCTTTCTTGTAGACTCCTTTCAAGTACTGGAAGGCCACAATTAGATCACCACTAGACCTTCTCTTTTACAGGTTGAACAAACTCAGTTCTCTCGTTCTTTCCTCATACGAGAGGCACTCCATCCCTGTGATCAATTTGGTGGCCCTCCTCTGGACTCACTCCAGCAGATCAGTGTCCTTCTTGTGCTGGGAACCCAGAGCTGAACCCAGTACTCCTGGTGGGATCTCACCAGAGCAGAGTACAGGGGCAGAGTCACCTCCCTCAACCTGCTGTCCACACTCCCTTTCACAGAATCACAGAATATGTTGAGTTGGAAGGTACCCACAAGGATCATAAACTCCATCTCCTGACCCCATAGAGGACCATTAACAAGAGTCACACCATGCCCTCAAGAGTATCATCCAAATGCTTCTTGAACTCTGTCAGGCTTGGTGCTATGACCACTTCCCTGGGGAGCTTCTTCCAGTACCCAACTACCCTCTGGGTGAAGAATTTCTTTCTAATATCCAATCTAAACCTCTGCTGACACAACTTTAGGCCATTCCCTCAAGTCCTGTCACTGGTCACCTCAGAAAAGAGATCTGTGTTTGCTCCCTCTCTTCCCCTCATGAGGAGGTTGTAACTGCACTGAGGTCTCCCCTGAGGCTCCTCTTCTCCAGTCTGAACAGTCCAAGTGAACGCAGCCACTCCTCATAGGGCTTCCCTTCAAGGCCACCATCTTCATGGCTCTCTGTTGGATGCTCTCTAATAGCTGAATATCTTTCTTATATTGTGGCACCCAAAACTACACACATTTAAGCTGAGGCCGCCTCAGTGCAGAGCAGAGCAGGACAGTCTCCTTCCTTGGCCAGCTGCTGATGCTTTGCCTGATGCCCCCCAGGACACCACTGGCCCTCCTAGCTGCCAGGGGCACTGCTGACTCAGAACTTGCCATCAACCAGGATTCCCCAGGTCCCTTTCTGTGGCACTGCTTTCCAGCATCTCATTCCCCAGTCTGTACAAACATCCAGGGGCTGCCCCATCCCAGGTGCAGAATCCAGCACTTCCCCTTGTTGTACTTCATATGAACTTCACTATCAACTTCTAATTTATTAAGGTCTCTCTACAGGGCTTCCTTTCCTTCATCAGTCAGTCATTCATCAGTCCTTCATCAGCTCCTCCCAGTTTTGTGTTATCTGCAAACTCGCTCAGTATCCCTTCCAGTCCCGTGTCCAAGTCATTTGTGAAGAAGTTGAAGAGCACAGGGCCCAAGATGGAGCTCTGCAGAGCCCCACTAGTGACAGGTCACCAGTCTGATGTTACCCCGTTCACTATTACCTGCTGTGCTCAACCTGTGAGCCAATTGCTCACCCACCACATGATGCGTTTATCCATCTGTGTGCTGGGCATGTTGTCCAGAAGTATCCTATGAGAGACACAATTGAAAGCTTTACTGAAATCCAAAAAGATTACATCAGCTGGCTTCCCTTGATAAACTCGGGATGTTACCTTTTCATACAAGGAAATCAGGTTTGATAATCAGGACTTTCCTCTCATGAGGCCATGCTGGCTGTGACCAGTGATTGCATTGTCTTTCAGGTATTTTTCAATACTTTCCAGAATAACCTTCTCCATAACTTTACCAGGCACTGAAGTGAGACTGACAGACCTGTGGTTTCCAGCATTCTCTTTCTTGCCCTTCTTGGAAAACAGGACAACATTTGCCATCCTCAGGTCAGCCAGGACCTCTCTGTATTTCCAAGACCACTCAAAAGTTATGGAGAGATGTTTTGTGATGACATCAGCCAGCATTTTGAGGATTCTTGGATGAATCCTATCAGGCCCATTTGTAAGCATCCAGCTGGAGTAGCTGGAGATCCCACTCCAGCTGGAGGTCCTGTGCAGTTTCAGGTGTGACTGGGAGTTGATCATTCTCTCAGTCGTTGTCTTCCAGCTCATGGTACTGTGACCTTCTTAATCCCTCATTTGTGTTGATAACAGAGGCAAAGAAAGTGCTAAACCTCTCTGCCTTGTCTCTCTCCCTGTTTGTGAGGTGACAGTCCTCATCCTGTAATGGGCCAATGATATTTCTGTAATATCCATTGCCATTAATATATTTGAAAAAACTCTTTTTTTCTTCCCCATATTTCTAGTGGCTTCTACTCCAGCTGAGCTTTGACCACACAAATTTTCCAGTTACAGCAGCAAGCAGCATCCCTGAATTCTTCCCGTGTCACTTGTCCTTGCTTCCACTGGGTGCATGCCTTCCTTTTTTGCCTTATTTCCAAGAGAAGATCTCTGCTCAGCCAAGACAGCCTTCTGCTCATCTGCTTGACTTCCGACATTTGGGAATTGCCTGTTCCTGTGCCCTTAGGAGGTGATAGATACGATAGGCTTTCTAGGCTGCAAGCACACTTTGACGGCTCATGTCCGGTCTCTCCTCCACAAGTCCTTCTTGGCAGAGCTGCTTTCGATCTGTTCATCCCCCAGTCCATATTGATACTGTGGGTTGCCCCAACCCAGGTGCAGCATCTTGCACTTGCTTTTATTAAATCTCATGATATTCCCATGGGAAAACTTTTCCAGCTTGTCCAGGTACCTCTGGATTGCATCCCATCCTTCAGATGTGTCAACTACACCACTCAGCTTGGTGTTATCAAGATATCTGGCATCAGCATATCTGTCTGCAGGAAATACCTATAATACAAAGTCAATTGCAGATAGGACATTCATATCACTGAGAAATAAAGCACACTGAAAACTTAGCTGTAGCACTGAAATGCTGCAGTGCGTCACAGAGTGTGCAGACCCTGCAAGCATTCATTTTGGGTCCATGCTATTTAATTTCCATAATTTCAGAGGCAATTAATTTTTTTTCATAAATCCTTTCAGAGTTAGTCAGTGCCCAGGGATAAGTCTTGTCCTTTCAGAATACTGAGCTCAGCAGCACATATATGGAAAACTGAGAAATATAGCACTGCAATGTACAGCCACACTGCGTTTACTCCCCTTCCTTCCTGTCCCATTAAGGTCAGCTTTACCAGGGACAATGTTTTGAAAGTATTTTATGGGTTTATTGATGGGAAATATAGTTACAGTGTGGCATAATAGGCACAAGATGGTTTAGCACAGGCAGACTTTTTTTTGGAGGACTAAATGGTGGAACATAAGGCAAGAGGTAAATCCTGCTCAACCTTGTGCAATGGAAAGCATAAATATGTCTGCTATTGATATACTGGGACAGTATGGTGGCTGAGTTAGGCTTATAGCAATGATTAAGGAGGTGCTTTTATTTTTTTACATGCTAAATGTTTGAGTTGTTCTTAAAAAAGCACCACAAAAAGACATACGCTATCACAGTACAACCTAATCACTGCCACTACAGCATTTTGTTGTTGAATTTCTTAGAATCATTATTTTTGAAAAAACAAGAGAAATATTTTCCTGTAGGAATGAATGTGCACACACACAGATACCTGACTACAAAGTGATTGTAAAAGACATCTATGGGCTGTCTTTCCATACACTTTGTTACTGTGAGATGAATAGCAGAAGGAAATAGAGTAGGGATATTAAACAACACATTAAACTGTGTTGTCAACTAGTCCTTAGAGCATTTGAGGACACATGTTTTTGCAGTTACTTATGAATTTGAAAAAGAAAACCACTGGATGGATAAGAAGTTGCTTCAAATTACCTGAAATTTGAAACTTTTGTACTAGGGTCATAATTTCAGCACTGACAGATAAGTTTCAGGCTTCTCCACTCTTTCTAACTCCAGTGGTCTCCTCTCTGTCAAAGAGCATCCTGCCTACAGGGGCAGGAGGCTCTGAGCTTGTGCAGCCCTCTGGGCTGGTGAATGGCACAGGCAGGCACTTCCTCTCCCCTTTGACTCGCATGATTCATACTTTACCCTGAGACCTGCATCCTTAAGGTACCTTACAATAACTTAGAAGAAACAAAGATGAGCAGAGGTATTGAATATGCATAAATATTCCTGTATTTGCATCAATTCATGTGTTACGTGGGAGGATCCTGCACCCTTTACAGGCCTGGAGGTGGTGTGGATAACTGCATGCGTCTGAGTATGTCCAAGATCTGGAGTGCCAGTGTGAACCTCCTCCCTTAATTGTCATCTACAGAACAATTTCTTTCTTGGTTTCCTAGAGCAATTGGAGGCAGTGAAATGGGAAGCCTGGAGAACACACTAAGGATAGAGACACATTGCAGAAGTTTGTTTGGAGGGAAAGCTGACGAAAGCATCAGAAAGGAAGGACAGCTGTAGAAAGGTCAGTCATCAGAAGACTCCTGGGATCACTGCAGTCTGCTTTGAGTCAGGATTGAATTTACCTTGGCCATATATAAGCACATATTTGAGCTAACGCATTCTTACAAGACTATAGAGTAGGACTTTCTGTAACTTCTCTAGTTAGCTTGTGCCCAATTCCTCACCATCTTGCTTAAAGGTTTTACCTAATACCCACCTAAATCTTCTTTCTGAACAGTGAGCAGATTTCTGCTGTGCTGGGAAGAACACCTGAGTGTACTTTTCCCTTTCCAGCAAATTGCAACATCATTCTGTACTGTTTTCTCAGTTACCTGTCTGCTCATATTCCCATTTTTCAGAAAAAATATTTCCTTCCACTTTCTCACATAAATTGGCTCTGTAAGCCTCTTCACCTTCTTGGAGGTCTGTGCTGGACTCTTTCTCATTTCCCTATCATTCTACTAGTTGTCACCCTTCAGATGGCCTGTACTTTGTATGACACCAAGAAGACAGTGACCTCCACTTTAGAATTCTACAGTTATAAATATGATCGAATCTTAATAGCTTTTAAAAATATATTCGTGAATAAAATTTCATTTTTCCCCCCATAATTTCATCCTATAGCTAAGTATGGATCCCTCCTGCAGTACTGACACTCAGCCAGATATTTCCCATTATATGTGGAAGTCGTCTGGATAAATTTAGCATTTGGACTTAATTATTGAGTTTCGTCTTGCTGAAAACCACTTTATATTTCTGCCCTTCCTTCCAATTTCTCTTTACGCAGGTTGGTGTCATTCTCACATCTGATGTTCACGTCCTCTGTTCCATCATCTTGGGTATTAAACACAGTCTTGAAACTGCTGATGACTCTGATCCCTGTGCAACTACACCTCAATGCCCTTGAAGAGTGACAACAAATCCTTGATTAACGCCTGTGAAGAGGACTTCATTGCATTGCCATGGGTTCACTTTTAATGATTGCATCTGCAGGATATTTGTCTGCTGCAGCTATAAGAACCTCAAATGAAATAGTACCAAGAGCCTCACTAAAATCATAGTGAATCATACCAACCCTCTCTGTCACAAGGCTGGCTACCCTGCCAAAGAAAAGAAGTAGGCTGGTTTGGTGGGATGCATTATTTACAAGTCTGTGCTGGCTGTTTTTATTCCCTCTTATCCTCTATATCCATTCTTTCAGTGGGTCGAAGTTGAACTGATGGGTGTGTGATTCTGTGGGTTCATTTTTTCCGCTTTTTAAAGGTAAGTCTGTTGTTTTCCCTCTTGCACTCCTCTTCATCAGACAGCTTGGATATATCTCTTGTCAAAACTCTTCTTTCCTGTTCTTCTATCATTGCCTTAGATGAAAATCAGTAAATCAGTGATTGCAATTAACCCTTTTTTCACAAAGCTGAGGCCAAGAAAGCATGCACTATCTCTGAATTTTTGCATGAATTAATTTGATTTTTCTCTTTTTTTGGTGGTAGATCTGGACTTGCTTCTAATCCAGTTAGTATATCTCTTTCTTGTTTCCCTTAATTTCCCTGCAGTCTTCACCTCTCTTTTATGCTCTTTGATTTAAGGTCTGCTGATTTTTTCACATATTTTTCTGAGTATTTATTTGATAGATAAAAGTACTTAAAGGAACACCTGAGAAAATTCTGTTGGTCTAATTCTCCTATATTTTTCCTTTACAATGGTCCAGCTTGCCACATTGCTTTTCACATAAACTCCTTGACTAGCTGTCAATCTTTGGCATGTCTTTCTATTTAAAGCTCTTGACTTTATCTAGAA
The DNA here is from genome assembly GCA_026770055.1 of Myrmophylax atrothorax. Classification (NCBI taxonomy): domain Eukaryota; kingdom Metazoa; phylum Chordata; class Aves; order Passeriformes; family Thamnophilidae; genus Myrmophylax; species Myrmophylax atrothorax. The sequence continues at coordinate 81,580,075 of JAOXXN010000446.1, forward strand.
ATTCTTCTCAGCAATTTCCTAGTTTCTTAGTTTGCCTTTTTCACACCATAACTAATTTTGCTGCTTTTTCTCTGACAATTCCTCATAGTAATGAATTTTATTATGCAAAATCACTTTCATGGAAATCATCTTCCACTCTTAATAAATTCTCATCTATTCTCAGTTCTTCCCTCTCAAAACTAAACTGAACCAACTGAAATGCTGAGATCCTCCTCTAGTAGCAGACTCTGCCTTAGGGCCATTTTTTGGCTAAGTAGCTGCTGTGGCTGTGAGGGTTGGACTACGTGGTGTTTGAAGGTCCCTTCCAACCCAATCAGCCCCTGATTCTGACAGGATTGACTAGGGCAAACAGTGGACCCTGTTTCTGACAAAAGGTGTCCATCAGCCTTGTTTTTTGGTTTGTTTTGTTGTTGGTTGGAGGGGTTTTTTTTGTTTTTTTTCTTTTAGTTTTGACATCAGATATACACAGGCTCAGAGATCAGATACACTGTTAGATACAAATCTTACAACTATTGGGTTTTTTAATGGCCCTTTCAAAGGTGAATACACAGAAAACATTACTCAGGACTGGAAGGAGCACCCTGGGATAGTCTCATGGAAATGAGTTGTTTAGTACTGTGCATAAACTGAATGGTCTCCATCTAAAAACAATTTTAATTAATAAATTGCTCCAAAACCTCCTTCTTCATTTCCACATTACACAAAATTGATATGGTTTTAAAGCACTTAATATTTTTTTTTCACCTTTCAGAAGAGAGTATGCTATGTAGAATAATGACACAAACTGGTTGACTTTTATAATCATATGTTCATTACTTCAGCTGACTACACAAGATTAAAAAGTGGTGCTATGGTCTGATTGCAGCATACTTCCTTTCAAAAGCAGTGAGATTGTGCTCTTGTCAAAAACATATACACAGAGAGATAGAAATTGTGCTCACACCTGCAACTTCAAAACCTTTACAAAATAATCAGGCCTTTAAGTTTCTCTTTTGTTTAGAAAGAAAATAACTCAATGATTTATAAAAAAACCCCTCACAACATTTTAGTAACTGCTTCTACAGGTAAGTACATTTTATCCTTTCAACATTTATTTCTGCTGTGATACCAACTTCTTTTACTTTGAGCTTTTGCTGAGACAGAATGGCC
>JAOXXN010000446.1:81581323-81597106 GCA_026770055.1 Myrmophylax atrothorax
CCTCTACTAAGCATTTGAGATGGCTATGATTTGAGCTGCTGCTTATGCACAGCTTTCAGCCCTCAGGTGTATCACACATCCACCAGCTGCAGGAATTGATACCAGAATCTTAGAAAATGCAACAGGAAACAGTTACGCAGCCTTGCAAGGAACACAAGACTTCAATGTTCCCTCTCCCAACCCAAGCTTTCTCAAAGTGTTTTCAAAGTTTCAGAAGTATGTGGAATGCAGTCCAATACTTTTTAGCCACTGGCATCTTTAAATGCCCACTGCCTGTAAAACAGCCTTTGCTGGAAAACATATTTCTTTAGGAAGGTGATTACAGTCCCCAGAGTGTCATTAAGTCGATATTAGCAGCATGAAACTCATCCATCCAAGAATGCAATATTTTCCATATTACTACTGTTCTGGAAACCCAAAACCCGTGTGCAAAACCACACTGAATTCTCCACTTAGGTGTAGGCTGCTGAACAAATCAGACCCTTAGCTATTCAGAAATAGAGCTCTCTTTTTGTTCCCATTGATCTCTGCACCCTCACTTGCCTTCAGGGAGAGATCACATTTTCCCCTGAACCTCCCAAGTGTCCTCCTGCATCTCTGGGATGTCCTAAATGCTTCTGTGTTCTTGTTCATTATATTTAATCTGTTCATTTCTTTTTTTGTCCTACTCTTTTCTGTACTACCACTTTTAATATTTTGTATTCAAAAAATCATTTCTAAGAAGGAAATGTTCTCTAGGGACAAGAATTCAGGGGTTTGCACTGGTGTTAATAACTGTAACAAGCCTTTTTGGTTGTTATCCTATCTTAAACTAAAAGCTACTAAAAGAAAAAGCATATAAAGGAAGGAGAGGGTCACATGTTTAGTTCTGCCAGAAGGCTCACAGTAACTTCTCAAATAACCAGCATCCTGGGGTGAAGTTTTCATGTCAACACCAGCCCACAGAAAGCTTCTTGTCCTTGCCCAGCCCGTCCTGCATGCCTCCCTGTATCATCTGTGCATGTCCTTGTCAGATTCCCATTGTCATCCACATTGTGGCATCCTGTCCCATGTCTCCTAACCCAAACTTCTAGTCCACCAGTTCCCTTCTGGTCAGCCTCAGTCTGTCTCCTTTGCTCCATTCTCTTTCCCGGTGAAGCAACTCCTTTGCTTTTACACACACTCCTTATCCAATACACATGCTCATCCCAGCTCCACGGGTCTTTTTTCCCTCCAGTGCTTCTCGCTCCCTGCTGCCAAGTCTCCAGTCCCAGTATTGTTGCTTCTACATACCTCTGTTTTAGAGACCCATCACTTAGGTTGGTATACCTGTATTTTATTATTTTATTTTATTATTTTATTTTGTTTTATTTTATTTTAGTTATTGTCTCTTTCACAATAAAGTGTTTCTTCCAGGATAAAAGATAGAATATCGATTCTTAGTAAGTCTGTAGACAGCATTAGTCTATTAGCAATATAACTTTCATACTGTATCTTGTATCAGAGATTGACTCTCAGCTGTCCCCTTGAACTTTTCCTTACATCATTTGCGGTCTTCAGGGAAACTGGAATTATGTACAGCTTTTGAAGCTTTGCATTTTAAGAATTTCTCATTCTTAATTCCAATGTTCTGGGAGACAACTATGAAGAGAAAGAAACACACAACAGCCAATAACATGTTAATTGCATCCACCTCTCCAGTGAAGGAGCCAATGTACTGAATATGCTAATAAAAATCCCAGCTGGGGAATTATCTTCTTCCAAAAGAAAGCAACAAATAGTACATTCCTTCAAGACTCATGATTATGGTATTAAGGATTTGCCGTAATTCCCCATTTCTCATGTTTTCCTCTTCGCCAAGGCCCTCCTTGTTGTCCCAGCATGAGGGTCTGATTCCTCCTCTAGGAGCAATGAAGTAAGGCCCTTCTATTTGCAGTGTCCTCTGGATGCATAAGGGTCATTTTGAAGTGGCTGGCGAACAGGATGGAAGAAATAGGGAATTTGCTACTCTTTCCATAGCTGTGGTAGGTTTTCACTTTGAAATAAAAGTTGGGCTGTTTTTCTTTGTTACAGTAAGGCTAAATAATTGTGATGGTTTCTCCATGTGTTTTAGGGGTATGAAATTTGTTATCTTCAAGAAAGAAACAAATATATTTCAAGAGATCACAACTCTCTCTTATTAATTCTGGTAAAGTATTGCCAGTGCTCAGGCACTGTTAAAAATGCAGCCTGGTCTTAGAGTAGCATTTCTCTCAGGAGAAAAAGCATCAACCTCAGCCCATTTACTGCAGTTACTTGCAATGTCTCCTCAGTGACACTGGCATGGCTGTAGCCTTCAGTGCAACAGATGGCAGAAGCATTTGCAGCCCAATGCAATGCCTTTCTGAGGCTGTCAGAAGAGACCCTGGTCCAGCCATCACATGCAGAACATTGCCAGCATGGAAAGGAGAGGAGGACATCTTCTGGGATGCTGGAAGCTGGGGCAAGGTGTCATGAAGTGTCTGTTGGAACATAAATAAATAAATGGTGAAGTCAAAGTAGCATCAGAAAAGCTGGGGCTGTAATTTTTTGCAAGAAAACATCATCGCCTTTCCAAATTGTGAAATGTATCAAAACCAGGCAGAAAAATGGAAGAAGACAACTGCTGTCTGGTGTTATTCACTGGTTTTAATTCCATTTTTAGGTTAATCTCCTCTTATTTTGATTTCTGACCTATAGTTTTTGAAGTTGTGACAGCTGGTGCTCTGAGGCTCTTGATAGGTTTGCACGAGCATCCAAGGCAAACTCAGCTGTACATGCATTGGAGATGGAAAACAGGAGTTCAATATCCAGTGGTCTGAGCTCAGAGGTACAAATATTGGCTTCCACAGTTTTCTCTTTTACATCCTTTTTTATGCTTCTATGGAAATATAGTACTGATGAGGCTTCATAGGTTGAGAATAATCAGGTCATTAAATAGACTACACTGCAAGAAAGTTAAAATTACCAGATGAGTCTAAGCGTGTTTGATCAGCAGGTCCAAAGTAATATGAACAGAAATTTTATCTTCTTCGTTGCCTTTGAAAATCCCAGCCAATAGGAAGATACTAAAGATAGCCCAGACTCCTGACATTAGAGACAGATGGTTGGAAGAACCTGTATCCTGTTAACAATGTCATCTTTTCTGTATAAGACAGCCAGTCCAGCGGGAACAGTTGCCTCCAATTAGAGTGGGGTAGAAGAGCATCATCTCACATTTGGCAAATGGTTCATTTAACTAGGCTCAGACAGCAGGTTATTACTGTGATGAAAATAGATGTGTTTATGTTTGGCCATTCAAAAATGACCTACATCTTCTCAACCTACAATAAGAAAATCAGTGCAAAATCCCTGGGATTTGCAAGAAAAAAGAATGTGTTTACTGCATATAACATAAAGTAACAACTACCTAAGCATCCGTTTGGGTTTTTTTATCATACAACCTGATTTCAAGCATTAAATTCTTGTGGGCTGAATTTGAAAAGACAATAAATACCTGTGATAACATGGTAAAAATGGGCTGAAGTTACCTTAGCACATAATTAACTGCAGATTCTGTTAGGAATACATTTAGGATGATAACTGGATTACAAAACCTCTGCACTAAAAGTTAAAGTACATATGCTGGAGTATAATTGAGACACCTGCACGTTGTGCTAATGTAGTTTTTTGCTTTTAGATAAGTAATTTGTACTAAATGTTGTACTAAATATTACTAGATCACAAAGTCAGGCTCTTAGCTGAAATGGACCTTGGGCAGAATGTCAACAGAAATTACATTAGGATAGCTTGATTACTGTCCTTAAAATGCAATACTTCACAGCTCTGGAAAATGAACTGCCACTGTAAACCAAGTCAAGAGTTACATTGACCTAGTGTGATAGATTTTATTCTGTTGGGGAAAATAATTGGATTTCCATAAACCTTAAAGAAAGAAGAGATAGTAGATTTACATAAATCTCTCAAAATTGTTAAAGACAAACAGAGCTTCTGTTGATGAAATACACATTTACAAAAATGTTAAGGAGAAAAGGAGGCAGATCTGTTTTGTAGAGTTTCTAGAAAGAAGTTGTGCCAGAAGTCTTTTGCAAAAGCCTTGAATTTTCTTGCAATAAACACTGTTTTTATTGCGGTGCTATATGTAATGTACATAAGTTTCAGCTGGTTTACTTGAACTCTAGGTCCTAATGACTATGCACAGATCTTAAAAATCGCTTATCTTCTCCCTCCTTCCCTCATGAAGTGAGTGCACTGGTGAGGAGCTGAGTAGGTTAGAAAAGTTGAGAAAACTGAGCCGAATAGAAAAGTTGAGAAGGGAATATATTCTGAAACTTTTCCTAATACCTGTTGCACACAGAGTAGGAGATAGTGGGTTGCCCAGAGAAATCATGGGCCACTCCTGGGGGTGTTCAAGGCCAGGTTGGATGGAGCTCTGAGCATCATGGTCTAGTGAAAGGTGTCCCTGCCAATGGTAGGGAGGTGGAACTAGATGACCTTTAAGATCCCTTCCAAACCAAGCCATTCTATGATTCTATGAATATGAGTCTCGCCCTACCTAAAATACGTATTGTTTATAAACAGTTCTTTTGGTTTTTGTCTCTAGCAATATCAACCTCTTTTCTACACTAACATCAATCCATAGATTTTTCTTTCTGATTTTAGTTCAAAACAACTGAAAAGGGGATGTATCTAATAAGATATCAAAGGCAATATCAGTTTTTACATGCACTAAGACAAATCCTTCTATTCATATATAAGACCCTGCCAAGAATGATGAACAAGTGTGGCCTTAAAGCATTCTAGTATGAGAAGGTAAAAAAGTCTCCATTGATCTTTAATCTTGCTCATGAATATGACCTCAAGAGGTATTCTGTGCATAATGAAATGGTTATACATGTAGTGGGTATATTATTCCTCAGTAACTGCCCAAAGCCTGGCAGCAGCACTCATCTCTTGGAGGACTTGCCATAGGACAAAACACCAAAGAAAGGTTGATCAGAGCCTGGAAAGTGTGGGGCAAAGACAGCATTGATCTGACTCAGAGGTATCTTACCCATGTGTATAAATACCTGACTGGAAGGAATGAGAAGAGGGAGCCAGGATATTTTCAGTGGTGCACAGTGATATGACTGGAAGCAATGGATACAAAATGAAACAAAAAGGAAAAATACGTTGTTTCTGTGAGGTTCACCATACACCAGCCCAGGTTGTCTGGAGAGGTTGTGCAGCTTCTGTCCTTGAAGACACTCAAAATCCATCTGGGTATGGTCTTGGACAACCAGGTCTGGCTGACCCTGCTGGAGAGAGGGATGGGCCAGATGTGCATGTCAGCTTCAGCCACCCCATGGCTTGGTGACTGTCCCCCACACTCAGGCACACAGGCTGCATCCACATCCCCAGCATTTGCCTGTGGCTCCTGTGTGCAGTATGTCCTACCCCTACAGTCCCAGGATACAGTTATTTGTTTTCATGTGGGACAGGGGAGAGATTTATCTGAAAGTATACACAATATTAATGAGGGCTACCTGGATTACAGTGTGATCAGACAGGCAGTGAAGGTGTCATCTTTGGATTAGAGCTCCATACAGTGCAAGACTTCATCACCCTCAACCCTTCAGTAAGTTTTGGGCAAACACCTAAGAAAGAGATGGTGACATTTTCTATGCTTTCCAGGGAAAAGTGATTCCAGATGTGCTGACAGGGCTGGTTGAAGGGGAAGGCTTCACTCGTCCCGAAACACATTCCTAGAGAGGATTTATGGAAAATACTCTCAGGGAACAGCACCAGGGCAGAGGCTCTATGACTTCAGAAATTCTTTGCAAATTGCTGAGCAGAAATTTCTCAAGCAGCTCCTTATTGAACTGCTGTAAAATGAGATGAAATGGGTATATGAAATCAGTTACAGATCAGTTCATTCAAAGAATCTAGGTTTGCATTCCTACCTCTTATAATCTTTATCTCTGTTTAGGATGGACTACCTGCATTTTGAAAGCTAATTTGGACTAGAAGAAAAATTAGAAACCATTAAAGCAAAACATCCTGAAACTTCTTTTCTGAAATGTTCTAAAATGGCTTTATTTATCAGAGAAAGAACCTCTTCTGTTCCCACTTTCACACTCAATAACTCAGCATTTTCAGCAGAGAGCATTTAATCATACAACTCATGACAGAGAAAGAACCTTTTTAAATGGACTGAACACCTGACAGTGACAGGGGCTGGTGAGTTAACAGGAGACCATATGGGGGTCAGCATTGCAATTTTGCAATTGATTTGTGTTTGATTGTGTTGGCCTGGAAAAATCAAGCAGATACTAAAGTGCTTTTGCACATTTTTTTGCCAGCCTCCTTGGGAAAAGAAATGAAAGCCTTTTGGGCTCCTGGAGGGGCACTTACAGTGTTGCAGAAAATAGGCCAGAGATACAAATGGAGAAATCTTTCCTTTTAACATCTTCCCTGTGCACTTTCAAGGTTAGAGGTGGATAGAGCACATCTTTCAACCAGTTGAACTGCCACTAAAGAGATTTGCTGCGCTGGTTAGCATTTAGCAGTATTAGAATTCAAATGTGCTGCTTGCTTCCCAGAGGAGACCCTGCAGACCTCCAGAACATTGTGGCAGCTTCAGATATTTGTGGCCAGTGGAAAATGGCTTAGGATCACAAGTTTAAATACTACCATATTGTGCATATCACTGAACAGATGTCAGAAGATAATTATCCACCTAAACCAGATGGCCAGCTAAAAGAGAGGATCCTATTCATTAGTTTCTTGACTTTATTTTTCCTTAATGTTTAATGAGCACAGTAGGAGAAGAAGTGATAAAACAGAAAGCTCTGAGAGAAGCAAGGCTTTCTGGTTATGGGAAGTTCTCTGAGTTGATTCTGTAGTAAGACTATTCTCCCCCAGAAGTACACATTAGGATCACTTCTGTAAGATTCGGCTAATGAATAAACAGATGTTCTTCTGTGCTTGGCTTTGATTTAATCTCTTGCACCATGCAGAGAGCTGTCACGGTTTCCACAGTTAAGAGCTACTTCTAGCACAGTTTAGGCAAAGGCAATCTTATATCACTAGAGGAAAACACTGACTCTACAATCCTTGTCACACCTTGCGATGTCCGTGCCCACTTTCCCCTGATCTCTGTTCAAAACAAGTGTAACAACTGCAGGAAGCTTTTCTGCTTTTGGAGTAATCCCCTTATGGTGTGGAGGACCTAAATTTCTTCCCAAGCAAGAGCATATTATTTACCATATCTACTGAGGAAGAATGATATTTTGTACCTGAAGCAAAAAGGAGAGATTTAGCAATGACAATAGTTGTGAATGCAAGAATAGAGACAAAAATACAACTTTTTCATTCTGTTGTTCTTGTTTGTTTAAAAATGTGAAACAATATACCTGGACTTACTTACATGCTAAGTACAGGAAATCAGAATTCCATGGTGAAAATGAAGACAATATTCAATATACAAATGTCAGTCCAAATGACACAGAAGCCACAAATTTGATAATAGTAAATATTTTACAGATGCTAGACAGTAAAATCATCAGTTAGTTGCATGCTTCACATGCCAAAAAACCCAGAGCATTTGATGTTGCTGAGCACAGTTGCAGAAGCTATTCCTGTTCACACTGTGAGGAGCTGTTACAGAATGATTTCAAGGGTATCTAAAAGCATATCGAACAATGCTGGGGCATCTGAGCTGAATCTGCTTCCTTGTAACATTGAGCAGAGGCAGCTCTGCTATCATTGTTAGAGAGGGAGATACCATGTCTGAATATGCTGTTGGAAACCTGAGAGTTTCACAATTTTGGAAGGTCCATTTGCAAAAGCTGTAATCACATAACATGAAGAGGGTTGTCAGTCACTCACTGAATCATCCATTACATAGAGCATCCACTCATAGATTTCTTTATGATTATTTTTGATGGGGTTTTTTTTTCACCTACTGTAGCAAAGTTCTCATTTTTTCCAGTCTGGAGGAATACTCAGAACTTGCAAATTAAGCATCACCTCAAAAAACAGGGAAAAGACATGAGAGCCCTACTAAATGCTCAGGCTTCAAATGACCAAATTTTCCCTTTCTTTCATTAACTGAAATAACGTAGAGGTTTTATAATGGGAAGATATCACTATGCCGCAGTATCACCATTGTAAACTCTGACACATCTTTTTTCTGTCTAAGAACATGAGTTTTCAGAAGCTGCATCGTCCATAGGTGACAGGTACCTTCTAAGGAGTTCTCCAGTCTTCTGAAAGGATCTCATCCATGTTCCCCTGAAAAAGGGAACCTAAAATCAAGGTGCACTTCAGCTACTCACTGTGACTCACATTGCTGCTCCGTGGTGAGAGTTCCCTCTGGTGAGACCAGAGACGTGATGGGAGGAGTAAAGAAATGCTGACAGTCAAGGTATCTCCTTAATTATCTCTCTCTGCAAGTTAGGGGTGTCTTACGCTCTGCTACATGGCATGCCCTGAAAGACATGGGATAGATAGTGAAACATGAGCACTTGATTGTCTCAAGTCATGGGTGCTGCTGCACCCTACATGTCCTTAAAACCCTGTGCAAGCCCCAACAATGAATCATTATGCTCCTAATGGCCCCTGGACTTTTACCAAAGCAAAATCCTTTCCCTGGATACTAGCATATATGACAGTCTGTACCAGTCCAGAACCACCTTCTGAGCACCTGCAGCTCCCTCTGAGGACAGAAAGAAGAATACAAGCATAACATTCTGACAAGCCTCTCAAATCACAGCAGCTTTTATAGAATCACTGAATGCTTTGGGTTGGAAGAGACCATAAAGATCATTTAGTTCCCACCACTCCACTATGGGCATAGACACCTGCCACTAGATCAGATTGCTCAAAAACCATCCAGCCTGGCCTCGAACTCTTCTAGGGATGGAGAATCCACAACCTCTCTGAGCAATCTATTCCAGGGCCTCACCAACCTTAAAATAAAGAATTTCTTCTTAATATCTAATGCACACCTAACATGCACACTTTCAGTTTAAAGCCATTCCCCACTGTTCTATCACTACATGCCCTTATAAAAAGTCCCTCTTCAGATTTCTTGTAGGCTCCCCTTGATGCAGAGGAAGGTGCTATAAGTACCCCAAGAGCCTTCTCTTCTTCAGGCTAAGTAACCCCAGCTCTCTCAGCCTGTCTTGATGGAAGAGGTGCTCCAGCCCTCTGATCATCTTTGTGGCCCTCCTCAGTACCCACTCCTGCAGGTTGGTGCCCTTCTTATGTTGGGGGACCTGGGAGGGGAGTAAAGGGGAAGAATCACCTCCCCTGATATGATCGTCACCCTTTTTTGATGCAGTCCAGGAGGTAGTTGGGTTTTGTTGAGCTTCTCCTCAAGGCTGCTCTCAACCCATTCTCTATCCAGCCTGTGTCTGTGTTTGTGTTTCAGCAAGAACTCCTGTTCCAGGAGAGATTAATGAGCTCAGGTGATGAAAAGATAAGTGTATACTTTCCTCAGTTGGAATTAAATCTGGAGGGAGTAAGGTTCTACAAAGACTGGAGAAATCACAGGTGGCAGAGATAATAGGAACAAAAGAAGAAAATTTAATAAAATCTGAGACCATTTATCAGTTGGTAGTGAGTGAATGGATGGCAACCTGCAGCAGAGAGAGACAAATTCTTTCCTCCTTTATGCAGAAAGAAACTGTGGATAAATCCTCCAGTGAGTGATTCCTTGGAGACTGCCAGGCCAGACTAAAAAATTCATTTCTGAAGTGCTCAGTTCCCACTATTATGATGCTTAATGACATGGACATTTGATAACACAATCTATTCTGATCTCTAGATTGGGTGTTTGTGCTGGGAAAAGAAATGCCTATTCTTTTTTTACTGCTGGAGTTTATGATGGAATAAACTGCAATAAGTGCTTACTGAATACTTTTTGCTCCATGTACTTAAAACTTTACTCCCCAGTACCATTATGTGTAGAAAAATAATAAACTCTTTATAATCAAATCACTGAGTAGGAAAACTGTGAGAAATGTCTGGTTGCTCTCCCAGTGCATACCTGGAGATTTTGTAGATACTGATATTTAAACAAATTAACATGTCAGACTGGCCTCCCCATCAGTGGCATCCCAGGGGGATACCCCAGCCATGCCTGCATTAACTCCAAAATGTCTGTCCCTGACCTTCCTGTTTATTACTGCATTCAACTTCATTTACTTCATTAAACTCGTATTATCTCTTTGCATATAGTGGGGTTGAGGTAGCTACCAACCCAACAGCTGTCCATGGACAGAAGGACATGACTTTTCAGCGTCTTGCAAATTTCTAGTCAAGTAGTTGAAATTCATCCAGCTGTTGTGGCTTTAATCTTGGTCTCATCACCAAAGACTGAAAAAACACCATTGGCTTGTGTGGGAATGCAATGAGATCTGTAAATGAGCTCAGTATGGAGCAGGATTTTCTTTTGGAGGAAGAGGAGAGCTGCTCAGCGGCAGAAACCTTCCCTCAAAATCACCAGGAGTGCTCCAGAGGGACAGAAGGAGTGGAACTTTCTGGTGTGTGTCTGTTCTCTCACGCAATGTGTCAAGAAGGGTTATCTGCCAGCAGCTCCGCTGACTCTCAACAATGAAATGATTTAATTCACAAGACATTTGGTACAGGCCCTGCAACAATAACAAAATGGCATGCATTCAGATATGTAAATTAAATTACTTGGTTTTGCACACAGAATTTCAGTCATTAGAGGAAGAGATAATGACTTGCAATATGTTTTTGAGAAGAAACACACAATGATAATATTATTTACTTTACACTTTAATTTCCTAATGTGCACATGTGCATGTAGGACTTGTTTGTGTAAATGTCAGTTATCAAAGAAATGTCAGACTATGATTAATTTAATATTGCTGCCCCTTAGGCTCAAACAGATGGACAAAGTTCAGGAACTAGCAGTGTTGCCTGCATTAAAAAGAGAAATCCATGATGTGTACAAGGTAGATTCATGTTGCAATGTTGCTTATATACATACGGACATGCAGACAAAAATATATACTTATGTGGAAAGTAGAGAGAATAGGAAAACATGAAAAAAAGGTTTAAGAATTATTTTATTCAAATAATTCTTTACAGAATAAAATATTCTATTTAACAGTCACTTCAAGCTGATTTACATTGTCTGACTAGAACATATTATTTTAAGTTCTGATACTATGATTGTATGTAACACTATATAATGAATTTCTCTGTTTTGATGCACTGTCTCATGGAAGCTGCATTATCAGAGCTCTACTTCTTAAAAGAGCTACAAGTCCTGTAGGAGATATAGCCATTTTCTAATGGAGTAGTGTGGTAATTCCTAGGAGACATACATTGGAGCTGCAAAGGAGTTATCCCATCTGTGGCACTCCAGTGCCCTGGAGAGGACCAGTTCCTGTACCACAGGATATACCACCCTCTACAGGGAAACACCATCTCTTGCAGGATTACCTGAAGCTTTGTGTCCAGTCAGTTGAGTAACAGATATTTCAGCTTGGCTTTGTTGTGTCTTAATCATTAAGTCCAAAATGAAACGATTTTATGATGGCTGTTTAAAATATCTTTCAGGTAAATGTCTCTCCTGAAACATGTCAGCGTGTAGTACTTTTATTCCTTTGGGACTAAGGTAAATGTGATTAAAATAAATACACCAATATAGGACTTTCCCAGGAAACAAAACACCTTCTTTTTCTCTGCTGGAGGGAATAAAATTTTTGTTCTCCCAGCTCCTCTAAAGAGAAGCTATTTCTTTCATTTTGAAATGGGCCACTCTGGGAACTGCTGCACCCAGGAGCCAATGCAGAATGCAACGTGACTGCTCCCTCACTTGAGCCTAGGGCCAAGTCCTTGAGACTGGATTGCCATTGTCAAAGGCGAGAGCTGCCACTTCCTTTTAATCCATGCAGGGGCAGGAGCCCTTCTCCTTTGCCTCAGCTGCCGCTCAGGGGTTAGAGCCATCACTCAGCAAGCTCAAGGTCAGCCTGTCCCTCTGTTCTAGAGTGCTGCAAAAAGATTGGCCACTGCTATTTTGAAGCCAGGTCACATTTTGAAACTAGGTGGCATTTGGGCTCTTTTGTAGGTCTAACATTAGAGTTTCCTCACATGTACAGAACTGCAAATCATCTTGTCCTCCCTGCAGTTATTTAGGATGAAGTAAGAATACATCAATTTTTCCATCTCCGGAAGGCCAGTCACAATATTGTGCTGAGAACAGCAGAAAATGCCCTTCAGAAGAACAACATAAAATCTTATTAATGGCTTCTAAAACATTCTGGTGCAGCCTGCCTTCATTCCCTTTTTTGTGACTACCACAAACATCTGTACAGCTCTGTAGCAGAGCACTGACAGAAACTGAACCACTGCTTCAAAAAGTTTTAAAATGTGAGTCTCATTTTGATTCACAGTCAGGCTTTAAAATGTCTTTTAGTGATCCAATTTATGACTTTTCCTCACAAGTTACTGGTCTCATATGAAAGCACCCTCTGCACCCACTGTTCACGACTAGAAACAGAATGGAGATGCAGGGCAGGAAATGACACACAAAAAACCTACTCCAGCCACTCATCCTTGACCTAATGGCATGTCCTTCCAGCTGACCCCCACAAATGGATGGGATCTTTCTTGCAATGAATTGTGGGGCAAAAAGTGCAGCCTTTGGAGCAGACAACTTTGTCAGCAGCTATAGTTAGACAAATGTCCTTGGCAGAAATGTGTCCTTAACATTGCATGTGGGATATACATAAAAGGTTGTGCCATTTCTTTCATTGCAAAAGACAGACTAATGACTTTGGTGGAGCATCTCCACAAGTACCCCACAAACAGGTCTATTGAAGCATGTTTGTATATTCTCCTTGCTATGGGGTGGTCCCAGCAGTGTTCTGGTATGCTACAGCTGATCAGACTGACAGGAGAAGACTGGCCTAAATTTGTAGGATTCAAAAGTCATGTCTTCCAAGGAACACATGAGAAGAACAGACTGTTTGTTCATTTCAGTCTCTTCGTTAAAGCTGTGCTCCAGAATGTGCAGGCTGGAAAATTGCCTAAGGTAAAAGAAATCTGCGTCAGCTGACAGCTGTTGAACTCCTTGTTCAGAGACACAGGGCCAAAATCTGAAGGGACTTATGGTGCAGAGCAAGTCATACAGAGAGAAATCCACTGATGGCAAAGTAGGACTGGGCGTCTGGGCAGAGATCAGGTAGAGAAAGGGGGGTGTAGGCTTTTTTGCTTTACTTTTATGTGTAAATGCCATGATAGGGGACAGAGGATTAGCAAGTAGTCCCATGAGTTTCTTTCAGGCCTCTCAGGACTGAAGTCTTGCGTGGCGTATCAGAAAGTGCAGGTCCTGGCTCATGGTACACCTTCCTTCACAAGCAGGTACATCAATACAGTGCTGTAGCACTGTGTTTTGTCTCCACTTTACTCTGGCAGTGGCAATAGTTCACTGTGACATTTGTTTATGGCCCATTCGGGAACTAAGGATCAAAGGTCAGCACAGCCAGATCTGCTTACTGTCCCTGCGGCTCCTTCACAATTGTTGCTGCCATGGTGTGCACAGGCAATTCCTGGGCATTGGTACAGTAGTGTCCTCTGTCCCTGGTTACACAGAAAGGGCCACAGTCTCAGATGGCATTAACTGCTGAGCATCGATGGACCGAATACCACATGCATAACATACGGACTTCACGCACTAAGGTGTACTTCACCTCAGATCTGCCACTCTGGCCATCGCTTCACACAGCCCTGCATATCACCTACACTGACAAGTTTGGCCTCTTCACTGCTTGTGCTCCTTCTTCCACTTCAGTTTCTGTCACTTCTTCTCATTCTTCCATTCAAGGACAAGCTTCAATAAATAATATTCAAACATAATCTTTATCTCCTTCTCACCTGTACAAGCCAGTAAGACTGCTACTAGTTTTGCTGCTCAGGCTTGCATTCTTTGGGGTCCTTTTGTAAAATTTTAACAAATCTTTGAATTAAAGCTCTACAAAAAAAGTTTAAATCAAATAAAGAAAGTACTAAATCTTCATTGTGTCTTCTTTAATCTCAATGTGTATGGCATATTGCTATGCAAGTACACAGACAAGAGTTCATGAAGCATTAAGTCAGTGAAATGCAAATTTAACAAACCACTGGAAGGGAATTATTCCTGTATGCTAATTAGTAATGAAGATTTATGCAAGAACCACAACATACCCAAAAGTTTATAGGAATTGGACTTCTGGAATTCAGGCACCTGTTCACATTTTTGAAGAAATAGCCCTGTTTTATTTGATGAAACTGTCCTTGGGCTTTGGAATAAATACATGCACATTAAAACTAGAAACTGAGTCCCTGGCACCAAAAATAGCCAATTAGTTTTTTATATCACTCTATTGATGAAGGCAGGGTGGATTGAAGTGGGATGTTTTTAATGTTTGTTTTAATTTGTTTCTTTTGCCTGACCTTAAAGTAAAATTACTCACAATCCTTTTTTAATAAATAAAAAGTCAGTTGCAATTCAATATATTTAGGACTCTATCAGATTGAAGAATTATTTCCTTTAACTACTGTAGGAGGGAAAAACACATGCTTCAGCCCACATTTTTCACACAATTAATGACTTAGAATTTGTGCACAGGCAAAGTGATCTTAAGTCTATGGAAAAATGATAGTCTGTGGTGAATATTACTAATGAAATAAGGATCCACCTCTTCCGTGGTCCTCAACAATAGGAAATGATGACAGGTCACCATTGAGCCCTTTGGCAGGAGAATCACAGAATCAATCAGGTGAGAAAAACCTCTGAGATCATCGAGTACAACCTTTGATCTAACTCTGCTTCATCTGCTAGACCAAGGCACTGAGTGCCACATCCAGTCTCCTCTTAAATACCTCCAGGGACAGTGAGTCCACCACTTCCCTGGGCAGCCCATTCCAATGCCCAATCACTGCCTCTGTAAGAAATTTTTCCTAATGTCTAACCTAAACCTCCCTTGGTGCAGCTTAAGACTGTGCCCTCTTGTCCTATTGAAAAAAGATTTTTACAAAGAATATAGAACTTTATTCACATTTAATGCATCCACTTGCATAGCTACTTGTCACACGTTCTCCAGGACACTGAGACATTCCCACACCAGGAGATAGGCTGGTTTTACTTAGCAGAAATGGAGCTATCCCTCTATCTTCCCTGAATTACACATCACTGAATTTGGAAAAGCAATCCAAAGGGAATTTATTCAGTACAAACTATGCAGAGAATTCCTTTTCACTGGTCTGGACAGTTCTGCACAAAATATTATCTACACAAAGACAAAATGACTGCAAATGTACAGACAGCTGGAATTCAAGTGTCTGTAGACATGAGGAAGGAGGCATGAAGAAATGTCCCATTTTCCTCCAGACAAGTCCAGACTGTTGACATCTGTCAGCCATGCACAAAGAGTGGTCTCCTAACTCCCTTTCTGCAGCTGCAGGCAAGAGTCTAATGTAATTTATAACCTTCCCTCTAAGTGGATTTAAAGCCACTGCCTTTTTAGAGGTCTCAGAAGTTTTAGGTTCTTGTCACGTGAAAGGGAGGGAGACAGAAATACAAAGATTTCTAGTCTTAACTGTATTAATTAAGTTATTAGCAGTAAGCACTTCCAGACAATCAGATCTTTATGTACCCAACACTGTCTGTCCTTTAACTGACAGCACACAGGATGGAGAGGGTTCTGACTTCTGATACGAAGTCACACTTCAGCCAGGGAGGAATATTAGCTATAAGCGCCTCCAGAAAAATTAGGGCCTTATGAA
>JAOXXN010000446.1:81604138-81636992 GCA_026770055.1 Myrmophylax atrothorax
TTACAGCTAATAACTTAATTAATACAGTTAAGACTAGAAATCTTTGTATTTCTGTCTCCCTCCCTTTCACGTGACACTAGCCCAAGGCTGACTGGGAATTAAAAATTCAGAAAATCAACAATAGCATGGGTAAAAGGAACAGTAATAACTTACTGGGTTTTACTAATCCAAGAACACAGACACATCTGGCAAACTGATTTCAACAGGTTTCAACAAAAGAAGTCCTTCTTTCACATGGTATGTAATTATACCATTGTCACAGTTGAAAAGTTAACGAGTAGGAACAAGCTAATGAAAAAAAGTCTTGAAATATTATTTCAAGCCATCTATACACTATAAGCTCTTGAGATCCCTAATATTCGCATTCCTCTAAGAAACTCCTAGGGGAAGTTGCCAGTACACTCACCTTGAAAGGAAAAAGGAAAGGAAAAAGGAAGAGGAGTAACAGTGTCATTATTACTTTTGGAAACATATAAACCAGAATGTAGGATCAGTGTTGTGATATCAAACCTTGGAAATACACTTAAGACCAAATTTCTAGCAAATTATTAAAACCATGTTAACAAATAACATTGGATTTTATTGCATGTCACTTGTCTGCAAGTAAAATATAACTGGAACAGTTGAGTGAATTTAAGTTTATAAATATTTGTATAATGTTATAATAATATGCAAACTCTTTACTTGCCATGATTTTAGGCTAGCATTTCTTGTTCAACTTGTTAGAAACAAGCATCAGCATTAAAGATCAGTCACTCTTCTTTTTCTCTCTTTTTTATTCTTTTTAATGATGAATTCTCATATCTCCTGTTCAACAGCTTTACATCCTGAGTTGTACCAAAGAAATTTGCACTCATTAAACTGTAACAGAGTGAGTAGTAAATGTCACTAATGTCTGTTTGGTTTACAGCAGCTTAAATTATACTTCATGGAAATGCTTTAGCTCAGCTAAGAAATATCCAAGAATATTAGGCTAGATTGAGTTAAATCAATGGAAATAGCTGCAATAAATCTAGTTTACATTGCTGAGTCAGAATTTGTAGCACTAGCAGGGGAAGGAAACTTACTTCTTTTTTTTGGTCCTAAATAAAGAATCTGAGTTACTATTTCATTAAAGAGATAAACAGAAATCTGTACAAGTCATTGTTTTTGTCAGCCACTACCCTGTGTTAGAACACAGCAAAATATGAAGTGTTTATGTATTTGATATAAAAAATGCTTTTCTTTCCCTAGTGGTATCTCTAATTGAAGTGTACCATCTTAATCTAAAAACCTTGTTAGGGACAAACGCAAGTAATTTTTACTTTCATGTAGTTTAACAAATATGCCATACATAGCCATTACATCAATCAAGTACACAAGGTCAAAATATATTAAAATTAAACCTGTTTGCTACTGTAAAGAAATAAAAAATGTATATTAGGCCCTTGATTTGAAGTTTTGCTCTTCAGTTAGCTGGAACACCTAAATTTCATACCAATAAATATGTTCCAGATGGCATCATAAATGTTTCCAAGTTTGTACCTGTCTTTGCATTGAGGCCTTTGGTTTTGGCATTAGGGCTTTTTTTTTGAAGGGATTCCCTCAGGTTCCTGCACACTGGTGCAATTTTGGTGCAATGACAGCATATTTATTCCATAGGCACCATAGCTCTGCTTAGGGGTTGCCAGTGGCTTCCAGCCGTAGAGGGACACGACGGCCCGGAGCTGTCAGTGATCAGCACCATGGACAGCTTCAAGCCACACACTAGGAGACTACTTTTCTTCCAAGGAGCTGAACAAAACCTAATCCAAACGGAAAAGTCAGAACCACCAACAGTGTACATGTGCAGAGCCATCACCAGCTGCTTCATTCTCTTGATTCATGCTGAACATGCTGAATCATTTGCTAATGAAGGCACAGCCCCTGAAAGTTTCTCAGTAAGGAAGACTTGCAGTCTAGGCATCCATGGGTCTGTGAATACCACATATTTGCTGGCAGCCACATGGCCATCAGCTTTGTGAGGTCTGGCAGGCAGATGGGGTGACTGTCTCTGGAGACTTGGAGGAGGGTTGTCAGGAACAGACCATCTACCTTTCCCTGGTTGAATGTGAACTCACATCAAAATATCATCAGCCCATCCATGTTCCCTACTGGCACAGCACTTAGTGATCCTGCATACAGATTGAACTGGGCATAAGGGGGTGTTAGTTTTTTTCCTGTTTTATATCTGATTTTAAAGGTATACTGTCTCAATGAGGTCCTGAGTAACAGTGAGACTTGGGAGATGAATATTGTCTTTAAGGGACTGTAAAAAAGAAATCATCCTGATTTCTCAGACATATTAGGGACACGAATTTTTCACCTCATACAAACAAAACTCCTGTTCCTGTACCTCATTGAAGGACCTTAGCAGAGGGGTCAGAAGCAGTGCATAGCTTATCTAGGAAAAAATTTGATCACTGGGAATTCACATAATATTTTTTGTTTTGTCTAATAACTCTCAAAGTCTCTCTTTGATGGACCTAGTTACTGACAGACTTCCAGTTCAGATGCAACATTGTTGTACTTGAGCAGAGGGGAGGCCTGGAATATAAGGAGGAAATGGTTCAAGGTCTATCAGTAATTTTTAATGCTTCAGCTTTCAAAATTGCAATACTTTTCAGTATGGTTTCATATATCTTGAACAATTATTAAAGGTTAGAACTATTTTTCAGTAGGCTGTATTAACATTTTAGCAGTGTCTGGTAAATATAGATGAAAAATTCACTTTTTATTTTCCTTTAGTACAAAGTTAATTTTTATCATTGTGGAATTTGTTTTAAGGCATTTAGCTAAAAGTCTTCAAACAGGTTATTTTCATGAAAGCTTCATGGCAAAACCTAATCTGATGATAAAGCTTTCAGAGACTTCATAAACACCTTATATTGCAAGAAAATCTGTAATGCTCTGATTACAGAGTCCTTTTATTTCTCTAGTGAAAAAGTTACCTGGAATCTTAAAATGAAAAGTGGTAGTATTAAGCCAAATACAACCTTGCCAAGGATGCAGTGTTGCTTGTAGGGGTTTATTTTGGGCCTTTTTAGAAGTCTCAGTATCTATAGCATTCATGTCTTATTCAGGTAATAGCTGAAAAACTTGGGGTCTGCAAAATACCCCTCCTGAGATCTGATATTTGATCTCAGCAAACAGGAGATTGCTATTTTCATTCACAAATAGAAACATAATTGCATTATCATAATCTAGCCGACATTGCTCTCGGCTGTGTTGCAAATGCCCATGAGTGTCCTCTTGACCCAAAGGTGGCATCTAAGGTGAAAGATTTTTATATAACTGAAATAGCTCCCTCTGCTCTCATCTGCAGGATGAAAGCAGCAAAAATCCAACCATAACTATACTTTAGCATCAGTAAAGCCACAAATCAAAGTATCTTAAAATGTTTATTTTGTTTTAAGGTCACAGTAGAATAGAAAAAATATTTACCAGTAAATGGCAAGGAAAAGTTTATGATCTCAACTACTGATGTGAAAATTTAGACTTACTCAAGTAAAACCAAGTGGAAGTGTTTCACTGTTCGGTGTTGCAGCAGGAAACAGAATTGGGATCAAAGATTGTAAGAATCCTTTGAATACGAGAAGACACAACAAAACTTTTAGCCTACTTTCCTAAGGAGAGGAAGCACACACACACATGCTGTATCTGTCTCTCCTATCCTCAGTAACCTGAAGGCCACTGATCTCTTTTAAGGACATTTAACAAAGCAGCATTAACTTTTAAGGTGCTGTATCTCTGTGTATTTTCCTGAAATCAGATGAAGTAGGGAAACTACTACTGCTTGTATGGACCAAGGCCTGGGGTCAGCTTCACTTTGACATGCCACATCCAGGGCAGTCACCAGCTACAGCCCTTGAGCAAACATGACTTGGCCAGCACTGCCCTCAGGGACTGATCACACACCTCACCATGTGCTGAAAGCTTTGTTGAAAGCCATGTACTCCCTTGGAAGAGGGAGATCCTGCCCCTGGTAGATTTGTTGCTGTGTATAGAGATTCTCATGCCTGGATTCTCTTCTCTGAGTTGTGCAGAAGTGTTGCATTGGATGGTGTTACACCAGTGGGTTCTGTGTCCTACCTCCCTCCTTTCCTCTTCTCCATAATGAGCTACCTGACCTGACAAAAAATCTTACTGTATAAATAAGCATAAGTTAAAACAGAGATGGAGAAAGGATATTCTTGTTATTCCTACCTTATAGAAAGGCTCAGAGACCCTGTGTGTTGGGTTTAACCCCAGCCAGGAACTGAGCACCATACAGCTACTCACTCACTCCCCTTCTCTACCCCAATAAGAAGGAGAATTGGAAAGAAAGTAAAACTCATGGGTTGAAATAAGAACAGTTTAATAACTGAAACAAAATAAAATATTTTAATAATGGGTATAATAGTAGTAATGAAAAGGAGAGAGATATATAGGAATAAAACTCAAGAAAAAATGTGATGCACAATACAATTTCTCACCACCCACTCACTGATGCACAACTCATCCCCAAACAGCTGCCCTGTCAGCCTCTTGCAGTCACCTCCTCCGAGTTTATATACTGAGAGTGAAATTCCATGGTATGGAGCACCCCTTCGGCCAGCTTCTTGGGCAGCTGCTCCTAGTAGAGCATAGGAAACTGGAAAGTCCTTGACTTAGAGTAATCTCTACTTAGCAACAACTGAAACATCAGTGTCTTATCAACATGATTCTCATACTGAACCAAAACCACCTCATTGACTAAGAAGAAAATTATCCAACTCAAAAACAGGCCAGTGTGTTATATGGGACCTAAAGGGAGAGTCAGCAGTGGAGTTACGAGGAAAATGCAGAACCCCAAATCACAGCCTGTAACTATAGGTAAACTCTCTCATGAAGTCCTTATGAGTTGCTATGGGAGGGAAAGTAGATTTCTGAGAAAATGGGTAAGTGGACAGAAATCTTCAGCAACACTGGATACATGGCAGTCAACAAAAGTCCTGTACAGGCAGCATCCATGATGTATTTTTGGCAGTACTTGATGGCCTTTCTTAGCATGTTTAACTACGCACAGCCCAGGTTTTTGTTTTATCAGGAAGTTTGGGATTTGCAGCAGCAGCACTGATTGCACCCCCTGCACACCTACAATGCCCTTCATGCTTCATCAATAAACAAAAAAATTACCTAATAACCTCTGAGATGTCATGCTGGTTTCTGGCTTCTCCCTTTCCAAATCACTCCCTAGTTTTGCCACAGGCAGGTGTGCTGCAGGTGTCTGGAAACCTCTATCTTCAGACAGCGAGTCCTTGATTCCACATTGTCCTCCAGGGCTTGGTTTTGGTTCCCTTAGGAAAAAGCACTGCAGGTGACCTAAAGCACAAGTTTTTCCCGGTGCGAGGGAAACAGCTATGTTGCAGCTCTCTATGTGCCACCACAGGCAGCTCTCACAGACTCTTATTCCCTCACAGACCTGCTAAGTCATCTTAGTGCTGCTGTTCAGTGATTAAAATCAGGAACACACCAACACCTCTGCCATGGTGGCAGGTCTACACTCTCAGGTGGAGATGTCTGCACTGCACTGAGCAGATCCTCTCCTCACTGTTCCGCTCAGATGGCTAACAATACACCCGGCAATGGGCCAACAGTTCTGCTAGCACATAGATACCTTCTGCTATGGCTGCTAGTAGATATATTTCTATTCTACGCACAGCTGTCTCTGACTCCTGAAGGAATGGAAATTAGTTTATGTCCAGACCAGATGGTAGAGAATTATAATTTGCAAGTGACTACAGGGTCACTTTCTCCATATGACTTAATTTAGGCAATTATCCTCCAGACTGTATCCAACAATTGCTTAATAAAAATACTCTATTTATTGAAAAGGCTTTGTTCTGTGATTTTTTTTTCCAGTCCAAAGATCTGATACCTTTCTTCAGTTTGGGTTCTATTGCTGTCCTCACTGTAGTGGTCGCTACCCTGGCTGGCCTCTTCCCTCCTTGCCTGATGAGGGACAAAGCATCCCACTCTCATTCTTCTTTCTCCTCCTGGAGTCTGCTTCCCTGGGCATATGGGAGGGATGCACAGGAGCAGTCTGAGGTGGGACAATACTGCTTGAGAAAAGTGACTCCTCACCCCATGTGACGGAGTGGGGATGAGACCAGGAACTTCTGCAGCTGGTGACCAGTAATAGTGTAGTAGGCTCATGCAAGCAAGTGCTGCCTCAAGTTTCAAACAAATAACACTAATTTGAGTATGTTTTTATGTACTCATATGTTTTATTTTTTCCTCTTAAGTGTCTACAAGACTTTTCTTTGTGTTGTGGTATTCTAAAGGCTAGCTCTGTCATATTGCAGCAAGTCAGATGTCCCTGTGTGCCTCACTGGCCTCGGGTGGTTAGCACAGGTGACATAAGTCATGGCCAGCACAACACAAAGAAATACAGTTGCTCACAGCTTGTCCATGTGTCCACAAACATAAGGGCAGGTCTCTCCCCAAGCCTACAACATATCTCAGATAGTAGTCTCCAGTGGTTCTGCTTGTGCCAGAAATGACCAATCCTTTCATTTGAAAGATTGAAATCTCATCACAAGCAAAATTTCCCAGAGCTCAGTGGGAGCAATAAATCCCTACTAGCTTTACTCAGGTAGGTGCTAACATTGATTTTAACACTTTCAGTACTATGAGGAAGGCAAGCAGAGGGTTCTAAGCAACCTGATTCGGTTGAAGACATCTGGTTGAAGACATTCAATTGAAAGGAGTTGGAACTAGGTGACTTTTAAAGGTCCTTCCAACCCCAGCTACTCTATAATTCTGTGATTCTGTGATTCAATTTCATACGAGCAAAAAATATGAGCTATTTCAAATCTTACTCTTCATTTGTGGCCTTCAGATTAGTTGGGAATTTGTGCCCTATATTTAAGATGTAGTGTTGAAATTCTGCCTCTACTATCACAATATTCATGTCTGCTAAAGCCTCTCTTGGCATGCTACAGCAATTATATATTTATCAGCCAAATTTGTTTTCAGTTGAGAGAAAAATAGATTTTGCTTGGGAACTTCGGAGTATTTTAAATGACAGGGTGATTCCCCAGAATACCCAGATGAGTAATTACCACCTTTAAATCATGCTCTGTATGTTACTGCTCCCATGAATAATGTATATGCCAGCCAGCATTATAAAATAAAACTGTGTGGTACAAGTGACATAAAGATACTGGGATGCTTGGGAAAAGGGGAAAAACATAGCAACAATCCTCACTCAGATACCTGTCACCAGGCAACACTGCCCATAGTAAGGGGAGATTCTCACCATCTAACATAAGTGAAGAGGTGTGAAATAGTGCTAGTGACTGGACACTGCCTTTTATAATCGCTGATGAAAAATAGGCAATTTCAGAGTGCAATTTCTATGGTCAGTTTAATGTTTTCTTTATGATGACATGGTGCAATGAATCCTGTCTACTCGTTCTGAAAATGTGCTTCTGTCAGCTGCAATGGGAGAAGGCTCTGAGGAAAGGGCTTAACCTTCTTTTCCAGTCCATTTTTTCCCTTAAATTCCTTTCTATCTTTTCTTTCCTCACAGACTTTAGGGAAATATCTTAGAAACAGTGGGTCAGGATTTGATCCCTTCCAATGAAGAACAAGAGAGTTCTGCACTGTAGGTCCTGTGCAGGCAGAACAATCAATCACACAGACTGTTTATCAACCCTTTGTCCTGTACTTCCAGCCTTTACTATTTCCCACAGCCTGTTCTGAAACAAACAGGAAAACATTATTGCCTAAGGAGCTAAATGGCTTTCTAGTCGGACCCATCACTAGTGATGCATGTGAATGGAGGTCAGACCCTCAGCTGCTGTGAATGGACATGGGGACACAGATGTCCTCACTTTTTGATTTGCATGAATACTCCTATCTCATGAGCTACATGGATGTCCCCATGTCATGACCTGCACAAATGCACCCATATCATGATCTGAAGTATTTCAGTTGTCCAGTGAGAGTGGGCTAGCAAGTCTTGCACATCAGAATGATTTGTAATTGAGGGTTTTCTCTGATGTGATATTCAAATCCCTTCAAGCAAACCACTAACTTTTGCTTGTGGATGGAAAATGGACAAATGGTTTTCTAGAGAATGATATTCACTGGCATTTATATCATTCAACAAGCTATTGTTTCCCAATGTAATTATAGTAATGAGGAAAAGAAAAACACTTTATTCCTGGTAGAGAGCCAGAGGACCCTATCAAGGAAAACACTGTCATAAAGAAAGCATTTCACAATGAAGTAGCTAATTATGCCAAAAAGGAAATAAAGGTGTATAAATGACAGAATAATTAAAGCTGTAATAATTATAGGGTTTAGTAGAAATTTTGCAATATGAAAAAGTATGAAAAACTCAGTTTGTAAAAGATTAGCATAGTGCTAAAGATCAGATCAGATTAAAAAATAACCTTTTCCATCAAAATAACAGGCCACTTTTAAACAGAAGGGAAAGTGTAGGTAACGTGAATGGTCAGGATTTTGGTATAGTCTTAAAAAAGTACTTGTACAAATCCACAGGTACAAATACTGCCCTTCTGAGAACAAAGTGAAAGGGGCACCAAAGAGGAGAGAAAGAGTCTGGCTATCCAAATCCTACAGAAATTTCATTATCCTGAGTGCCAAAGACCAGATTTATAAGGGTAGCTGACTATGTCTATCAGCCTTACTGGCTGACTCTGGAAACTCCAAGCTACTCATCTTTCCAACAAAGCATACAAAGGAGAATGCATGAGCCTTGTGAAAACTGAAAGCTCTGTCAAACTTTCATGTTATTCTGCCTTCTTACTGCTCTTTTTTCTTTCATTCACTTATATTTCCACACCCCTCTTCTCCAGACAGCCTCTCCAGGGACTGAAGATTGAGTGTTTGAGCCAGGGTACAATGTGAGGAACATCCGGTAAATTCAATCTGCAGAAGCCATCCAAGGCACCCAGTCTCAGGTACTCCACAAAAGTGATGCAAGCACAAAGGTGGGGGTGAAATGTCAGAGATCCTTTTCAAAAAAAGAAATCAAGATACAGAAAAACCCCTCAGGTCATATTTTAAATTATTGGCCAGTTCAGTGCAGGCTGTGCCTCACCTAAAAAATCCACTGTGCAGGCTCGAAGGATACATCCGTGTGGGTAGAGGCCTTCCCAAAATCTTCATTCGAGGAGCATAGGCATGATGATGATGACACAACTGAGCAGCAAAGTAGTCAAAATCAGTCAATATTACTCAAACACAGAAAAAAAATCAATCTTAGTCAAAAGTTGAGATCTTCAATTGTGTATTTGTTTCTTTGGTTTTTTGGTTTTTTGTTTAGGGTGAATTTTCTATTTTTATATTGTTTACCGAGTTTAAGCAGTGCTGTTTCCCTCATCTCCCTTTTCTGAACATAGTCCTAGGCTTGACCAGTTGATATAACTGACAAACAACTACACTGCTGTCATTAGCAGGGCTGTCCCACATTATTTATTCAGCCCATTTACCACTGACTGATGCCATTTTGAGAGCGAAGGTGCTGCCGCAGGATATGTCAGTGCAGCTCTGTCTGTGTTTGTCTTCTCAAGCAGCTCCTGACAAGTCTAAATTTAGAGCACTGCCAGCCTGCCTTATCAGCCAGACACATAAAATCTGGGATCAGTTTAATTAACAATCACACAACACTGCTGCAGAGAGTACCCTGAATGTGGCAGTGATGGGAATCACAGGCAGAGAGCAAACACACAGATCTAAGAGGGAGCACAGACTTGCCTTTCCCTGATGTAGCCACAGTGGTACTTGCAGCCCCTGTGTTTTGTACAACCCTGTTCCCACTTTGGGTGCTGCCCTTGAGGATGGCAGCATTGGTGTGGAGGTGACAACCTCTCTATTCTCCTCCTCAGTGACTGCAGGGAGGTACCTGGCACAGCTACAACCAGTGGGGTCTATGCGGACACCACAGTATGAGACCACTCCCAGCAATAATGGTGGCACCACAGTTGCTGTGAGACAAGAGTCAAGTTGAGGAAGACCCCAGATTTGAAGGAAGTTTTGCGTGTTTCCACAAGAACAAGTTCAGCATGCAGAGATAATGTGTTGTACCATCAGCAGACTCATCCTCCTGCCTCAGCAGCTGCTGTCATCAGCCAGTCTGCTCTTATCCTCAGAGCTGCAGCATCCTACAGAATGGACCGATGAATGGATGGATGTGGGCAGGGGCAGGGATAGTGCTTTGGCAGGGCCATGTTATTTTCTGCACTTCTGCTCAAGTAACACACGACTCATCTCAAGACATGATATGCATTCAGAGCAGTGCCATTAGGTTAAAGTGAGACTGTCAGGCTGGCTGGACACATGGAGAAGGGCAGAAAGGGTCACCCTGGTGCCATGACCCTGCAGCTGATAATATCTCCTGCAGTATCATTCACAACAATAACTGTATCTGCATGTTTGCTGTTGGGATTTTTGACAGCTGAAGTAACTTGGGAATTCTGAATTGCCAAAGTATTCAGCTATTTCCATGTAGGAAGGATTCTATGCTAATAGCATGGCAGTAAGCATATAGTAAATGAGTAAAATGATTTTCACTGCTTCTTGTGTTCAGACCAATCTTAAAACCACACTCAACAAAACAGAAAGACATGAAATGAAAAAATGAATTTAAAATTTAATTCAGTGGGAACACTTACACCAGGATTAGTGATTTAATTCAATGCAAGAATTACTGTAGGTGTGCATAATTCAGAGCCAACTTTGTACTCCAACTCAGAAAGTAAAAAAAAAATTCTGACACTTGTACTCTAACAAGTTGCAGTGGGATATTCTTAACTTTTGCACTCCAAGTATCTTTACTATGAGGATTCCTTATGAGACTGGGGACCAAATGAAGAGCAAGAACTGAGATTTTTGGGATTTCAGGACAGCTCAATAGCCACCAGCATTATGAACGTGGTTTTCAGCAGTGACCTTCAAAGTTTCAGTAAGTAGCCCATGGAGAGGGCTGGAAACCACATCAATAGTTTTTTCGATTAGTGCAGCAAGGACTATCTGTGAGACACATTATGGGTTGGCAGCGGTTCACAGGCTCAACTACTTTAGAAGCCACTGATGTAATTTGTGGCTTGAACAGTGTTTTTCTGAAGCCTTGAAACCTTTTGGAAAATAAATAACATTTTATTTTATGGATACATCTTACAAATCTTTCCATGAAGCACCTGTTTTTGGGTTATACAAATATGCAATAATAGCCTTAAGGGAGTAATCACTCAAGCATCAAGTGACTTTTGACATTGCAAGTGAAGATTTTATGCCAAAAATAGGAAGTCTAAGTAAGTAGATATTCATCCTAACACACATACATTGATCTTTTACCTATGATATTTACTGCTAGCTGCTAAGAGAGAGCCAGCTTAGCTATTATATACAGTAGAGTAAGTATATGTCAGGGAGAGATGGAAAGTTTTCCTCCAGTTTTAGTAATCCCTTTCCCCTGTACCCAGAAAATTCAGTCTTTGGGGAGTTGTTTTGGTGAAGTCTACCATCAGTCCCAAATGTGACCATATGTCAGCACTAGGGTTTTAAGCTGTACTGCCAAGCTCCTTGTAATTCTGGATCTAGAAGTTTTCTTTTTTGCCTTCCTCTGATAGACAAATAGAGAGAAAGATTTTTTAATACCAATTACAAAGGAAAATATCATTGTTTAACAGCTGCCTGAAAATCCTTTGCAAATACCAAAAGATCTCACAAGATCAGGGAAATTTTTATGTTGTTCAGAATTTTATAGAGAATAAAGAGGGTCTGATGGGGAATGCAGCTGGTCTACTTAAAACTGTCATAGTTTTACTAAATGCAGGGCAATTAGTATTTTCTCCCTTTCTTTCATGTAGTTATTGAGTCAGTTTTTAAAAGCTGTGAAAGCAGAGGCTGTAGGAGATCTGAAAACATTTTCCTTTTAAAATAAAAAGAATTAACTTTTAATATCTAGCTCTGGTGAAGAACTTCACAGGCACAACCTTAAATTTCATTGCTTGGTTCCCAAAGGGGGCTTAAATCCCTCTTTTTGTTTCTTTGGCTCTCTGGCT
Organism: Myrmophylax atrothorax; assembly: GCA_026770055.1. Lineage (NCBI taxonomy): Eukaryota > Metazoa > Chordata > Aves > Passeriformes > Thamnophilidae > Myrmophylax > Myrmophylax atrothorax. The sequence continues at coordinate 81,616,216 of JAOXXN010000446.1, forward strand.
TGAGTAAGTACAAGGCTGCTCAGTCTTCTTATGAAAGATGGTTAAAAAAAGGATAACAGTAATGTCCTGGCATCTTACGTGGGAAGTGAGATTGGCTTTAGCAGAGGTGGTTCAAACACCCATTTCTACAAACAAGACAATGTCCTCAACAGAAGAGGATGGGTGAACATAGGATCTCGTGGACAAGGGCTGTGGGAGTCATGAGCATGTAGGCAAGGGTACATGGTAGGGAAACCAAGAATTTTCACTAACTTCATTTTATCCTGTCCTTGAATATAAAAAGGGAAATGTTTCATGATACAAAACTCCACAGCTCAGTGTTCCCAAAACTAAATACAACTCGCTGGTAATTTGGTTTTTATCAGTCTTTCTCTTATTTTATGAAATCCATTTAGATAGTGCTAGGTTGATGGTTGGATTTGATTATCTTAAAGGTCTCTTCTAACCTTGATGATTCTATGATTCCGCTCTTACATCCAGTGTCACACTTTAAAGTAGAGCAGTGGCTCTGTGTCTAAAGAAATACTTACAGACATGAACCTGTGGAAATACTCCAATGTTTGTGCAATGCAGGATTTCGTGCATACAAGATAATGTGTTCCTACAAACATGCCAGAAGAGTTAACAGGCCCTTACTGTGTGGGAAGCTCTTTTTTTACTTAAAAAAAAAAATCCCACAAAATGGGAAAGAATCTGCCCTGGTGTTCTTGTTAAAATTTCTGCTTCTTTCCATTTCTGTCATTGCTTCACCTGGCCTGTAGTGGCACACATTAATTACAGCCAGGCCAGCTCCATTAACAGATCCAGCAACAGCACTTTGAAGAGACATGGTTGCATCCCTTCTAACCTAAAATGGTCCTTAGAGGCCATGGATCAAGCAGCTTGCATGAAGTCAAAGGTGTCCTCCTTAGCTCTCGTCCAGCTTCAGGTCTGATGGGGGACTCAACTTCAACAGGTAGCAGAATGTTTCCAGAGCAAAAGTAATGGCACTCACTTCAACAAATATAAATCCATTCAAACACAGTTTGCAAGCTGTTGATGTAAAATGCAAGTATATTTTCTAGGAAAAATTGAAAGCACAAATTCATGAAGACCTGCTATTCTCTCATCTGTGTTATTTTTTTTGTGGGAAGTCTCATATGTGTTCTTGGACCTTCTCTACATGGCACCACACTGGATGTGGGAACACATAAGAAAAACAGAAGCCCCAAGGCTTTAGGTAACATGTAGATGCAGTTGATAATGGTTATATGTTTTTGTAAATCAGATTTTACAAGAGATTTCCTTGGAAGATTTGTGGATTCAAAAGCCCCTGAGGACATTTTGACACAAACTAATCACAATAGTTTTCTGTGGTGTCCAATATCTCTGGACTGGCTGGTGTAGGTGCAGTTTAGATCCTCTGTAACAAAATAAAAAAGAAAGTCCTTGGGACTTTCTTTCTTGTGACTTACAGAAATATCACCCAGTAACGATCCTTTTGGCCTTATGCCAAAATGGGAAATGGGAAATGGAAAATGGGACTTCTCCTATTTGTCTTCTCCAAGTCATTGCCTCAAAGGCTTGCCAGATCTTAGGTTTATAGGAGAAAAGCTGCTGGGAAAGGGTCAGGGTGAGAATAAGGTTTTATGCAGAAAAGGACCCCCCAGATGCCATCACAGCAGTCAGTCATGTAGATGAGTTAGGGATATATCCACTCCTTTTCATTTTCTCTTGTCATCTGACTCCTCACAAGAAAAACAGCTATAAATGGCTATTCTGGTATTTTTCAAAAAGGAAATCATAAAAAGGAATATGCAAACTTCAACTTATTTTTAATGCCTCCTTTAATAAGTACTGAATGTTCTCAGTACTCCAGGGGAAGCAGAAGGAGTGGTATATGCAGCCTAGTTTTAGGCTCTCAGAGGTTATTTTCAGTGCATCCAGTAACGTATTATGGATTTCTGGACAGTAGAACAGCCATTGAACTCATTTAATTTCTCAAAGCCTATCTCAAAGTCAATAATTTCTTCAGCTGTCTGAATTTTCACTACCTATCATTAGTCTGGCTATGCTGAACCTTCCCATCACTTTAGCCAACTTGCTGCTGCCTGCTATGCAAATGCCTTGCAACCAGCAATGCATACGGTTCCGATGTGGTGGCAGCTCCATAAATCAGCCTCATTTCATGGATCCATCATGGAGGGGCTAGCTGCTCCTCTGGCTGTACAGCGCAGCCTCTCACACTAAACCCTTCCCTTTCGTAGGAGGAGATTACCAGGGATGTTTTCAGATCCCAGATTTCAAATATGTAACTTCTGGCAACACACATTGTGTGAAAGGTGGTCCAGTTGATATTTAGCATGAAAGTTCCTGCCAATCATTCCAAAAGAAACTGGGCTGCTGTGGGTAGAAGGGAAGTTCTTTCTCAGGCTAATACAGGATTAATTGGAAGAAGCCAAAGATTAGCTATTAAAAATCAGATTGCTGGCAGGGTGGATGAAGTTCAATACCAGGACCATTCAGTGCCTTCTCCATGTACCTACACAGGCCATTTTGTATGAGTGTGACACACTCAGTTAAATGTGCTGGTGGAAAAGAAGTCACATGTGTGCTACACAGCCTGAAGATAAGGCAAAATAAATCAAGATAGTCTAATTTAAATCTATCTGCAAAAATTGTTACCAGAACACTAAATTAGAGGGCAATAAGCTCACAGGTGAAACAGAGTGCAAATAAAAGCATAGCCAAGTTCAAGGAGAACATTATCTTGACCACACATACCCATTCACAGCCTCAGAATTACCCCTTATGTGCCAGAGAAGAGCTCTTGATACCGTGACTCGTTGCTTGGAAATGTCCCTTGGTGCTTGGAGACATTCAGAAAGACAAGCAAACCATAAGGCACGTGGTAAGTAGTATGACTGCTGCACTAGAGTACAAAATGTTGGTATATTTGGATTGCAGGTAGAAGGAGTAGACAAGTGTTCAGGCATGCAAAACCTTTTCTGCATCTCAGGAACAGAAAATATGATGGGAAACATGATTATACTTCAAATAAAAGCATATAAATGTATCTTCAATATTGCTTGCAGTGTCAGTCATCCCAGCTTAAAAATATGATAAATTTGAAAAATACAGAGATAAGATATATGGAATAGCTTCTTTTGATAGCTGAAAAATAGTTTTAGATTCTTCAGCATGCAGACAAGACATTAGACTTGGGACTCTGCATAGACAAGGACTGGTGCTCCAGTGAAGATTAATAAGGAAAAACAATAGATTTTCAGTACAATACAAGGACTGTGGACAACTAATATAATGACTGGGAAGTGGGTTTTAAAGACACAAATTGAAGTGCCTTTTTAGGCAATATATAACTGAATTGTAGAACTCTGTGGAACAGTTTTGCACTATTTTGAAGGAGAGAGAAGCCAGAACAGATAAAATTGTAGGGATACAGAAAGATCAGAAATGTAGGTGTCACATTTAAAGGTCAGTGGCTAGAAGAGGGAACAAATATCAAAATGCCCTTGTGTGCACAGGATATTTAGCAGGCTGCTGAAAATAATTTATCCTGTGAAAGCCCTTGCTGAATATAAAGAGAGAGTGTTTGAATTAGCAGTATGACTGCAGTAAGTTAAAACTTGCTCTGATATGTCACAAGACTTAGCAAATCTGCAAACTAAGTTATGCCCTTTTTTAAAATCCTGAATTTGCTACACTTTTAAGCTTTTTGCTCTGTGGTGAGCCAGTCAATACTTGCTGGTTTTAGACACAAAATCCCATAATCCATGGACTAATCATAAACAAGCACATGTCCCCAGACATCTTTTGTGTTGTTCTTCTCACTGCTGTGGTTGCATTTCTGCCTCCTCTGATCCATACAGTTTAGCAGCTACAGAGCTAGTAACAGAGTAACTTACTTCTTAAGATCCTGGTTCTCTATCAGCTCCTGCTCAGGCTTCATTTGCAGAGTTATTTCCTGCACAAATTTGGCTTTTCCAACTCTTTTTGCCAGGTGACTAGCAGGTAAGAACTTGTGACAGACATAAGCCGAGCAGGGTGACACAGGCACATCTCAAATACACATTTAAGGAGTTTTGCCCACAGGATTATGTCAGCCTGAGGGTTAAAGAAATTGCATGTTCAGCTGATAGAGCTATGCCAGGAGATGGCCTTGGAGAGACACAGAAATCTTGTTCATGGCAGTTTGCCAGGAGAGCTTACGTTGTTGCTCTAACCACTAAAAGCTCCAGTGGAAAACAATTCACTTACCAGCACGAGCTGTGCAAAAGAGCATTTGCCACTTGAATTCGGACAGTGTGCTGAGGTCGCTTCTGGCTACAGCTCAAGACAAAGGGTGTATGTGGCAGAGAGGAGAGGCCATGGGAACTAAGTAGGGCTCAGTGGGGGCAGAGATGAAAGAGCAGTCTTTACCCAAGCTGATCTGTGAGAACTGGTGAAGAGTGAATGGCTTCTTGGCAGCTCCTCTCCTCCCCAGCAATTTTGGAGCAGCTTTTATCTAAACACAGCACTAGGTAGAGTAAAGCCTGTGCATGGGAGCTTGGCTTGATGCAGTTTTGAATGGAAATACTGCACTTCCACTGCCTCACTCCAGGGGCACTTGCACTTGCCTCTCTCTTGAACTTGCTGGTGACAGGCTGTTTGTCCAAGCTGCAGAGATGGTGTTTCATGCAGCCTTGCCAAATTCATCATTATGATGTCCCAGCGAAATTTTCTTTTTCTGCATAATTCAAGTCACAGCTGTTCTGGGAGCATCTTTTTACTCAGATGAAAGCTCCAGAGCTCTGCAAGGACAACCTTCCAGATCTGTGCCTGCTTGCTGTGCCAACACTGCCTACTGGTTGCTCACCAAGGAGGGGCACAGCTTGTTGCAGCACCTATGGGACTACTGGCAGCCATCTGACTCCATGTCCCCTGAGCTCCTTAGCAACAGAGAAGTGCAAATGTTTTGCAAATGTCCCAGAGAGTTGGGCCATGGAGCGGGAAGGGGCTGTGTTACACCCTGTCTTTGTAAAAGCTGAGTTTGGCCTTAACTTGCTTGTTCTTCGCCTTCCCAGTGCAGCATCATGTGTCCTCTCCTCCAGTAGGTGTGAGCTGTGAGGCACTGTGCATTTGGGCTGCTCCTAACATAGGAGGCCCAGATGGGACAATAGTTGGTGGCCATAATTATGCAGCTCTCCAATAGCACCGCAGAGAGGTGAGCATGAAAGCTACTTCTTGAAGTAGCTGTTAAACTGCTTGTGCCTCCAGTTCTGCAGGCTGATAGCCCCTACATTTCACACTGCAGCTCGTGCAATGAAACTGTAGATCCAATTTGTCACTGCCTGAGAAGATGCATCAGATCCATATTTAAACAGGCGAATTGCTGCTTCAGCGATAGCCTGGAGGAGCAAACTGAGAGGGTCTGCTTTATTTCATGGTTTATGACAGCCATCATATAAGCTTGTAGCACTTGGCAAGCAGAGGATGAGAGAGCTCCACCTGACTTCCCCATCCAATTCCTGTGTTTCATTTTACTGCCTCCCCTTACTTTTGTCTTGCTGCCAGCACACTCCTACCTGCTTTACCTTCCACTCTTAACTCCTCCTCCTCCTGCCTTTGCCTGGCTGCCCACACCAGCCCCTACACCATGGATGCATCCCCTGTGGCCAGGGTAAGCTGGGCTTCCAGGGATGCATGGTGAGGTAAGTACAAGAGAAGTTAAAGACATGTTGGTATCTGCAAATCAGAGAAGCATCAATTCAAATATCTGCCTTTGATTCCACTAAACAAAGGGCAGCAAAGTTTTTACTGCAGAGCAACACCTTCATGATACATTTGCTTTGTGGCTTTTTTTAACTGCCCACTGGAGAGGAGTGTAAAATGCAGCCCTAGAACAAGCTATCTGTAAAAAAAATTTTTTTAAATAACTTTTTCCTCTTTTTTGACCTCCTTGCAGTCTGGAAAGATTTTTGAGTATGTCATTCTCAACTTACGAGTCTAAGGTGAAATATTAGGTGAAAACCAGGAGAACACATTGCCTGCTAGGATACAATTTCTTTTTAAAATTATTCTTCTCAGAGAGCATCCAAGACTAATTCATAGCATTTACTTTTTCCCAGTTATAACAGACCTACATGACAGCAAACACCAAGGAATCCCATGGGCTTTTTCCTGATTTAAACAGATTGTGAGGAGAAAATGTGTGTAAGGATAAGAGAAGTTGTTCAAACTGTACATTTGGAACAGAGAAATAAAGAGGCAAGTGGTCAAAATAAAGCCTGAAAAACAAAGAAGAGGAAAGGAAGAAGGGTGTACTGCATCTCTTAGACCCATCAATGCAATTCCAAGCCTGGAAACAAGTGGTGACAGGAGAAACACAAATTATACTGAGAAATAAAAAAGTCAGCCACAAAGGTAGATAGTATGTTGGAGACACTCATTAGAGTCCATAGGTATAAAACAAAAATTATCCATCCACTGGAAGAAGTTTGATGAGAGCATAGGTACAAGATTGCATTCCTTCATCTGCAACTCATTTCAATATTCTTCTTTATTGATGAAAATTGATCCTCATTAAGGTTAGTGCAGCAATCTCCTTTTCTAGGAGGTTAGCTTGAACTACCCCAGACCCAGGGACCAGATTTTAAAGAAATTAATCTGAAAATGAGTTTCATTTGCCTCTTTACAGTTTTGGAGAGCCAGCCAAGCTTTTGTAGGAATTTTGTGCTCTTATTCACATTTTCATGTCTTCCCTACAGCAATAAGCTAAAGGTGGACAGAACTGGCATAACTGCATCCACAGGGAACTGGTGGAGCTGGATATAAAGGCTGGAATGTGCATGTATGTGAAAGGATGAGGAGCTGGAAAGAGTGTGGAGAAGTTAATGGTCCTTAAGACTTTAGAACTCACCTTGGATCCAAAAGATACATTACCTATAGAAAGGGGGATGATGTGAGGGGCTGCCAAGGAAGCATGCAACCAGGGTGCTCTTCAAATTCACTACAAGTAAATGGCCTCATCTCTGCAAGTGGTGATGGACTTGATGGTATTTCATTTGGATTGCATTGAGAGCTCCATTTTGAAAGCAGAGAATCACACTAGTAATTTGTAAAAATAAAGGATAAACTTCCTTAACAATACAGATGAAAGGAGAAACAAAGACATCAGAGTGGTCACTCAGCAGATGTCCCTGCAGAGCAAGCACAGTTACTTCCTTAACCAAGCTTCATACCCCAGTAGACAGGGGAGGTAGATGCATGACTAAATGGTCTGTTCATGAAAACTTTGCTGTCTGGCAGAGCAGATAAATAAAACAAAGCATAGTCAAGCCTCTGACCAAATTTATGTGTGTTTGTTGTTGAGGTCATGCTTTGCAGGGTAGAGGTTTTCCAAACATTATAACCAGAATAGAATAGAATAGAATAGAATAGAATAGAATAGAATAGAATAGAATAGAATAGAATAGAATAATTCAGTGAAAGGGACCTACTACAGTCCTCTAATCCAACTGCCCGGCCACTTCAGGGCTGACCAAAAGTTAAAGCATGTTATTAAGGGAGTTATTCAAATGCACCTAAAACACTGACAGGCCTGAGGCATCAACCACTGCACTAGGAATCTTCTTCCAGTGTTTGACCACACACTTGGTAAAGAAATGCTTCCTAATGTCAAGTATGAGCCTCTTCAATGCATCTGTAAACCATCTCTTATCCCTCAAGAGTGAACAGCACCTCCCAGTTTGGCAACATCAATAGTGTTGCTAATGGCTCATTCAACTCCTGCATCCAGGTCATTGATCAACATATTGAACAGAGCTGACCTGAGAGCTGAACCCTAAGGAACAGCACTGGTGACTGTTGCCAGCCAGACATAGCCCCATTCACTACAACCCTTTGATCCCTGCCATTCACCCAGCTCATCCAGAATCCACTCAGCCAACAGCTGGACAACTTGTCCAAAAGGATGCTGTGAAGGACAGTATCTAAAACCTTACTAAAATCCAGAAAAACTACATCCATTGCCTTCCCTCCATCTGATAGGTGGGTGATCTTATCGCAGTTTTCAAATTAGTTAACCAGAACTTTCCCTTTGTGAAGCCATGTTGACTGTACCTGATCATTGCATTGTCCTTTAAATGCCTTTCAATAACACCAAATATGATCTTCTCCACAATTTCTTCTGCAACTACTGTTAGCCCAGTTGTTCCCTAGGTTTTCCCTCACACTTTTCTTGTAAATTAGAATAACATTGGCCAACTTCCAGTCAACCGGGACCTCCCCAGACTCCAGAGGCTTTTGGCAGATGATTGAGAGGGTTTCTGCCATAACATTTTCTAGGTCTTTCATTACTCTGGGATGAATCCCATCATGCTCCATGGACTTGTGATCATTCGTCCGATACAACTGGTCCCTTATATTTATATACACATAGTGAAATTGTAATATATGTGTGAGTATATATAGTGTATGTATATATCATATATATAGTGCAAGTGTCTATGTATAAATACTGCTTTTCTGTTGAAATACATATACAAGAAAATACAGAAGCTAAGGCCCAAGACTAACCCTTGTGCCTGTATTACTTAAGGAAAGAATAGGTGAAACCATAAAAAATTTAATACCAGGAGTACACAGGGCACAGTAAGTTTTCACCAAGAAAAGTTGTTTCATTAATGTAAGAATTTGGGATGACCTCTAGCTAGATGCCACTCCTAATGATGCTGAGTCTGTACATGTGTTATTAATGAAAAGTACCTAATGCAAAAACACTGGAGTGAGAGTTTGAACATTGAATTATGCAAGTGAAAAGGATTTGGTTAACAATTTTTCTGGCTGAGGAACAGATCCTGATGATGAGGGGAATTTCAGGAAGAATACTATAGAATTTACTCTGTGACTTACCTTGTCATTTTCTCCTACTGTGTAAATGAACGTGGAATCAGCCTGAGGCTGTAGACAGGTTAAATAGCCCTAGAAAAGAGACCTGAGCAGGTCCAAAGGCTGGGAATTGTCTGACCATGTGTGCATACCTGCAATGGAAATTCTTACATTGTTTGACTCAGATCTCACTAGCAAGAAACAGAAATTGGTTCATCCCAGGTCAATATACACCATAGAGCAATGACTCACCCATATGTGCACCAGTTTCTCCCTATCGACTGCAAAGGATGGGAAAAATTAGACCTAGAATACTAGCTCAGACTTGCGTGTCCAGAGGGGAGAGCTTCCAAAATATTCTGTTAAGTGCACTTGACTGTGAACAGAGTGGATAATTTCCAACGAAACACTGACAGGAATACTGTTTACATTGAGCTGCTATGAATACAGAGCTCACTGATATGTAGGATAAGACACAATTTCAGAGGCACAATTTCTACAGGAAAAATCCCTATTTGAAGTCAGGTGGCCCATATCAGGAGTGCTGTCCCATGCTGACTGCATATTTGTGTTCACTTGTAGGTACAGGGGTAAAAGCTGAAGGAAAAAGTTGTAGATGCTCCAGGTAGAAGATAAGGCATACCCACGCATCTCTCTCATTTGTAGGATTCCACCACTAGATCTCAGCCCTCACTTGGGATTTTTGGCAAGTCCTGCTCCCCTTGAATCCCTTGCAGATTAATTCTCTTGGATAAACATGGCTAGTTATTTATCCCTAGAACTACATGGAGACCTGACTGCAGCACCCATGAGCACAAACCCATGAGGTGAGTGAGCCATACCTACCTACTGCACCCACAACTGAGAGCAGCCGAGAGGTGGCTGCTGCAACTCTGTGCTTCTATGTTTCTCAGCAGGTGACTTTTTGGATGCTGAAAAATTCACTTGTTTAGTATTTAGCTGCAGTGATCATACTTGACAGCTTAGGATCTGTCTCTCTGAGCTTTTGTTCTCAACTAATGACATCAGTACAAAAGCGATTATGTTAGTGAGGCTGATTCCTGTACCTTTACCCTGCTGACATCAGTGGGGCTCTATAGATATAGCATGTGTTCAGAGCTCGAATCAAATGTGGAACAAGTCATGAGTACAAAGGTAAACACACTCACTGACAACCTCCCCCATCAGAACTCTGAGCAGGGAGGGTCAGCAGCAGCAAGTGATGAAAGCCACCCTCACAGGGTCTTCTCCTCAGCCTCTGCATTTTGCTCAGCAGTGCTGCAGCAGGTGTTCAGCTCACAAGCCACATATTATTCCCTTCCCATATAGACTGGAAAATAATGAACATGAAATATATATGCATTCAAGAAGAGTTTGTTCCTTCTAAGGTCTCTCTCTGGATCAGGTTAGTGGAGTTTTTAACATTACAGTGACTTTAATTTCTTTCCCTGAAAATTCCCTGATGTGGGAGTTGCAGATTTTAGACCTGGCTTGGGTGAATACTTAAGCTGCTGCAGACAGCTGTTAAAAATCAGGACATATAAACATATCTTAAGCATAAAAATGAGAAAAGGAAACTTTGATTTCACCATTCTTTCTTCCTGGATTACAACTAAATGTCCATCAATCTCCGTAGTTACCTATTTACATGGAAATATTGTATTGTTGGTGGACACAACCCGATTTATATTACTGTGAATTTCACACTTCAGGTAAGAGATATGGATAGGGGGGTTTCTTACCTGCAATGTATAGTAAAATGAGTTCATCTTGGATCTGTTGAAAAGTTTCAAATTCCCACTTCTTTAAGTGTTTTTCCAGCTTCACCATCCAGATTTCTTGCAAAGATATTCTAAAACTGAGAGAGTTTATGAATGGATGATGAAATAGCATTTATTTTACAGGGGCAGATAAGATTATCTTTCCTAAGCAATTCAAATGATAGAGGTTGCTGAAGACTCTTTAAAACTACCATGCAAGAGTCAGAACATCATTAATTATTCTGCAGATTCCAGGTTCTGTTTCATATAGGTAACAGAAATTATTAACTCTGAAACTTATTATGTCTAGTTCACCTCTTCAAAAGCCAGCTGCACAAGTATCAAATACCAGACATCTGGTAAATGCAGTCTCCATAGACAGAGGCAATTTTCACTAGCTTGTTGTTATAGAAGGCAGTAGCACAAACCTTTTTTTAAACACAGCCTGACTCCTGTTCATGTGTTTCTTACCATAATTCTCTTGATAAATTTTCAAATAACTACTAATTCTGTCCACAGCTAATGAACTATTGGAGAGTGGCTAAATACTGCTTATTTGGCCTCAGTGCTGTTGCTCAGGCCACCTAAGTGTGAGAGGGGGCATAAATCAGCCCTTCACATCTGAAGGGGCTGATGATGTTGTTTTTTTCAGTATAACCATGCCTTTTCTCATGGCTGTGTGAGAAAAGTCATGAATTTGATTTAGCACTTGCTTCACTTGCAGCTTTGCCATGATGTGAATGTGCTGAAGCACTTTCAAAGGAATGATGGTGTTTGGAACAAAATAATTCATCCATTTGTTCTGTGCATATTGCAAGGTTCCTGTGACCTCCTTGCCAAAGGATGACCAGTCCTTACTTGTCCACAGCAGAAAGGTGATTCAAGGCCAATATTTTCCACCCCATCAGCTTCAGGGTGTCTTGGTCAGAGTATCCCACACTGTCTCAAGTCCCATCAAAGACAAGTGAGTTATATATGGATTCACCCACTTCCCTATTGGTTATGAACTCAAATCACTTATTCTCCATCCATGTTTTAGTGTGTTCATGCTGTTGTCTCCATGGCAAGTGTGTGTTCACAGTCCAGTTATTAGTAACATCCCATGTTCAATGCAGAGGGATCTTCTTCCCACAAGGCTGGACACCTGCATATTCCTGCAGCCACTGTGGCAGCTTGGCATGCCATTGCTCAGGCACAGGCATACCCTGCATACCCTTTTCCAGTCCTTGCAAGGGCCTCTCACCTGACTGGCTTCTGAAACCACTTGATTACAGTTGAGGCTGTCTTTCGAGACTGAGTAGTCCTATTTTGTCTCTGTTTCTCATTGCCTTCCCATCATAGCACAACTGAATGAGTGCTACTCCAAGCTATGCTCTTTCAGAGGCTGATGCATGGACTGCAAATTGCTGGGATGCACTGAAAGGCAGCCACGTTCCTCTCTGCTGAGCATGTGAACTGTCAGGGAGCTGGACACACATCATCTTGCTACTGGGACACCCACCTCCAGCATTAATTCTCTTCCTCCATGCACCCCATTTGCCAGTGGAGATAGAGAGGGACTACCCAAACAGGTGGCTACTCAAAAGGCATCAGTAATAGGCAGAGAGGATGTTATGGGATTGCAGTCCAGGATGCTACACCAAACAGGTGGACATAAACAAAAGCAAAGAGATGTGTAGAAATTATCCCCCATGCTTTACACTGCACTCACTGTCGCCAGTGGGAACTCCTTCATGCTTTGCATAGGACCAGAGGTGCTGGCAGCAACGCTATTGGAACAGACTGGAGCCTGTGTCATTTCCATAGGGGCTACTGAAGAATAGCCAGCTCCAAACACCTTTAGTTTCTGCTTGCCGCTCCAGGCCTGTCACATCCCTAGAATTGTCACTGCAAATCTGTATGTTCAAAATTATTTCAGCCTGCAGTAAAATAAGATTTAGAAGAAAAAGATAAAACTGATGAGAGAAATGCCTACATATCAGTGTGTAAGAAAACAAAATTTTCTAGGGACACCCAGTATATTTACTAAACAAGCTATGAAAACTGAGAAAAGAACAGGCAATTTTTCAGAAGTTATGCAGCATGGATGGACATGAACTCAGGCAAGATCAGGGGGCCTGAAATAACCCATGTTTTATGAATAAAGCAAGACAGTAAATTCTGAGCTAGAACTGAGCTAAGGAATTACTAAGCACAGAGGAGGCTCCCCACAGCACGGAAAGCTATCTGTGTTTCCCCAAATGAGATGTGAGATATTCCTCCTTTGAACTACCACTGTAACCTGGGCTCCCTGTCATTTACAGCAGAAAGGGATTTGTGTCTAAGGAATTTGAATCTCACAGATCCGGAGGGGACAAACGACCCAGCACTGGGATGAGAGTTGTTTTCCTCAACTGCCTGTCTGTCAAGTGCAGCAAGCGGTAAGCAGAAGGGGAGACGTGCCGGTTGCTGCAAGGAACAGCCCAGCCCCTCCGTGAGCAGTTTCAGTAGGTTCATCTCTCTCGAGAAGCTCCCACTCAGTTTCACATTGTGCAGCCGTTTTCTTTATGAAAGTCCCTGTATTACCGCCTCACTCCTGTTCTAGCTTGATGAATCTCATCTACCTTTCTTCATTAAGGATTTTAGAAAACGATACCTGCCATTAACTTCCCCTAAAAGCAGTGACACTTGATCTGATCTCCTTTGAGGAAGTGGGTGTAGGTCACACAGATCTAAACCCATGGTGCATCAGTGGCACCCTGTATATATTACAGGATACATAATATATTATATACATATACATAATACATATATACATATATATATTCACATACATACATACATGCACACACACACATATAGATATAGATAGAAAGATATAGATATAGATTAGATATAGATATATAGATAGATAGATAGATATAGGTATAGATATACATTTTGTATGCCTTTCATTTCTCTTCTAACTTTGGGGGCCCAAGGCACTTATTACTAGACAAAAGTCATAGGCTTATAAGATATTCAAACATTCACACAGATCTGTAGTCTCTGGAGTAAATCCTGCTTCTATTTTCACCCCAGCAAAAGTGTGAGTGCAAATGAAGACGCTGTTTGACTCACAACGATTTGTGCACCTTGACAGGCAGGGAGGAAACACAGTGTATCATTGTCCCAGATAGTTCCTAACCTACACAACAACCAAACAAAACCAGCCATAAAGGTTGGAGGGAGAGGAATGAAATGAAAGTTTTGCCATGCATTTTAGAAAAGGTCAAGGCCAGTGAGACTGCCTGCATATTGGCTTAAGCCAATTTTTCCTGTAATGGATCATTCCTTCTCTTATTCAGGATTGTGTTCCTAAATGTGATAACTAAGAAGAAATTTTTGGAAATCCCAAATGGAAATACAAGACTGTGCTCTCCGAAGACCACTTACAGTGAGTCCAAAATATGCAGTCTGTGGGCCTACTGGCTCTGGACTGCACCTGCCACTGAGATCTATCTCTTCCTGCATCTGTCCACAGGCAGCAGTGATTTGGCCCAGAACCACAACATTTGGGTCATGCCAACACAGCAGTAGCAAGGAAAATGGCTCAGACAACTGATTTGGTTCTGCTTTCATCCAAACAAAGTTTTCACATAGAAATATTTCTGAAAAGCCAACTGTGACAAAAATAGCAACTGCAGATACTACAGCTGCTGAAGACTAATAGCCAGAAAAGGTTTCCCCACATGAAAATTGCTGTTAAACTCAGACTCTGTATGTAAATGAAGTACCATTCTTGGCTACGTTTATTGTTTAATGAAAAATATTGTGTTGGATTGAAGCCCTCTGAAGAATGATCCTGAGCTTATCACACAGACTTTCTTCATAGATTTCTTCAAGTAAAAAGGCATTTCAGAAGGGACTGCAAAGGCAGACTAAGCAGAGAAAAACAAATATAAACACACAAGATAAAAACAGATCCCTGTGTACATATGAGATAAAGAAAGATGTAATCATCTCTCATAACCAGATGATGCTCTGAGTCAATCTGAGCAGTCCATCAAAATTTTGGACTCAGGAGGTATAGCCTTTGCAAGGAGGCATTTATTTGCCACAATACTGTCTAACTATGAAGAACAGGTATAGAGGCTTCATATTCATGCATACCTGGCATCTCCCATTACCTGATTTTTTATTACAGATACCAAGAAAACTGCTGGATTATAGGGTAAGTATTACTGGAAATGGGAGGAGAAGGCAAGGGCAGCGCTGACCAGGTCAGTCCAGTGCTGTCTTGGTGCATGACAGGGCCTGTGTATCCCCCCTTCACACTGTTGCAGTCACATCTAGTCCTGAAACAGATTCACACACCCTCCTTTGGCTTTCCAAATGATCCACGTTTGGGGCAGAGGCTCCCATCACCTTGGCTGTCTGTGACGTTCCACATTTCTGACCTGTGATGGGCAGCTGGTGTGCAAGGCATCAGAAGAATGATGGTCAGGCAGAAAAACCAAGGCAATAGGATAACTTCAAAAATAGGACAATAGCATGAAATCTGGGGAGTATACTATCAAGCAAAACACTCAGAATAGAAAATTAGGCAATCAAGAGAGGAGAGCAAACAGCTGAGGCCATGGTTATCATTGCCAGAAGGCATCATCCCAGAAGCCTGAAGGGTTTAATACCCTCAGCAGATGAGAACTGCCACAGCTCCATTCAGGCCAAACTGGAGGCTTGCCTACTTGATTGTTAATCCTGCACACTTCTCATGGATGTTCATCTGACAGCATTTTTAAAGTTAAAATCCCAATTTTCTCCATGTCTTTTAGAAAGGAATTGTCAGACTTTACACTAGCTCATTAAAAAACACCAAGCAAAGCCTAGAAATTTAAGCTTTAAGCTTCAACTAAGTCTACAGGGGAGATTTATTTTGGATATTAGGAAAAGAGTCTTCACTGAAAGGGCTGTCAAGGATTGGAACAGGCTGCCCAGGGAAGTGGTGGAGTCACCATCCCTGGAAGTATTTAAAAGGCATATAGATGTGGTACTTAGGGACATGGCTTAGTAGTGGAGTTGGCAGTGCTGTGTTAATAGTTGGGCTTAATGATACTTAAGTTCTTTTCCAATAAAAATAATTCCAGATTCTATAAGCACTGATACAGAAAGGAAAATGCCTTATTCAAAGGGCCCTTTCTGTTTATAAACCAAGGGAATATTTCCATGGTTTTGGTCCTTCAGTTGCAATGTGTTGCTTTTACCACTTGTAACTTTCTTGAAAAGGAGCTGAGGCTTTAGGTATTGTCTGCAGTTCTCCTTTTCATGCAAACACTTTCAGTATTTATTTTCTATTTACTTAAGCAAGATATAATTTCAGTTAGTGTTTGTTTAAACAAGATATATATATATGTATATATATATACAGTGTACTACTATGTGTATGTATGTATATATATATATATTCACATATGCATATTATGGACTATTATTATGCATACTATAAATACTATGCTATAAATAACATATTTATTATTTCCCTAGAATACAAAGCCGTTGTACCGTAACTTCAGCCCAAGGTGCTAGTCTCTAGTAACTTGCTGTAATTGAGTGGAATGTATGTTCAATAGAGGGAAAGACCCTGAAAAGGTGGGATGAGCCTACTTGTAATCATGGCTCTTATGATCTTATGGAGCTTTGACTGATTGAAATAGCTCTGTGGAGCTTTAGTAGTTGTGGGACCACTGAAAAGCCAGCACCTCTCCTCAAAGACCAGATCTTACTATATATTTGTATGCATTATGCAATATATATCATCATGAGTGCCAACAAACATGCAATTCTCAGACCTTCACACATTTTAGAAATGAGATTGTCTGCACCTTACTCCTGGAGTTTCAATGTTGTAAGAAGAATATATAGTTTGGGAAGGAACCATAAAAAAGCAACAAATCAACATTTACAGCTAGTCTATTGATTTCTATGATGTTGTACATGTATAACTATCATTTGTCTTTTAACCTGATCAAATTCTCTTTGGAAAAGTGAATCCTATGCTCAAAAAAATATTGCTGTTCTACTTACACTATTGTACATGATGAGAGATAGATTACATTTCATGAATAGTTGTGATAGTGTACTCAGGAACAAAAATAAATCCTAATGAACACTACAATGGCAGGAAGCAGTTGTACTGAATTGTGGGACATGGCCCAAGCAACGAAGAATGACTGATGAAATCCAGGCAAAACTGGCAAATGCTTACTGACCGTCCCAGAAACGCTCCATGAGGGTGTGGAAGAACCCATTAACACTAGAAATGCACTCAGGAAGGGTATTTCAGGGCTCCTTCATGCTTCAGCCACACAGGCAATTTGGACTTAGACTGGGACAAATTTACAGTGATTTGTAGGACCTTGCAGTGAGCCAGAGACAGTTCACCAAATGAGCAGGAGACAACAGGGTAGACCTCCCTGCCACTGAAACACCCAGCATTTTACCATGGGCTCCCTAGAGGCAGGTTATTGCTTTACATTCAAGAATCCAGTTCCAAAAAGGACTTAAGCAGATATTTAATCTTGGAAAGAAAAATCAAGCACTCATTGCTGCACAGGAAGGTTAAATTTGCTCCCAACCATGCCACAGGGCACTCTCCTCTCAGCATCATGAATACAGCTATTGAGCCTCTGGCTGCCAACGCTTTCTTTTCCATCTCCAGATTTCACAAGATTTAGTGTGAAGTCCAGTGCCAAAGCACGAGTATGAAAGGAATCCCTTTGCAGATGATTCAAAATCCTTCCTGGCTTGCCTTGCTTCATTGTGTGCTGTCATTCTTGTGATTACTCCTTCTGGTGTAACTCCATTGTCTTAAAATAGACCATCTCTGAAAAGACAGTCATTCAAGTCAGCAGTTTATTTCGAACAGAGAGGAGTATCAGGCATTTCAAGAGCCCAGCAGCTTCCTCTTTTCATCCCCATCATCAAGACAAATCTCCTGAGCATGTTTCTGTGCTGATCATCTTTCTGGCTGAAGTGATGCTCCCATCATTTTCCTTTCATATTTCCAATTAGATGAAAGAATTTTGCATGGGGTTTCCTGTAATGATGCTTATTGTTACATCTTTTCTGTATGGGCATCTACCTATAAGCTGTGTAGCAATGATGCGAAAATAAAACTGAGCCTTAATACTGCAGGCTCAGATAATTGATGTAGTATGACAGAGGCTTTCTTTACAAGTCTTTCCATCTCCCATACTCTGTGTCAGGCAGTTTTGTCTGCTGTGTTGTAATCTCACTTGTCATAGTACTCCTCACAGTAGGAAATAAGTGGCCTAAGAATTAATAGGAGTCTTAAGGTGATTAAGTCATTAGGGCCTTTGCTAAGTGAACACAGTATTGTTAACACACTTAGAGTTTAGCATGTGCTTAAACTCCTTTAACAAGCACACCAGAAGGAAGGAGACTTCTCACACAGAAACATGGTGCATAATTAGAGGTGAAATAACTATATACCCCTTGCAGACACAGAAATGGATATGACCTGACTGCTGTCTCACCCCAACTTTCTATGCATGTATAGGATTTCAGGTCCTGACTTCCATATGTTATTTTGCAATGGTCCCTTTCACTCCTCAGATTCTTTTACAATTAGTGCTGATGTATTCTGAGAAAAAACAAAGTAAGGCAAAGCATTTACTGAGGCAAAGCATCTTCCCTGAGATGACTTCATTTTTCTGGCTATAATTCATCCCACTATAACTCATTTCCAATCAGCATTTTGAAAGAAACTCATCTTGCAAAGCTAATTTTTGAATGTTTTTCCTTTTTAAGGCTGTTGCTTCTCAAGTAATTTTCCCTGTCACTATGGCATTGACTCAGAGCAGCACAGGACAGACAGAGGGCGGGAAGCAAGGACACCAGATCAGTACTAGGACTTCTCTGTTCCCCTGAGACAAGCCATTGATATTGTCAAGCAATTTATATCCTTCCTTGGGGTATGTCATTAAGAGATATAATAGTGAAGTGTTTCCTTTCAGTTGTGAGGATTAAATGGCTTTAGCTGAATGGGATATTTTTAAGCATCTGTGTTATAGCAGACCTGTAAACATAAGCAGAAATGCTTCCAACACCTGCACATTACTTTGCCCACAGTTCAGCTCCTGTAAGTAACGCAGGAACACAGAGCAGTGACGTCCCTTTGCTGCCACTCTTTTTGCATAGCAGCATATGAAGACACAATGCAAAAGATGGATTCATCTGAAATTTAGAAGCTACATAAGGAAAAACTCTTGGGGAAGGTCTGTGTCTTTTCTCTCTGTTTCCATTATGATGACTTCTGAGCCCGAGTGTTTGCTTGGGATTTTTCTAGTCTAACTCCCTAGTTTCCCCTCAGCTAGTGTCAGAAGTTTGTGCGAGTGTTATTTGGCAGGCTGAGCCCTTGGAGGGAGCTGTTTCTTCTCCTGAAGACAGCTGCCGTGGCCTCTTCTGATGCCAAGACTTTTCAAGATGTGAAGACAAGGAAACAGGCAGCAGTGTTGAGCAAGTTTTATTCAGCAGTTTGTTGTTACAGACCCACAGAGGCACAAAGGGGCCTCCAGAGAACAACTGCTGTGACCCCTACTTAAAAGTGAGCCAGTGAGGGCAGGTTTTCAGCAGGGCTTCAGAATCTCTGAGGATGAAGATTCAACATCTCTCCATTCCAGCAGATTACTCCCCTGTTTGATCAGTCTCACAATGAACACTTCTCTTCTCATATCTGATAATAATTTCTCCAGTTCCAGCTTGTGCCCATTGTGCTGTGTTGTACCTCTGTCCACTGCACTGCTATGAAGAGTTTGGCACCATGTTCTCTATACCACCTCATCTGACTGTTGTTTGCTTGTCTCACACCGGTGTGTCCATGTCTTTCTTGTACTGGGAAGCCTGAAACAGAACCCTCTGCCCTGGATGTGCCTCTCCAGTGCTGAGCAGAGGGAAAGATACACTTACCTTAACCTACTGGCAACACTTTCCCAGTCCAGCATAGTGCTGGCTCATGTACCCCTTGTTGTCCACCAGGATCCCCAGTTCCCTTTTTGTAGAGCTTCTGCCCAGCCAATCAGTCCCCAGACTGCACTGGTGGGTGGGGTTGTTCCTCACCAGGTGCAAGACTTTGCATTTCCCAGTGCTGGACACCATGGGATTCCAGTCTGTGCATTTCCCTAGCCTGTCCAGGTCCCTCTGCACAGCAGGCTGACCTTAAGCAAACTGTACACGTCTCTCAGTTTGAAGCAGTCCGTAAAACTGCAGAGAGTTTGCTCTGTCCAACCATTCAAAAACTAGTAAAGACACTAGAGCGTTGGCCCCAACAATGGTCTCTTTCACTAGTCAAACTTTGCAGCACTGATCATATCTTTTGAGCCTTCCTGCCCAGCCATTTTTCCTCTCATCATCCACCGATTTAGTCCATATCTCACCAGTTTAGTTGTGTGGATATTGTGGTGGATAGGTACAAAAGTCAAGGTAAACAGCATCCCTTTTTCCACTGAAATGGTCATCTCATCACATAAACCAGTCAAGTTGATCAGGCATGATTTGCCCAGTCACTTTTTTGCCCTTCGTAGGATCATAAACTGCTTTCAGGAGGATTTGCTTCATGATCTTTCCAAGGGCTGTGGTGAGTCTTCAGTAGTAAATGTAGAAAGATTCTCAAACCATTTCAGACAGAGAATGAAATATCAAATCCTGGAAAAGAAGTAATAACCCCGTAAGTGTCTAGCCTAAACTTCTCATGGATTATTGTGCTGCTTTTACAGGAACTAGATGTGAATGAGAGCACCATGGAGGTGGTGTGAGGCTGCTGCACTGAGAGCCTCCCCCACTGAAATTTCCAATGATGACAGGTCACCCTACATTGCACCAGCTCTTCTACCTCCATCCACCTCGGCACTACACAGACACTGAGGTCTTGTTGGTCAGAGGAGCAGCAGCACCCAGTAGTCAGTGCTTAATTAAAAACTCATCTACTTTTAATGCTCAGATGGTAATTTACAGATGTTAATGGTGTAGGATCTGGGATTAAAGGTATAATATTCAGCCTGAATATTGTATGCTGGACTTCCTTTAGATTTTAGGAAGCTGTTCATCTGTCTGTAGCGTTTCTTTTCAAGAATACTCTATTGAATTTTCTTCTCCCCTTCCCTCCCCCCCCCA
>JAOXXN010000446.1:81637092-81652542 GCA_026770055.1 Myrmophylax atrothorax
ATCTGTCCTGCTTATTGTGCTTCTGGTAGGCAAAAAAAAAAAAAATGTTTAGGTTGGATATTAGAAAAACGTTCTTCACCCAGGGGGTGGTTGGGCACTGGAACAGGCTTCTCAGAGACATGGTCACAGCACCAAGCCTGACAGAGTTCAAGAAGCATTTGGACAACACTCTTGGGCACATGCTGTGACTCTTGGGGACAGTCCTGTTCAGGGTCAGGAGTTGAACTTGATGATCCTTGTGGGTCCTTTTCAACTTGATATATTCTGTGATACTGTAATTCTGTAAAAAATATCATTAATCTGTGCATAAAGATTACTAATGGTATTGAACCACTTGTAATATTTTATCAGAATGAAATTTAAGTAGGTCAAGAAGTTTAAAATTTGTTCTTTCTGAAAACAGGTACTTTTTGCTAAAAGTTATTGGCTTTCTAGGTTTCAATTTATGAGACCAAACACAGCAACAAAGGACCAGGCAGGGAACAGCCCAGTACAGGCAGTGAGGAGTAAAACAACATCCTGTGGAGCTGGGCAGAGACTGACATTTCAATTATCAATGCTACAGACAAAGTCTTACTTCTCCTCATATATGATATAATGCTGCTTTAAATATTAATGTTATTGAATCTCCTGGATTAAAGAAGAGTTTTTTAAAATGTGTATGGAAGGAACAGATTAAATAGGTGGCATTTTCATCCCGACTTGGTCAGGATGGTTTTCTGAGGCCTGATTTCACAAGGAACATGGCCATGTCCTCAGCTCTGTGTATATTGTTTTGGTACATAAAGCTCTTCAGCCTGGCCTTTCCTTCTAGCGATTCTCAATGAAAAAGTGGCATCATTACAGTTTAAAACAGTTGCAGAAGTGTTTAGGAGAAATAGAGTGCTTCAGCATAACATGTGACCATCCCCTCCACCGGCATTCATTTTGGCAACTGATCCTTTCTATGAATGAGTAGTGACTCATAAAGCCTCATTCAAAGCTCACTGAAATCAAGGGGAACTTCTCTTTTGGTTTCACTAGATTTGGATTAGCTGCATGACAGGCTACAGGGGTTTGCACACACTCAGCAAGAGTGAGGAGATAATTAAAAACTTATCTGCAAAAATGTAGTCTACAAGATCCTGTTCCATGGGATTGCCACGTGCCCCCCTGAAATAGTCTGCTGCCTGGTTTCCTGCCTGAACAATGAAATGAACCTGATTGATTAGCTACTATAAGAAGCATAAATACTCTCCATAAAAAAAATAAAGCCTGCCATTCCCTGATGCTTTCTGTTGCTGAATTCTCTAAAAATTGAGACTGCTCTGGCAAGAAAAATTTGCAGGCTCCTTGGCAATTTATTGCAGTGTCTGAAGGGCTACACATTACCAGCTACAACCTTTAACATCAGCTCACAGTGATCTCAGAAATTATATAGGGAATGAATGGAATTTGTGTGCGTTCATCCTTTTAAAATTATTGCTGCAACAGAAGGACCATCTGTCCATTTAATAGGAGAATCTTCTTTAAAATTGCCTAACTCTCTTTGTAGATATGCATATAATTTGTTCTTTTTAAATAAACAAAGACAAAGGATTGGGACACACACACACACACACGCACACACACGCACACACACATGCACGCACACACACACATACAAGGACTTAGAGCCTTTTCTGACATTGTTTTGTCCTTTCCCCCCTATGTTTTATCACTGTTAACATGAGTGGCTTTGATTGGTTCTAATTTACCCTAATTCAGTAGTGACCAGACTGCCTGAGGGCTGAGTCTGGAGCACATTTAATCACACCTTCACTGAATCATCCTGATCATCTCCTAAGGATATCCCAGACTGACTCACAAGGGCTTACTAGCCCAACAGAAGGAATGTTAAAATTGTTCAGGCTAAGGGAAGAAAAGCTGCAACCATGAGCTCATGCAGTCCTCAGAAGATGCTGTGTTGAACTGGTCAAACAGAAGAGATTTGGGCAGAATTTCCTGCTGCAGATGCCCGGGATTTGAGTGCAGCAAGACTACCTCTTTATTTAAAAGCAATACAGGTCAGTGTCAAACATCCCAAAGGGCAAGTGACACTTCCAAGCTTGTATACATCAAAGCAGAGCCTCCTCTCTGCTTCCCTGAATCAAGGTGGCCTCATCCAGGGTGCCTATGGGGAAGCAGTGCTGCTTTGCACCCTCCACAGGGTATGTACTACACCTCTTCTGGATATGCATGAATCTCCAGAAGGCAGCCTTCACTATCAAAAGTCCCCTGCAGAAATTACATGAATACTGACTATTGTTTATATGAATAGCCAGTCTGGACAATGGGCAGTCTGTAAAAGTTGCTCTAAAAAATATTGGAGGACGTGCAAAATGTTTTCTGACTTCTGTTAAATTTCATTGTATGCAAAGGTGCTTATTAACATTTGCATATAACTTTAGTTTGTCAAACTGTAATTTGTCTCCTTCCCAGATTAAAATAGACACTGAGAATATGGCCATTTTACCAGCTCACAATGCAATGCTGGCCATGTGTTAGAGATTGTTGAACACCTAGTCACGTAATAATGCAAATGACTGTGAAGAAAAAATATAATTAGCTCATTAAGAAAACAGAAAATCTGTCCTGTCAGGCCAGACATGACTTGGCAATTTCATCATTCATGTCCAGCCAGGCAACACAAAATAAAATATTCCTTCTCACCTGGTTGCAGCCTACATGAGGCGTATGAAAACCTCAGATGCAAAATTAAACAGCATGTAGCTGGCTGCTGTGTAAGTAAGGCTTGATTCCAGTTATTACTGAGGTCTCTTTTCAAGCTTATATCTATGATTCCAGCCTCAAAGAGGTATCTGGGTTGATGCAAATGCTGCCTTCTGTCATGTTGTCCCTACGGATGCAGCATCCACTCCATACATTGCTGCTTCTTGTCTTCCCCACACATGGTCACAGCACCAGTAGTTCAAAGGGATGTAAATCCCCAAATTCATACCACAATGTGGAATAAAGCAAATACAGGAAAAGCTAATGGTAACCCCTCCATGCATAGCCTGAGATGATGTCAGAATAAGAATTTTTGAGAAATACATGTTTTCATGAAACCTGAAAAGTATTAGAGTTGACCACTCTCTTTTTGTCACAGACAAAGATGAAAAGAGTGGAAAACCCACATTTCAGCTGAAAGCCGCAATTGCTTTTCTACAAAACATCTAGTAATGATTCTTTTAGCTGGTCCAAATTCAGAATTTTCATAGGGAGAAATTCTGTGTGACCTGGTTGTTCAGGAATATCAGTGCCACCGGCAGGGCAGTGGTGGCCGCTGCTTGTAATCCACTGTGCAGAGGGAGCAGATGTGTTTCTTACAGATGTAGCTCAGGGCCCCTCTCCTCTCATTAATATTTGGCTGCTTAAGGATTAGCTGTGCTTGGTCAAATGAAAATTATCCAGTCTTAGTGAAACAAACCAGTATTCAAGGAAACATGGATTGAAATGGGGCTGTGGTAAAACTAAAATCCTTCTGCTAAAATCAGATAAAAAGCTCTGAACATCAGGAGGCCACAGCAGAAGACAAGAAAACTGTTTCCCACCATCTAAGGGTAACAGATATGGCAGCAGATGCCAGCATAACAACTGTGGGAGTGCAAAACTTTGTATAGGGAAAGGGCACATCCAGGTGGAAGAAAGCAGAGTGAGAAAGCCTCCTGTCAGGAGTTACAGCAACATCTGCAGACTCTGGTATGTGATTCTAAGGCATCCTTCCCCATATGAACCCCCAGCTTTAAAACATTATCTTCCCATCTTCTTTCCCCATGACCTTCAAAGAGCAATTGGACTGTTCACACGCTCACATCAAATTTTCAAGAAACGCTATGCAAAAATCAGGATCTGAAGAACAAATGTGGCAGTGTCCTTGAAAGAAAAGAGTAGCCCAAAGGACTCCTTTTGAGCTTTGCAGCTCACCTGCATCCCTGTATGTTCCAGACAGATGATTTCTTGGACCAAGAATGAGAGATAACCTTGGCTGAGTAGAAAAAAACACTTAGAATTCCAGAGAAAATTTCCATCTCCAACACATAATCCAAACCCCTCAAAATCAGAGGCAATCCTTAAAATAATTCCAAAGTAAAGAATGTTTGATTCCTTTTTTCTCTCTTTTTTGCCTTCACAGCATGTGTCACTAAGCAGTTCTCTGCAATCCATTGCATGCCACATAACTCCTCTCAGTCACATCTTGGAGGTGGAGAAGTTAATTGTGTGACCACAATTAGACTGCATAATCATAAAATTGGGTGTACTGGGACTTTGGGAGAAATGCTGCATGCCACTCCAACTTTGTGATAGCATAAGGAGAGCTGGGAACACTGTTGTGGTATCTCTGGGCAGCAGAGTGCTTGGACAGGAATAGCTCTGCACCTCCACAGCAGGTGACAGTGTCAGCAATTACTTTAAGAAGTAAAGAATTCTTTTTGTACTAAAGAGGACATGTCTGGCAACTTTTTCAACCATCCTTAAACATCAACTCTTATTGAATCCTAAACTGAGTTTCAAAATTACTTTAAGAAATGCATTCAGCTTGCCCATTGCAAAATGTCACCAAGTCCTACCCTACGATCCATTCCAAGCACTGAACTCTGTCCAATGGACACACACAGAGCAGATCCATCTCTGGGTACATCTCTTCCAGCCTTCACTCAAGTTACCGTCCAGAGCCATGGCATGGTTTGCCACCTCCATTGAGAGCATCTCTGTGGAGATCTACCCTGTTCAGTAACATCAGCTCATCTTTCTTCTGTCCTTGCTCACTGAGGAATTTTTATGGTACCCCTTGAGACAGTTTCAGGAGAGGAAATTCCACCCAGCAGGACAAGCCTACTTTTCTCAGGCTCCTTACAGGGAGCACCTATCCTGCCTTTAATCAGCATCAGTAGCTAGAAATGCTGAAATGTCATGATCTGTTGAGAAGAACAAGGCCACCTCCTGGTAATAAATCTCTCCTCAGGAGTACAGAAGAATATAGAGCAGTGCTCCATACATCAGCACTGCCCACACTCACAGAGATATGAAAGACTGAAGTTCAGAAGGGTTTTTTGAAAGCCTTCCACCCAGCTTGAGGAGCCAATCATCTTTGTGGCCCATAATGTTTTGAAATAATAGTGTGAAACTCCATAAAGAGCAACAGAATTACATTTGCTGTCAGATCATAGCTAAGCAGACAACACAGTAGGCAAAGAACTCCCTGTTGAGCCCTAAAGCCTCATCTTGTATTTGCAGTGAGTTTACCAAATCAAATCACAGAGTAATTTAGTGAAACTGAAAACTGTGTAAAGTCTCACAGGCAATACTTGTTTTGAGATGCAGTGGAGCATCTCATGTTCTGCTCCAAGTGAGGAAGGGGTGTGTATGATGCCACTGCAGGCAAGGCTTCAAAGAGCAGCGTAAAGCAGGTCATGAAAGTGCA
This sequence comes from Myrmophylax atrothorax, assembly GCA_026770055.1. Lineage (NCBI taxonomy): Eukaryota > Metazoa > Chordata > Aves > Passeriformes > Thamnophilidae > Myrmophylax > Myrmophylax atrothorax. Next base: position 81,642,539 of record JAOXXN010000446.1, read on the forward strand.
CCAAAGCACCAGAAAAGAATCTGAGTACCTGAGTTGAGAAATAGATCCCATTTACAAGATACAGACAAGTTTGGGAGTGCAATTGCAGGTAAAATAGTCAAATAAAGAAACAAATGGGCTCGTGCTTGAGAGATTTGTAAATCAGATACCCCACAGGCAGCAAGCCCAGCAAGCTAAATTGGATTCAGACTTACTGAGAAATCTTTAGAGAAATCCTATTTGCTTTTATTTCCCTGTGGATATATATTTTCACTGCTCTACCTCCCACCATGTACCAAGAGGAAAAATAAGAATGATTGTCAATGAGCATAATGCTGTGAGAACACGGGAAAAGGAAGCTGCTCCATAACAGGTGGATTTGAGCCTGTGAATTCCCAGCAGATGTGGGAATAACAGCACTCTCTCTAAGATGGCACATTTTTGCATCCAAATTGATTGTCTACAAAGACTTAAAATTGAAGTTTTCAAATTGTACTCTGATATGAGGCGAGTTCAATTGCTTGCTTTTGTTAAAGATTGTTACATCTCACTGATGCCTTATCTTTCTAAGAAAGGGATTGGGTTGTTTTTCAGTGAGGGCTCCTGGACAGTAAAAGACCCTGATTCATGTTGCATTTTGAGCACCTTTTGCCCATGCCAAAATTCAGAAATGCTCAAATGGAAAAAGATTAGGGAAAATTTGTTATGTTATTTTGTTTTCCAGTCACTAACTCTGGAAATAAAACAGCAAGAGAAACTGTATGGTAATGTTCCTTGACAAGTGATGTTATTGCCAGCAATAAGGAGATATTATTTATGGACTGTAGCTCAAATGAATAAAGCTGCTCTTAAGCAGCCCTGCTCTTTTCTTGCTGATATAATAATAACAACACTTTCAACAGTAGATGGCTGCTCAAACCTTCCTAAGGTTACCAGAAAGAAAGCCTACGTTGTGTCACCTTTCTGTGCAAGATCACATAGGGAAATGACACGAAGGTCTGTAACGCTGTGTTATTAGTGGTCAGGGACTTTGCTTCCAGCCGAGTTTTCCTTGACGTGCTCGGTACAGTCAGAATTAATTATTTTGAGGAAGAGGCTGGACTGCTGAAACACAAGACTGGCAGACACTTATTTGCAATTTTTTATCATTACTCACTCCGGTGATGGAGACCTGCAGCTTGAATTTTCAAAAATGTTTGTTTAAGCTCCATTAAAATCCACAAAAATAAACACTGTTCATCTGAAGTTGCAGATCCCTTCTGCAGAGGTACCTTAACATTAACTTTCACCAAGTACTCCTTACTTTTTGCTGCAATTAAATGTGGACTGATTTAGAGAGCAATTTGTCTGTGTTTGCTGGTAATTATATTGTGTTTTTGTTACTAAATTATCTAGCAGCATTACGTAAATGCAACCTAAAACAAGAAAGATTATTCTTTTAAATGGAAATTTCATGGCCAGGTTACTGTGACAAGAAACTGAAGGCAGAGGTGCTTTCTACCTAGGTCAAAGGCCTTATTGCTGAGCAAGATGAAACAGCACCTAGTCATGAATATGCAAGGAGAATTTGTTTTTGAACCATCAATCTCCTATTTCTTTTACAGTTCCTAACTCCCAAGACTGCATTTTACCCTTTTATGCCAAGGAAGGTTGAAGTAAGAATCCAGTGACAGCTTTTTCTCAGCAGAAGAAACAACTCCTCTTCCTCTTTTCTTCTCACATCTGTGGCTCAGAGACACCCTCTGCACTGCTCTGGATGGCGGCAACAGCTGCTTCTTGAACGTGCTGGTGTTTGTGAATTCCTTGCAGGAAACATGGGAACCTTTTGGTGTGAAATTAAGCACAATATGAAACTTCTTTGTTATCAACTTGTGCCTCTTCATTTCTGTCCTCTATTTCCTTCCGGTTGTTCTCCTTTCAGCTTTTACTGCTTAACACCCTCTGTATTTTTCCCTTATGGGTCTTTTAATCTTTACATAAAAAATTTTGTTGAAATACCATGGCAGCTTTGGCATTTTAGTCAGCAGAAATCTGTGAGGCAATAACATTGTCTATTATAAACAAGAAAGCATGAAGGAGCCAGGTGATTTCATTTGCACATTTCTCCATTTTGCCCAATACTGTAAAAACAGGAGCCAACCGAAAGTAAATATTTTGTGCTTTTCCAATTTGAGTTACACTGCATCAGGTTTTTTGGAAGAGAGTGTAAAAATAGTATTTATCTCATTCTAATTAATTTCTGAGAGAAGTATTGTGAGGGACTGTGTAAAGAATCATGACATCTACTCATTTATAATGTCTTTTGCTCTGCAAATGTACACCATGTAGTTGCAGGCAGCCAAATACAAAAACATGATAAAGGACAATTTCCTTCAAATATACCCAGTGTGAGAGGAAATAATAGCTCATTGCAGGTTACAGATAGCTGCTGTAAAAAGAAACACTGAAGGTGAAGTCTGTGTCCAATATTAAATGTGAACTTGAAGGTCTGCCAAGTCCAGACAGCCTGAGGGCACTTAAAATTTAGTATCACTCCCCTGAGGAAGTCTAAGTGAGCCAGCTGTACTCTGGCAACTTCAAATATGGGATGTCACCTACTACAGGAGTGCCTCACACCTACCATGGGAACTGCGTGGCAGTCTGTGCACATCTGCAGGTGAAAGCATTGACAAACATGCAGCATGACTCTGGAACAGTCAGCAGGTTGGGAGAGGGATATTCCATGAGCATAGAAAATGACCTTCAAAGCTTACCTCATAGAGTAGTGAAGAAAGGTCCATTCCCAAAGAAATTTTTGGAGCAATTTTCCTCACATATATGTAGTACAATTTAGTTTGGGATTACTGGAATTTTAAAAAGATGTTCAAATATTTGACGTATACCAGACTGAGGCTGAGATGACAGGTTTGTGTTAGGTCATGCAAAACCCTCTACAACCCATGTCATGTAAGAAACTAACACTCAGCATAAGGAACAGGATTTATACATTAAATACAAAGCTCTAGATCTACTTCTTTAATTCCAACATAGCATTTGCTGTAAGCCATATGAATGAAGCATCATTTTCTTCACAAGGGATAAAGCAAGACTGACTAGCCAGAACAAGGCAGGTGGGTAGTACTTCCATTGGGAAAACAGTGGATTAAGGTGGTTTTTCATAATAATTCACCTAGCACCACCTAGAAACTTCATTTTCTCCATTGAACTGGAACTCCTATTCCCTAATAGGAAGGATTCAGGAGAGTTTCTGGGTCTGAAATCATCTTTCAAGACTCAGATAACTGCAATTAATGGTTTAGGACGCATTTACAATGCTTCTAAAAAAAAAAATATGCATGAGCTCTAAGATATGCTGAGAATTAATGAGATAGGAAAAGGAAGAAAATAATGAGATATTCTGTGAAAGCTATAGAGAGAAAACTTTTGTGTTTTTAACTATGGGAGTAGACTAAGATTTCTTCATTTGTTTGATGATGAGTTCCAAAACAGCAGCATCATTGTCAGCCTTGAAAGCCCCAAGATAGCCAAGCATAAGACACAAATTACATGACATACACTCAAACCCACCAAAATTTCTCTGTCCCCATAGGATTCTATTGATTTAAATGAATATAATCTGCTTTCATAGTGCATATGGAGGAATAGGAATCACTGCCTAAAAATGGCTTTGAGAGTTTTGGCAAACAGCTGGAAACCTCTTACTGAAGGAGCTTGAAGCACAACGTGAACAAACTTGCCTTCACCTTCTTCAGGTGTTCATAGCAGAAAACTGTGTGAGGCTTCTACATCATCTGGCTTTGGGGTATGTGGGACACGATAAAACACAGTAATGTACTAATTGTATGAGATAGAAGTGAATCACACACTTTCCAAGCATGTTACTGAATACAATACCACAATAATACTCCAAAAGCTTTCTTGTCATTTTTACAGGAACTATTTGTGCTTTCTCGATCCATTGAGCAACTTTATATGGGAGGAATTATTCTAGCTATTTCTTGCACTTTTCTTTCACTGTTCATGTGCTTTGAATTGATTCATGCTCCACAGCAGTTCCAGCAAATTAGAATATGAAGGAGAAAAATAGGTGTCAGACTAAAAATAACAGCTGATGAAATGCAGTTTAATATCCATAGATTAATATCCCAGTTGCTGTAGCCAAAACTGTGAGTTTCCTGTATTTTTAATTATGTTCTAAGGTCAGGGTTCAGTCCCCATAACTCCAGCTGTCTGAGGTCACTGCAATAGGTCCTTTGATATCTAAGGGAGATAAATAAATAGTAGTAAATACAAATGCAACCCACCTTAAAATTGTGAGTCAAGGGAGGGTACATGAACTACCTTCTGAAAGTGCTCTCTTATCCAAGAAGTGCAGAAATATGCTTAGGGACAAGCTTAGCCCTGATACATGTATTTAAGTAAAGTGGAAGAACCACAACACTCAACAAAATTTATTTGTGGCTGCCATGACAGAGGCATCCTAACTTCAACCCATTACATGCACACCTGCCAAAATCATCATCCATATATATTTGTGTCACTTTCACTGCACCTGAGAACCTCTTCAGTTCTCTCCCACAGCCCTACAAAATTTTTATCCTATGCTCTAAGACATGCTGCTGCCAGATCCTCATTGCAAGCAATCTCCTCAATCCTCTCCACTACCCAATGAAGGATGATACAAATCTGATGGCCTGTCTTTTCCACTGCCTCCAGAAATATTCTAAACTTTGCAAAAGGAGCTGAATAAAGTTTTTCCCTAGTTCCTCAACTCTCATTGCTGAGATCACTTGGTTCCACCTGCAAGCAACCAAGCAGATAGCAACTCCAGTGTGGTGTCTGTGATTGCATGTGTATTTGTATCTGTTCTATATATCTCGTATGGACAGATAAACACACAGATATGCTTTTATATGCATAATCTGATACTAAAACAAAAATTTTAAAAGTTTGTTATAAATAACCCACTCCTGCAGATACCTCCATTTGAAAGGATCTTCACACCTGTGTCTCTCCAGGTGTAAAGCCAGCCTGGACAGCCTGTGATCCCCTTCAGACATCACTGAATTTCATTCCTTCAGAGGCAGCAAAGTCTGGAGCTTTCAGATAGCCTGGCTTTCTATATACACTCCATGCAAGAGGAGTGAGACAAACATTTCAGCCCAGGAGCCATGGCAGACATTATAAAATGGGTTTTAAATTCATAAAATGGCCACTGTTGGTGAGGCTTAATACCCCCTCCCCCCCCCAACCAACAGACATGACTGTGTTGAGATCTTGAAGTCGAATACCATACACACTATATTAAAATCCAACTCCAAAATTGCTTGCAGGCTTTCAACCTTGAGAAGGAGGCTACAAGAAATGGGAGAAAGTAGAGTTTCTTGTTTCTTGTTTGGGATTTTTGTTCTCAGCAGTAGAAACCAATGTATTTGAAAAGCAGCAGGTGAGCCTTTGATGGTCTCGAAATTTCCAGTACTTCAATGTCTGATTTTCCTGAAGAGACTTGACCATGAAAGGGCTAGCAGGAATCCTTGCAAGTATATCAGGCAAGCAGACAGTTAGGCCTTTACAAAACCTGAAAGAGTGAAAAATTGCAAATATCATATGATTTTTAAGAACTGGAAAACTCTACCAGCAAGTATAATATGCACCACTGCATCTTTGAAGAGCTCAGCAGGCAGTTCTTCCTGTAGCAAATGGGTTTACTGTAGTGTTACTAAAATACTGCAGATATTGTAAATGCAAATGTGTTGTAAAAGTGGAAAACAGATAAATAAGAAAGAAAACTGTGTCCAAAAGTTAAACAAAATATTTTCTTTTACAGAAAAGATGCAAAGAAAAGATTGAAAAAAGCACTGAACTCCCTGTGAGCAATGCTCAGAAATAGAACAGGAGCAAGCTGGTCTTAGTCCAGCTCCATTACTCAACATGGGCGTGAGTAAATGTGCTCTCTGAGTAAAGAGACCAGTGCCAATAAAAGAGCAGGGACGTAAAACTTATTCAGCAGTGGTCAGTGCAAAACAGCACCACAAGTCAAAATGGAAAACGAAAGAATAAACTGGTCAGTGTTTTTCCATTCTTATGCTGATGGGCATTCAGTTTGCACACCATTCAGGTTTGGTTTTGTAAGTGAAAATAGCCAGCTTCTAGGAAAAAGAAGTATCAAAGAAAACAATTCCAGACTGAAAATATCGATAAAATTTCTCAGAATTCTGACTCTTAAAATAAATTGTTGGGAACTGTCCTTAAATACCGAGGCAAGCCTGATCACTTGTGTTGAAAACATTTGCAAATAAAAGGCTTGGGTTATCCTGTATCAAGACTCTAAATTTAGTGATAACACAACAAAGTAAACTTTTCCCAGTGTTAAACTAAAACGTTGCAAACTTAATATGCATGGTACAAATAATGGCACAGAAAGACGATAGCCTATAATGAAATGCTTAGCACAAGCTTTTAAAGGTACTTTTGGAAATGTTTCCTTGTATACATATAACCTAATTCAAGGAAATTCATATAAGGCTCTTGCATGTTACTGCATCATGATGAAATGTCATTATTGTTGCTGCTATCATTTTTGAAACAGCATGTTGTCAGTCGCTGTAATCTACAAACTCACTGGAACCTGTGTGTCGAGATTAATCACCAGCAAAAAATCAATACTGTAAGCAGTTTGTGTCTAAAGGAGACAACATTTAGGAAAGAAGCAGGATGGAAAGAAATTCTGAAAGTGCCAGCACCTAAAAGTGGAATTTGAGTGAATGGGGAGAACTGGCAAATAATGCTAATGATGACAGATGGCAATCTGCAAGTGTGCTTTATTTAACTGAAAAATATAGGTGATTAAAAAACTAGTTGCCTCTTTCCAGAAAGCAGCAGGCCTTGGAACTTTACATCTTTTTTCCCATTAGATGTTAAATGTATGCTAATAACACAGGGTTATTTTCTAGTATAATTTCTATATTGAATTTAATTTCTATGTGAATAGAAATAGTCAAAACCATGTATAAGGCAATTTTTCTTTCAGTCTACCAAATGAGATACACAAACAAAAAAGCCCAGTTATACAAGAGCCTCTCCCTTTGTTCTTAACTTTGATCTCAATCCCTTTGCTTTCAGGTCTCCACCTGCTCACTTTGGGAGTTTGTGCCCTTGAGGTCTATCACTCTGACTCGATGGCCTTTGAAAGCACAGCCCTTTTAACAAAACTAAGCACAGCCTCACATAGAAAAGTACTTTATGCTAATGCTCCATCTGTGAATTGGCTTTGCTATTTAAAAAATTTAAATATGTCCACTATCCACAAGCCATCTTCAGATGGCTCCCATTTGGGAAGAGGTAACTCAGTGCTAATCCACACATTATCCTCCAAGACCGTTTAATGTCGTGGTACAAATCAATCTTCAGAGCACCTTTTGGACATCTCTACATGATCCTCTGTAACTCATTCTTCTCTCAAACACTTTTGCCATAACAACAGGGAGTATTTTGGAGCTCTCCGTTAATAAAGAGCTCACAGTAAGACATCAGATGCATCTTTGCACTCCCTGCTTTGCTTACCACTGTGCTCACACTGTTAACGCTGTAATAGCTAGTACACAGCATGACAACATCAGACAACAAGGAGAATTAATTATCACAGGCTTTGGGGCTTTTAATCACATACTATCTACCAGTGTTTTGTCTGGAGCAACCTAATGCTTGCAAGAAGACTCAAGCATATCATTAAATGCCAAGGAGACATTTTGAGGGCAGTATTTCAGTAGCAAGTAGAAAGGTAACTTCTATGATAAGCCAGTTAAAAGAAAAAGAAAGGAAGATCCATCCAGAAATGAAACCCATTCGGTAAACACCCAAAATAACCTCAGGTACAGGTTCAAAATGAGGTGATTTCAGAGTGATGGTGACACTTTTGCAGCCGATAGTGTAGTGACACCTGCCGATGAACACATACATTGCAAACACTTGGAAGATGAAGGGCTGGTTCACACCTGCATTGTCTATTTTTTCTTCTGTCTCTGATCGCACACGCAACTTACAGTGCTACAATACTACCCAAAGTGCATTGCCAAGAGCACCACTGACCCCCAGCCATTCTCCTCAGCCTCTGTCTGGCTACACAATTGCTTGGCCAAGACAAGCTCCTTTGCACTCTAAATATAATGCAAATTCCTTTTTTATGGGACTACGGGTTGAATCATGACTGTGTAAGGGAGGATAGATTATTTATCTGGACATAACATTGAGTGATGAAGACAACTGCTCTTTACAGTCAGCAAAAGACTTTTTTCACTGCAGTTTAACAGTCTTTGGCTTATTCCCCAATTAATCTCTAGTTGTTTGGAAATGATACTCGGGGGATGTAGCTCAAGACAGGAGCAGGATTCAGAAGCAAAGTTGGAGGGCTCTATTCCTTCAAACAGGAAAGCAGAGATACACTCAGCCCCTGTTTCACATACTCTCATGAATTTCCACCAACTGGATGTATATGTCCTTAACCATGTTTTCAGGCTGCATTTCTGTATTTCCCTTCATTCGCACAACGGTAGAGGGAAGGCACATAGTCAATTATGTTACTACCAGGCAAAGTTAATTTATATGCATCTTTGATTTATATGGGGCCCTGAAGATCTGTATCCTTTTTCTTGCTGTACCGCTGCACCTTGCAATGACCCTTTTCAAGGCATTCTCTGCTACATCCAGTGTGTTGTTGCCTCCTTCAGTCATGTCTGTTACTTTCTCACTGAAGGTCTCTTTGAGTCTGTGCTGTAAGGCCTCAAGGTTTTTCCAAATTCCACCCATCATAAAGAGTAGCCACAGACACACTGGAAAGACTTCACAACAGGCAAGGGTTCAGTTTAATATTGACAGAATAATGAGGCAATACCCACTTTTGTAGCAGGACATTTTATATACATTTAGATTCCAGTATTTAGTAAAATTTTAAAGGCAATCAGTCTTGGTGCTATAGCAGTTTTATTACTTTGATCCAGTTATTGATTAAAATCAGTCAACAAGAAGCACATAAGGGCAGCAAAAGACCCCCCTGTTATAAGCCATTGGGCAAGATTTAGGAGAAAGTTGGTGCATTGTCACTCAGGCTGAGGGACATCCAGCCAATGGAGTTTTGAAGTTTTACCACTACTGTGTTACTGCACCGCAGGACTAGTCATGGATTGGGAGGATCTTAGTTGGGAGCTGGTGCAGCAGTAAGAACAAGCACAGCAGCTGCTTCTCAGGATGGCTAGAAGCTCAAACCAGAGCTTCCTGGGATCCTGTGAGGCATATCCCATGTGCTTTCACCACTCAGAGTGAATTTTCCTAAGAGGAAATTCTGCCCTCATCAGGGTATCTCTAACTTAGGTGTCTTAGGCCTCTATTCAAATGAAGGCATAACATCACTGTTCTTGGGCTTTTTGCTTTAGCCCAGCTGTGGTCCAGCCACATGCAGAGGAGACAGAGGGGTTGGGCACTGTTGACACTCACCAGTTTTACACACTGACCTGCCCTTTTTGGTATGTCTGAATTAAGGGTGTGCTGGTCTTTGAAGGGAGCTGTGCTGATCCTAAAGCAGAGATGTAATTATCCTTGTGTTAATTGGCACAGATAGAAACAGGATGAATGATCATAATGTTACATTTCCTTGTGCCTCAAAACTTGATCAGCAAAGCCTTCTTTTCCTGACTGTTCCATCTACTCTTAAAGAAACCAAAATATCGTTCATCATAGCAAAACTCAGCAAGCAACAGGTACCAACTCTGCTGTGGTCACCTGTTTCAGTTTGAGAGGAAAAACCAAATTGTTTACCCAGAAACGGGGAAGGAGAATTTCTCCACAATGATCACACTACCCTTTATTAAATTTAAGAAGGGGAACTTTAATCAGAAAAGAAAAAATAGATACAAGAAGGATAACTGTTCTTAACTGAGATATATATATATATACATATACACACGTGTAGCTATAGTTATAACTGTAAACAGACCAGAGCAAACTGCCTCCCCAACACAATTAAAACCAAA
>JAOXXN010000446.1:81652642-81663732 GCA_026770055.1 Myrmophylax atrothorax
GAGAAACCTGTCCCCACCCAACCGATCAAGAAGATGGTATCAGTTAACTGCTTCCTTTGTTCCCTGATGACATGGGTGGTCAGTGACAGGGGAGAGAATTTATGCAAAAATTCCAAACTACAACATCACCCATAGTAAATTATTATTTATTAAAATTCATTCAACTAACTCATTCATCATGATGGTCTATAAGAGACTTGTACTGAATTCCTTGCCAAAGGAGGTGCTATCAGAACAGCTGTACCTTCCGTTTCCCAGCTGAGTTCCCAAAATATCTCCAGTGATGTTTAAACTGTCTTAATTATTATCTTTGGCAATTGTACAAGGAAAATAATTATTACAGTATTTATCTTTATTGCTTAAATGCTGCTGCTGGGGAGAGGCAAGATGTCTTTTCTTTTAATTCTGTGACAATAATTAAAATTAATGCAAGATTTCCTATTAATTTAGATTTGTGTACTTTTAAAGCCCTTATCTTGTGTGCTTCATACAGCAGGCAGAATGGAATGCACAGCAATGAAAATATGGGGGAAATTACCATTTCCTTCATTGAAATCAGAGTTGGAAAAGAAGATCACATCCACTGATTTGTTAGAACTCAATTTACTAATTAAGCTGTTATTAACAGAATCAAGCTGTCATTAGCAACAGACAACTGCATGCATTCAGCTGTGCCCACTCACAACCTTTGAGGTGGGATGTGGGGCATCTGGACAGGACAGAAGGAACCAGGTGTGCAGAAATCTGGGAGGGCTGCCCACTTGCCTGGCTGCCAGCCCATTCTCAGAGCCCATTTAATGTCAAACTAGCTTTTTCCACTGGAAGGCATTTCCCACCAAATATTTCTGCTCAGCATGAGGGCTGGATGTTATGTGAGCTTTAGTTCTTGTAGTCTTCCTTCACTGTCTAGTTCGCCTTCCTTCCCCATATAAGTTAACAGGCATATCTGACCTTCCTACTGCTGTGTGTTTTATGGGGGCATTAGGAAGCGATGCTCTCTGCCAAAATAATTATGGTGTGCAACAGTGCAGAGCTCTGAAAGCAATAACAGCATCATATCTCTGGCAGTAGACTTCCCAAAAGACTTGTATGCAAATGTATTTTAATTGATAAGAAATCCTGCATTTGTTGCCTTCCTGAGGGCATTGTACAAGCCACTCACTTAGGGTTTCTTGTAATCCTTTCTGAGTATGTACATCCCAATTTGAGAAAGTCTCATGCTTCATTAAGGCCACAGGAAAAGCCTCAGCAGAACCAAAAAGACTAGGTTCAAGCTTGTTGCTAGCCCTGGGCAGGTACTGAGGCCGAGCAGACAACCTTGCTGCTTCTGTTGAACAGAGCAGGCATGGGCAGCAGCACCCAGCCATCTTTCTGCTTGCAGAGAAGGGCAATGTTCTGTACCTCAGAATATTAACCTGTTTATATTCTCCTAACCTTTAGAGGCATTGCCTTTCACATTTACTGGGGCAGTGATGATTTTTCCTGTATATTATGTCCCTTGTTATGAGATACTTGCAGAAGCTGTTGCCTTGTTGCAGTGTAGGGATATTTCACATCTACTAGTGCATGTCAGTTCAGTTTTGGGCAATCTTCCATGTATTTCATGATGCTATTTACATCACGCTGAAAACAGCCAAAGGCACTGCCTAACCTGTCAGGTCACAACATCATATTTTGAGTCAGAATCAACGTTAGAGTCCAAACCCTGCCCAGGCCCCTGAAAGGCAGCAGACTGGCACACCTGGTGCTCTGCTCTACCTCTGTCCCTTGCTTCTCAGTTCCTCACTACCACCAGAACCATGATGAGAGGACAAATAACTCCATAGAGAAGCAGAGAAAATTCACCTTGTCCAAGATATCCCGCCAGTACTTTCCCTGATCAGAGAGACTGGGCAGACTGGAGTGTGCAGGGATTTTTTTTCCCCTCTCACACAAAATCTCATTGCAAAATGTTGCACCTTCTATTACTGCTTTTTTTCTCTTTTGTCTTTGAGGAATTATTTTGGAGGAAACTGTTGATTCTATCAGCTGTTTTTTATTCAGAATTGGTGGATGAAGCAATTCTGCTCTCTTTTTAAGCAAGGAAGTTGGTGTGGGAAGAGTCCCTGAGGCCAGGCAGGACCTGCCGTGAGAGCAGGTTACAGGACTTTTTTTTTGAGGACTTGATGCACCTGCAAAAGAGGGTGTGCTGTTTGAAGGGCTTTGAGCATGTGTGTGCATGTCTGAGCTATTCCAGCTAGACCGAGTTTAGAAGTAGGCACTAAAAGGAGAAAAACCCCAAGGTCAACCTGAGAAAAGTGAACCATTAGAGAAAGATGGAGGGATATGTAGGGGAGTCACAGTGCTGGCTGGAAACAGAGGTCTGAAAAATGGAGGAAGGAGAGGAACAGTCTCCAGGAATTCATAGTGACTATGCTCAGCAAAACACGCATTTACACACTTCATATAAGGGGAAACACCAAGGACAATATCTGACTTTATCACCAAGATCTTCCCACAGAGGTGAGGAGGTGACCCCATCTCCTAAGAGCTGTCTGCAATCTCCGGCTTCACACAAGGGCCACCCCTCTCACCTCTGGGGTGATAAAGGCAAGAGAGTGCCCACCTTCAGCAGTCAGTAGCTCACACTGTGATCCAGTGCTGAGAGGAGCCCAAGACCACCAGTGACCACCCAACACTGTGGCCACCTTGCTGCGCTTCTCAGTCACCCCCTCCTCTCCTTCTTCTCTGTTAGCAGGACTGGGATGTTAGCTGCTTTTAATAAATGCCGAGACAGGTCTTGCCAGTGGGTGCCTTCAAGCTTCTTTTATCCTGGTTTCTATATGCTTAATTTGCAGAAGCTGCATATAAGAACAACTTTATTCTAATGGGATAGATTTGCTCTATTTAGGATTTTTTAAATCATCTTGCTTAAATAAGTGTACTACCTGGGAGCAGACTACCTCTGTCAAGTTAAGGAATCAGCAGTCACTGGCAGTGCAGAGCAATGGCACTGGCACATTTCTCTGGCATAAGATACAAATAACACAACTACAGTGTTATTTTTCACATTAAATATAGTCTTAATTAGTTTCCATAGTATTTTCTTGTTTGGTGGTTTGTTGTTTTTTTTTTTAATTTTCCACTTCTATGTCTGGATTCCAGCCCACATGAAATGAAAAATAAAGCTTGTACACAAGGTCAGTTGGAAAACATTGCTGTTAACTGCAAATCCTATTTGCACATTCCCTGTTGCAAGTAAATCCTCTTCATTTAGGGTCCTGGCAAACCTGAATGGGAATCTCTTGTTATGAGTCTATGACTACATTGTGTTCCTACTGGTATCAGGGCACATCCTACCCATCTATTCCCTAAAAAAAACCACAGTCAGATTCTACAGTACTTCCTCCTGCTGAATGAGTTTGCTTTTATCAAAGTATCACTGACAGCCATAACAAACCCTCCCACTACTTGATTAATATCATCAAAGAGTGAACTGTGATGGGCAGAAGATGAACTGATTAACTTTACACAGTTGCTGAAAAAAAGAACGGGGGAGTGGAGCTCTCTTCGGTACCTTTTCCAGCAGGAAGAGCAGCTGAGGACTGGGATGCCCAGTTAGGGACCACAGACTGAGGAGCAGTCAAGTGCCTGGTGGTCAGCCCAGCATGGCACCACAGACTGAGGAACGGTCAAGTGCCTGGTGGTCAGCCCAGCATGGCACCACATCAGGGCACAGGCAGCAGTGAGGGGCACAAAGGAGATGGCACCCCTTCCCACCATCCCATTTCCAGCTGTTGGTGGGGCCACATTTCCTTCTGACTGGCAGTGCAGTGTAAGTTTTTGGCACACCTGGCTTTCCCCCTGGGGAGGTTTGTTGTGCTGTGTTTTGGTTTTTTTCCTTCAACTGATCCTCACACTAACAAAAGTCAATAAGAGAACATATTATGACATGAATTTTAAGCATTTGGAGCCTAATTTGACAGGAGTTGAAATATGTCAAGAGTGTGATTGTGCTTTTTTTTGCTCTACTTTTTTAACATAAATTTCATTAATGAGGTAACTTGAGAACTTCCAAATCACTGGAACACTTGCCTGGACAGATTTAAGTTCCCTCAATCCAAGAGAGCACGTGCTTTTGCCACCAGCAGGGCATATTGGAAAGCACAGGTTCATAGAATGGCCACTGCTCACTCTTACACAGCCATCACTTGCGTCCTGGAGGCACCCAAAGATCTGAACTCACAGACCAGAGTTACTGATGGTAAGAAATACCTTTTACAGATGAGAGACCAAACCTGACAGGAGCAAAAGAAGGTGGAGGCTGATCATCCCCATTTCCAGTAGCACAGTGAATTTAGGGGAGCACCAAAAAACAGAGAAGCAAAGGTTTTATGCGTGCCAGGGGCTGAAAATATTAGAGGCAGGAGACAAAAAGGGAATAAAAAAGATTTTTTGCAAAAAACCTTTATGGTGTAAAGAAATATATGAACTGTAGGATCAATGGCCCAGCATAGTCCCTGCTACCAGCAAATTGCTTAACTTTTCAAGGCCACGTGAAGCAAAAGCTGGAAATCATGGATATAAAACACGAATTGTGCTTATGGATTTCAGAACTAAGATAAATTGTTTCCAACACATAAACATTAATGCTGCTCCAAAGAAACGTGATGAAATTTCAAGAGAGGTTAAGAGAATGTGATGTTTGCAAGGTCTGTGCCTGATAGCTTGCACATAATGGGAAGAGGAGACAGAACAAATGTGATGCAGACACTTACATCCCAAGAGATTTGAAAAGTGTCTGTGCCAAGTCACTTGGAAAATCTCATGAAATTAAATAATTCAATTGAAAAAAACATTCTTTTACAAAGCAAAGAGGAAGAGGGAAGGAACAGGCTTTATAGACAAGATGGAAATGTGGATTAAGTATTGGAATAAATTGAGATAAGTGAACAGCCACTGTCAGAAGATGCTGTGTTTAATTTATACAAAGAATGGGTGAATGTTATAGTTTTGATTTATCTGACAAATACAGCTGTAAAGCACAGAACACCACTGGGAAGTGAAAGAAGGAAAAACCTGCCTAAGAGATGGAGGTTTGTTGTGCAGTAACTGAGGTCAAGGCCAGCCACAACCAGTGGAAATCTGTCCCCTGGTTAAGGTGGCTTTTTTTCCATGTTGCAGATCCTCACAGGGCATGCCTTCAGATCTAAGCTCCTGAAAGAGGATCAAAGGTACCAAAAAGTACACAAACTAACTCTGCAAACTGGTGTAGAATAGTGTGATCACAGTGAATTTGTGTGGGCTGAACCCAAACTTCCACCCTACCATCAGGAAAACTGCTGCTGACTTCAGTAGTATCAACTATGACTTATGAAAAACAGGTAACTAATGTTTTCCTGGGCTGGGATTTTAACCATTGGTGAATAGGGAAGTATGAAGATATTTGCTGAAAAGGATAGAGCAGTTAAGTGATGCAGGGGTTGTCTGGGACCAGCAGTGGGTGAACATAGATGTGAGACATAAAGGAAGATGTTAAAGACTTGTGAAAAAGGCTCCTAAAGTCATGGAGCTTCCTTGTCTGTGTCAATGTCTCTCATGAACTGGTGTCATGCATCCCAATTTAGGATCCTGATGACTACACCAATTTACCAAAAATTAGTGGTTTAAGTTGCTTAAAGAATCATCATCCAAGGTGTTGGCAAAAGCATGTTTTAATATAAATTTGTGAAAGTGCAACAAAGTTTGCTGGCAAGATTCACCCTATACTTACTATATAGATGAAGTGTACAAAGGAAAATAATCTTGGAATCACTGTAGAATACTCTACACAGAGACTGGACATGCAAAGGATAAGGGTGCAGAGTGTGAGGGAGACCCTTCTGTTGTCTCATGAGGGTCAGAGAGGACCTCTTGTTTTCAAGAGGTGTGTCTGAGTTCAATCTTACCGGTCCCAGGCCTGGTCAATAGTTTATGTCTATAGGGTTTAGCATCACTTAATCACTGATGAAAGGGATTCAATAGAAATTACTACAGTTACAACAGTGATTTAATTACACATCCAGGGTGGCAAAATGTATGTTATACTTGCTATAAGGTTCCTATCAAAAATTTCCCCTGACTGTCAGTGAAATACATCAAATGCCGTGGCATTTCTCAACAGGCAAGGGTTGAGCCTCAAGGATGGTAGGGGCATCTATCAGCTGAGGCCCCCCTGTCAGCTTTCAGCATCAGTCCTCCAAGTATCACAAACGTGGAAGTTCATGAGCTCCAATAGGCATCTCTCTCAGGGGAGGTGCTGGTTCAGCTGCTGCAGCCCAGGAGAGCTCAAAGGGCCTTACTCGGATCCACTATTTATTGAGTTGTGAAATGATTGGCTTTAGTCATCAGTAAGTTTCTATCCTGCTCACAGTCCTAGTCAGGAATTACTGGAATTTCCAAAACTCCACCAACAATGGTACTGTTCCTCTCAAGCTGTGATTGAGACTGGCAATGTTCCAAGGATGTCAGGGATGAATGATCATCCGCACTCTCATTCTACCGCTTAGCCAGGCAACAGGAGTTCCTGGTACGGTCAGTGCTGCTTCCACTTTAGACAGGCAAGAGTTCCTGGTATGGTAAAGGGACATTCCACTGCCCAATTCATTACACAAATGCCAAATTCCTAACAGGAATTCCTGCAATCATAAAGCAGCCTTGAGGGCAGGGGAAGATACACCACCACAACTGAGGAGCCCAGAAGTTCTGCAGGGTTCTGCAGGCGTAGCCTCACCCATGGTGGAAAGAGCCAGGAATGTTCCTGCAGTGTTATGGCAGTTCTGTATAGCTCTGAGGATAGCTCATCATTGTCAGAGAGGAGCTCCATATGTCTTTCCCTAACTCCTTCTGGAAAATGTAGCATTTCCTATGGGTATGACAGAGGTCTGACCATAAATAGAACTGAAAGAGCTGTGAAAGCTGACTGGGTCATAAAAGTTTTGAATATCCTAGGCTTCATGGGTAGAAAAGCAGACAAGGTAAGCTTTGTGATCTTATTTCCTTGAATATGTTTCATATTTCACTTTTATTTCCTGGGAAGGAGAGATACAGACAGACCACATTCATCTATGTCAGGAGCAGGTCCAGCCCTCATTAACATAATAGGAGAGGGCCAAGCCAGAACAAGCACTTTTCAGTGTAATTACTTCGCCTCAGTGATTTCGTTTTATCACAGCTGATGTAAGTGACGGCAAGTGAAAGGGACCTGAGAGAGCATAACTAAAAAGCAGCATAGCACAAGAAAGGCTTCAGCTTTCTCAAAGACAGATTGAGTGTGTCATCTTTATCTGACACTAATTGGGAGCTTTTTCATTATCACAGCCAAATTCTGCCCTTGGCTACTTGCCTATAAATCTTTCTGACATTTTCCAGTGGGAAGTGCAGGCAGATAATCTGAGGACAGAATCTGACAGGGAACTGGTAGAAGGACATGGGGGCTCCTCCTTGGAATTCATTTCCTGCCCTCATCCAGGCACATCTGATAGTTGCAACGACACCAGCTCATCCTTTTCCCTGGATCTAGAGTGAAGGGATAGCATCAGAAGGTTGGCTAGTTTTGAAAGAGATGGGCTTCACCTTGTACTCAATTTGCATTATTTGCTTGGCAGCTTCCAGAGGTGGGCTGTACCACCATTGTTTGAACTGGGATTTCAATGGAGCTTGAAACTGCCTACACTGTTGCACAGCTTTACAACTACTTTCAAATATCACATTTGAATTATATACTTAGGAAGGGGGAGAGTGCAGGGATGCTGACCAGGAGGCCACTGTACAAGCAGCTGGTGGTCCATCCAGTAGGTAACCCAGGTGGGTGACTATACAAGCTAAAACTAAAGCTCTCTCAAAAAAGCAAACATACCTGAAACAAACAGCATAATGCATTGGAAAAGCCTCATCAACTCAGGCAAAAAATGTGTGAAAAATGTGTGTGCATGGACCAGAAAAGGAGTTTTAAAGTTATTTTGAGCCCAGGATGAACTTTAGCCTTATTTTAGCACTTCTTTCTCTTATAAAGATGCAAATTAACACATAACCCGTAATTTCCACAGCACAGCTAAAATGGTACAACATGCAGAGAAGCATTTTATAAATATCTGAAATCCAACAGGGAAGGAGCAGTACACTTAAATAAGGGCACTCCACCGTGCAAGTGGTCTGGCCATATATCTTTCTTGTTTGGTTTGTGAGTGTCTGCACAGTTATTCACAGGTTGGCTTTAAAAATTCTATGTCTAAATTGAAAGCCTGCTAAAAGGAAGAGCAAATAGCAGTTTGGGGAAGAAGGAGGCTTCTTTGTCTACCTATCTTTACCTGTTACTGTGTCACATAGATTGAGGGTACTGACAATGAAAGCTTAAGCGTCATGCTGGAAAGATGCCTAGCACTGATACAATGGACAACATACAACTGCTATTGTTTGTTCACCTCTAATCATTTTTCTGACCTCAGTTTTGTGAAAAATGGCTGATTTCACACACTGGCTTATATATCACAACAAGAATTGGAGGACCAGTTATTACATTACTTGCATTAGTTTGGTGTTTTACAGAGCAGGCTGGAGGGCAAAACCAAGTAAGGATATTGTTATTTCTTTGAGAAGGTACTTCACAGGAAGCCCAAAGATGAATCAGTGTTCCCTGACAGGTTTTGTGTGAACACAGACCAAAAAGATGATCCCAGCCTTGAAGGTTCTTGTTGTCTGGTGATAGAACTGAAGTGGTCTCTGTTCACATCCTGGCTCATTAGTATGTAAATTATCATGACACCATTTCTGGTTTCAACAGAGGGCTCTTCATCCTATGAGAGACATTCAGAGACCTGTAAAGATGTCCTCTGTCAAGGACACAGCCAACTTCTGTAAGGCCAAAGTCACTAATCCCATGGAAAGAAAACTCACATGCTATATGGCCACCAGGGGCATCTAAGGACCTTTGGGGCCATAGCAGGGCTGGGAGTTAAAGGGGAAAAAGTGGAAACTTTTCACAAGATGAGGTTCTTGCTCCTATCCTGGCTATCAGTCAATCCCTGCCAGTGCTCTTTAGCAATTTTTTTTAATCCTTATTCTATCCCATGACAGGTCTCAAAGGAATTAAGTTGCTGCAAGTTTTGTGAGTCTCAGCTCCTTCACAGATGCACAGTGACTTCAGCTATCCCCTCTTCTGCCTGACAGCATCTGTCTGCCCTGCAAGCAGAAGTATAGGTCATTAAACCACTATCCACATCAGTTCACATCATTTACAGTATGTGCTTCCTGTTCCTTGATTTTCGAGTCAGAAGATAGGTAAGAAGAAGGGGTAAGGAAAACCAGTGTATTGCAGAGAAAGTTGGAGCTGGGAAGAAGCTCAAAATACTGTGACAGATTTACAAAAAAAGGGAAGAGCAGCATAAGTGCTGTGGATTGGGGGGAGGTTTGACCTGGGCTAATGGTTCAGGATCCCACAGTGTGGATAACATTGGGAGAAGGAAGAAGGAACAACAACATAGTTCTGAGATAGTTATGATGGAAGTATGGGGAACACCAGAGAAAACCAGGTCACATATGAACATATTTCTAAAATTGGTTCAAAACCATTTTCTATTGTATTAAATACAGAATACTAATGGGGTAATACTTGTTGCTATTCACACTGCTATTATGCACAGCTTCCTTTTGAGGGTAATTTTTGCCTTTCTGCCATCTAATCATTTGTATCACATGATTAGTTTGAGGTTCATGAGATGAAGGATGTCTTATTTAACATTAGAGTTGGCCTTTTCCTGCATTTTTGGCCCTTTATTACAGTTTGTAATACAGAAAAATTGAAGACGCACTTCATAAACAAAACAGTTTGGTACCTGTCTTAAGAACAGAAATTTTTTTCGTGATCCCTTCAGTGTTTCTAATTCAATCTTTTATGTTTCAAATATTTCAGATCTAATTATAGAGAAAGGCTACCATCTTTAAGTTACAAATCTAAATCACCAGTACTACAAGGATGACTGACAAATGTATTCTGGAATGAGTCTCATGCTTTTTCTTCTTCAAACTCATACTCATTTGTCAATGGGAGACAGAAGAGGTAAAAAACCAAGCCAAAGTCCACTTTGTCACTGAGCATTGTCTTTTATGGAGGCAATACCTACTCTTATATTTAGAGCAAGATTGATTTTATATTTATATATATATGTACAGAAATTGCTAATGAAAGCTGCTGATTTTGGTTTTAATGAAAGGCATTAATTTTAAACTATCCTTACTTGCATTACTAAAAATCACCTTGGTTGAGTCCCAGTGAAGCTTTGTTGCTGCTCTGCAAATTAATCAATCAAAATTTCCTCCTGTTACACTTCAGGCTCAAACCCCTTGTACATTGGTGTGTAACAGCTCACTGAAAGTCATGGATAAAAGTATGGATGGCAGGCATTCGAAGTATTGCAGGTCAGACTACTTGTCATAACCTCAGCTGTATGCTGTGTGCCCCATTGTGTTTAGTGGACCATTTCTTCTGATGTAAATTTCTGTTGTCTGTGTCAAAATAAATTAAGAATGTGACCATTGTCTAATGTAAATGGTTCAGATGCTTTTTGTGTTCCCTAAAAACAGGCTGATTTCTCACCCCTGTGCAGTTCTGCCTGTGGGAGCTCTCAGCTTTTGGTTGCAGGGATCCCTATTTGCTTCTTCAAACCAAGCTTTTCCCTCTTTGTCCTTCCTCTCAATAACCCATTTTAACACATATTTTTGAAATACAATAATCCCATCTTGTTTTTTTTGAGCACAGTGAGGTTTGCCTCTTTTGTATTCAGGTGTGTACTATTTTTGTACTCTTTATTTTAACAATGAGTAGTGAAAACTAGACTGGCAGAGCTGTAATTTTATGTCATTTTACCAGAAGCACTCTACGATCTGAAAACAGCAGTTCACAACAAGCTGTGCAGCAGCTGCTTAAAACACTTACCAGGTGCTCAGTCCAAGCCATGTTTAAACCAAACAAATCTATGCCAAACCTTTGAGTGTGGGAGATTAAGACTTTTACTTCATTTTGACAATTCTTTGGCATTCTGTTTTTTCTGCTGACTGCAGTTTGTACACATGTT
>JAOXXN010000446.1:81663776-81681260 GCA_026770055.1 Myrmophylax atrothorax
AAGGTGCACAGGCTCTTCTGATACAAGAATCAGGTGGCAGCAGGCGAAAACAGTAGGCAGTGAATAGCAGATTCAGAATGAATAAAAGCCCTCTTTAAATTTCTTTGAAGCTGTCTGACATAATCACAAGTTTGGGGGGAAGACTGACAGAGAGACTGCATAGAAATAAATATGAAAAAAAAGGACACAGTTTTCTCTTGAGAAACAAAGCATGCATTTAAAAGAAAACAGCAGCTTCCTTAGCCCAAGCAGGGCATGCCTGTCTGGCAGGGAGAACTTATGCATGGCCATTGCCCCCTGCAGATGCCGAGAGCACTTAGTCCAGTGAGGAGGATGAGACCCATCCAAGACCTCAGTGCATCTGCCTGTGGCCTCTGCTGGGGGTTGAGACCTGGCCAGGGTGATGTCCCTGAGCCAGTTTAGTGCTTGCAGAGAGTGTGCTTGAAGGTAGGCTGAGACACAGAGGGGTGTGAGAGCACCCAAGTGGAGGTGGCAAATCAGATGCTGTCACATGTGACAATAACATGTTTTGTGTGACAAAAGGCTGAGTTATGAAAAGAGGATCACATTCAATTAAGGAAAAAGAGGAAGTGTCTGAATATTTTGTTGTCTCAAAGTTGCTAATAAGCAGGTAAGCACTGATTGTGTCTCACTATGGCTTACCAGGGTGCACTCAAAAAAACCCCAGAGGTCTTGACATTACCCCTCCCGAGTCCACACAACCACGAACTGCTAATTACTGACAGGGTGCAAAGCATTTGGCATAGAGAGCCCCTTCAACTTGTACACAGGCACTTCCCACCACAGCCTGCACACGAACTATCGGAAACCAGACTGCCCTGTGATGTAAAGCTTTTCTGAAAGTCTGTGCTCAATTTGTTCAGCTTTTCCTGGACTTACAGCACTAACTCTGAGATGGTTTAGGACAATTTGTCATACAGGGCTGAATTGCTCAGCTGCTCTGTGGACAAGGATCGATATTAAAAGATGCTGGAAATCTTTTGATGCTTGTTGGAAATGACAGTGATGGGGAACTTCAATTACAGTTTCAGAAGAAAACTGAAGCTTTGCAAGCAGATCTTCCACAGCAGTTTGTTGTGGTACCATAAATAGTAACAAATCTGAAAATATCATAAGGGGAGTAAGAAATACTAGCAGCCAGCAGCACAAGTGTTGCCACTCTAATACTTGCAAATTCTAAGTAAATAAAACAATGGCTCTAATTTTAGATAATCACTGTGCTAGTGACACCCAATTAATCTAATAAATTGCCAGCAAAACAACTGAAACCACCCATGCAATGATGCCTTTGTCTCTCCCTCCCAGACATTTCATTTGCACAAATTTATTAAATCAAGACATAAAGCATACATAATAATCCTTGGAAATAAACTGCTAATTTGCACAGGAAATAAAACAAAGGAATATATTTTCTTTGTGATGCAGAGTTAAGAAAAGGCTACAGGATTGCATAGGTCGTGTAATACAAAATTGGAAGACAAAATGGGTTGAAGAAGCTGAATGGGCAATTGAGTGTAGGAACTAGACTCAACGTGGGCTCAGAGGGGCTATAAGGCCAGATGAAGTGTCAGGACTGTGCCACAGGTCTGATTTCTGTGAATACATGTAGGGGTTTATGAGGCTAGAAACCCAAGGTAACAAGTCAGTTAAAGAGCACTGTTAAGGTTGGGAAGCCAAGCAAAGGCCTGTTCCTTTCTCTTGACTGTGGTAGGACACTAAAGCCATTTTTAGCTTGGCATCCACTTTGGCACAACAGAAGAGCAAAGCAGATGATCCTGCAGTCCCAATGTCCGCTCCAAATGCAGTTTGTGGGCTTGCTTTGGACTAGATTTGGTCTGGCTCTGCTAGACCAACTCTCCTACTTAGAATAACTATTCCACCACACACATTTCAAAATTGCCAAAAGACCATTCAGACCACTATGCCTTTTTAGAGATAGAAGGACATTTGATGCACGCCTGGAACAGCGGTATTGGTTGTTTCCTCTAACAGGAATTCAGCTAAGAAGAACAAATGCTCCAAGAACTGAGCTGTAAACAGGCACAAGGATGAGATTTGCTCTAGAACTGCTTCATTGCACAGATTGTAAATACTGCTGCATATGCCTCACAATTCAGATTCAGATATTTAATTTTTACATGTGTATGCTTGTGAATGCCAGGCTTAGTGGCAAAGATAATAAAACTCAATTATATAATTTTAACAAAGTCAATCAAAACTGTTTACATAGCTGCAATTATCTCAAATCCTTTCAAAACTCCGTTAGTTCAACAGATCAAAAAATATGCAGGGAACAAAATTAAAACATAGCAATGATATTTTTTGTTAGAAATTAATTAGCTACTACTAGTCAAGGTACAGGTTATCATTATAGAGTAACTTTTCCTACCAATACAAAAAGCAAACTCCTAATTCAGAGTTATAAATAACAGCAGCGTAAGCAGGATTGGAAGGCAAGGCCCTTGACTGAATTCAGCACATATTCCAATACAGATTCTGTGTGATTTCTCTTTCTGTTTTCTTCGATGTGATGGGAAAAATCTCAGCTGTGCCAGTGAAGTCTTTTTCTTTACATTCACTGTAACTTCCCTGTGGACATTCTAGGTCTTATTGCAAAAGATCTCTTCATCATATTCAGCAGGGCCTTGATTTTTTCCTAAGCTTCCCTTTCGAAAACTTAACATCTTTAAAACAAACATTCCTTGAAACTTTGCAGGACCAATATCCTTTTAGCAGAAATAGCTACAAATTCCTTGTTTAAACTTTTAAAAATACTTATTAGTAAAGAATATTTAACATCTTACATGATTGGTCTTGTTTATGAAAAAATCAGTGAGAACATGCAGAGCTTTTCCATTCTTATCAGAGATACCAAAAAACACATTACTTTCTCAGATGCGTGGTCTGCTCACTTGTGTTATGCATTCTTGTGCTAAAGCTTGTAGGGAAGATGAAAAGCATATTGTAAAGCCATAGTAAGGGAAAACGACAAGTATTTATGCATGAAACTGATACCCAAGAAAATACAAACATTTTCCTGAAAATTTTGTTTTATCTTAATTTTTAGTTACTCCCAATGATAATAAATGATGAACAGTATGATAGACCATTGCATGGAGACAAATAGGGCTTTTATCCCTAGCCACCGAATCATTCATGTAAGCAAAATAAAAGCATTGCTAAATTGCCTCCTGTAATGTTGAACAATAATTAGAGATTATATAGACTTCACAGCTACTTGGCCCAGTCACGTTGTTTATGTATTCCTGGGCTAAAGCTTGCAGGGAAGTACATTGTAAAGCCAGAGTAAGGGAAAAAGACAGGGAATCATGAGTGAGAAGAAAAGAAACCCAAGTAGTGGACAGTGCAAAGGGCTATAAATGGCACTGTAGGACGCAGCTAAGCCTCCAGCGGAGGCAGGAGTGCACTGGCCAAGCTAGGAAAGGCAGTGGCTGAGGGTTCAGTGACTTACTGCCATCTGGTTTCCTTTGAAAATGGATCTCTAGTCAGATGTGCTTCACAGCCACCACTGGCATGTCATCTGAGTAGATTGCAGTAACAGCTGGCCAACTGTTGCGTTCCAGGCCCCAGAAGTTCCCTTGTGCTGCCTGTGTAAGAGGTGTCTACCCAAGAAACCTGCTTCCCAACAAGTCAGTGCTAAACTCTCATATCTAGGCAGGCTACTAAAGCCAGCTTGGGAAAGCGAGGGTGACTCATGTTTTTCTAAGGAATCAGATTAATTTTTTAGCTCTGACAGAAGTTCATGCATTGAACAAGCTGCAGCTGTCACATTTTATCACCTATTTCCGCTCTCAAACAATGGTATTATTCCACCTCAGTTGCAAAGTGTGGATGCAGAGCCTGAAGTGCTGAATTCATCTTTGTGCCTTTAATGAGACTGTCTAATGTTTTCCTATTGCATTTATTTTTCTGTTTTCTTTTAATTCTATTGCCCTTGGGAATTCAAAATGTCTGCAAGCGTTCTCCTAACAACAATCTCTAAGCAAACCATGAGGATAATTTCTGTCTGTCTTGCCGGCCATGCAGGTAGTAGATACCTTCACTCCAAACCCCTGAGCACCTGGGAGATTCTCCAATGCTTTCACTGGGATATATGACACAGCACGCTGAGACAGTCCACTCACTGTGGGTTGTACAGGCTCACATTCCTGAACCATTTTGACATTTCATTTTTGCATACTGCATTTTACATGAGCCATGGGGTGGTAGAAAGCTTCCTGAAACAACAAGTAAAACAGAAATTTTGTAAATCCTCATTAATTCAGTGTTTTGGTTCAGAGCATGATTCAATAACGAGCTCCAATCAGGAGTGGAGAAGTGAAGCATAGCACAGAGGGAAGAAGTAAGAGTCAGATGGTAATATGAAGAAAAGCAGGAAAACTTCAAGATGCCATTGGCCAAAAAGCCAATGTCTTGTGAAGCTAGATGCCTAGCACAACTGTTCCTAAATTCCTAGACAGATCAAATTCCTAGACAGAAAAGGTATTACCTCTCCCTCCAAATATTTCTGTTGTTATTTGGAAAATAATAGTTCTAGTCCTTATTAACTTATCACATAAAATCTTTGAAAATAATGTTGAAACAGAAATCACAAAGACAAATCCTTCTCTGACATAAAAAATCTTTCAGGACTATTTTATTTTTAAATAATATGGATATGTTCTGCTACCTCCAAAGCTTTTCACAGGCTTTTTTCAGAGCATAAAACAAGTCAGACCACTGTTGCCAGATTCTAGCTGTGAGCAGTTAAATTTGCCCCTTTTTCCTCCCACTCCCCCAGTGCACCACCACACCAACACAAGGACACTGCTGACCCCAGAACAACTGCACAAAGAAGCAGGACTGCACAGTTAGTTTATTGAGATGGTCTCTTAAGATGTGGCTTGCTTTTAAAGGCTGAGCTGGCATGAATCCCCACCACTATTTTCCTAGCCTGCATAATCCAAATTTAGCCAGAATAATTAAACTCCTGCTTGAGAAATCAACATCTATTTACATATTTCTTGCCACTCTTTGTTTAAGGAGTCTTGAATACTCAGGACACTTGAATACCTTATCTATACTGTGAAGGTTTAGCTCATTGACTTGTAATACACATTTGAGGTGTATCTTCTATTTGAGGAATGATACATATGCTTCTGAAAATCACACAGGACTTGACTCCATCTAACATTTCCAGACAAGATAATGTGTTTGGAAAGGTGCAGCAGTAGAGTAGGACAGAGGAAGGACAGCTTGGAGCAGACTGAGATGTGTACCTGAAGTAACAGGAGAAAAAGGTGAAACAGAGAAACCTGTAAGTGGAAGTGCTCATTTTCAGCAACAAACCCGGTTTGCCATGGGCCAAGTTCTCAATTACATTAACACCATCTGCCATGGTTTAACCCCAGCCAGGATGCAAGCCCCACCAGCAGGATGGGGTAGAGAATTGGAAGGGTTGAAGGTAGAAAACTTTTGGGTTGGAATAAAGACAGTTTTGAACAGCAAAAACAAAAGTTGCACATGCAAGGAAAGCAAAACAAGGAATGAATTCAGTGCTTCCCATGGGCAGGCAGGAGCTCAACCATCTCCAGGAGAGCACGGCTCATCACATGTAACGATGACTTGGGAAAACAAATGGCATCACTCCAAACATCCCCAGTTTCCTCCTTCTTTCCCCCACTTTGTATACTGAGCTTGATGTCACACAGTATGGAATATCCCTTTGGTCAGTTGGGATCACCTTTCCTGGCTGTGTCTTCTCCCAACCTCCCACGCACCCTCAGGTTACTGTGGCAGTACAAGAAGCAGAAAAGGCCTTGGCTCTGTGAAAGCCCTGGTCAGCAATAACAAAAATATCTCTATATTATCAAAAACATCCCTGTATTATCAACCCTCTGTTCAGAACAAATCCAAAACGCAAATCCATACTAGCCACTGTGCCTATCCAGACAAAACCAACCAGTTGAGGTCTCTGCACTTTCAACAAAAGAATCCTGGCCCAGCATCTTATGGATGTAAGGACCAGAGTCTACCTTTTGAGAATTTTTTCTTCTGCAGAAATCACCACGCTTACCGATACAAAGCCTCGGGAGTCATGTCAAACAAAGCGCAGAAGGTGTGACGTGTTATTTATGCACCAGGATTTAGTTCCAGCAGCAGCTGTGCCTTTATGCATTACTATGAGCCAATTTCTTTGTCACCTTGGGAAGGTGAGGTTTGTCCTTTACCTTTGTGCTTCATCTCTCTACACATTATTATTCAGCAAATATTTAAATTCATTATAAATCCACAGGAAATATTTTCTTTTTTTCTTTTTTCTTCCTGCTAGTAGACCCCTTTTCTTTGTTGCAGCTTACTCTGCCTTCATGCAATCATTACTCAGGTTTCAAATGCTTTTCCAGTGTTCCTAGACTTTATCTGAAACTATTGCAGGAGACACAAAGAATTAGTTTAGAGAAATAAATTTTTTCTGCCAGCTGTCATTCCACTATTTCCTCTTCCATCAATTTTTCAGCCTATTTTATTCCTTTTCTTCCTACCAGAATTTTCTGCATTATGATCCTTAAACTGTTCATATTCCTGTTTAGGCTACAGTGTTCTGTTTGCAAGGAACAACAGTTTATATTTTGTGCTTCAGGCACTTCTTAGAGATTAATCCTTGTGCAAATGCTCTGCTAGAGTAACTTTGTGGAAATCATTGAGGCTGCCAATTCTTGCTGCCAACCCCTGTGACCTGATATTTCTTACACTTCATTGACACTAAATCTATTTTGATATAACTCACATTTTAAATTGTATACAATTCTTTTATTTATTATGACTATTTAAAACTTTGGGTTCTACAATTTGGACAGCAACGATAAGCAATTTTACAGCCCAGAGAAACTAATAACACTCGCCACTGAGCTCTGTTGTCAAGCCAGAGACCTCCCATCTCAATGGATTGCTTTGCACAGTCTCAATATCCATTATTTAACTGAAAATAATATATTTTTTGCTTGGTGTGATTGAATTCTTGGAAATAATTCAACTGGAAGGAAAGTTACCATGTCAGAAAGTCAGCATCTTAACAGCTGAAAAGCAAATTTGTTAGATAAGAAATATTGGATAGGAAGAAAGAGTGTTTGAAGAAGCAATATTCCTTTGGAACAAGTCTGATACTCAGACCTCTAATATGAAGAGGAACCAGCTGTGCTTATCCTGGGACAGACTGGTAGGACATTACATTGCATTAGCTTTTACTGGAGCTAAAAATATGATCAAACATCTGTTTCCAAAACAATGAGAAATTTATCCTCATCCACTCTGCTTCCAAGTAGTGTTTAATTGTTTGTTTAGCCGTTTCCAGTTTTCAAGGCAGGTGTAACCATCCCTAGCATAGCTGGATTCCCCAGGTCAGTGGCATACTTGGCTCCTACAAGGAAGTAATAAGTTATGCATGGCATTCAGTTGAAGCTTGCAGCTTCTTAACTGCTGGTGGACAATCCTGTTCAGCTACTGAAGAGATAAGGCTTGAGCAGGAGAAGAGAAAGGAAGGGCAGGAGTAGCAAATGCTCTTCATCTTTCACCACCAAAGACAGAAAATGAAATTCTGATTAATATGTTGCAGCAGACACTCATTTGCAGGAGTGAAATGGCTTTGAGAGGTCATTTCTACTTCCAAGACACTCATTCCTTCAGAAAAATACCTGAACATTTGGATTAGTTTAACATCTACAAAAACCATTGCTTGTGTAATACAAAGTTTGCAACTACTTACTACTTCTTTTTAAATATGAGTCATCTTGCCCAACACAATGACTCATTTCACATTTGACTTCTTAGATGTGAAAGACCTACATACAATTCACTCCATAATGAAGACAACAAAAAACATAAAAACACTTGAGACCAGTTTCTGCTCTGAGTCAACGTTGCTACCTCAGCGTCAAGTTGATAGCATGGCTCTGAACTGAGCCCAGCATTTGTAGCAAAAAATAGACTTCAAATAAAATGCATTCCCATCTTTAACAAATATGTATCTTCAGCTATGTTGAACTTTGCAAAGGGCTTCCCTTGGTGAAATATTGATTTTTTTTCCATCTTCCAGTAGCAGCAGGGATTTCAAAACCCCACTGTGCTCTGCGAACAAGACTTGTGGAGCTAATGCCACAATATCACCTCCTTGTAATATGGTAATTTACTCAGAGAAAGGACTTTCTTCTTTCCTTTCTTGATACCTTCCAATGTGTTTTTCCCACTTTGTTGAAATGAACATTTTTTAATCACTCATATATTCAGAACTTAGAATAACATTATTATTTTTCTATATTGATATATATATTATTATACTTATATGCTGGGGACCCCTTTAATTAAAAATATTTCAGAAAGATGTCATTCTTTATAAACCTGTACAGATTATATTATATTTGGTCCAGTGTGTCCAAACACAACTTATGGTTCTTTGCAAGGCCAGTTCTGTTGGGCTGAAATCTTTGTCCTTCGGCAGTTTTTTCAGCAATTGCTTTTGTTGCCTTTTTTCTTGATCCGAAACATGGACTATGTGATGAAACTGCTTGGCAGAAAACTGAAAGCCCATAAAAGATCATGCTGCTTCATGTAGGCAAATAACCCATATGTGCAAGAGAACATTGGGACTGAGAACTGAACTCACGTCTTCTGGGCTGCTTCTTGCACTTTCTAAGCCCTCAGTTACATTCCTGGGACATTATGTTCCAGAAATGAGCAGGTCTCTGTCAGAAGAAAGGTCCAGTCCTGAACAGCAATCCTGTCACAGAGACCCAAAAAGAAGGGAAAACTATGAGATGCTAGGGAGAAAACCAACATTGGCAATGGGAGAAGACAAAGGAGGGACAGAAGGACAAGGTGGAGGAGGGAGGCAGGAGCACATTGCAAAAGTGTCAAAAACATACAGAAAGGAGAGAATTACTTCCAAGAAAAGTGAACAAGCACAAGAACAAAAAAGGAGAACACAAAGAGTAGGTGAAAGCAAAACTGCAGTGTAAGAGGCTTGTGAAACCCAAGACTTCAAAGGCAGCAGGTAGATATGGGGCAGAGGGAAACCATTTCATGACACCCATCTCTCACTCCTGGGTCAGCATAATCTGCAAATGTTAAAGTTCTTTTCTTAATTACCAGGTGTTTTCTGCCATGGAGGCTTTATTTTTTTTCTAGAACTGAAAGATTACTTCCATGGCAATTTTATTTCAGTATGGATCGTAATTAATTAGAGACACACACATGAAACCATGGGCCAGCAAAAAGAAGAAAAAACAAGATAATTTATTCCCTAACCCATGAGAAAGAAAAGGGCATTTTTAATCCTTTTTCTTGGAAGTAGTGAAAAAGGTACTGACTCACATGCCTTCCTCCTTGGGGATGTCCTGTCAGCTGTCAGATCTCCTGGAGCCAGAAGGAGCTGGTGGAGCTGACTGAACTGAATGGCATGGTGTTTGTGCATTACTAGACACAGTAATCAAACCTGGCCTCAGAAATCTAGTGGGAATTTGCAGCTTGATTATATGCATATGTACAGATGAACCAGGGTAAAAAAAAATAAGAAGCAGACAGGGATTGTTCATATGTAATAATACTTTCACGAAGTGCAAAGCCATTTAATGCAATTGCCATTTTAAGAATATCTTCCAGATTCACGGGCAAAAGGATAAAATTATGTCCTTTCTCAACCACCATTATCGAAATATTTCTGTATATCCTTCACTGCTTTGGAAAGTAACTGCCTTGTTATATACAGTAATATATTTTACAAAGAGCAAAAGCCCATGGGCTATACACTTTGAGGTCTTCTGACAAATCCACCTACAAAAATACCAGTAAATGATACCTTGCACTTGGGAGTGTGATCACCTTTCCAATGATCTGTACTTATGAAATGTGCATTCCCAGACACCACGAAGTATGGCAAAGTGCAACAAGTACAGATCACAATAATCTGAAATTATGAGTGAATCACACTCTCTCTCCTTTGTTGTTCTTACTTTGAAGTACAATTCTGTACCAAAAACTGTCTCAAACAACCTACAGTTGAATTTTTTTTGTGCTTAGACATATGTAAGGGAATAATTATCTCTTCAGCATATCCAATGTATTTTCCCAATTTTTTTATCAACTTTTTCTAATACAAAATACCTAGTACACCAATAATTTTTATTTGCTTACAAAAAGAACAGTGAGTACTTTGAGAATGGTATTTTAAACACGAGAAGTGTTTACCTTGTACAAAGGCAGGGTTATCAGTGGACCAACTGGAGCACAGACAGTTAACGAGTCCAGTGAGGGACCTCCATTACAATCCATGTGATCTCAGTGAGTGCTGCAGAGCAAATACTATGATAACTTCCCAGCAATTCAGTGCACAGGGCTATTTGGAGGCTTATGGGCCTAAACCAGAAACCTCTTCCTCCTGAGCTAGCATTAAGTCTTTGGAAAAGATTTACAAGATCTGAGCAGCTCAAAAGGAGCAGAAAGGAGTTGTTGCTCTCCCACTGAATTAACTTCTTCAGCTGTTTCATGGGAGCATTATGTTACGAAAGTTTATGGCTAAGTTTTATAACACAGATCCTTGGAGATATATAAAAGTTCTGGGTATTTTTACAGCGATTTTGGTAATTCCTCTGACTACAGGAGGCATTGAAAATATGTAAAAAATAAAGTGATGAGCAAAGAGATGGTCTGTATTCTGCTCATCTGAAAAGACTGCTTTCCAGGTAGAGTAAACTGCCCTTGCTGGCACCCATGACAATAAATTACAGAAAAGATCTGCTATATCTGACATATGAAGAGACAGCTTTTGGCCTGTATCATTTTCAGTTGTGAAATGTTGCTCTCCTTGCAACGAATTTCTTCTGGTATGCCAGCGATGCTTGTCTTTATGGGGAAGTATGTCCGTGACAACAAAAAAACATAAAACACAAAGGGCCATACCTACTCCAGACATAATTTTCATGACAATGTGAGATTTGGATGTTTAGCACTACCAGGTTCCTGCTTTTTATGAAGCATGAGAATAGGACAGAAGTAATTGTGAGGGGCGTATCAGTTCAAAACAGTGCTTAGTAAATGGTATCCTGCAAAGCAGCTGTTACAGTAATTCACTATCAGATGACAAAAAGCCCATTGAAAGAATTTTCTGTTCCTCCTGACTGATGTGATTTCTCCAAATTAAAAAAAAAAAGGATAGAGACAGAGGCATGTTTTCTAATCACAGAATTGCTTTATGTTCCAACCGCAGCTTCACATCAGTTGGCAATTTCAAACTCTAGACATGTTATTTCATTTCACTGCAGGGCACAACAGGGTTCAGATACTTTTGACTATGAACAAACTGGTAAAGTTCTGTGACTATTAAAGCAGAAGAAAGAAAATCTCTGTGCAGGCACTATCTTATTGCTGGCAAGGGGTTAAGAAAACCAACTGATTTTGCACTCCAAACCTCACTAATTATTTTAGACTGAAACAGGTAGATCTTTTAATGAGCTTTTTTCAAATTACTTCAACATTTTCATGCTAAAGCAGACAATTATTTAACTGAAACAAATCCAAACTTCATGTGTTTTAAAATGTTTCAGAAAGTTAAATGACTCATCTGATATTTCTAAGTAGACTGATCCAAATCCCACTGAAGTCAATATGAGTATTTCCAAAAATGTAGTAGGCTTGGATCAGGTCCTCAGTTTAAAAACATGGAATTCAGAAGGAAGATGATTAAATAATATGCTAGCCAGATCTAGGAAAAGTTAATCTATAATTTCCAGTATGATTTTTGGTCGTGAGAGGTCATTTAAGATTAATTTCTCTGCTACATCACTTAATTATATATGTTGTAAATCCTCAGGCTTATATCTGAATACATTTCACAGCCACAAACTCTATACATCTTCCAGACGTTCAAGAAAATTAATTCCTTGCCTGACCATTTTATATTTTAGTTTTTTTGCTCCTTTTTGTTGGATTGGAACAGATCAATTTTTCCGAAGGCAATGCCTCAGATCTCTTCAGTTCTTTCTGCACATCAACTAGCCACAACCTACTTCCTTACCAGTGCTCAAAAATTGGGTTTATTGCACAATGCCCTATCTGTACCTCCAACACACCTCTCAGTACCCTGAAATAGCCAAATTGCCAGGAACAGCTGGAAGCTGTAGAGAAAGGGTCCTGACTTCTGGTAGTATAGCTGGAATTTCTAACACAAAATTTTTAATTTTTTTTTCTTGCATCACTTACACACTAGTTCACGAGGCTTGGTTACAACAGGCATATGCAAAACCCCTACAAGATGATGCTCATCCATTTATCTAGGTTATATGGAGCTGGGTAATGCTTTTCCTGGAGCTCTAAGCACAGCAGCCCATCCTTCCACAATTCCTTTCTTCAGAAAGAGTGGAGTGGAGAGGGTCTAGGCACTTAAGGATAAAAACCAATTACCACAGAGGTCCTCTAGATAACATACCTCATAAAAGACTGAAAGGGACCCTGCAGAAGCTCAGTGTAGATGTTCAGTGTGCTCCATGGCTATAAGACCTTGTCATAACAATCTCTTTCACCATGCAGAATCATTCTGAGGAACTTCTGACCTTCCTAATACTACAGTCTTCTCAGCTTATGTTGCTCCACAGCTAAATGGTACCATCTTCTGCCCTCCATGATTGGTATATGCTGACAAAAAGTCAGGTTAAAATTGTGTATCTGCATGTGGATGTGTACCTTTCCAAATTTGCAGGATCCCTTTCACTGTCTCCAGCTTGTGCGGGTGATTTCATTCTTGCTTTGAATATCAAATGACCCTTACGCCTCTTCCTGCCTATTCCCCTAAGAAATGAACACTCAAGCTGCAACTGCAAAACATTCATGTGTCAAATGTATGTGTTCTTCCCTCTAGTAACTGCATGTTTAACTGGGCAGATGTGGCAATTTCTGTGTGTGGGGAGCCTGAAGGGAGACATGATCTGAAGGCAGCTTGTCCTATCTGCATGGCACAGGCTCCCAGGGTACACAACAGAGTCTAGTGGAGGAAGCTGGATGCACATCAGGGAGCAGAGAGACCAGGGCTGCTTCACCAGGGCTTGGAGGGGAGCAGGATAGACCCTGGGATGGTGACCAGTTCAACTAAGAAGGCAGATCATAAAGTGCTACTGTGGTGATGAGGCAGGCCCAAAATCAAATTGGGAAGTCAGTCTACAGGTTAGGATTGGGACCAGTAAAGGCAGAGCCATGGTGGTAAGGCAAGGCCAAGGTAAAGCCAGAGAACTGGTTTGTGGGTCAAGGTTATAACCAGGGAGCAGCATGGCCATGGGTCTGCTTTTATACACATTGACAAAATCCTCCTGAGCCTTCTCTTCTCCAGGCAGAACAGTCCCAACTATCTCAACCTTCCTTCATGTGAGGTGCTCCAATCCCTTCATCATCTTCATGACCCCTCATTGGACTCCCTACAGTACTACCATGTCTCTCTTATACTGGGGAGCCCAGAAATGAGTGCAGCATTCCATGTGTGACCTCGCCAGTGCTGACTAGATGTTACCAGTGACAGCAGTGAAAACTGACTATGTGACTGGAACACAGCATTCTTCTAATTTGACCTGGGTTACATGACTTAGTTCAGCACCTTAGCATTGGCTGTTGCAATATAATTACAATATTACAGAAGTTGCTCTTGTGCATTGCACAATGGAGTGTTCCAAGCCTTGGCATGCCCTCAGTTTGTCCTACTGATATGCTCCCTCTAGTTCTCCTGATTAGTCCACTCTCAGTACTAGGGCTTTCATCTCAGTTCTCTTGTTTGCCTTAAGCTAAAAACACTAATGGTTTATTGTTGTGGACTCCAGAGCTAAATGAGTTTTTCCTGTTTGTGTCTGGTTGAGTTAATGTTATATCAATACGTTAAAACATTGGGCTTTTCCCTGTGAAATGATGTACTGCTAGAATAGTTTTACTGTTTTTCAATTTTAGTTATTTGAATTTGCTTGGAACTTCTGCACATTTTGCTTGTATTATGAGCTAAATTCAAGCATCCTGCTCTCAGAAAAGTTGTTTGCTAGAAATCATAGAGTCATAGAATCATAAAATGGTTTGGGTTGGAAGGGACCCTTAAGATCATATAGTTCCAACCTCCCTACCATGGGTAGGAACATCTTTCACTAGACCAGACTGCTCAGAGGTCCATCCAACACTTCTAGGGATGGGGCAACCAAAATGTTTCTGGACAACCTGTTCCAGTGCCTCATCACCCTCACAGTAAAGAATTTTTTACCAGTACCTAATCTAAACATACTTTCTTTCAGTTTGAAGCCATTCTCCCTTGTCCTGCCACTACAAGCATCTTCATAAATAGTCTCTCTTCATCTTTCCTGTAGGCTCTCTTCAGGTACTGGAAGGCTGCAATTTGGTGACCCCAGAGCTTTCTTTTCCCCAGGATGAAATTTGGATGGATGTTCAAACAGAAAGATTTTATTGTTCAACAGTACTGTTAAAGGCTTGGAATGTTATTTCTGGCCATTTAAGGCCATTCTAAACAAGAACTGGAAAGAATGCTGTTAAAAAAGACTGGGAATTCAGAGTGAGTTCTGCAGATGTCCATGACCTGTGTGTGCTTTTAGCTGAATGGCCTTCACACAACAGAACTGTGGAAGAACCCAGCTGTCAGCACTTATTCCCCAAAACTGCAATCACATACCTGTTTTTCAGAAAATGAAAGCATGCAGATACCAAGAAAAAAGAAAGATTCTGAAATCAGAATAATTTGCATGAGCACACTAATGAATGGCCTCTCTAGAAAGGTGGTCTTGTCCCTCTGAGACATCCAGTAGCTCAAAGTGACAAGTGCTGATCCCGGTTCTTTTGGAAGTAGTTGGAAGTAACAGAGTAACAGAACAATAAATTGGGCAGATATCAAGGAAAATGATTTGTTTGCACATTCTTTTAGCCACCAGACCTTTAAAAAATATTTTTTTCATCTCATCATTTTTTTAGTTTGATTTTCCATGAATTCTGCTTAACTTTGATGTTTCTTTTTCACTATTCACCAAAAAATCCATATTTCCTTGTTTTTTCTAAAGAGATCTTCTGCATTGTAGGTGGTATCTCTGCAGGCAAAAAATCCTGGCTGCATTAATTGCATGCTTTACTGGTAGAAGGTATAAATATATATCACACCATCTTCCTGGAGACAGAGCACCACGGTCCCTCCAGGTGCAGCTGCTGGCACAGATGTGTTTAGATTGGAACAGTACTGCCCTCTGGAAAAAGCAGTTCCTGGAATAAGCTAAAACCTGCAAGAGTGTCTTTGAACTACTGTCATTGCAAGCACTTTGCTTCACACATTTCACCCACAAACCTGTAATGACAGTGGACTCTTTGAGCAGAATTGGCCTGTGCAGGATGGGAACCATTGTCTTTTCCAGCAATACTAGGCTCTGAGCACTGCAACTTTTCTCTGATATTACAGTTCAGGATTGGCAGGCAGAGCTGGGGGTGTAACTGAGCATGCAACACTATTAACGAATCTCATCAAAAGGAGATAAAAAAATCCTTGAGCTGCATAAATCTTTAGAGGGTATCTACAGTTAATTTTCTCAGCCATGTTGTTTCTCCAAGCTCCCTGTAATAATGAAACAGCACTTACACCTTTTAAGCACCATATTGTATAAATTATAAGTGACACATAACCCTCACAGCAAGCCAAGGCAAATGACAGCATTAAATTCCCAACAGCTATCAGAATACATTAACAAATTTAGAAGAAAATTACTTTTGAGAAGACAAATTTTAAATGAATATACATGAATCTACAAGATTTCAGCACAGCATAGAATTTCATCCACAGAATTTTGCTTTGGGGTCACATAACTCCATCCAAAGCAAAGCAAAACTGCCACAGCAGATACAAACGATTATAGTAAGTTAATCTCAGGTCTGATCAGAAATTTTTCAAAACTCGGCAGCTTTAGCTGAGAAGGGATTTATGTTGGACTGACAATGAAGAATTTATCAGCTACTACCATAGAAAGCAGCCCCTGCAAACCACAGAAGGAGAGATGGAATAATTGGGGCTGCAGCTTCAGTCTATTTGGCTATAGTATCCCTTCAGCTGCTGCTCCCTTCTGTGCACTGCACTTGTCAGTGTCATGACACGGCCTTTTGACAACCAGCTTTGGTGCAATAGCATGGTCTAGGTCATAAGTATCCATCTGTTTGGGACTTGAGCTTGCCAAAGGAACAGCAGTAAATAACCTGGCACCTACAAGACAGCAGCATGACTGTCCAGGCAGCTGCAAGTGAGCAGAGGAGTGGACATGTGCTCAGCTCCAGCTGGGTTGCTCTGAACTGCTCCTCTGTTTCCTCTTATGGCTAGTAGTTGCCTCTGTGCCTCCTTTTGCTGCTAGTGTTGGTGTTTTGGGGAGTATCACACTACACTGCAGAGGGGCTTGTGGGCAGCTCAGTTTTGGTGTCAGGTGGATGAGAGTCACTGGCTCCCTCCACCAGTGATGTGCAGTGAGTGGTGCCATGCTGCCCACTTTTGCCTCCCAGGAGTACACTCAGCACTGCCAAGGACTACCCTGCACACTCAGCCAAGGTGTGATGTCAGCTATCTCAGGAGCAGCTCAAAGGATTACTTTGAAAAGCTGTCATTCCCAGCCACCCTTGGGCTGCCAGAGCAGATGAATTTTCAGGAGGGTACAGATAACGTCTAAGGCCAGCATAGACCTTCAATGTCTCTAAATTTTACACCTCTAAATCGGTTCCTGTAACATCTGAGCAATGAAACACGTGAAATCAGCAGTTCTGGGAGAGGAGAATTATGCAGAAAAGGTTTCAGAACTCCCAAATTTTCAAGCAGTGGCATGGCACAGAAAGCATGCAGATAACATGCAGGGAGCAAGCTGAAAGGCACTGGAGATCTCTACACAATCTATAAGGAGAATAAAGAGCATGTAAGCAGCACAGAATGGTGAAAAAGCAATATGGTTATTGGAACCAGTGCAAATGGCTCCCCTAGGAAAGCACTTTTTTGTACAAAGAGCCAGATAAAAAGTGATGTGATTTGCTATTTATGCAGAGGACAAAACACAGGCCTGGCAGTCTGCACAGTTGATAGAAGACCTAAGCAGAGCCCAAGGTCAATTGCTGTGCAATTCACATTCATATCAAAACAAGCTGGTGCAGAACAGTGGATATCTGCATAAGTAGTGAAAAACTGCATATTCCACATTGGTGCAAGAAATACTCAGAGGTCAATTAATTAAAATCCAGACTAAGAAAAAGAGCACTTGAAATGCTCTCATTGAAAGAGAAGCAAATGCAGAATAAGCTGATTTTACAGAAAGCAATATTGTAGAGAGAGAAACTCAGATGTTTAATTGGATGCCTAACTTCTTGTACCAGGAATGCAAGCTAGCCAGAGCTTTGAAGCATAACTTTCTGAAATAAACTCTCTGAATG
>JAOXXN010000446.1:81690663-81703667 GCA_026770055.1 Myrmophylax atrothorax
AATACCACAATTTTTAACAAATATAGTGACAGTCTCAGCTTTGGAATTAACATGTTTCATAAATCAGAAAGACTGTGACTCTGAGATTAGCTCAGTTGATTAGAGCATGGTGCTAATAACACAAAGGTTGTGGGTTCTATCCCTGTATGAGCCACTTATTTAAGAGTTGGACTTGATGATCTTTGGGAGTCCCTTGCAACTCAGAATATTCTGTGATTCTGTGATTGAAACTTTCAATCAGCTAAAAATTTCAACTAATTAATATGTGAAACTTTGTTTCTGGGTCAATTCCATAACTCTGAAAGTTAATGGCATCTCTTTCCATATAAAAGACGAAAAAAGCATAAACCTCAGCCTTTCTTCCCAAAACATGGATTCTCGAAAGTATAACATAATGCCAGCAGGCAGTTTATTACTGTGCCTGCTTTGTAACTTTTCTATACTTGTTCAGTACATCCAAAGTGCTGCATTGTGTTTGTTATGTCATTTACTATGTTACTAACCAGTCATTAATGGACTCAATTACAAATCAGACCCAGTTACCATGCTTACTTCTGTTATTGAGCCGAATTTATCTGGTGTAGTTCTTTGTGAAAATGTGGAGACTGGATTCTGTTGGATCCTTAGAGGATGTGCAGAGCAGTATATTTTTGCCACACATTTCTGCAGAAATTGTTCCTGGCTGGATTTTTAAGCAATTACAGTACAGCCCCCAGGTATGTACATATACCACCGCTCATGAAGAAAGTTATTCGTGTACATAAGTATTGCCAAGTCTGAGCTCTGTATGTGAAGTACTAAAGGTTTTGGTTACAAACTGATTGAGAACCTCTGACATCAATAGACAGCTTCCTACCGTCCTTGAGAGGCACTGGGAAATACGAGAGGAATTCGAATAGAGTAAGAAAATCCAGCTTATTATTTCAAGGGTATAAGCCAGTTGGTTGTGAGGACCAAGGAATAATCATAATTTCAAAAAACAAATAACTGTATCCAATCAGCATTACAGAAGGCCTGTCTCCTTCTACAGCATCAACTGCTCACTAACGTTAAAGTCAGATCAGCCATCCAATCTAATATAGCAAATTACACAGCTTGGTAGTTTGATTTTAATACAATAGTTCCTGTAAACTGGTTATTCCTGGTACGAGGCATTTAATTAAAAGCCAAAGAGACCAAAGTCACAAACTGCCTCCATAATTCATGCTGCTCTGCCTGGGGTTTTGAAGCTGTCAATGTTTGAAAGTGCCAGTTTCACAGTCTGTTTGGTTGATCCCTATTTCAACAATGTAAAACTTTACCTCTGACAGTTACTGGCTGCATGACCAGTGAGGGCTTTTAAAGACCACTGTTGTATTATTCCAATGTATTCTAAAAGCAGAGTTTCAAACACAATGGAAAAAATAAGCCCAAATAAACCTGCATGCCATGGAGGTCCATCAAATTAGAGAAATCTTGACTTGATCCCCCTACAAGAACCAGAGTCACCAAAAGGAGTCCTAACAGCCCTGAAGAGGATAGATTTATGCAGATCAAGGTAGCTGTTATAAATTAAACAAATCCTTGTTTATTATAAGTACACTGAAGACCTCTAACACAGCTCAAAAAATTGAAGATTAGCTCAAGACACTACATTGTTTCTTCACTCCACATATCCTCTGTCTGATGAGCTCTAGTCTACTATTCTTGGAGCCACCTCCCAGTATCTGATGCTGTAGTAAGAGACCTGCATGACAGACAGATTTAGGTCCCAACAGTCCTGAGTTTAATGATCCCATATGACCTGCACTAGTAATTCAGTAAATCTGTGAAAGGCATCATCCTCCAATGCATACCAACATGGAAGCCTTTCTGAAAGGTTATTTTCCTCAAAGGCTACATAATGGCTTTAAAGGAAACTATTAAAGTGAACAAAATTAGTATCTTAAAAGCTGGTTCTTGACCTAATATCTAAATAACAGTTTTCATTTGAGTCTAGCCCATATTATCACATACCAAATGAGCATTTATGCTGTGTAGGCCCATGTAGTCAACTCAGCAGTCATGCTGAGCATTGGCCTTCCAGTCAACCAAGCTTAATATACTAACTCTAGGAACTCCTTAGACTTTGACATTAAGTTTCTCTGGTTTATGCAAGGCACTTTGTCTTTCCTCTCATTTTCCCCAACTGCATTTTACAGCTGTTACCAATAGACCTCTTGATCAATTATTGATCAGCATTGCTATTACTAGGATTTATTCTGGGCACAAGCAGAATAGATAGAAGTCTATGGCAGTTATGCCCAAACAGTGAAACAAGCAGGTCCTTGTGCCCTTTTTGCCCATGCCAGGGTCAGCTTTAGCTGTCCTACTGTTGCCAGGCTTGAGAATGTGTGGTGGTGGTAGCCCTACACAGGTGGAGGGCACACCTCTCCCAAAGCCATCAATCCCTCTCCTGTTGTTGCTGGCCCCTCAGATTTACAAATCCCATATTTTCAGATATATCCTCACCCCCAGCCTCTTCCCATTTGTGACAGCAAAGTTCAATACTGAACTTTTCAATGCTGCACTGCTGGGAAAGTTGTGTCTATCCCCAAATATTACCAGGTAAGGTATTCATGTCAACTGATAACATTTGAAATAAATGTGTGATTTATATAACTAATGGTGCATCTAGGTTAAGTGCAATCCTCTCTTTGTTTGAGTACACATCCCCTTCATCTGTGTAATCTGCAGTTATGACATTTTTCTACTTTTTCTACCTTTTTATCCAAATGCCGAGATTGTTCAGTCTGCCCACTTTCCCATGTGCACTCCCATCTTTTAGACCACCTTTTAAAATGCCAGGGACCTGACTACTCTAAGCTTTGTTATGTGGCCTTGATTGCTTTCTTTTTGTTGGAAATATTCTGTACTAGAGATCTACTTCACCGTGAAATACACCTCTATTCTGTACACTGCTGTTTGGATAGCAATCACCTGCCTCCAGGAAACTAACAGGGAGAAGTTCAAGATGCTCTCCTAACTTCTTTCAAACTGACGACCAGCACACCACAAGAAGGAGAAAGTAAGGAAGAGGGTAGAAAGGGCAGGCAGTAGTGCCACTTCTCACAGATGATGTGGTAGGATACACACACTGATGGCACAGTCAGCAAGGGAACACTCATTACACCATAATGCTCTGCTCCACATGCATGTACATCCAGTTTAATAGTTCCTTGGTTAAGAAAACAAGATCAAGCAACAGACTCTGCCTCACAGCTGTGTCATCCCAGAAGACCCTTTTGCGACCAGGCCCAGAAGCACAGAGTTATTGAGGTTGGAAGGCACATCTAGATGTCATCTTGTCCAATCCCTTTCTGAAGCAGGGCCACCTACAGCTACGTGCCTAGGACAATGTCTGGGCAGCTTTTGAATATCTCCAAGGATACACCAGCAGCTCTTCCTTCCCTTCTTATGTGAAAGGCTCCAAGAAAGGGCTTGCTGAGCAATGTTGCACAGGTGACAGTAGTTCCCCATCAAACATGCAAATCAGCCTAATCTGTGAAGAAAGGTTCAAACACATGATTTAAGTGCTCTAGATAATCTACTATATTGTTTAATAACAAGAGTCAGGTTTTTTTCAAGATATTTTCCATGCTTCCAAATCTGCTTGGCAATATTAGGGGCTGCACATTTTTTCAGCTTCTACTACCTGAGTCAAAATGCACTTCACACAACTTCAGTCTTCACTTGCTGGCCACCACCTGGTTTCACAAAGCTTTTGACCCTTCCTACTGGCAGTGCAGGAACTCTCAAATTTTATTTTTCCCATGTTGCTTTGTGACTGGAGTTACAGAAGAGACAAGCATTTAGCTTGAGCTTTGAAAACTCCTACTGGGAATTTCACAGGGAAGGGCAGTGCATTCAGCTGCCTTCTCATGCATGGTTTGCCAAAGTTTCTGAAATATTAATCACATCACTATTAAGAGCATCCTCTAATGAACTTCATTCTTTTCCTTTTAAAAACAGTCTGAACAAGACTCCTCAGTTCTGCAAAATCTGAGCTCTGGTTAAGTATATTGTTACAAATTTATTTACTTACATTATTTTTACATCTTTTATCTGATAAGAAAAGTATATTACCCCTTCTAATATACATGGCATTTTAGGTTGAAATGGTATGGAAATACAAACCACTTATGGTTAAAAACATAAGAAAAAAATTAGCAGAGCTGAACCCAGTTAACACAATGACACTACAAGGTTATTACTATTTCTTCTGCAAATTTTTGTCTGAGAGCAGTGTCATTTACTTGTCTGATATTTATGGATTTTCTTGCAGTAAGAGGATTGGCATCCTCTGCCAATTGCTGTAATAGGGGCCATGACAATGGTCTCTATAGAACTTCTCTTACAGGAAACCTGGTGAGCCCTATGAAACATCATTTTAATGTAGCTGTTTGTTGTCTGCTTTTTGCTCAAGGAAACTGAGTCATGGAAACTGAGGCACAGAGATGACAAGGCTTTCAAAGGCCAGGCAGGAGGCAGCCCAGAGGCAAAATGAGTCCCTGAGCATCCTGAGCACCTGATCAGTGGCTCAGCCATGAGCTCAAGACACCCTTAAGAC
This sequence comes from Myrmophylax atrothorax, assembly GCA_026770055.1. NCBI lineage: Eukaryota > Metazoa > Chordata > Aves > Passeriformes > Thamnophilidae > Myrmophylax > Myrmophylax atrothorax. Next base: position 81,695,252 of record JAOXXN010000446.1, read on the forward strand.
TCTCATGCAGGTAGTAGAGCAGGAGCAGCACAAACATCAGTGGCTTGCTCATGGTATTGTGTTTCTTTTATCTTTCAAGCATAAGGGGAAAAAAGCAATACAGGAAAAAAAGGCAGATGATGTCCCCAAGCATGTGGTGAAGGGATTCTTTTCTGGAAAATGAGGATGTTCAGGAACCAGTTTGACCTTCTATGGGGCTGGAAAAGGTCAGTGTGACCCTGGGAGCACAGAAACCCTTCTGCACTCTAACAATCTAAGCAGCCCCCTACAAATCTTTTATGGACAGGCAGCCACACAAAGCAGTTTTAGCTTGTTCAGGCCTTTTAAATGGAAATAAATTCTTCAACTGCTCTTATCAATGACAGAACACTTACCAGCCTAAATGTCTCATAGATGTATAGCTTGTGTTAAATTGCCCTCTAGAGGAGACAACACAGAGGCAACAGAATGAAGAGCTGGAAAGCAATTTTAACAATTTTTTAAAGGCAGCAATACTACTACAGTAGTGCCATGCTTTTCTTTCAATAAATCAGGAGGGAAATCTCATTGTACAATCACCCTTTGTTCCATTTTGCTTCAAGCATAAAAATCATGTACTACGAAATAAATTTGTGTTGTAATTTGAAGATGAGGAGGCAGATCTTCATGCATCAAAGGTAGACTTCTGTTTTTCATACAGGGAGCTGAACTCTTCATTTGTAATTATCTTTAAGGAGAGCAGGATGAGTTTTTTGATTAGAAATGGATTGCTACTGATGAGAATCAACTCTGTTCCTTCACTCCCATTCAATTCCAAGATGACACTTTAAGCTTTATTTCTCATCATGCTTAATTGATAGGCGTTTGCAAAAAGAATCCCTAGAAAATAAAAATAATTGATTGTTGCAGCCTTTTGCTCTTGCAAAGGAATTTGTTAGATACATATAAGTTTTCCATTTTATGGAAATTTTTTTTTAAATTTGAAAAAATCACTATATCTCTTACCCAGACCTTTTTCACCCTTAGCAAGCCTTCTTACCATGTGAAAAAGAAACAAATAGCATTATGTATCTTAGGGGAAAGGGCCGTCTATTTTCATGAAAACCGATGAGTAGTAAATCAAAGAATTTTAGCCTTATATCACACTAGTGGAGTGAAAATGCAACACGTAAGAACAAGTATTTGGGTGAATGGAGGTAGGGAAAAAAAAAACCAAAGCAAACCAGAATTTAAAAGAGCAGGCATGAGGGAAAATTCATCCCTACTGAAACTTTATTGCTACGAATATATATAGAAGATGAATTTGGCTCCTTTTTTGCGGGGGAAACCACAAAGAGGTATATTATCACATAAGCTAAAACAACGCATTAGTCATGATTTGTTATATGTATTTTGGAAACTTGTTAATGCTTTAATGCAGTATTTTAGGGGAAGAGAAAAAAGAAAAAAAAAGAAAACAAACATTTCCAGTCCTACAGCAGCAAAAATATGCAAACTGTGGCTACTTTACCAAAAAAACAGTGGCAACATTTCTGTGGATTGCAAATGCCAAGACAAAAATGAGAGGAAGCTGGAGAACCTGAGGTCTCTGATATGATACAGCAACATGAGAAATACCCTGGATCACACTGATACCTTCCCCAGGCACCCCCTTACCCCTTTAATGGATGTTGCTGTCCCAAAGGCAGGGAAATCTGAGGCACTATGAATTAGCTTCCAAATTGCTGTAAGTTTCCATACTCAGGTGAGGTGATTCCTCTTTCAATGTACCTTAACGTAATGAGCCAAAAGTCTGATGTTCCAGGAAAAACATAATGAATGGATTGGATGTCCATTGTACAGGCAAGGGAAATCAACTGGAATTACACTGATCTAGATTTTATGAGTATCTTCTGTGTTGACCATTAAAAATGGAAGTTACAAGGTTAACTACAGTAATTATTTCCATGTGAACATACCAGTCAGCTCCCTCAGTATTCATGGATGCATCCCATCAGGGTCCTATGTATGTCCAGTTTGCTTTAGTATTTTCCAGCCTGATCATTATCCATCGAAGATAAGACCTCCTTGCTCCACACATTCGCCCTTATCTCTGCAGCCTGGGATTAGTTGCAGCTAAGTTATGCTGTCCCTTTATTTGGGAACAAAGACTTGTTTTAAATTGCCTCCCCCTCCCATCTATCTGAGGGGAAGAATATATCATCTTGAAATTTAAAACAATAGTTCTAAATATAACTCTAGAGCCCACAGTATATTCTGAAATAAATTTATTTCTGTAATTACTCCAGTCCTAAGATCCATGGTAATAAAGGGCAGTTGACATCTACATAACTACACCTAAGTATTTATAAATGCTTGAGAGAATATAAATAATATAGAAAGAGAAATGTAACAAGAAAGCAAGCCCATAAATCTAGTGCAGAAGACACATTATTCACATCACATCGTATTCTTATGATGCATGAGAATTGCATAATAGTTTGATGGGTGCATTTCTGGAATTGTATATAGTACATTTCTGCTGCCTCTACAGATTACAGATAGGGACAGTGTATTAGTATGGGGATGAGAAAAATGAGTTAAGGGATTCATTTTACAATGCGCTAAAATAGAAACATAATTCAAATCAATGTCAGCTACTGTAGAAAACGCATAGTAAAAGTGTTATCAGTTTAGGCTTACTCATGACTTTGCTCTAAAGCTTTCAAGTTTCCACACAGGCTGATTATGAGTAAGAAATTGTATCCCAAAAATGGAAGTGAGCTTTATTTGAGACCTTTCATCCAACCTTCTCCTTTTAGGAACACATTTGTTGGTGCCTACCATTCTGCAAAATGAGCACCCTTCAAAATCTTTCACAAGGTACTGTGGGAAAAAACATAGGTTCTTTCAATGGGCTTGAGTAGAAGCAGTTCTAGCACAGAAACTCATTGCCATCCTCCATATGCTCACCAGGTTTTCAGAGATCATTTGATGTATTAATATTTGACATTCTATAAATTCTCTGAATAAGTAACCAAAAGAGTGTCATTGCCTTCACAAAGTGTGAAAAAAGTGAAATTTTGGGAGAGAATGTGTGGCATCTTGAGTTATTGTAATGAGAGAGAACAGGCTCACTGACGTAGAAATTTGCAGAAAATGAGGCTTCAATAATTTCACTGTCTGTGATGGAGAATCTCATCCTGCACTTCTAGCTCCTGTCATTGTCTGTCAGCCTTGAAAATATAGATGTAAGAGGAACATCTGTCTGTTGGTGTAGCATCATGACCACAACAAGGTGATCAAAAAGCACAGCATCACTGAATGGGTGCCTTTGTGCCACCCATGCACATCTACCAGATTGGGTAGATGAGTTTAATTGCTGATCTGACTAGAAACTACCCCTACTGAAATGAAGCCTTAGCTGAGGCTTGCCCAAAGCACTGCTAGAGCTGATAAAGGAGCAGGGATGGGAACATGCACTGAGATAGCTGGAACAATAATGTCCTGCAATTAGAGTGTCTTTAGTTCACCATGAAACTGCAGGACTAATGTACACATCAAAAAACAACAGTTCTAAGCACTGAAGAGCTGCATTGCTCTCATTCAGGGACTATGGGTAGAAATTCTAATTCCTGAGCCGTGGAGTCTCCCACCAACAGCTGCTTCTCATTCTCTGGAAGAACTCTCTGAATTACGATTCCATAGGTCCTGCCTTGTGCTGAGCCCAGCACAAGAGTGAAGTTTGTCTGCTTGCTTGTAACAAATACCAGTTGCTGCACTAACCAGGCATGAAAATAATATACCTGTGAAAAGAAAATTACCTACTCAGATTAACAATTTGCCAGTCTTCTCCTGATATCCATTTAAGGATAATACTGCATTGAGAGGACACTCTTAGAGCAACACAAAATGCAAGCACATGAGAGATCAAGATCTGAGAGGTTTTCTACATATCATTCCTGGTTTTGCATGTTGGTCCAATCCAGGTAGACTGTTTATCAACAACATGATAGAATGTTTCTTGAAAGGGACAACTCACATTTGTTACTATGGTGCAGTGGGTCTGCTGCAAATCACGCAGACTAACAAACCAGCCAGCAGCAGTAGCTCATGTGTACTGAGCATTTTTAAATGGGCAGAGTAAATCTCTTGTCAGAGATGTCAGAGATAAAACACACTTCATCACCTTTCCCTTTCCCTGAGGGAAATCAGAAAGAGCAATACCAGAATATTCCTTTACAAAAAAGTCTCTGAAACAGATGTTGAAGGACTGATAACAGAAGATTATTGCAGAGCATTCTGTACACAGTCTACAGAATTGCATAAGAAACTAACACATTATAAGTCTGTGCATGCACTTAGCTCACACAGGATAAATGTGAATTACTAAATGCATTCTTGTCAGTTTTCACTCTTCTCAACTGTGTTCTTCCAGTGGCAGAAACATAAATACTATGCTATAGTCCACTGTGTTATGCCAATGCTACTGGTAATATACCCTTTGTTCTGTATCTTCATAGTAAAGTGTGAAAAGACCTTGAGACACTGAGATTTTTCCTCTAAGTCTGTACCACCTGTCAGTTGCAGGAAAACTGGGCTGCCCCCTTGCAGAGAGGTCTATTCCTCAAGTCTGACTGAAGGTCTATGGAGGTGGGCAGCGTAGCTGTCCTATTATCTCTAGAGTTGCTCTGCACTGATGACATCCAGAGCGCTGTGAGAAGCTCCCTGCACCTCAGACAGACCTTTCACAGCAAGAATAGTCTATTTATTTATGCTCTTTGTTATTTGCAACCAGTTTTGCCCAGGTTTGCACTTTTTAACAGAGAAACATAGGACTGTTTATAGCTTTGGGGTCTTCAGTGCCAGGCCAGTGGTCTGTCTCTTATCATCTCTCTTTGTTGTGTCCTGGTTTTCCCCTTCTCAAGGCCCATGCTGTTATTCCAGGACTGTTCTTCTCTGTGTCACTGTGTTAGAGCCATAAATATCTCATTCTACATAAAGAATAATTGCCTGTTGCAATATCTACACAGAACTATGATTGTACCATGCAAAGATAAGCAAAAGCAAAACAAATTAACTACAGACACCTGGTCAGGTAGAAAAACTGCTGTCATAGTTACACCAAGCGAAACTAAGCTACAGACAAGTCAAGAAAAGCTCATACAGAGCAAGCCTGACAAACCACAGCCATGCCGCTTTGCAGATTCAATACGAAGGTTATGGTCTGTTACTTGAGAACAACGTGCTGCAAGGACAAGACTCTCATTGCTAGACCTGTACATCCTAAATCCTGTTTTCCCCCCACCTCCTCTGAAAAAAATAAAAATCATCCTTCTCTAATAAGCAGATCAAGTCACCAGCATTTAACTTTTTTTCTGGAAGTAACACACTTGCTCCATGTCTGCTATCTTACCCAGCAACCCCTACCATGTAGAGAATGATTATGATGAGATCACCACCCATCTGCAGCCACACAGACGCTTCTGGGGCAAGCCAGTGCATCTCCACAAGGACTCCTTTCCTGAGAGGCAGAATGAAAGAAGAGGATCAGATCCTCATTCAGTATTACTCAGCAGAGCTTCACTGAGATTAATGACAATGAACTTATGACAGATGTGAGAACTATTAAAAACCCTTTTGTTCATTTACAGCAGAAATTTTTTACTTGCAATACCACCTTCTAAAAATTCACTATTTGAATTCTGTGAATCATATTTCAATTTACAGACAGATATAAAGGGCGGTTTTCTGGTCTCCTAGTCAATGCTCAGGAAGGGAATAAGCTTCTGCAGGATCACACAGTGCATTCATGCTCATTGCATACATATTTGCTGAGCCTCTGAGCATTTGAATTCCTTATGGGAACCCTCAGTGCCTCGTACAGATCTAAGGAAGAAAGGAAGGAGTGGAGGGGAGTTTTGAACAACACTATTCAACTAAGTTCTTTGACATTTGGGATTTCAAACCACAGGTTTTCTGTTTTGATTCAGGCATGTGAAAAGTCATTAAAAATGTTCAGCTAAAATGGCAAAATGTATGCAAACTTGTGACTGTTTCTGTCCTCAGATGACTCAACCCTTTCCTTTTCATAGTGTCCTGGTTACCGCTGTTTTGCCAAAGAAGAAATTAACCACTCAGATTAATAATTGTGTCATGTCTCGGCATGTTAATTAATAACTCTGAGCTGCTATTTCTTGCTCACTAGCCATCAAACTGCAGTGTTGGGTGTCTCAGTTTGCTTACCTTCAGAGCACCACATGAGGATGCTGTATGTACGTGGATCATACCCATGCATCTTAGAAGTCAATGTTTAAATATCCCATTGAACAACTTGATCTCTCATTAGAATAATGGTATAAAGGCCTCAGAATTGTACATTTTTGATGTTGAGACCAAATTATTTCAAGCTGTAGCCTCCCTCTTAAACTGCAGCTTTGCAAAGAGACTGTCAGACAAAGGCATGGCTTTGTTGTCATTGCAGCAATATATGACTTAGCAATTCCAGCATTTTCATATTTTTGATTCTGAACTGCTACTTTGGCAACCAAGCCTAATATTGTTACATTGGGGTCATGACAACTAAGGTACCAGAGTGAGTTTATCTCCGCACCCAGATATTAGGGGGATAGGGTGGAAAACGTGCCTTTCTCTGGGCAGTGAAATTTTGAACTGTTTTCTGTGGCAAGACTTCTACAAAAGAGGAGGGATAAATGTCCTTGCCCCCCTTTTCAGACCATATAGAAAAGGTTTGGATAGCAAATTTTTGAAGTAGAAGACTCCTTGTACAGAGATGAGGATTTGGAAGACTGTAAACCCTCTATGAATCTAAGAATGATGGTCTAAAAGAGTGACAGAGGAACAGAGTAAGGCTTAAAGTAGTAAGGCTTACCTGCCCCCCATCCACATGTTTTCACTTTAGATTAATAGCCACTAAAATGCCACTGACACATTCATACAGCTAATGGCAAGTGTAGAGAAGGCTACATTGCATGAACAAGCACCAGTGTTTGACTGTCTTCACTTGTGCTTCCTCCTGTCCACAGAGGAGATCTCCCCTCTGCAAATACATTCTGCCTCCTGGGACCTCAAGGGACATGGAATCAGAATGGGTTGGGTTGGAATGAACCTTAATAATCATATAGTCCCAAATTCCCTGTCATGGGCAGGGACACCTTTCACCAGACCAGGTTGCTCAGAGTCCCATCCAACCTGGCTTCAAACACTTCCAGGAATGGGGCATCCACAGTTTCTCTGGGGACAGGCTGATTTCTCTGCATGTGTAGCAATCCACTGGCTCTGGAGAAAACCTGGCAGATAGTGCTGGTTCTCTGGTAATTCTGGCTTGAGAAAGGACTTACCACTGATAAGTCAATAAAAACAGATTAAGATCCCTGCCATGGGAAACTTGCAGGCAAGGTTAAAAACTTAAATGAATTAATTAATAGGAGAACATTTTGGGGGATTTTGGCAAATGTTTTATTTTTCTCTCATGCAGAGTTGCCCGACCTTTCCAAGTGTATTTTCAGATTGCAATAAGGATATCTATTTTAAAAAGCTACAAACTGTAATGCATTTTAATATATGTTAATTTTTTATGAGATTGATAAATATTTCAGTTAAAATGCCTGGCATTTGAAACATAAGAGGCGATAAAAACAATGTACTAAAATCCCTCTGGCATTAAAAATTGTATTATCTGTGGATCTATTGAAGTTAATAGTTTTCACTGAGCAACAAATGAGAAAAAATTGCAGTTATACTTTTTTAGATCCAAAATTTTAATCTTTGCTATTTCTGATGGTAACAGAGGATGTCAGAAAGCCTGTATATGCACTTTGAATGTTTAATGTCCCATTATGAGCCACAAAATACTTTAATGATTAAATAAGACAAAAAAAATCACAGCAAGCTGGGCCTCTTCTATATCAGTTATTCTGAAGTAACTGCTAAAACTTCAAGGGTCTCTGACCTCAGACTGACAGCAGAATCTTACATAATCAAGCACTTCTTCCTTATCTTCTGAATAGGTAAAGCAAAAGTTACAATGGGCAATAACAGCAATTTAACTTCTTCTCCATATTCTTTGTACTGCTCTGGGTATCTGAGGAGCTGCATTTGTCTATAATCCCCATCAATAAACTCTAACATCGTCCAGGGGGGGATCTCAGGCAATAGTTTTATCCCATACTGCCTTCCCCACAGCCTTGTCATGGAGGAAAGACAGGAAGGACCTGTCTTCCACAGTGAATGCCAGCAACCAGCACAGGGGCTTTGTGAAGCAATAACCTAAAATGAGCTACATATACATCATATAGCACAAACTTAGATACTATATGAACATATTGTGTAGATAGATGTATATATGGCTTGGCTTCACAAACGAAGATTTGGGCAGGGCTCTCCCCACGTGGGTGTGCCCTTCCAGCCTGCGCAGTGGATGTTTTAGGTGAGGCAC
>JAOXXN010000446.1:81737111-81754611 GCA_026770055.1 Myrmophylax atrothorax
GAGTGTGGCGGGGAGGGGGGGAAGTCGGTCACTGGAGGAAGTTGTAGGACATCTGAACGCGCGGAGCACGTGTTTCCATCGGGCTCATGGCCGCCGCCGCCGTGGGTGGGTGCGGGCTGGGAAGAGCGCTTTGTTCCTCTCGCTTGCCCGGCCGGCACCAGAGTGGAGGCGGGAAGGGATCCCGGCCGCGCCCGGGGCCTGGAGAGGCGGCGTGTGCTGAGGGGCAGCGAGTTTGCAGCGGGAGGTGGAGGCGGCAGCGGGTGTCAGTGACGGTATCGCGGTGCGTGTGGCAGGTTTGCCTGTCCTTCCACCCCCGCTGTTGGCTTTTTGCTCCGTTTCTAACTTGTTCAGAGCCTCTTAGAGAGTGTGTTAGAGACACAGAGAGAGGGAGGTGAGTCAGAGTGTCTGGCTGGGTTGTGTAAAACCTGCAGTGAAAGCTACCCCACCCCCGCTAGACAGTGGTGTTAGGGCTTTCCTTTGTGTTAGTGCTTCTTTTGAGGAATTTCATGCGTCTTGCAAAACTGAAAAAAGCATCAGGGAAGTGATCTACGATTTTTTGGTGTTTTTTTTCGTTATTTTCAAAGAAGAGGGCAGTATGTTGCATGTATTGTCCCTTGAATTGTTCTGCCTAAAGATATATTTAGCTTAATTTTGATGCTTATTGCGTTTGAACAGATATCTGGAAACATGGCTACTGAGCATGTTAATGGGAATGGTACTGAAGAGCCCATGGATACTTCTGCTGCAGTTACCCATTCTGAGCATTTCCAGACATTGCTTGATGCTGGTTTACCACAGAAAGTTGCTGAAAAACTAGATGAAATTTACGTTGCAGGTAAGATATAAGACTTACAAAAGCACACGTACATTTTATTGGATTCTGCTGTCTTTGGGCCAAAATAGCAACTTTTTGTGGTTTCCAAAAGGATGGGAACTGCAGTTTTGCCAAAATCTATGGATGTTTTACTTTCAGTGCTTTATAATTTGTTGTAGTATTTTTCAGAGGAAAGTTTTGAGCCAGGCTACTTGGGATCAGGGATGGGAAGCAGTATGCAGATGCCCAGAGCAACAGCTGGAATAGGCAACAGATGATTTTTAGGAGGAGTAGGTGATGTGGTATAGGACTTGTAGGTAACTGTAAGCAACTATGGTATGCATCTTCTTATGTAAACAATACTTCATGGTAGGCTGTTTGGGCTCATGGATAGAAAGATTATTGTGTTGGTTTTCTCAGGTATGGCAATAGGTAACATTTTTTAAGCTTGATTTTTAGATCATGGTGGTAATTTTTAGTGCTGCAGTTTTTTTGTCTTTATAATCTTCTCAAAACTTAACCAAAGTATCATTACTAGACAAGCTAAGAAAGGCTTTGATAGGTTTTGATAGATTCTGCTGAATTCATCTTCAGGATATTGAAATTAAACTTGGCCTATATAACATTTGGGTTTCACAGAACCCAAATGAATATATAAATGCAGTAACTTTTACTCTGAATCTTAACTTTTATGTTTTTAATTAATAAAAGGTTTAATACACTTGAATGTTCAACTTCAGGAGAACCAAGCAGTTTGTTAGGTATAGTAACTTACTTTAATCAGTGATTGCTTTAGAGATCACTGAAATGTGTTAGATGTGTTAAATGTGGTTTTACAAAGATTACTGCCTAAATATACTTAGTAATTTTTTTCTTTTTTCTAGGGCTAGTTGCACATAGTGATCTAGATGAAAGAGCTATTGAAGCTTTAAAGGAATTCAATGAAGAAGGTGCACTGGCAGTGCTTCAGCAGTTTAAAGACAGTGATCTCTCACATGTTCAGGTAATGTTAAGCAATTTAGAATATAATTGTTAAGGGATAAACTAATGGTTTACTGTCAAGAGATTTGTTTAAATCTCTTCAGTGATCCATGCTTGAACGAAATGAACGCTTTACTAGTTCAAGGTAAAATGAGATTCAAGCTTGTCGTGTTTTCAGAACTGAAGATCGTGTCTTTTGCAGAACAAAAGTGCCTTTTTATGTGGAGTTATGAAGACATACAGGCAAAGGGAAAAACAGGGGACCAAGGTGGCAGATTCTAGCAAAGGACCAGATGAGGCAAAAATTAAGGTATGTACCTAAAAGTAAGTTATGAGGTCTACCTGTTTTTTATTTCCAAAGCTGTTGTGACAGATACCTTCATTGTTTTGTAACTGCTCTTTTCTTAAAAAGGCTATTATAGATTGTGTGTCATTATTGAAAACTGTCACTTGTATTTTTGTCTTGCGTTTTTCCTCTTCAAGTGGAAATTTAATATATTATTTATGCCTGGAACTGAATGTATATAAAAGTGAAAAGATTTCACAGTCTGCTGTATGTGTTGTTGAGACAGTTGCACTAGTTCCCAATTAAAAGTTTGTGGAAACCTGTCAGCATGGTTATTCTAGTTCAGAATGCATAAATTCAGCTACTGCTGCTTGGGTTTTTATGTGTTGGTTGTTTTTTATCTCCCTTTCAGTTCAGATATAAGGCAACTTCCCAATAGGGAGGATATACCACTTGTCTGAAAAAACAGATTGTAGTGGATTTAGGATTTAGCCCACTTCTTATCATGTAATCACTGTGCTCCTAAACACTACTCCAAACTGTCTTAATAAGGGATAAATTATTTCTTGGACCGTGTCTGCTGCTAGCAAGAGGCTCCTGTCTCAAGAATTAATCATACAACAATTTAGTTTAAAATTCTGTCATTCGCAACTATACTGAAGCTTAAGGGAGGAAAAACCATGTAAGCATGCCTAGGTGATGTCATAAAAAACCCAGACAATCTCTCTTCTTTAACATTTCACATGGAATATGTAAAATGAGCATGTTATAGTAAAAATAACTATGTACCTTGTAAAATTAGAAAATCCTTTTTTTCTCCTGGCTTTGAGGCTGGGGTGCAATTAATTGTAAATTCAGAAAAATTGGTGCAGTTTTTGTCACTGCCACAAAAAACAAGAATATTATGAGGACTTTGTTAATAACTTCAAATAGCATAGCTTTTACTGCTGATGGCTATAGCATTTAAAATAACTGCAGATCTGCAGTTGTGAAATTGCTAACTCTTGACTAATTGGGCTAGTTTAATGTACAGTTTCTTTGTGTGTAGAGTTGATTTGTCTTTGTACAAAATTATTAAGAAAGCCTTGCTTTCACAGGAGTTTCTCATAGGTTTGCATACTGGATTTCATCTAACATTTTAAATTGCTGGTATATCTGTAGCTGTATGTAGTGATTCTAGTGGGGGTTAGTTGTCCTGGGGTGCTGTATTTGCCCACAAGGAATTTAGAGGGGGGAGGATAGGAGAAAGGAAGTAGTACTACCACATCAGTGGTTGGGTACCTGAAGCAGTGTCTGTACAGTGTTCCAGGGGTGTAAGCACTTAAACATGTGTTCTTTAACCTCACACTTACGAGTAATCTCATCAAGTGAAGGAACTCTTGTGCATAAATGTGTGCAGGATTGGACATGCCAAAACAAGAAGTGGCTCAGACTAAGATCTTCCTAATTAAAGGGAAGCTCCCTATTCTATTACTTTTTTGGAGGGTGGCTTTTTTGTGTGTCAAGGGGTTGGGTTTTTTTGTTTGTTTGTGTTGTACATTTTTTTATAAAATTGAAGGAATTAGGAAAACTGTGTGTGAATCTCTAATTTTCTAGCAGTGTTTATTTACCTTGTAATTCTGTTGTTTTGCAAGTTTCATGTTGAAGAACTAGCTGTAGGTCTGTTTGCCTGTAGGAGCATCAAAGCAGTTCAGTTTAAAAGGAATTATAAGCATGTCTGTGAATTAAGTGCAGCTAAACTTGCTCAGTTTGTATGTGATTTTAAAGTTTTAAGTTTCTTCCTTGAAGGCGCTGTTGGAGAGAACCGGCTACACTCTTGATGTGACTACTGGACAGAGAAAGTATGGTGGGCCTCCTCCAGAGTCTATATATTCAGGACAACAGCCTTCTGTTGGGACAGAGGTAAGAAGATGTTTATGCAGATGTACTTTTACTCATTGGAAATACTGTTTTATAACCGACGGTCTGTATGTCTGTTGTAGATATTTGTGGGCAAGATTCCGAGAGACTTGTTTGAAGATGAGCTTGTTCCATTATTTGAGAAAGCTGGGCCTATATGGGATCTCCGCCTAATGATGGATCCACTAACTGGTCTAAATAGAGGATACGCTTTTGTCACTTTTTGTACTAAAGAGGCAGCTCAGGAAGCTGTTAAACTGGTAAGTTTTCTTGGGATTTTTTTCTTTTTTTAAGAACACTGGCTTAGAACCAGTTGTGTTGTTCCTAATGCTTAAATAGTTAAGGTGAACCTGTCATTATTAGGTCACTTATTAAATGTCCACTAAGTGCTCTTAAATGTATTTTCACGTTGCATATACATTTTTACTGAATGCATCTGCTGTGTTGTCTTGTTAGATGAGCCTTTATTATTAACCAGAGTTGTATTAGCAATAGTGACTTCTGAGTTGTCTGCATCTGGGTGAGTTTTGGAGGGCAGTGGTGTTGGGGCTGCTCTGGTACAAGGGCACAGCTGGTCAGGGTGCCTGTGACTCCTGATGTGCTTGTGCACCAGCAGGGGGCCCGCGCTGGAAAAGTGCTTTAAAGTCACTGAATTTCTTGTTACATCAGATGGGAAAAAGTCTCTAGAGCGTTGAAGGTCTGTTCTGTTTGGTGTAAGTGACTGGAAAAAGTCATAAATCCTGCCAACTTAGAAAGCATTTCCTCTGTTTTACACAGAGGTATGAAATAGTTTGATGTAGGAGACTCCTAATAAGTTTTTCAGGTTTTATGCACGAAGTACCCATCACTGAAAAAGAGGATGGGGAGAAACTCATCCCTGATCCTCACACCACGCCTTTGTTTTCCTGGTTACGTTAAATTGGAGTTTTTTGAGCTATTTACCTACATTGATAGGGCCAAAATCAGTGTGTGATAGGACTCTTAGGAGTGCTAACCATAGTAATTCTGAAGTGTACTCATACTCTATTGCTATAGTAAGGTTAATGTACATTATTTTGTAATCGGGTATATCTTAAACTAAGGTACCTAATGATTTATTAAAAGAAGTCAGTTGGTGGAGACAGACAAGCTGAAAATGGGAGTATGTTTTAAGAAAGTATACAAATGTCTGTGGAAGTGCAAGTACAAAAATAATCTGGTATATGCTGTTAAGATTATAAAATAAGAACAGTTGGTTGTTCTAGAGTACAGTCAGATACACTGGTAATAACCATGTAAGCTCTCAGAGGCACTTAGTGAATGAACAAAACAGAATTTTTCTTTACATGGCTGAATTTTGCTTAAAAGACAGCATGTTCTGAAAAGTCACTCAAGTCATGTTTCCCTAAAAGTAACATCAGATTCTAGGCTCAGTTTTCCACTAAATTATACAAGGAAGGAGGTACTTGGTATCCCTCCTTTTATGTTTAATCTTTGATATGCAGGTAGAAAGGGTGTTGTGTTCTGGTTTTCAGTTAAATAGCTGCTGAAGGTAATAGCTGGCAAGTGTTGCAATTGATGGGACAGTCTTTCAGCCTTTATGCTGAACTCTGTGAGAGCAGGGTTGGTTTTAAATCGGATCCTGTGAAATCAGTTTGGGTTTTTTTATGGTTTCAGGAATAGTTGACTGGCTAGTTTGGTGTAGTATAAGTTTCTTAAGTTGTCTAGAAGTGATTTGCAGGAGTATTAGCACACTGGGGCTGTTGAGCTCAGCTGAAAATTGTGGGTCTGTCACTTGTATTAGTTACACATGCAGTTGGGAGAGATTGCTGCAAGGCTGCTCAGGAATGCTGAACCCTTGGTTCTAGTCATTTTCATAATCTTACTATTTTAACAGATGTTCTTTTCGATACTCTCTGTAATCTTCCAATGTATATACAACTTATTTCCCAGCTTTCTGGACTCTGGGATAAGAGTTCTGTTATTTTCCATCTTCTTCCCAGAGGCATTTTTTTTTCCAGGGCTCTATGAAGTATAGAAAAAATGAGACTAAAAATCTCTGCATTGCCTGTAGGCTTTTGAGTAATAAGAGACTGCTATGTTTTTGTCAATACCCAATCTGCAGTGGAAAATAAACTGACTTGTCTTCATGCTCTTGGAGCTGGTGTAACATATATCACATACAATTTGTATTTGTGTGGCTGTTGTATGTGTCATCCACAGTCTTTATAACAACTTCATGTAAAACAGAACTTACATTTTTGGATACACATAGTGTTTACTTACTGTATTCATTAACCAGAAGAAATCTTGAAGTTTAATAGGTTGAAGTTTTGATTTTGTTTATGCATTTTAACCCACTTAAAATTAATTTCTGTTCATATCTGTAAATCTTCTCAATATCAGGTGATAATATGACTCCATTTTTGTCTCAAGCACAGCCAGAACTGTTGCGAACACCATGTAGGGAATTCTCCCCTTTTTATGTCCATTGCTTAATTCAGTGTGGTTAACCCTTGTGATTAAGTAGAAATGGCACCTCAAATGTTCACACAAGCACTCACCATCAAAGTATGGGGGGATGTTGGGGGTGTTTTAAATCTCAGTTAACATATTTACTTTGCTTTATACTGTTTAAGAATTACAGCTCCAGTTGTGTTCTTTTGCACACACATTCAATTCTCCCTTCTATTACATAAGTCATTAGATGAAAGTTTTTCAAAAGATTTCTACGTGAATGAGGTTACTGTAGAGATGTACAAGATAAATACTTTTTTGAGGTGAAGCTTGTAGGAAAACACACTGCAAACTGTAGTAGCATTCAGTGTATTTTTGACTAAGCAGGTGTAAGCTTGATCAAAGTGGGGCTACAGGTGAGTTATGCAAATGTGCCATTTAAACAGTCTGCCACCTCTGCATAGCAGTGCAGCTTGTCATTTGCTCCTGAAAACAGAATTGGTGGTGAAAGTTTAAGTGGATAAAGTAAGAAGACAGACCTTATGCACACTTTGATTTAAGTTCTTAGAGAAGTAAAAACTACCATATTGTCTAGAGGGTAACAATATCTGTTACTGACTTCGGGCATTGGTTCAGCAGTGACAGGAGGGGGGAGCAGTGTGCTGACATGGCTAATTTGGTGGCCTGACTATTCTGGCACTTTACCCAGATCATGATCTGGGCCTGTTTATATCTAATCTAAGTTTGCAGATGGTATGCAAACTGTTTACCTAAAAATCACCAATTGATGTTCAAGAGCACCTAGTTGAAGACTGTTTTCTTCGTGTTAAGAGGAACATGCAAAGAAAAGTATTAGTTAATGCATGAAATGCATGAAAAAACTACTAGAAACTACTGTAAGTGAAACTGCAGTATGGTAGGATATATTACTTACACTTTGTTACAAGAGTTGTATGAGAGACTCTTTTTGCATTAAATGTGTAGCCAAACTTTGGTTTTAGACTTCAGCAGAAACTATTGAATAGTATCTTCTATTATCCATATAGAATAGAGTATTTCATGTGGAAGGGACCTGCAAGGATCATGTAGTCCAACTGCTTGACCACTTCATGGCTGACCAAAAGTGTTGCCATCATGATCATCATCAAAGGCGTTGTTCAAATGCCTCTCCTAAAACACTGACAGCTTTGGGACATTGATCACCTCACTATGAAACCTGTTGTGGTGTTTGACCACCCTCTCAGTAAAAAGTTTTCTAATGTAAAGAAATGTTTCCCAATGCACACTTCAGTTAATGAAGGATTAGTTTCACAGACTAATAAACTGTTTTTTCAAAGGACTTTTTGTAAGTTACTGTAATCTGTCTCTTCATTAACATGTACAAGTCTGTTTATTAGCGGTGATAATATATATACAGACTTCCTATTCAGCAATTTTTCCTACTTTAAAATCAGCTGTTCCTTTGCCACATGGGCAACAAAGTTTGAAGGTTTTTGCTGTGTCCCGCTGTGTTTTGAGACATAATTGTGAAGATGTCACTCCAGGCCCTATCACATGTACAATTCTCCTTTTAGCTCAGTTTTTGTGCAGTTATCTAGTTTAGAAAATTTTCAGTAATGTAGATGTTTTTTGCACAAGACAAATACAGATAAACTGCTTCACCCAGATTTTATTGCACAAAAAGCATGTGGGGGGGCAGGATCGCTTGCTTATGCAGGGAGATTTACCACCAAATACAAAATGACTCATAGAACAAATAGCTTGATCAAATTTTAAAATATTGTCCTGCTACTTGTCAATATGATGTGGACCACAAAATACATTTTGTTAGCTAAAGAACTGTCCATTGCAGAGCTTCCAGTTGGAAAGGGGTTGATGTACCACCAGGTGACCTTTCTGCTGCTTACTTGGGTGATGCATGTCTGTGTCTGCATCCTCAGTGAAAGGCACTTGTTGTCAACAGATGTTCACAGGAATACTTTTTCTTATTCCTTAAAACTGCTGACTTGTTCAGGATACCTTCTAAATCTGTTACAGGAGAAGTATTTGAACAGAAGTTGTAGTATTTCAAGTCAGTAAAGGGTTGTGCTTGTTTTTGCATCCTTACATGTGTAATCTATATGCTTTGAAGAGTATCTGCCAGTTGCTTTTGCACATTTTTTGGAGAAGACCTGATCACAGCCCTCTTTCCTGTCTTAATATGGAACTTTAGAAGGGAATCCATCTTTAATTGTGACACGTCTTGTTTTACACACAGATCAAGAATTCATAGATGAAGTCCAGAGAGGAACTTGCCCTTTTTTCCTGCACTGGTGTGAAGGGAGAACCCTTCACCCTCATGACTTATACATAAGATTTACCTTTCATGGTTCTACATGAATAGTCTCTAAAGAAACAAGTATTAAGAGACTTGAACAAGAAGGGAAGAATAATTGTTGGCTGAAATTATGGCAAAATCTTAGAAAACATGGATATACTTCAGAATAGTTAAATATGCATTGTAAGAATGTGTTAAGCTGCAAAAATTTAATGTATTGCTCAATGCTGAGTTTTCAAAAGTTAAATATTTCATATGCTACTGTTGAAGTGGAACAAAAATTATCTGTAACTGATGATTGTCCAATTATTTTTTCTTGCAGTACAACAACCATGAAATTCGTTCTGGAAAACACATTGGTGTATGCATCTCTGTTGCCAATAATAGGCTTTTTGTTGGCTCCATTCCTAAAAGTAAAACCAAGGAGCAAATTGTTGAAGAATTCAGCAAAGTAACAGGTAAGTCAGTAACCATGTTTTGTAGAGATGGAATGATGTCAGATGTGATCAGTGAGGAGCTGTCTTGAGCATCTTTTGGCTTACAGTTGAGTGATGGTGAATCCAAACCCAAGACTGCTCAGCATTTGTTTCGACTTTTAGGTGTTGTGTTGTTTTTTCCTTTTTGTTAAACTCTGCTGAGGGCTGGAATATTTGTGATTACACTAAATGCGTGGCTGCAAGTTTTACCTAAAAAGTAAGCGTATAATGTTTAAAAAACATGCAAAGAAATTTTAATTCAAAGTTTAATAATTTCAATGCTAATGGATGTTTTAAAACTTCTCAAGGCAAAACTGTATTGAGTTGATGAGTGTAACTAATCCTTGTTTTAGTGATTTGATAAGGATCTCTTTTTAATAATGGCATATGAACTGGCCAAGGTAATGTTTGATAACTTTCTGTGTTACTGATACTTCAGGTTCTTTAGGGCAGTTGACTTTTTAGGTATAAATCCATGCAAGTTTTGTTTCTTGTTTAGACGTGCATGGAAAAAACATGCTGTTAAGTGGTGTGACTTAGGGGTTTAAGAGGAGAATTGACAAAGCACAACTTTTGGCTGTCCTTAACTCTTCTCCCCTCAGTAAGAGGAAGGATATTCTTCCATGGCTACTGAGCTTTCTTCACTTGATAAAACTAGAACCTAATTTGTGGTGGTCTAATAACTCTCTTTGAAAAGTTTAGTGTGTTCCTCCTTTTTTGGAGCCACTTGTCAGATGCACACTTGCCAGAAAGATAATGCCCACTTTATAATGCAAATTCATTTGTTGAAGGCATAACAAATCAATATTTTGTTTAATTTCAGAGGGTCTTACAGATGTCATATTGTATCACCAGCCTGATGACAAGAAAAAGAACCGGGGTTTCTGTTTCCTTGAATATGAAGATCACAAAACTGCTGCTCAGGCCAGACGTAGGTTAATGAGCGGCAAAGTGAAAGTCTGGGGAAATGTTGTTACAGTGGAATGGGCTGACCCTATAGAAGACCCAGATCCTGAAGTCATGGCAAAGGTAATAAAGCTGTAAGGGGACCATAGTGCATTTGAAGTGCTGCGTTCCAGATGAGATACTTCCTGACATTAGTCTAAGATTAAATAACATCCTTCAGCCTTCTTGACAGAGGTGTTGTTAGTGAGATGATAAAAACAAGAATATACTCTAGAAATTACGCGAATTTAGATACTCTTTATGGCCTTAATACTATTTTGTGCTCCCAAGGCTGAATAGTGAACGTAATTGTTGCCAAAACGACACACAGGGTGATGTATTAAATTTCTTAGCTGGAAGTGATGGTGGTGACTCCCAAGAGTTAAAGTGGTTTGGTAGTTTAGTAAATGGAGGGACAGAAATCTAGATATGATCACAGAACAAGCCTTAACTCTTTTTAAACTTGGATCTGTATCACTTCAGTGTTAGAACGTGTCAGTGTTCAAATGTACACAGAAGCATTTGCAACGTTGTCATTAGTAGTTATTTCTGAGAAGTTAGGCAGTTATTTTGTTTTTGGAACTCTGTAGTTAATTTGAAGGAGTTAATTTCTTAAAATACCTAGACTAGTAATATTTTGGATTTTGAATATTTAGGTGAAACTGAAGTCTGGACTGTTAACATTTCGAAGTTAGTTGTAGCAGTTGTTTTATATATGTGTGTGATATTTTGTCAGAAACAAATTACCTGAATTTTTTCCCCATCAGATATTGCCCAACCCTATCTTTTTCAGTTGTGTTGTGTAGCTGAGTTGTTTAATGGAAACTCCTAGCTAGCCCATATCCTTATCTCTTTCTCTTTGCTTGCTTTTCGTCTGTGCTTTTACTCTCATCTGAGGCACGTCACTTGCTGGAGTCCTACTTTGATGGACCTAGTAAGATAGCTTGGCTGGGATCTCCTCTTTGGTGAGCCATAAGGGAAAAGGGCTGGGGAGGGGGCTCATTTTAGGAAAAAAGCTGCTTTTGTAATACAGTTATTACAGAAGCTTTTGGACTATCCTGTCTGCAGACTTTATTTTTCTTGCCCAGCGTCATAGACTATCAGCAGCAGGGGAAGAGTCTTGCAGGTAAAATGTGTAGAAGGTGGCACTTCTAAATATGGCAGCCTGTATGTTCAGTTTCTTGGCTCAGAAGAGAAGAAACCTAATCCACCAAACTGTTTAAATAAATGAGCAGGAACTTCTGCTAACATAACTGAATAGATGAACAGGAAATGATAGGGAACATACTCAGGTGTCTTTTCTAAGTAAGTTTACAGATGAGGAGAGTGAAAGGCTAAAGAACTTAAAGCTTGATTCTGGTTTGCCCCATTTACTTCACAGTTTTTGAATGTATCAGTGCCTTGCATTGTTTTGTATTTGAAATGGGACATGAAGAGGGAAGAAACATGGAAATAAAGGGAAGAAATATGGAAAACGTAGAGAAAATCAACATGCATACTTCTTCCAGTGTCTTATGGTGAAGATAGGGCATGGTGCTTGGATTGAGGATGTATGGAGAAGCGAGACTATATGAATGAAAATACAGAAAAAGTCGAGAACATTTGACTTGTATCTGAAGGCAGAAGCTGAGATGAGCATTGGTGTCTGACCTTCCTCAGTGGCTCTGTCGCTTAGTTTATTCTTGCGACAAGGAAAGTCTCTACTCCCAGGCTTTCTTGTCCACCTACCGTAGATTTGGAGGAACTGATCACATCTGGCACTTCTCTAAGTGTTAGGTTTACTTTCTCTTGTTTATTGCTGCCTTTCTCCTAAGAGAAGGAGAAGCACAGCTGCTGCTGCAGTCAGTAGGATGTGAGCTGCAAGTTGGCTGTCATTGCTTATGACTACTGTTAGTCTGGAGCAAAGGGAAAGCTATTGACCCATGTCATCTTGCACATTGCTGTGGTAGAAGGCTCTGAAGGCAACTGTGACTTGAAAAAGTAGGGTTTTTTTGTAAGAATAACCATCTGGTCAACAGTTTTCTTGTCAAGACTGCAAGTCCATAGGAGCAAACTCTAAGCAAGACAGATTCACCTTTGAACAGTGTTCTGAATTTCACAGAAGCAGCATGTAATTTCATCAATATGTGGACATTACTAACTCAAATTTCTGAAATGTTTGCTTGAGTTGTTTTTCCTTTGTCCCCCAGACTTCTGATAAAATGTTGTAGAGAGTATTATATAGATGTATACTTAAAATTTTAATGGGCTGTTACCTTAACTATGAAGTAGGTTGAGCATGGTGAGGGATGGAGCTGGATTCTGAAGTTAGATTTACGTACTGCAGCAGATAAGTACTTGTACTGATAGATCAGAGTATAATTGGTCAAGGTATTGGCTTCTGGTCCAAAGTGAACGTTTTTCTGACTTTAGTGGCTGTGTTGATACCATAATCTCTCCTAAGTGTCATTTTGTTGCCTCTTATCCCTGTAGTCTAGATAAATTTATTAACATTTTACTTGATTTCTGTAGGATGGCTGAGGCTACAGAGGACCTTCCGGAGTGGCAGGTTAAGCAGCTAAATAAAGTCTTATGCTTGTGGCTGCCTGGCAGATTACAGGACAAGAGACAGGGCTAGTAACCCTTGGAGAATGTGGCCTGGAGTGTTTGTGCTGTTAGGTAAGAGAAGGAAAAGGAGCAGATCCCAGAAGTTTTGGGGGTAGTCTAATCTTAAGCAGTTTTAAATGTGAGTTCTGCCATTACAACAAAATGCTGGTGCTGGTTGTGTTGCTTGTTAGATGTATATGTGGATTCTTGGTATCTGTGAGGCTGAATAAAGAGGACTTTCTTTTTTTTTGGTGTGTGTCTTCCTTCCCTGCTTCTTTAGCTAGCAGTAAAAATGGGTTTGTTCATCTTCTCTCAACTGTGCTTTAAGCTGCCTAAGAGCTCTGATACCATATTTGACTTGTTCAGCTATACTTCTAATCAGTATGACCAAAGGTATTAAAAATTTCAACTGTTAAAGATTGATGGCTTTGTCTACATTGACAAAATTTAATTTAGTTGGTTTTTGTTTCTTTTAAAAACATTGTGTTAGTGCAACTTTTAACTAAAAAGTGATTTATCTGTCAAGTTTTTAATTGTCTGATGTTATATCAGTCATTATGGATTTATTAGTGGAGGGTAGTTAGGGTCCCTCACAAGATTCTAGTTTTCATCCTTGGCTAAACAAGAAAGATAAGGAACATTTGTTTAAAAGTTACTGGGTTTTAAAACCATTTATTATATCACAAAACTTCCTGTAATTCATTTCAATGGAATAAGGTTAAAGGAGCAATTAGGATATTTTACTAAAAATGGTTACTACGTATGGGGTGCAATAAATAAAGGTTGGTCTTACCATCAGGACATACGGAAGAAGCTTAGTATGTAATAGGAAGCAGCTTTCTGTGCAGAGGTGGCTGTAACTTTACCATCTCCTGAGAATCAGCAGGGATAAATATTGCCAAAGACCAGAGTTGATACACTGGGTTAGGTTTCTTCCAAACTCTGCATCCCATCCTAGTTCAACTAGTGAGTGAGACTGATTTATGGAAGTCTGTCTTGTTTTTTTATAACTTAATTACATAGTAATTCTTATAAAAAGGGTGTCTGGGTTTACTGAGTTCCTGTATGTGGTGGTAGTAGAGTGTAGATCTTCTTCAAAGATTGAAGCATGCATTCTTTGGTCCTTTTACACCTTGTGTTATTGTGCTGACTTTCAGAATTAGGAGCAGAAGGTCCGTGCTGCCATGTTACAGTGTTCAGTTTTTGTCATCAAAGC
Source organism: Myrmophylax atrothorax (assembly GCA_026770055.1). Taxonomy (NCBI): domain Eukaryota; kingdom Metazoa; phylum Chordata; class Aves; order Passeriformes; family Thamnophilidae; genus Myrmophylax; species Myrmophylax atrothorax. The sequence goes on from JAOXXN010000446.1 coordinate 81,751,068, forward strand.
AGTAGGAGCAAAGGGAATATGAGCAGAAGTTGCAGGATTTGCAGCTGATTGGCAGCTGCATTGTAGGCAGGTGAGAGTGTGAACATTCCTTGGCAGTAGGTGAACTAAGTGACTGTCAGAGCATGGTGGCAGCACCTGGAAGGAACTCTTCACAAGTTGAAGGGGCTTGTAAATGGTGAGAACTCACAGATGACATTGTGTAAACATGCGAATGTGGGCATGGACACAAGGATGAGTCTTTCAGTACTAACGGGTCACAAATAGGTGATTCCCGGCTTCCAGTGTGCATTGTCTGCTGTGTTGAATAAGGGTTTAGTTTAAGCCTTTGTCAGATTGCTCTGTATTTTCTTTTATCATATGCAGCTGGTGGTTGCTGAAACTCTATATTGATGATTAGTCACTGTCAGGCCGTTAACAGGGCATATATCAGTAGTTGAAAGATTGCCTGCCCTTCTGATTTTAGAAGCTACATAGCACTTTGTGTAGCTTAAGAGTGGTACTGAGTGCTCTAGCAAGCTGGGGGAGGGAATGGACTTCCAGAGTTACTTGGAGGTAACTGTTCCTCAAGGGAAGGGCACAGTTTGATCCAAGGGTGAATGGGCAGTGTCAACCATGGTATCCCCCTCTGTCTACATCTCTCTTTCAGTAGTGGCTTCAGGTCACTGAGTGCCCCTCAGGCAGGCACAGACCTGACACCAGGTATTTGCTGTAGCTGTAGCATAGGAACCACAAGTTAAGCAGCTTGAAAGCTGCAGGCCTGGCACCTCTGACTTAGATATACTACAGTGATGATTGTTCTGCAAATAACTGAGCAAAAATCTGTCTAAACAGTTAAATGTTTTGATAAATTAAATGTTTTGTGTGTAACCAATCTTGGTTACGCTCTTTCAAGTTTGAAAATGTTCTGAGTTGAAGATTACTGCTGCTAGGATCCTTTTAAACATTAACACAAATTGGATTAACTTTCAGGATACTAACACTTGTGTAATCGTGTTTGATAACAGATTCAGTATTTCTGTCAGGGAATTTTGGAGCTAACCCATCCTGTATGACTATTTAAATGTATATATTCATGTATATAAAATGCTGTACAGAAAATGTAACTATGTTTTCAGTACTACCAGTAGCAGTAACTTACAAAGCTTAATTTTGTGTTTTGAAATTAGATCATACTTGTAAGTACGTTTTTTCCCCCCTTTAGGTAAAAGTTTTGTTTGTGCGCAATCTTGCCAATACAGTAACAGAGGAGATACTAGAAAAGGCCTTCAGTCAATTTGGAAAGCTGGAGCGAGTGAAGAAGCTTAAAGACTATGCTTTCATTCATTTTGATGAACGGGATGGTGCTGTGAAGGTAAGTGAAGAGAGGACTGTAACTGTGTGTGTGTTGTAAGTAATGAATAAATACAGCATTTAGAAGCTGTGTGCTTCTTTGAACTTGAGGAAAAGCTTTGGAGAAATGGTAACACATTGTCACTGATAACTGTGTCCTCTTGGGGTGTCTCCTAGGATGATGCAGTTAATAGCTTGGAAAGTGGATCTTAGATGCAACTATCCTAAGTAATTCTGCTGATGGGGTTCTAACATAATCATGTGTTATATTGAAACTGAAGTGTCAGAAGTTGAATGATTCTTCTCACCAAATCGTTGGTAGAATCTAAAGCAGTTTCTCTAGGCCAGGTGATAAAATCCTAGGTAATATTTTTTAATTTTTTTTTTTTCCAGGAAACACTTTTTTTTTTTTTTTTGTCTTGAGAGGTGTTGGACAATTGAGTAGTTATCATTCCTGGATTCTGCTAGCCTGGTCTTGATGTAATCTGTTGCTTGGAAGGGAAAGTGTAATTCCCCTCCTGCCTGTAGTGTTACCTATTTTTTATGTTCTGTGGCAGGATGGAGGATAAAAGGCATTCATATGCCTTAAAGCAGGTGCTTAGGAAGATGATGGAAAGAGTCTTTGTAAGATATGTATCCTAGCAAGGCTTAGCTATGTAGAGCCCCTAACAATGGTAGAACCTTTAGGATTTCTCTGCTTGAAGTTAACTTCTAGCAATTACTGTGACCCATGGGAATTGTACATGGTGGGGAAGGGTAGGGGAGGATTTGGTGCTTTGCTGTTTGGCATTTTTGGTGGGGCGGGGGAGGTGAGGGGAAGGAAAGGGCAGGGAGGTTTGGTGATGGGTTTTTTATGTGGATTTGGGGAGGATTTGGTGGGGTTTGGGTTTGTTGTGTTGGTTTTGGGTTTTTTGTTCAGTTTTTTCTTTGGGGAGGTGTTTTGTATCGGGGTTTTTTTCCCACTTGTAGTTGGAATGACATTAAATTCTAATGTTTGGCTTATGGTTGAAAAAGGAAGTTATTTATTGCAGGTAAAATAAAGGAATAGAAGCATATACTGATCTTTAGCTTTAGTACTGTTTGCATGTGTGCTGACATTCGGAATTTATTTGTGTATTACAAAATCTTTACTTTCAGAGGACAGTCATATCACTTAATTGAAACAGCTTGCAAAGCTTTAAGTGTATTTACAGTTTTCTGTGGAAGATTTCTAAACTGAGAGCCAAGTTAAGAGGAAATGCATACCTCTGGAACCCATTATACTGTGCTGTCTGATCGTTTAATTTTTTTTTTAGCTTTATATTGTTATTTTAGCTCTGGGTAACAAATTTAAAAATGCGTACTCTAAAAGATAGAATAAAATTAATAGCTTTGAATATGCTTGGAAGTATATTTAAAGTCTGGTTAATTCCTTCAGGCAATGGAAGAAATGAATGGCAAGGATTTAGAGGGAGAAAACATTGAAATTGTTTTTGCTAAGCCACCAGATCAAAAAAGAAAAGAACGGAAAGCTCAGAGACAAGCGGCTAAAAATCAGATGTAAGTGTAAATGCATGCACTTATGTGTATTACTTCTGAAAGACGTATAACTCCTACCAAATTAGAACATCTGGGGTTTTTAGTAGGTATACTATAGTGTATACAGGTTTTCTGGCTTCTCTGAAAATGTTGGTTTCATTTTTGTTTGCATTTTACTTAAGATCTAGTAGTGGTGTTGGAGAGAATTCAGGTACTGCCTTGCTCTACTCATTGAGTGTGAGAGCGCTGGAGGAACTGTCTGAAGGTCATGAAACATACACACTTCTCACTTTTTATTCTCAACTTCCCTGTATTTCTGCACTGATGTGTCACGTGGATAAACTTAGCAATGTGTGTTTCTCTCAGCAGGCTCAAGTATTGATACAGGCCCCCTTTTAGTACAGTACCCACTGAAAGGAGAATCCTGGTATTCAGTCTTGTCACTTCCAGAAGATAGATCTGCCCACGAAGCTTATGAACTCGTACTGATAGAGATTTTGCAACAGTAAATGCTAAACATGTCAAAAAACCCCAAACATTTCTTGCTGGTGTGTTCTGCTTAATGTTCTCATGTGTTTTTCTCCTTGGTTATGTTATAGCTTTCTTAACCATATGCCCTCCCCCACCTTATTTCCAAAAATAACTACTGCAAGTGCTGTTGTGCAGCATCCAAGACGATGGAATAGTGAGGTTGCAA
>JAOXXN010000446.1:81759611-81773320 GCA_026770055.1 Myrmophylax atrothorax
TACTCTATTTCCCCAATGTGTTCAACAAAATCCTTAACATCTAGCATGGTATCTTAATAAAGAATAAAGTCGTTCTTTAAAAAATCTGCTTTAAGTAGATTTTTCCCCAAAGTTTTCTTAGTTAAGGATTCCAAAAGTGGTATTCACAAATTCTTGCATTTAATTCTTATTGCAGTGGTATAGATGAATACCATCATTGGTATCCTTAAGTTTTATTTCTGCTCATGAAGGTTAATCATGATTGTCTATATAGTAATCACTTACGAATTGTGTTCAGATACAGCAGTTTCAGGTGTAATCATCAGAGCTGGTTAGTCAGGCATTCCAGATAGTGGTTCTTTTCAGAACCTTTTTTAAAGGGTTGGTTAACTACCTCAGTAGCAGAGGATTGAACTATACCCTGTCTGTACTGTACATAGAAAATCTTTGTAGATAAAAGCAAGGCTTGTTTAATATGATATGAGGGTAAGATTATAATATACCAAATGTAACATTCTTAGTTGCCTTTAGTTCCAGAGGCTTTGTAAGACTTCCTCATGACCATCATAACAGGCCTTGCTTTTGTCGTATTTTGTGGCTGAAAAAGCAGCCTTGCTTCTTCAGATATTGTAGTTATTTGGATGTATAATAGTTTAGCAAGATGTTACTTTTGTAAGACATCAGATGTTCAAAAAAAGTGCATCAGCAACTTGTACTAAATACTGCAGTGTCCCTTTATAAAAGGTCAGACTAAAACTGACAACTGTACAGTGAAGCCTGACATTTGAAGTTTTTCATAAATCATAGAATAGTATATGGCTGTAGTTTAGCTTTTTAGGTAAAAGGTATGTTTTCATTAGTGCATTTCTTATTGCTGATCACTGTAAAAACATGTGGATCAGCCTTCCATTTCTTTTACGCAGATCATGATAACCTGTAGAGTAGAGTAGAGTACAATCATTTGTGCTATGTTTTTAATTTTCTAAAGCACCTTGATGACAGTGAGTGTTCAGTGGTGAAGCATCCTCTATTGAACCACCCTTAAAAAAAAAAGACAAAGTAAAAACAGAAGAACCTTGCCAAGTCCAGCTGCATATAGGTAAAAGATAGATAAAACTATGACTTACTTTGGACTTGGCATAAAGAGTTCCCTTAACCCCCTGCTCAAAGGGATACTGCAGTTATACTACATACCCATAGGCACCACAATGAAAATTGAAGCTTATACCTAATTAAGGTTTTATACACACCAGTTCCCCCAGTAAATGCAAATTTTAACAAAATTAGATATGTCATATGTTGAAAATGCTCATGGCAAACAATCATTTTGCATTCCTGCAAATAAAATTGTTTTATACTGTAAGCTGGAGGCGAGTGTAACTTATTTTTGTAATAAAGTTTTTATTTTTTTTATGTGTCATTAATATAAATGTGTGTTAGTACAGAGATCTTCTGGTTAAAAACTTAGAATCGCACACATTTCAGTATGTTTACTTGTATTTACATAATTTTTAGAATAGTGGTTGCCAATAGCCTGTATGTTTCACATTAATTGATTTTTTTTTGTTATCTTAATAAACCATTTTAGTATGTTGTATGTCAATTACTGGGATAGCTGGGACATAAAGTGTAATTTAAAATTGTCAAGTATTCATTGGAATATGTAAATGTGCCTTGCCAGTTTTGAACTTTAAGACAAAGTAAGTGAACAATGGTGAAATGAGTAGTCAGTGCGTAGAAGACGTTTGCTACCACGGTTTCAAATACTGCCCTTGCTAAAGGAAAGGTTTTTTCCTCAAATCTGAGCAAAAAGCTATACAGTTGCGTTAGCTTCTAAATTTTCAAATCTAGTGATAGTAATTAGACTTATGGAAAGTGAGTTTGCTAATTGTAGCCTTAAGTATAATTCTGAATTCCAATGTAATCCTTGGTGCTGGCAATCCCAGTGCCAAGGAGTTTAAATGCTCCCTTCAAAGAGGTTGCCATGCCTACTGGCACTTTTACTGTCATACGGTTTTATAAGGAACACTGTCAAGATGTGGAAACCAATTTTGAACTTGCTGTGAAGCAAAAACACTGGGGGCTCTAGGAAAAGGAAAGTCCTCAGATTTCTTAATCTTTAAATCTCTCCATTGCTGAAAAACTTTAAACACTTGTGGGCTCACAAGTGCTGGTGACTAGGTTTTAGTCTGGAAATGTGATGGGGGGATAATATGTTTTTGGAATTATAACAGTAGATGGAAGTGCGTAAAAACATTGCAACTAAGGCACTGCATGTGTTGAAATTATGGATTATATCCCTAATTTCAGCTCTAATAAAAGCAACAGGGGACTGTTAAAAAAACAAAAGGCAAAATTGACAGGAAAGTTTTTAATGGAATGCAAGCAATGGTGAGAGAGCAAAATACCGAGATCTTGACAGTGTTCCCTCTAATTATGAACTCAAGCCATTATAACTTTTACAATTAAATATGATTTGCACTGTTCTGATATTGGTGCAGTTTTTTAGAAAAATTTCCAGAAAACTAAATTGCATGTGGTGGTTAATATTGTGAAAGAAACTAAAATCAAAAAAAAATGTTATTTTCAAAGCTTTAAATTTGATTGTTTGAAGCAAAAACATTTAAGTGGAAATTCTGGTGAGAATGGGCAAGTGCATATATACAACATCATTTTGGTTGCACTTGGGTGTTGGTAAACTTGAAATGTTCTACAGCAATAATGCATCTCTTAGCAGGTGCTTTGGTGACAAATGAACATATGACACAGTTCTTTTTGGCATGTTGAAGGCAGGCGTTTGACTTAATGTATTGTGCTGCCTCTCTTCATTCTCATAGGAGGCTTTCTTTACTGAAACACCTACAAAGGTGCATAAGTAGCATAGTTCCACATTGGCTTGTAATGTATTCCTAAATTTGAAGTCTAGTTGAGTTTAATAAGAAACCGGAAACTGCTGCTGCTGCTTAACACTTCTGGTTTATAAACACTCCAATACACAGCTTTTTAAATTATACTCTTGTTTTAATCCTCGTTTTTGTTTGAAAGGTTTCATATAGGACATGCAACTGTACTTTTTTTTCTTGCCAGTTTTTAAAGAGGAGATTTGTTACGACCCAGAGCTTAAGTTTGTGTTTTTACTGTTGGAGGAAGGCTGTTATTACAGATACTAAGAGCAGTTTCTGAATTCCTGCGTTGTACAACTCTTATGTAAATACTGTCTTAAAATCTAAACTAAGAAATACTAATTCTGTTCTTGTTGAGGGTGGGGGGTATGACATAGTTTTAAACAAACTTCGCATCCTCTGAAGGCAGGATTCCCAACTTCAGGGTAGAAGTATTATATATAGCTGCAACTTTTTCAGAGGCTTAACTTTCCTGTTCAGCCTAGTGGTTATTTCCTTGCTTCCATACATCAGTGAGGGAGGACTTTTTTTTTAAGATGTCAAACTGAAAGGCAACATGGACATAAACATATGCAGCATTTTCTCAAAAGAATGTGTTCAAATTGATGCATTTCACAGAATTAAGACTGTTATTCCCTAACTTGCATTAGTGAAAACTTAGTGGAAAACGTTAATTATTTAAAAGGAAGTAGCAAGTTCTGAAATAGGCAGTGAGGCAGTAAACTTTGCAACACAGTGTTTGGACAACTACAGTGGGTAAAGTGCAAGTCTGTGTTCATGTCCTGAAGCGTATGAATCCTTATTTTGAACTGGCTATAACGGACTTAAGATTCTGTCTTTACCAAATGTCTTGTTGAATTAACTCCCGGTGGCACCAGTGCATGACATCACTTGGCTTGGGCTAGCTAATTGCCTTAGTAAAGCAGAGGAAATACCAGATTGTACTTTGCCATTTGCTCTGTCAGATGAAAATGGGATGTGACAACAGGAGAGGAAGTCAAGCAGAAGATTCCTTGATCCTTGAGACAGGTAGTGGCGGGAGAAGGAATAAGTTATGTCATTTTATAGCCATCTAATGCAAACAAACATAATGCTTCTTAGAAGCTCGGATACTAAAACTCTTTCAGGAGACTGATTTTCACATAATCATCTGGTCACACTTTGTAAGTATATAGTTACTTGTGTTACAAAATCCACGGGATGAAAGAATGGCTTTGCTTTGGTGCCCCTTTGCCTTGAGTGTTAAAAAAAAAATTGTTGAAAAGTGCCACTAAGACTAGCTTGTTAATTTACTTGCAGTTTGGAGAAGGGTGATTGTCTCGTGTAATTACACCTTTTTCTTGCCAGTATATAGTTTTTTCCCACAAAATACATATTTTTAAATGGCGAGCTCCTGAGCAAGATGCCGCCCTGCTGAGTTCATCTGGAAACTCTGAGTTATGTGATTATTTAAAACTATCTTCATGAAAGTGTCTTTAGATGGTCAGACTTCAGGTACCTCATAAAAGTTTTTTTTTAAAAGTAGGGGAAAAAAGCATCTATGAAGCTTAGAAAACACAGTCATAATGTGTAGGTAATAGGTAATTAAATGCAGCTTGGGTATTTAAAATTTGAATCACAACATTTGTTTCAGTTAAAATAGTTGTTCATTAAACTTAGTTCCTACTCCAAAGGCAACCCTTATATTCTAACAGTCATTGAAGTAAAACTTGGCATGTCAAAAATCTAGATTCCCCCTAGTCTGATACATTCGGCAGATTAATAGAGTAACAGTTCACCATTTCTGTTTGCACAGGAAGTGTGACAATGTACTTATTTTGGTCACTAACACGTAGAAAAAACATTGACTCTTACCACTTATTTTCTTTGCACTAAGGAGGTTATGAAATGCATTCTTAGTTTTCACAGCCAGTAGAATAGGTTATGCCATTTGACTGCACAGAAGATAATGGTAAGTAAAAATAGACTTTCTAGCACTTAAATGACTTGCAGTACCTAAAATCCAATTTCAGTAGACTATTTAATTGATTCCTGATCAGCAGTGATTAACCAAAGTCATACATTTTAACTCTTAATTTTAGTGTGTCCACTTCAATGCCAAGTGTAATCTGACATTGTTTAGTGTTAAATACTTCAGATCTAAAAATGTCTTAAATGCTCCATAGAGAATTCAATTACCTATTTTTAAACTGGTGGGTTATTATTCATAGTAGACACAGTCAATCACTGAAAGCCAGAAATGGAATGTATCAGATCCTGAGTTCCTGGTTCCAAGTGCAGTGCTTTCAGTATTATTCTGCCATCTAAAATAAGTTTTCAGGGGTTTTTTTTCTCTTTAGTGGGATGAAGAATATACCTAATTCTGTCAATTGTAAGTGGTTATTTAAAAACTGTATGACTAAATGTACTGATTTGGGGATTAAAAAGCTTCCTCTGTGAGAATTCAACAAAGGTAATTTTATAGATGTCCCATTAGGAAATCAGGGCTTTTCTTAAGGAGCAATTTCAGCATTCTTAAGAATGAAGCTGTATTACAGAACACTAGTGAGAGCTAGCCTAAAATAAATTATAATGGTTGTTATGCAGATGTGTATCACAACTGGAAGGTGATTTTTAATATTTATTATTACAGCATTTGAGATGACAGATAAAAATATGTAGTCCCTGCATCTGGAAAAGCTGAAGTGGCTATTAAAGGACTGTTCCAGTGTTGAATTGTGGTCAAAGGCTTCCTTTGGATATTGCAATGAAATGTTTTCTCTTTCAGTGCAAACAGTTGTTTTAACAAGCCAACCTGTTTCCAATCCACAATTTTCAACAGCATTTGAGTTTTGTATGTGTGCTTAAATTGATACTTTTAGCAGAAGACAAACCTTCAGTTACAGTCACTGGTGAATCTTTCACAAAGTGACCAGTGTTGTAACTGCCTTCAGGTAGTCTAGTGAAACTGTTCATATTTCCTACACTTTTACAGAAGTATGTTAGGTTACACTTGCTTCTGAATTAGTGGGATACTTAAGGGGTACTTTGGAGAAAACTGGCATATACTTTGTTAAAATGTCAGAATTGGCAGACAAAGAAATCTGCTGCAGGTTTCATGCTAACAGAAGACTAGGCTTGGATATAACGGGCTGGGAGGTCATAACTTCTCACTGGAAGATCTGACAGTACAAGCTTTAGGTGGCTTTAAGCATTAGCAGTGAGTACAATGGAAGCTGGGTTCATGTACTCGAGTAATCTCTGTTGCCTTGCTCCACTGTGTTTTCAAAATGCTAACACAACCTCTGGAAAAAAAAAGTCTCATCATGGGATTAACCTCCCAAGTAAGATCAGTCTTCCAATTCTGAAGGATCTGAAGGTCTTAAATCATTGAATTTAAAATCACATGTTGTGTTTGCATAGATCTTAAAATGGGAATGGTGTAATAAATGACACCACAGTTTTGTTTAATGTTACACTACCCTGAAGTTTGGTCTGTTGATGTTCTAAGCCATTCAGGTTATCATGGTCCTATCCAACAAAATGCTCTTAATATTCATGTCATGAACTGATCAGTGAGTCCTAGACCCAACAGTATTTTGAGGTAGTTGGTGTTTTCTTAGGTTAACTATTGAAATCAGTACAGGTTTCTACTAGAAAGAAGAGAGTTTTGTTTTCCTGATGGGAGTATCTAAACTTCCACAGTTTATTGCCTTATGTGTAACATTTCTAAAGGGTACAGTTTTCATTGAGTAGTAAGTGAGGAGCAATATACAGATGAATGGCAAAAAAGGATTGCTAACTAACCTTTTTGGCAAGTGAAACCTGCTACTATGTAATGCACTTTGAGGTGCATGAAGGTGTACTGGCCATGCAGGTACAGATGACATTGAGATATAGCAGGTAGTACTCACATCTATCTCAGCAAGGTTGGCTCAAAGTACCTTCAGAGTTGGCCTGTGCCAAAGCAGAGTATATGGTACCAAAATATGCTACAATGCTTTTGTAGTTTTAATGTAGAGCATAGGTAGATAATGATCAACTCTGATTTTTGTAGTCTCTTGAAAAGTAAGAGACAGTCGTGCATAATGTGCATTACACATTTCTACATCCTTGTGAAGCAACCTTTTTTACTTTATTATGAGAAGATTAAAACATGTAACATTCAAATTCCTTATACAGTTTGAAGACACACTACCACAGTAGCTTAGCAATTCTGGTTTTAAGTTCAGATGGCTGGGTGTAGTTAGAGCCTGGTAATCGAGGCATGTGTTTTAGAATCAAGGTGATTTTTTGACTGTAAAGAAAGGCCCTGTTATTAAACAGATTCAGTCTGTCTTAGAATCTCTGTAGATAGCAAAAAGGTATATAAGGGGCAGGGGGAGAGGGTACCAAAACAAAAAAAATCTCAACCCCCTTGTCCCCTTTAAGGTATTTAGGAAGAGGATTGAATATGCAACACTTTCTAAGGGAATGCAAGTTAAATAGGTGATAGGTGTTGAATTCTTAGGTGTGGGGCGGGTAAGATTAATGTGGTAATCTTGGAACTTCTGCCTCTCAACCACGTAGTAAAAATGATGCAGAGAGGTCTCAGTTTCCACAAATTGCCTAAAATTGTGGTTAATGTTCAGATGAAGAAAGAACAGACGTGTCTTGACTTGGACATTTTGAAGGGCTGAAAGTGTCCCTCTGAAAAGGAAAGCTTACAGGGTCTTCTGTGTCCTTCTGAAGCAGTGATGACAACCAGACAAGTTCCTCCTGAGAGAGTTTTATTTGTCTTGTATTTAACAGATTGACCAAGCTGTGATCACATCAAAAACGCTCCCCACCTGGGAAAGCTCTTAACAAAGCATGTTGTTTGCTCCTTAAGAAAGTGTAAGGTAATCAAATATATAATAAGATAGCCAGGGAAACAACCTGGCGAACCACGATGTAGAACTTCATTTAGCTGTGTTACAGCTTTGTAGGATAGGATCTTTCCTGCCTCTAAGTTGTCTGTCCTTTCCTGTGGAAAGTAGGTACACTATAAGCCAGGCACCATCAGGCAGCCACAGTACAATGTGAGGGGAATGTCAGGTGATGGATTTTGGCAAGATTGAAACATGAGGTCGAAAGCAGACACAGGGTCCTTTGATTACATGTCACAAGGTAAGGATATCCTATAGCAATATGATTATGGCTGTCATAATGATCAGGGCCACTTTATCTTGATACAAGTTTCAGAAGAAAATTGTATCCCTCTAAGGGACAAGGTTCTAAACACAACAAAATACAAAAAATGTGAAAAAACCCCACATGTTCAAAAGATGGTCCTTTTTTCCCTGTGTGGGTGAGTTCTTGCATCTTTTTTTAATGTTGTAATATTTGCCACTCACTGCTCTTAGTAATCCCTTAAAGGGTGGATAAAAGTAGGGTGGTTGGGCAAACTTCTTAAAAAGGCCTAATAATGCCCCATAATTGAGTGACGCTTGAGGGAATGCCGGAGTAAAGCTTGTGTGTAAAGTCTTGGTTTGAATGACTTGATGCAAGGCACAAAGTGAGAATAGGTGTTCCACTTGTAAAGCTGATGTGAATCAGTGCCAACTCAGTAGCCCCTTTGCAGATTTAAAATTCAAGATGGGCAAAAAGAGCTTCCAGGTACACCAGCATCTTGTACAGTCGCATTTGTTCAAAGTGTGTAATATAAGCCCAGCATCCTGGGAGAGAGAAGTGTCTTATCTTTTCTTGGGACTTGGCCAGGACTTGAATTCGTTAAAGACCTGGTGGTGCAAGGAGCCCATATAGGTGTACTCTACACTGAAGGGGATCATCTTATGCTCAGAAATTAATGCACTTAAAATTAACAGTATGTGCTTGGAAACAGACATCTGGGACCCCAAGACATGAAGACACAAGGACCAGTATGAGGGTTCTTGAACTGTTGTCTGAAGATGTTCTGTTTTCCTGAGTTTAGGCTACATGTCTTAATGTCAGAAAATAAACTTCCTTAATGAAGAAAAGGAATTTTATTGTAAGGCTACCAAATGTAAAAGCCTGTATTGGATTGGAAGTTAGGAGGAGGCTGAAGAAGTAAGGGTAGAATACACCTGGAAATTTTGGTTTACCAGCATGGTATCTACTTCCGAGTTAAGATAAATCTTTGTTCATTGGTGCTCAGGATATACAGAAGCATTTGTTTTCATGTATTTCAGTGGGGAAATGTCATTTTCTCTGCAGGTGTAAGCATGGTGAGAACAGCATTGCTGAACGCTCTGTGAGAGATGGCAATGTACCTAGCAGTAAAAGTAATTTAAAATGAACAGCTGATGGAGATAGGTGCATGTTCTAAGTTGTTGGTGAAAGTCAGGTGAGCAGCTTTCAGCTGAGACATCTTGGACTAAATGAACTAACTCCACATCTCCTCATTGCCAAGGCTGCTCCTCCAGACAATAGAATTTTTGGGGTTTGGTCCTTTCTTTTTGCCCTTGGGCTTTGGGGAAAGAGGGTCATTATGGTATGGGTTGCTTGACTTCTCCAGACCTAACAAAGGACTGAATGGGAAAGCAGAGGGGAGCACACAGCTGGGCAGTGGTCCAGGAAGACCCCAGATACATAGGCTTTTCAGAATGGAGGCTGACTGATACTCCAAGTTTCTTGACCGTAATTATCCCAGAAACACTGTATGTAGACAATACAACACACTATGGTGAAAGCTTAGTACTTGATCTGTAGTTTACCGTATCTAAGCTGAATGGTGATCGGTGGAGAATTTTCTACTTGTCCTAGATAAATAATGGCCAAAAGACTTTCATGTAGTCCTCTATGAACCTGAATGATACTCAAGAATCCTTTCTCTGTTTTATCTTCTAAAGCAAAATCTTACTTTCTTCAGGAAAAAAATAACTTCTTCCTTCTTGTCTCTGAACTGCAGTGCCCCCAATTTGAGGTCTATCTGCTGCATTCCAGTTCCGTGTGTTGTGTTAGGGGCAATCTTAGGATCTGTTGAAATCTCAAAGATCTCAGTCTTCACCTGTAACTTCTGGGGCAGTGGTGGTGAAAATACTACAAACTGGACCTACAGAGAATACCTCAAACTCAAGATTGGACTGGAACACTCAGCTTCTTAAGAGGAAGAAAATGTTATTCCTTACAATTCAGTATAAATGCTAATAAACTGATTTTCATTTTATGTAGTTTTAAATAGGTGTAAAAGAGGAAAAACTTAGTGTTTAATGTTTTAAGCAGTTTGTTTCTTTCTTAAAAAGATAAGTAGCTTATACAATAGCAAGTAATTAGTCACAAATCAGAAATTGATTTACTAAGTTTCAGAAAAGTAGTGAGTCATAATAATAATAATAATCCCCCATATGGTATCAGACCTTACTAGCTCCAATGCCTTTCCTTGCTAGAATACTAGTTACTTAAATAAAACAGATAATAAAAAGCAAAGCAAAACTTGAATGGAATTTTGCAGTACTCAGCAAAGTCTTCCAAATAGCCCTTGTTTCTTGATTTCACAGTTTGTACCTTTCCCAAACAGCTTGAAGTCCTCTTTTCTGCCTAAGCATGCACTCTGCCTCCCCAAAGGACACTTTGGGGAAACTGTTCAAGTGCCAAGTGTGTACCATAAGCAGGAAATGCATTTGCAGAACATGTGGAGGGATCTGTTCTTGCTGCCCTGGGAAGAGAGACCATGGTGTTCTGTCCTGCCAAGGTATGTCTGCTTATAGATCCACCAAGTGACTAGAAGCCCCTTTAATGCCAGCTGATGTGGTGTATAATACATCACATTTTTATATTAGATATACCAGAAAAAAAGAGGGTGGGGGAGGCAAAAAAGCTTTGGTGTACCTCCAGAACTTGGGCACCTGTCTCATAGATAGTATGGATCAGCTATGAACTGTAAGGACCTTGCAGAGTATGGGACTGAGCTTTACTTCTTAAATTCTTCCATTGAAACATTAATGTTCCTCTTATAGTGGAGCTTTACCATGGAGTTATATGCTCCAGTAACACCACAAAGTAAGACAGGAAAGCTGCCCATGTGCTTCCAAAAGCCTCAAGACTCAAACATAGTAAGAGGAATAGCCCTCTGTCCATCCTCTCAAAGTATCCCCTTGTGCATTCTGCCTGTTTGCACAGAATCAGATTTTTTGGCTTTTATCATATATTCAATATTTATGTCCTATTCATATTTATTTTTTCTTTAACCACTCTGAAAATACTTCTGGTTTTGCTGTACATCATTTAAATGAAGGAAAATGTCAAACTGATTCCATACCTCCTCAGCCAAAAAATGGTTAAACAAAACAGTATCGTGGATATACAACTGATTCTGTAACAGTTCCTGTGAAGTCTCTGATAAAAGACTTAAATAACTTCTTGAGGGTGACAATTAACATCGTTCAACTTTTACCTTATCCTGCTTTTACATACTTCATGTTGTCAGAGAAACTGATTGCTTAGACTAAAAATACCTATGGAATTCTGACCTAACAAAAACACTCAAGGCATTTACTGCTGTGTTCAGAGAAGGTAAAAGCACTGGGCTTCAAGATACCAGCTCACCAGTCACCAAAAGGCAGCCTTACAGATCTCATCACTGTGTTTGGGTATATATGGTTCTCTTCAGCACTTACTATAGACATGATAGTAAAACTTTTTTTGCTGGCACAACAGCAACTCAAAATGAGTCTTTTTTCCCCACTTTTAACGAGTTCTGCCTCTTGATTAGAACTTCCTGAGTATGGAAATGTTTTAGATTGGGATTTTCTTTTTCACTGTTTTAAGGTGGCAAATACTAATCCATCAGAAGTGAGAGTTGTATCCAAATGAGAAAAAAAGATCATAAATCTTCAAAAGCTAAAATGTGTTAAAATACTGTGAGGCAAAGCAAAGAAATAGTTAAGGAACAAATTAGGAAGGCACTAGTTCTACTAAGAACAATTTTGAGTTCTGTTAAGTTTTATTTCTCATGTTGCAGCCCGTCCCTGCTCCAGTGGTACATAACAAGGAGATAATAAAATTGAAAAAGGAGAGGGAGAGCAACAAAGATCATAAAAGGTACAAAAGTTGCTCTTATGTGAAAGACAATTCACTGGAGTGGGAATCTTAATTTTGGAAAATACAGTTTGCTCAGGTGGCCAAAGTATTTTGGTAAAACAATAAGCAGCTATTTTTCTGAGTAGGAAATGATTTTTCACCATCTCTAGTAACATGAATATTTGGAGAGCTGTATTTTCACTCACACAAGTGTAAGTGGTGGGTCTCCTTCCTGCATGATTTTTATGGATGTTGAAGTTCACGGCCATTCAAAAAGCAACTTGAAACTTAGGAAGTACATTTTTTTTTCAGGATATCCCCATGATTACAAATAAGAGTAAAAGAATGCTCAATGAAAGCATTATTGCTGTGCTTTTACAACTTTTTCTAGGTATATATCCCCTGATGGCCATCATCTCATCAGGATGCTCGCATCAACAGGATGCTCATCAACAGGATGCTCGCATAGCTAAGCCTTTGCTGATCCAATAAAGTTTATTCTCTGAATCCAGCATGTATCTATGATGAAAAACTTGAGACTAGCTTTAAATTTTCCAGGCCTAATCATAGTTATGAGACATAGGTGCTGCAACAGTTTGCAATGATTTAACAGAAACATGTCATCTTGCAAGGATTATCTTGATACTTTTTCAGCTGAAACAAAGGAACATGGTTCAAGTTCCTCCTCAAACTCCCTAATTTAAAATTTGCCCGAGTGACCAAGGCTGGTCAGTGGGAATTGAACTTCCTTTGAGATCTGACATAGCTATTTTCACCAAGTGTGCATCCAAGGCAGAGTATCCAGCTTAATTTTCATTTAGACTGAGCTCTTAATTATATGCTGTGGCATTGTTTTAAGTGTTTGCATTAGTACACTCCTTATTTCTTTCCCAAACTTTCTCTTAAAAATGCTTAACAAACACCCATGTCAGCATTTCCTCATTCCTCCTTGATCAACTAGGTTTTTCAAAGGAACTGCATGTTCCAGATCTTTGCCTTGCACATACAACCAATTCACGTAATGCTTAAGGTATGTACTCAGAGACTTTGTCTTTGTTTTTTTTTTTGCTCAGGCGAACTAAGATAAAATTTCTACAGACCATACCTTTGCCAAATGTTGCCACAAAACCTAATATTAATTTCTTTTAAGCATTTTCCCAATGTCTCTGTGTACATCTAGTTCCTCTCTTTATGCATACATACTCCTGCAGGCTGCTATTTCTTACTGTCTTGTAGTCACCTTCTGCACCCACTTCGCAACTTTCTGCTCTATTTTCCTTTAATGTCCCATAAATTGTAGTTTGACTGGACAAATTATTTTAATCTCCAGTATCTAAATTCTCTCTAGAATCTAGTCTGTGGAAGAATTTCATGGTAGTAATATGAAGAAAAGCTCTCTATATACTGGTGTTGCTCTGACCCTTTTTACTTTCTCCTTTTTAGAGTTATCAGTTCTTCAAGGCAAAACTGCCTCTAGAACATTGCCTTTTCCCAGTGAAATTCTAACACATTTTGTGCTACTTAGCACCTTTCTGGTTTGCCTGGTATCATTCCTGTTGGGCATACTAAACTGACAATCTGCAAACTGTTCACTTGGAAGTGGGTTCTTTTACTTGAATTTCTTTATCAGAACAATCTCTGTGTATTTGCAAGTCTTTATTTTGCCTGGTCTCAGTGAGTTCATGGTTTCGGTCCTAAACAGCCTGATAGGTACTTTTAGGTTTTCTAATTGAACTGTATTTAACAGTCTCAAAAAAACCCCAAAACCAAAAAACAAAACAAAACAAACAAACAAAAACTACAACAACAACAAAAAAAAAAAAGGAA
>JAOXXN010000446.1:81788454-81809960 GCA_026770055.1 Myrmophylax atrothorax
GCTCCAGCACCTCAATATCCTTTCTGAACTGAGGGGCCCAGAACTGAACACAACACTCAAGGTGTGGCCTCACCAACGCAGAGTACAGGGGAGGGATCACTGGATATGTATATAAATAAAAAATTGTTTGTTTGTTTTTGGTGCTCTGCTGACTGGTGCTGTCTTGCAGCAGCTTGCACACTCTGGGAATCAGTGGCATCAGTGGTACCAGGATGTGTCTCACTCAGAAGCCTGGGAAGTGTAATGTTTGCCAGAAGTGTGTGTTGCAAGATAAAATCACAGATTTATTGCTCGGGAAATAAAGTGCTATATCAGAGAAAAGCAGTGTTTTATGTGTGTTTCATTAATACACTGTATGAGAATTTGTAGTATGTTATTACCAGGTTAAAGTTTAAAGGCAAACATCCCCGAATTTGGATCACTTTAGGGGAATGAGAATTAATACTTAAAATCCAGTGAACTCTACTAAAATAGGTGGTTATACCTCTGTGCATTTTTGTTTGGTATTTGTTAAAGTATTCATACTGGTTATCTTTAAATATTTGTTTTAAGAATTTTTTTCAACTATGTGAGAAGAATAGAGCATAGTAATCCAAGTTTTTAGAGCTACTGGTCAGCCACTGGTCTGAGTCTACTGTTTTTGCTTTATGCTGTACAGTAGAAGTGTATAATATCTTGCTTATACCAACCTCATTTTAAATAGGAGAATGTAAAGTTTGAAAGAGTCGCTCTACACTTAGGGAATTTTTTTGGTCAGTGATGCTGTTGCAACTCCAGGTCTCTCAGATTGCATTAGAACTCAGTAATTACCACATTTTTGTAACACATTACTATGAAAACATTTTTATTTGATAGTGATTAAACCTAGTGTTTTCACATATGGAGCTGCTTCTATTTTAAATTCAAGTAATGCAAGAAAAGTTCAGGATTTTTGTTGAGTTGCAAACCATAGCTTTACATTTTTATTAGCTTGAACTTACTTTCTACATCTTTTTTTTATAGACTTAGCCAAATTTTGTAAGAAGAATTGACACACAGAAAAAACCCAACCACTTCAGTGTTTATATATGTTTTTCATTTATCAGTAGATCCTGTAAGATTTTTCATGCAATAGCAGTTGGGTGTATCTTTCTTGAGGCATTAGACTCTGTTTACAATTAAGAGTCAGCCTTTTTCTTTTATCACATTTCTCTGTTATATTGACAGTTGTGTTTTTAAGTTATTTCTAAAGTTCTGGAAAAATGCAGCCCATTTTTAAAATATTTCCAAGCAAGTTATGTGGAACTTCCACTATGTCACAAGAGATTTGAGATTTTACAAGTTCATGATTTTTTTTCCACCAGTCTTCTGATGATTAAAAGGAAGTGTTTGCAAACCAATGGCACGTTGTGAGGGTACGTGACTTAAAGTCGTGTCCAAGCAGAGTTAGCCAAGATTCTGGTCATCCAAGTGTCAATAAAATATCAGCTTCGTAGTCCAAATTACTTCATGTATCTTGTTGTCTGTCAAATACTAGTAATATCGTAATACCATTTGTTTGCTGATCCCTTGGCACTGCTAATCCCTTTGACAGTGCTAGCCATATTGCTTCTAAAATGTCAACTGCTGATCTTAAAACAAACCAAACTTTCCCCTACAGTATTCTTATCTGCATATGATTAGCTGTTGGAGGATGGTTGTGTTCCTTATGCCAGGCTGCTTTCTTTGAGGTGCTTTTTTCATGCAATTTGTTGCATAGTTTGACTGTCAGGTCACTAGTGTGTATACCTAGCAGTTAATCTTCAACACGGATTTGAAGGCTAACACTGCTTTACAAAACTGGATGCTGAATAATGTAAAATGATGTTTTATGCATTTTTTTTTTTATTTTTAAATGTCCTGTCGTTGCTTGTAGTAATTTTTTTTTAATACAAATAATATTTGTACTTCCTCAATATGCGCTCATTACCAAAGAATGTGTTGACTCTTGCATATGGTCATTAAGTAAAGCTGGATGTGACTTTTTTTGTTATGTCATTACTCAGCTATAACAGTGTTGCACTGCAGTTTTACCAATATCATTAGTCATACTCCAATGTTCATGTTAATTTCTGGTAGATTTTTGGTTTTTTCACTTGCATTTCGTGGAGTGCTGTTATCATAGTCTCTTTTTCCACTCCATTTAGTTGCCATTTCTGCATCTAAGACACAGTATATTTCCCATTTTCCTTCAGTTTCCCAAAAAAGTCATGAAGTTAGGTAATTTTCTTCCTGGATCAGATTTGAATTATTTTTGCCATGATTTTTCAATGAACATGCTTTATTGCAGCATATGGAAACTGGCAAAACAGGTAAAAAGTTTAGGTGATATTTTGACATAGTGATAATGGTCTTGAAAGGCTTACTGGAAATCTATTTAAATTCTTGTTTCCAAGCAGAAACCACTTAAATAATTTCAATTCAGTTTCCTTTATGCCATTGAATAAAGATACATTTATAGATGTAGAAACTAAGTTACATTTTGCTCAATCAAAATCATGTAGATAGTATATGAGAGCAGGAATTGGTATATCATTCCAATTTACTGACATATTTCTTAAGCCATTGTGTGCACAGATGTAGTGAGAATGCTATTCCCACTATTTTTTATTTTCCTTGAATAGAAGACTGCTTACCCTCTGGTAGCTTTCGTTTCAATTAATACTAGTTGAAGTATCACTGTCAGATGTTCTTATTCCTGCTTTTAATGGTGTCGTTGAATTTTATGTCTTTTAGAAATGTATTTTATTCTGTTTTCTTGCATGGGGTGCTTTACAACACTGCAGAAATATTACTGATGATGAGTCCTCAGTGGATGAACTGAGAGGCACACTGCGGTTTTTTGCATCTGTGTTAGTTCGGAGAATTCACAAGGTATGGCAACTTAAAGGTATTCGTGTTGGTTTTTCCATCAGAAATAATTGATATCCATCTGTAGTGAGTTCTTTAATTTTTTTAAAATACTGTGATTCCCAATTCAATCTTACAGCATGTGTACACAGCTTCTAACTACCTAAGTTAGAGCCTTGTGGTATCTGCTCCCTCCTTCTGGAGCTTATCCCATTCCTGGTTGTAAACCATCTCTGAAGATTTGTTGTTGGAAGTGTTCAACATGCAGTTGGATCAGCCTGTTCTAGTGAAGTATGTACCTGCCATGGCAGGGAGGTGCAATAAGTGATCTGTGAAGGTCCCTTGCAACCCAACCCATTCGCCAATTCTTGCAAATGGGTATATTTTTTACACCAGAGCAAACCATTTTCAAAACCTTGTGATGATTTGGCTGTCTTTTAGTGACTAAATCCAAGTGAACACAATTTTGAGAATTACTGAAAAAGAACTTTTAGAAAATGGTTAGCAGTGTACCTGTCTTATAGCTTCTGCTTGCTTGACTTATTAAAGTGCAAACAAGGTCTATACATTGTCTGTAAAGAGTAGACTGTAATTAGGTGAGAACATCTTACTGGAAGAATTAAAACAGATACCGTTCATATATTAATGCAATTCTTAAGAAACATCCTGAATACTAAAGATAAAAGGTTTTGTTGCTGTGTTTAATCTGTTAGCACATACATTCTCTTTTCTGGTAAAGTGCTTCAAGTCTGTTTTGCAGGAACTGCTTCTAACTTTCTGGCTGTTCTAAGCAGGAAGAGTTGCTAAAGACAGTTTCCAGAATTATTCAATGCTGGCCCCTTTGGTAGAGCATAATGTGTGTCTTTTTCCCCCCGCCTTAGTAACAGCAGTATTTCCTGAGCTACAAGTTGTACATGTACTCCGTCATGACTGATTAACAGCTTGATTCTCTCCTTGTTATTTATCAAATCCAGATGACTTTCTTGTTTACTCTAACTCGGGCATGTTGCTTTATGCAGTGAACATGGGGGAAGATTAGGAAATGTCCGTGTAGCAATACAGACATTGTATGGAGCTGTGGAAGTGCAGTAAATCTTTCAAAGTGAAAATTTAGACCAAGGTCTTAAAATTCAGTTTGGAGTTGTAGTACATGATGGTGTTTGTTGCTTTGTGAATCTGTTGTTGACTCAGAAAATTGTCATGTCTCCTCTACTGATCATGTAATAAGGTATTAGTTGTATCAGATCAGCTGTAGCATCTTTAAGTAGAGCATTGATTTAGCATATCTGCCTTTGACAGTAATGATTTAAATGTAGTATCTTCAATTCTATGTATATTGGTATTTTATATGTGCAACAAAACCTCAAGATGTGTGCAAGTATTAAGTACTGTCAGTGGTCCTACAAAATAAAGATAATCCCAGAAATGCATTGTTCTTTACAAATGTTTAGATTTAATTGTATGTGTTCTACAAAATAATATATTTTGTCTCTTTGTGTGAAGTGGTACAGATTCTTCAAGCAAAAAGATTCTCATAGTAACTTGTATTTTGGAATAAAATTGAAACCTGGCATGGTCAGCTGTGCAGGGGAGCATGGTGTCTCCTACTGTGCTGTATTTTTCCTGCTGCCTAAGTGTTTCTGTATATGCACACACCCACATACAGATTCAGACAGCCTCAATTAATAGTTGTGCTGCATATACTATGAAAAATGTTATGTGTAGAAATCAGAGTTGATATGTTGCATGCTGCAAATAAAGTACCAGCTTTGTGTCATTTCAGGATTCCTAGTTTAAAGCTTCAGCAGTTAGCACAAAAGGGTTATGGCAATGTTTTATAGCCTTTCAGCTCTGATACACTGTCCTCTATGACCTCATTTGAGGAGAAGTTCATCACCAGTTGCAAAATAAAATAGTCATGTACCTTGGCTAAGGAGCTGTACTTTGATGTGGATTTATTGCTGCATAGTTAAAGGCAATAGTTCTAGATAATATAGATGAAGTGTTTAAATCAAGGAAGAATTGTGTAAGAAAAAAGAGACTATTGTTCCTTTTTAAGGTTATATCTCTATAATTTTTTTTTGCCAAAGCATCTTCTGCTTTTGAATTGAGATGCAAAATTACAAATTGCTACAATGACAAGAATGCTGTTGTTTTCTGTTTAAAGGTACCTAGGTGGAATTTTTTGAAGCATGGTTGTTGAATGAAGTGACAAGCACTTTAGACCAGTCAGCTCTTAAGTGTCTCCTGAAATACTTGAAGTCTGGCTTTTCCTTGTTGTGGCCGTTTCTGCATCGGTTATGGGTTTTGAAGGGAAAGGAAAGGGTTTCCCTTCGTATGGTGTGTAGATAGCCCTGCATCTGACTGAAGGTTTTGTAAAAAGTTCCCAGTGTCTGCTGCAGTGTTAACAACAACTTGCGTGCTGTGCTCTTTGACTTCTGCAGACGTAAACACTGTCCTAGCCCGCCCTATGTTCCATAGGAAACTCCTGATTTATAGAAATTACTGTTGAAATGCGAGGCACAAAAGATGGAGTTTTCCATTGATAAGCAGAAGTTCCTCATTTCCTGCTTGTTAATAGGAGCTGACCTTACTTTTAGGCAGTTCTAATCAATTGTACTGGCTTGTCTGGGCTGGCCAGGTCAGGTCATAGCTGTGCACCTCAAATATTACAGGAGAGTGTGCAGGAATATGTATTATGCTCCTTGTATAACTGAATAAAAAAACAACTTTTCTCTCAGCTCTGATGGCCTTTGGAATTTCAGTCTTTCTTTGTCTGGCAAGAAACACTTTTGTGCTCCATCAAGGAGGGACGAATTCCATTAGGAAAGAAGCTTGTTCAAAGTGTTGGATTTTGAGCATTTACAAATATATGTTTTTGCATCCCTGAGACACATTTTGCTTAAAATAAAGAGCATGCGAGGTGTAAATCTGTTTCTAGATGAGTTTCTATGAAAAATACTGCAGCAGATTAAGAAAAATCCCTTGAGACTGTAGAGGCTGGGAACTCACTGGCTGCTGAGAGAAGCTCTGCTTTCTGCAAAGGACTGAATATGAACCATCAGTGGCAGCTGACCACACCAACATACTGGGCTGTAATAACAGGAGCAGAGACAGTCAGTCAAGGAAAATGATTACCTTACTTTACTTGATGCTCTTTGTATGGCATCCAGGATACTGATCCAGTTTGGGGCTCCTCTTACAAAGAGCGGAGCAGGTTCAACCAAGGGGCCACTGAGATGGTTGGGGCTGGAGGAGGTGACTATCTTCATCCCAGGAGGTTTTCAGCACTAGAATGGATACAGCCCTGAGCATCTAATCAAAGACTGTCTGGAACTAAGACATTTCAAGGTCCATTGGTGCCTGAATTGTTCTATAATTCTCCTTTCACTTTCATAGCCATCAAAGAATATGTAAATGTGAGACCCTAATACAGTCCTTGATTAAATCTCATGTGCTTTTGGTTTGGCTTGTGATCACATGGTATCATTTTTGGCAGTAATGCTCATCCTGACTCTGTAACTCAAATTTTCTTTTGGTTCTGCCATCACCTGAGGTGTCACATTTTTTCTGTGTGTGTATAAGAGGTTTTGCTTTGGTTTTAGTCCTTGTTTACATGAGTGCAGAGTGTTAAGGTACAGCAGTACTAGAAGCAGAGCACAGTTGTTGCTTTTGTTGGTGGTCAAATCTTCACACAGAACTAGGCTTTCTATACTGTGACTCAGAAATCTTGCTGCATTTCTGTATTGATTGCATGGAAAAATCGTAGTGGGAATGAGTTAACAATAAATACGTTAACAGTATCATTTTTGGCAGTTAATTCTGCGTGCTGTTGCATGCTTTGCCCAGAAGAATGGGCATACTGTCAGTTCATCTAGAAAATTAATGGATTGTTTCTTGATGATTCATTTTATGTTTAGAATGGGGACATAGGAGTGAAGTATGTTGATAATTTGATAATTATCTGTAAAAAAATTAAGGAAAAAATAAAATTGTTTTGGTTTTATTTAAAACTATTCTTTAGGTGGATATTCCGACTGTTATAACAAAGAAGATGCTCAAGGCAGCAATGAAACACATTGAAGTGATAGCCAAGGCCAGGCAAAAAGGTAAAGACTTACTGTGTTGTCAGTTTCAAAGAGCAAGTTTGAATGTTTCTTTATTTGTGTTTAAGTTTATATTGCTATGTCTTTTCATCCTTATGCCTTCTTTTTTAAAAAAAATAGTGATTGTTTTGCATTATTTTTCTGGTGGTTGCAGGGACAAATAGGGAGAAAATTGCAGTACATATTTGTAGTCTGTTTTGATTTTTATTTCCTCACATTAAAAAATACTAAATTTCTATCTGTATAGTGAACAGGAATGTGTTTTTTGTCTGTTCAGAGCAATCGAGATCCTTTACTAATGCTTCTTGAAGTTTTTCCTTTGTATGCCAGATGAGCAGTTACAGGTGAAAGGATTTCTACACCTGCACTGTGCTGTAAATAAGTCATAGGTAGAATGATTTCACATCTGCGTTAGTCAAGTTGATCAATATGTTGAAAAGTTAGGTTCATGTTTGTAAGCTATGGTGAGACTTTGACCACTACCATATTTAATTATTATCCCAGTAAAAGTATCTTCACAAGCCTAATGTAAAAATTACATTAAAACTGCACGTTGAAGGAGTATGTGGAAACACTTGTGTTGTTATCTTTATTTTTTTCACTGGCTCTGTTCCACAATGCTCTGTCTACTAAATGTGGTTTCATTCAACTTTTAAGCATAGATGTTTACTTTAACTGGAGTCATGAACTCTTCCTTCCCTCAAAACGTCTGCTTGATATGCATAAATATATGCCATTGGTCCTGTGAGCAGTGGGTGATGAGTAACATGAAAAATGAAGCATAGCATAATCACGTTGGATGTCATTCATGGCACAACAACAATTTCAAGATAGTAGATAATCTTGCAGTGCTCTTTATGCCAGATTTCATATTTCCTTTGACTTCTTCCAAGGAGTTGGAAATATTTGTCTTCAGCAGCAAAGAACTGCATTCTACATTAACAATATAGCCATAGGAAAAGACTTCGTTTCCTAAGGGCAGATATGTGAAGTAGCAGCTGAAAGTGAGTTCTTCAATAGTTATAAATGAGGAAGCATTCTGGATACCATGCAAACTGCAATTGTTTGTTGAAGAAATTCTTGTGTGAGATTTTATTTTTACATAGCTAGGCTTCAAAGTCTAAGCCAAGGTTCTTTCGTAAAGGTTCAGCATTTTATGCCTTTGGCAGTTGTATATGTATTAAATGTATTTATGTTTTAGCTCAAATGAAAAGCATTTGCCTTTTGTTTCACAGTAAGAAAAAGCTGAAGTAACTTGTGATACTGTTTTTTACTTTCAGTAAAAAATGCAGAATTTTTGCAGCAAGCTGCATTAGAAGAGTATGGACCAGAACTGCATGTTGCTTTAAGAAGCCGAAGAGATGAACTTAATTACTTAAGAAAACTTACTGAACTTCTTTTTCCTTACATTTTGCCCCCTAAGTCAACAGAGTGCAGGTATAGAAATTATTTAGAATTGTATTTTTTCAAGTATCTATATACTATGTAGTACAATAATTTTAGGAAGTGAAAGAGCGAACTCCAAAGTCATCCTCCTCAACCCCTCTTCTTATCCCTTTGTTTATGATTTTTTTAATTTGTCTTTAAGATAGCCTGCGTATGGTGTTATTAAAATCCTAAAACATTTCCCAGTAGTATATAACAGCATTGGAAACTTCACTTAGAAAATTATGTAATGTAGTATTCGTTTGGATTTTTATTTCCTATATTTTCTTTCCAGATCCCTGGCTCTTCTGATAAGAGAGATTCTGCCTGGTTCTGTTTTCCTTCCCTCAATGGATTTCTTAGCTGATCCTGTAAGACTTTGGAACACAAGAGTAACCTTAATTTATTTAATATGACTGTTTTCCTACTAAGTATGTTGTGGGTGAAGCAAATGATGCAGAATGACTTACTTGCTGTGCGTTTTGACTGGGTAAAAGAAAAAGGAATCTTGTGGCCGATTGTTTTGTTTGTTTGTTTAACTGGTTTGAGTGTTTAGCTTGCTGAACTGACTAAAGTAACAGTATAGGGGTAATCTCTTAAGAATGTATTTTTAATGATGGACTACAACTCCTGTCAAATGGGAGAATTCTGGGCTAGTGTAAACATTTTCAAATTGCTGCTTCCTATTGCTACGTTTTAAACAAGGACTCAAGTACTTGAACTCTACTTGTGTGGATCTTACAGCAGTCTAAGTAAAACAGCCTTTTTTCCAGCCATATTGAAATAAATGCTTTTTTTCTTAATTCTGTAAAAAAAGGGCATTTATTTGTAAAGATGGAAGACTCCCATCTTTGATTTTGTTTAAGGATGTATTTTAATGGGTGAAATTGCAATATTTATGCAGGCACCACCTAGGTGCAAACAGAAAGTACTATAGGTGTGGAAGTGTTAGTAGTTCATTAGATTTGTGCTTACAGTAAAAATACTTTGTAGAGCTTTCTTCCACTGGTAAAGAATGTTTCTGTGCAGGTCTCTTCTGAAATTCCCTGACTTGTAAAAGCTTGAAGAGACTGTTGAAGGTCAATTCTCAGACATGTGTTTCCATGCTTTGCTTTTTTAAAAGTATTAATATACTCACAGGTTTAAACTTCAGCATAATGGAGTATTGAAATTGTTTTAAACTATTTTGTTGAATTTCTTTAGTATTAATTTTGTTTTGTGTTTTTCTGCAGGACACTGTGAACCATTTGCTGCTGATATTCATTGATGATAGTCCAGTGAGTACTGACAAAATTAGAACAGTAGCAGTTGGTTCACCCATTAAGTTTTCTTAATAATTGTAATTTTATTTCTGCAGCCTGAGATAGCAACCGAGCCTACTTCTTCATTGGTTCCATTCCTTCAGAAATTTGCAGAGCCAAGAAATAAAAAACCATCTGTAAGCAAAGGCAACATTTATTTCCTTTCCTCTTTTGAATAAGTGTTTTGCTTTACCTGCTGTTTCTGTTCTACAACTCTTCGCATTATTTATGTGCTCACAGAAAGTTTGAAAATTGGCTGACTGCATTTTTAACCTACTCAGGTACTGAAACTGGAGCTAAAGGAGATCAGAGATCAGCAAGACCTTTTATTTCGGTTTATGAACTTCCTGAAACAGGAAGGAGCAGTACATGTGCTACAGTTCTGCCTGACTGTAGGTAAGATTACAAACGTGTGCTCAAGTTATTTGATTATCTTTAAGCATTTGCAGGTTGAAGTGAATATTCAAGTCTCAAAACTAGGCAGCATTGTTTAGCAAGAAATTACCTTTCAAGATCTGTGCTCACTTATGTCAATGTGTCCCAATTCTTCAGCATTAACGTTGGTGTGAACTGTAGGTCTTGAGTGTATTTCTGTTTATTGATAAAAGTTGTGCATTTTGAAATGGAATATTCTTGCAAGAAAAAAAATTCTGACCACTGATACACAGTACAGCTGCCTTGTTTTTTGCTATGTTGTTACTAAAGTATTTCTAAAATGAGCTTTCATCATTAAAAGCTTCTCATGTTCTTTTAGCTGTAAAACTGATTTCTATAAAGAACAGAAATGTAACATTAGTGTTGAAACATTCAGTAACCTTTACCTTGGTTGTGAGGTGTATGCTTGGTTTTGGCATTACACAGGCATTGTTTGAAAAGCTGTCTACTTTCCAATGATTGGGTTTTCTGTGAAGTTTTTATAAATTTGAGTGGTTTATTTCAAGTTTTTTAGTCAACAAGTAATTACTGTTTTAGCGAAGTGATGTTGCTCTTTGGATTTTGGTAACTAAGTATATTACATAAGACATAATGGATGTGCCTTTATATCCCAAGCCCATGCATACATTTGGAACATGTGAAATTAAATTAGACAGACCTAATCTTATAAAATACTGCAGAAATCGTTAATCACTGCAGAAGAGAAATACAAATAATCTTTGTGCTTCTTACGTGTTCGTAATCCTTTAGCAGGAAATTCACTCTGTTGTCCATGATCAGTCTATTTTTCTGGATAAAACTTGGCATTTTTTCCTTGTGAACTTCTCGTGCATTCTCATAGGTGGCAGATCTGTGTATTAGCTCATAAAACAAAAGAATGAGTTTTAGGGGTCTCCGCCTATGCTGTCCCAAATTGTCTACTGTAGGTGGGTTTTCACTTGGTAGAAATATTTTAGGTAAAAAGCACTTACTGAGGAAAATAATAAAAAAATCAAATAGGATTGTACAGTTATAAAAATATTATTGAAATTATTACAATGGATTTGGTCTTAGGAATGAAATAGGAGAATAAGCAGACGGGCAGATGATTGGTATAAAGGGCTATTGGGCCTCTGTGTCTGTGTGTGTTTAGCATGAACTGGAACTTATGCTAAAGAAAACTACAACTGGGTAATTTAGGAAGAAAAAAATCATTATTTTGATTCATTATTATGCCAGGAATGACTTAATGGATTTATACTTGCTGTGATAAGGAATAATTTGTTTTAATTGCATTATGTTTTTAGTACAAATTTTATTAACAAATCTGAATTACACTTAATAAGAAGGCAGCTACTTTATTACCTAAGACTTTGGGATATCTTATGTTTGTATTAACTTTAAAGTTTTACAAATTACTGTATCTGCTGGAAAATGACTTGATGTTATAGGATGCTTCAAGATGCTCTCTGTTTGCCAAGTTGACCAATATGCCTTTTCTTTCCTTTGCTTTGCAGAGGAATTCAATGACCGAATTTTGCGACCAGAACTATCAGATACTGAAAAGATGTCTCTTCATGAGGAAGTACAGAAAATTTACAAAACTTACTGTTTGGATGAAAGCATTGACAAAATTAGATTTGACCCTTTCATTGTGGAAGAGATTCAAAGAAGTAAGTTTAAATTTGAAAGGAATAATGTACACTGGAATTTAACAGCATTCTGTAGTAAAGACAAATTTAGCTATAATCCATCTCTTTTTTTGACAGTTTTTTTGCTATCTTGCTATATTGTACCTTGTTTTGTCAGTTTATTTCTATTTTTTATCTGTATAACTTAAAACAGCTTGCAAAGTAATCACAAGCTCAGACCAGAAAAAACTCCATGAACTTTTTATGTCTGTATGTATATCTCTATTCATACTTAATTTTTTTTTATAGTTGCTGAAGGTCCATCTATGGATGTTGTGAAACTTCAAACTATGCGGTGTCTTTTTGAAGCTTACGAGCACGTACTTTCTCTGCTTGAGAATGTTTTTACTCCTATGTTCTGTCACAGTGATGAGGTAAGTGTGAAAGATTTCTTGAAGAGTAGTCTTAAAAGCAAGATTGTATTTGTTTAGGATATGCTGCTTACAACAGTCATGTGTATGTGGGACTGAAAAATACGGCTTCATTTTCCACTTCAGTTAGCAAACCAGAGCTGGGCCGGTCTCAGTAGGAAAACTGAATTAATTCTAATTCAATACAACTTCACAGAACAACTTGTGTGATTATGATCAGCTTGCCTTTTTACTTCTGTTCTTGTTTCCTAAATTTTGCACTGTTTTTGCATAGTAACCTTTACCTTAATTAATCCGATGTTTTCTTTGATACCTTATTTGTTTGCTATAGTACTTCAGACACCTTTTAAGAGGAGCAGAGTCACCAACACGCAATTCAAAATTTAACAGGTAGGTGTGGTAGAGTTTTTAAATGTTTTTCTTTGGTTGTTAGTTAAAAGCATCAGAATATTAAACCATAGGAATTTTGCTACTGCCTGATATTATTTTGGCTAAATTTTTAGCTCAATTTTTTTGTTTTTAAATTAGCAAATGACATATTAAAGGGTCAAGCAATATTATACAAGGTGTCTCATTGCTTTGAAGTGTTTTACGTTAAATAATTAAAATGTGATTTAAACCTCAACATTTGAGAAGAGGGAAGGGAAAAATGAATTGTGCAGCAAGAATAAGATAACGGGGAAATATAGTGGTGATGTAATTGACCGTGTATATATAGTAGCATTTTAGTGGTGCAAAGCTGGGTCTTTTTGCATTTCAGATGTTACAGGGATAGGTACAGTGTACCCTGTGTCTGACTGACCTGGTCATGCAATGGGAATTGCTTCATGTGGTGACAAGGAGGATTTTGCCATTTCTTCCTGGTCAAATGTGTTTTTTATCCCCCAACTCCATTGCAGAAATATAGTGTCAGAAGCTTGTTTCTGGGCTTGGACTACATATTTACAGACCACTTTCATGCTCCTTAGAGCCTGTGGGGAAGAGCATCTCCTGTGGTGTGCATGGATGATCTCCCACTGTGGGGTTGGGCTGATAAACCTTGAGGTCTCATGATTTCTTGTCTTTCATTTTATGTTAGATGGCTTGGTCATAGACTAGCCCAACTGAACTGCTCTTATGGTCTAGCCAAAAGAATGAAAACTTTAGTGAGACAATCTTTAATTTGGATGGGCTTTCTTTATTAGTATGACCTAAGATCTGTGGTATAATGGAAAGTGCTAATGTTTATCATCTTAGATGGTAAACTCTTTTAGAGGAGTAACAGCAATGTATTTAGGCTTTTCTGCTTTCGTTAGAGATAGACCTAGCAGTAGCGCTCTTGTTTTGCAGCCTGCTGTGAGATACTGGGACATACCTTTCTTCCCTGCTCCTCTTCTTTAAAAATTACATGGTTGTTCTCTTTAATATATCTCCATGGGTGACATCTTTTATGTAGTCTTTATAGTTCTTGTAGGTCCAGGACTGGAGCTTTGCTGCAGTGCTTTCTCACATTGGTGCTGGCAAGCTTCTGTTTCTTAGCAAATAGGTGTGGAATGCAGGTAGACCAAACACCATTTCTTTCCCACAGGATATTCTTCTAGGAATACCTTAAAACACACTTACCTTCTGTTGAAAATGGCTGCAAGGTTTCATCTGGACCTTTTAAGCTACTGTCTGGTTTCTTTCCCCAAATTATTCATGTCAGGTGTTGGAAGTACGCTGTCATACACTTCTTAAATCTAGTTAAAGTATGAAAATTTAGGTGACATCCTTGGTGCTTTGCTTTTAAAAATTTAAAGGGTGAAATGACAGGCAGTCTCTACCTGGAGTTTTTGAAATACATCTCTGGCTGCAAAATAAGCAAATTTTGTTTGGGGACTGTTACAGCATTTTCTCAAACAGCATCCACAGCATTAGTGAAAATGTATCTGGTTTACATTTTGGAACAATCAGAATTCCTTCAGTATATATGCTGATTTGCAGTACAAGTTTGTATTCCTGAAGTGGTGCCTCAGTGATTATTTCCCTGAAGCAGAGATCCTATTTGCAAGTAGTTTGCCTGTTGTTTGGAGTTTCCCTCTGCAGAATTTGATACAAACAGTCACTGCCAAGGGAGGGTGAAATAAAGCTGCTTACAGAATTATTCCAGGTGTTACTTCTTATATTTTCTCCTGACTTCCCTTCCCTAATGTTCTAGCATTAGTTCCACTTGAAAGAAATTACATGCAAAGAGATGAGTTTTGTTTCCCATATCTTTGATACTTTGCTATGGGTACTGTGTGTATATTGCATAGATACTGCTGGTTGTAAAATCAGCTAGGAGCAGGTATGAAATCCCAGAGGAATGTGCATATGGGTAATGTGTTGAAACATTTCACTTACTGTAAGACAAGAAAATTACAGAGTTTCCAGACAATACAGGTGGGAAGGTAGGAAGATGTGACTATCTGTGTAATTTTTGCTTTGAATCACTTCTTTGATCTATACAAAATAATCATAGCTTTTTGCGCACAGATAGGACAAATAATGTGTGCTATGAAAACTGCCATGCCATAGATGGGAAGCCTCAAGTGTTTCTGCAGTGTAAAGAACTCACCTTGAGGATATTCTGACAACTTGATAACCAGCTGTGGTTGTCAACAGTTTTACCTTCATGACTTACATTTTCTAGCTAATGTTTAATGTGTGTGGCCAGTGATAACTGATGCTCTGAGGTCCAATTCTGTCACCTAATGTTGGATAGCGTGGAAGAGATGACAAGTATTCCCTCTTCTCCTCTCGCAGTCATGTATTTTATAATACATTACTAAATTACTTAAAGGTATTCTGTATTGGAAGTGCAACAAAGAAAGAAAAGCTGTCATGTAGTATAAAGGCACAGATTTCTAGATAGCTATGTATCTATCTTGATTTTCTACATGCCACGACCACAAATAGAAGTAGATGCATCCTGATTCCTCATCATTGGGATAGCAATGAAATTAAAGCATTTTTTAAGTTAAAGAACCAAATAGAAAAGATACTAACAATTTCAGGGAGTGGTTAGGAGTAAAACTCATGGAATTAAATCTGTGAACAGTTCTATGCAATGTAAAAGTCACCGTAATTTCTAACCTGATAGGTTATGTTTCCAGTTTTGCAGCTAACATGGCTAAAGACAGTGTAAGATATCTTACACTCAGACCCCTTTGTAAAACAAGATTGGAAATTTTAGTGTTTTAATCCCATAGCAGTTTGTCCAGAATTCAGTAGCTCCGGAGAATTAAAATCTTGTGTATGGTGATAATGTTAATAATTAATTTTAACATCTTGGTTGGAATTACTGGGTTGGTGTCTGAGGCAATGGTTCTATGTACCAGTTTATGTAGAATGTCAAAAATACATGACAGTTCTTAAAGTCTATGCAAGTTTTTAATAGTGGCTTTTACTATATCTAATACAAAGGGGGGAAGGGGACGTGTCTTATTACAAAAAGTAAGTCCACAGCCTTTTCATTTTATTGGTCAAATTAACTAGATTCCTACCTGACTTCTGAACTTTAGTTATAGAAAAAGTTAGCTGCCTGTTTGGCATTACAGAGAACTCTAAAAATTAAATTGCTCTCTATAGATTTACTGTTGCTTGTGCTCCATGTCAGTGAAGACCTGAAATATTCAGTAACTGAGGTTTTAAATTCAAAGGCCAAGCATATGGTGATGAAATGTGCAAGTACTGTTCAGCTTTCACTTTCATAGGATTTTAGGTCTGAAACTCCTAATTGTATCACCTTTTTTGTTAACCCGTGGTTGATGGTCAAAGCCGGTTCAGTTTTGTTGAGATAGGTCTGTCAAGTTTGGTTTGGTTTTTTGTTGGCTTGTTTTTTGATTTAAACATTATTTTCTGCTGGGCTCTGGAGGTAATTTATGTGCCTGTTGTTGCAGAAGTAGCCTGAGTTTGGATGACATACGGTAAGTCTATCTAACACTCAATGTATGTGTGTTAGTTACACTGCATCTCTCATGACTTCATCGCACAGCCTTTGTAACAGTAGTTAACTGTCCGTTTTATTTTTTAAAAACATGTGAATGTCTTCTCTGGACTACAGTACATTTCTCCTCACAATAAGCTTTACTCCCCATGTCCTCTTGACAAGTGTGTAGAAATTGCTTAATTACTAATTTCACAAGTTTGCAATACGTGTGAACATTGTTTGCTATTAACAGTTTGTCTGTTGTCATGTGTTTTGAAATATATTTGCAGAACTTGAAGCCTTTTTTTTTGACCTGTGACTGCTGGCTGCCCCAAAGTTTCCTTTACTCCATGTTGTATTTCCTGATCCTGTTTGATGTTTTGTCCATTTAAGTGCTTGTTTTATCTTGCACACCTGTATTCAGGGTGATCATTGTCTTAATGCTGCATGCATGTGTAACCATTTAATGATTAGTATCAAGCAGTCAAAACCAAGGGCTCCCCAAATTAGGTCTCTTTTCAGTTTCTCTTGTGACTGCTACAGGTTTCATTATAACATATGCTATTTTTTATAATTTGCTGTAGGTAGTCTGTGACCACTCATTAGTGCCTTAATAGCTGTTCAGTGGGTTTTTTCTCATTATTAGTTCCTCTTTAAATACATGCTATCCAAACTCAGAAAAAATCTTTTTTTCATGGATTTTTCCTTAGAATTCATGAGAGCATCAGTATGACATAAATTTCCCTTGAGACTAGTATGAGTAGTGTTTCTACTTCATTTTTCAGGTTAGGAATCGGGGTAATTAGATGCTTCTATATTCAGTGTGTTGAGCTAAAACTTGCTAGATTGTTGAGTAATAAGGAGTATTTGAGATATAAATGCAGCTCATTAATTTTCAAGTGTGACAATATATGTTTAGCATTTCTCCTGATTCTACTGATTGGGTGTAGGGATTTTTTACCAGCCAAAAAGAAATGGTACTCTGACTTCACATGCATGTTAATATCTAGCTTTTTGGTGTATACAACTGGTCTGGTACTTCTTGACCCAAAGAGACTCACAGTAGTCTTTTTCAGCTGCATAGCTCTGGCTCATCACTTGCTTAGATCTGTTCAGTGCACTGAGTGAGGCAGGAATCCTGTGGGAAAATGATTTTACAACCATCCATGATTAAAGAATGTCACATTGCACAGTGGCACTACTGCAATATTTGGTCTGCAATTCCCAGTTACACAGTGAACAATAATTTTAATTTTTTTAAGGTTAAGTATGTGTGACTCCTGGAATGTTTTAAAAAAAATGTGTTCCAACCTCTTCTCACATCATTCATCAGGAATGTTGGAATCTATATGACAGAGTTGATTAGTCTTGAAAAATCTGGTCTCTGTT
This sequence comes from Myrmophylax atrothorax, assembly GCA_026770055.1. Classification (NCBI taxonomy): domain Eukaryota; kingdom Metazoa; phylum Chordata; class Aves; order Passeriformes; family Thamnophilidae; genus Myrmophylax; species Myrmophylax atrothorax. The sequence goes on from JAOXXN010000446.1 coordinate 81,805,948, forward strand.
CTAAACTGGCTACCTCCTGTCCTGTTTGGTCTGTCATGTCTTGAACATGCCCCTATCCTAGTTCCATCTCTTTCCTCCTATCTAGTGTCAAGTTCTTTCTCCTGCTTCTGCTTAACTAATGAATCTATTAAATTTTCATCCTGATATCTTTTTTTAATATTTTTTTTCTTTCTCCATTTCTTAAAAATGTCAGTCATCCTGTTTCTGGCCATCTCTGCTAACACCCACAGGTTTTTTGCCATGCTCTTCTAATATGATTTGTGCTGTGTGCTTGCTGAAGGACTTTTGCTAAACCAGTTCTATGTTGTCTCCATATATTGTGGTGAATGTCCATGCACCCTCTTCCTCACCAGTGTTTGTTCTGAATTTGTCTCTTCCTGTGAAGAGAATCCCATCTTAGTTGGTCATGTTATACTTGTCCAGTTCACTGATTGCTCTTTATTTAGTCAGTGTCACCTTTGGCCTCAGCACTGGGGCTGGAGGTCTTGGTTCCCAGCTGTCAGGCTGAATCCTGGCTCCATACAGCTCAGCACAGGCACTCAGTATACTGCCTTCAGCTGGAGCATGATCAGAGTGGGAAAGAACTGGTTTGAGCCTAGGGTACTCCTATCGAGTCACTGAACTTGTGCAAATTAATGTTTTTGCTGAAGTTCTTCAGAATTGCACAAGTTTTCACAGGAATGATCAAAACTTCCAGCAAGAGTCAAATTAGAGGTCTGAAGTATTAACCTTCCAGAAAAGCTAGTTTTGTCTGATTAAGGTTTGTATTTTCTAGTCCAGTGTTGAAGCACTTGAACAAGATTCAGGAAAGTCCCCAATGGGACACAGTTCAGTTCAGCACAATAACGTGTAGTAGAAGGTCTTTAAAAATTGAGTAAAATTGTTCAAGCGTGGATTTACACTTACAAACAGCCAAGGAAATTTATCTTTGCATAGCAGAGATAAGTAAGATAGATGGTGCCAGACTGCTTTGGAGCTGATGATAATATGAGATAGAAAAAGCGAAATATTTGGAAATTACGCAATTTTAGTCATGTACACAGTCTGTGTAAAATTGTAAACAGGAAGATCATTAGTAACACACACATGTGTTTGGGGTCAGCAGTTTGTCTTGGCTTCATGGTGATGAAGGTGCTTTATCTCTGATCACTGCTGTTCTGTTGGTACTACTGTGCAGTAGTCAAAGATTTTTTTGTTTTAAAGGAAAAAGAAACAGGATTTTTTTTGTTCTCTAAAGTAGTAATTATGCTTTCAATATCGATCTATAAATTTCTTTTGAGTCTTTGATTCTGCAGTCCACTCTATTGATTTTTAACTTGCCTGTCAACCGTATATGTTGAATCACCATAAGCAACCTCAGGCTGATTCCATATTCAACAGGAACATTTTTCTTTCCAGAATTACTAGCATTTCTACACAAGAAATAATCTTTGGTGTCAGGACCTGTGTAATGGCATAAGAATGCTACCAAGTCTGTTTTCTCAGCATGGAGTGTGCTTCCTGCCCAAGTACCTTTCTTTTTCTGTACCTTGTTTGTTGCTTTTTGGATGCTTTGTCATAAGTGGCAAGACTTTAAAAAGTTTTCATCTTTCAGTCAGACTGAAAGATCTTCAAGCCAAGATTCTTCAGTTGCATCTGTTTTCTCTCATGCTCAATCTTGCTTCTTGCACATTCTTTTTGTCTGTCCTTACTGCTTAAAAATTGAGATCGTATCTTGAATGATACATGCTTGTAAAATTCCATTGAGAAAATTCATCTACCTGCAGTATTTGAAGTACTTGGCAGGAATGGATAAATATTTAAATATGAGCATATGGAAAAGGACAGAGTTAATGACCTTCTTGATGTGCATGTCTACAGTTTCTGCTGTCAAAACAAAGTTGTTTTACCTAGCTAATTGTTTATTCTGTGTCCTGCATTACTAGGATACTATTCTAAGAGTTTACTTGTGGTTAAATATGTGGAAATCGCGTATCTTCTAGAAGTGTAATTAAGAAATTTTGCTGATTGATCAGAGAACAGAATTACCATAAATGAATTTTAATCTAAGTGGAACTGTAAATAGATTGGCTACTTGTTTATAGACTTGTTTCTCTTATCTGCAAATGGTGTGCAATGGCCTACTGAGCAGCTGTGTAATCATCTGCCTTGTGTTGTGAACTGTGGCTTCTGTGATCCTAGGACCACACAGAAGAGAGGAGAATCATTTGGAATCAGCAAAATAGGAAACAAAATAAAAGGTGTATTCAAGAGTTCTGCAATGGAAGGAGCTATGTTGCCTAATTATAACTTAAATGAAGAAGATGACTTTGTGAGTAAAAGTGTTAAGTTTCAGTCTCTGTTGATTTTGAGTGATTTGGGTTTTTTCCTTTCTTATTTAAAAATGTTAAGTTTCTGCTCTTCTAACTGGACAGTTTGCATGGGCTTGCATCTGATTAAGTTGCCTTGTCTTCCCTGTGTTAATTCACAAGCCAAGGCCACATCCCCAGTTAGTGTGCCTCTGAGCTTATTGCTTTAGTACTGAGAAGTACTAAAAGTAGCAGTGTCAGACATTTTTGTAAGCAATGAATTTTTCTCTAAAAACTTACCATGCCATTTTATAATTCTAGGTAATAAGGCATGCATAGGACTGCATGCATGGCTCTTCATCTGGAGCTTGCCACAAGACCTTAAAACCATAAATAAAGTAGTGGAGAAATTGCTGTCAAGTTAGTCTGTGATGCAGCATTTTCTGTAAAGATCACAGGCCAGTAGTCCTTTCTCATTTGTCTTGGGTGTCTCCCTCAACTAGTGTTTTTCTTCCATGCTAAACAGCCATGAATAGAGCCAATTGTAGAATTTATTGCTGGGGACATTGTTATCTGAAGCAGAGTTGGGAGACAAATGGAAAATTTTACAAGGGGAAGAGGAGGGAACTGGTCAGAAGCTATAGATAGCCATGTATTTTTTACAGCATGTCTGTCAGTTCAATCTTTTGACCTATTCCTACCTAATAAAACATTTAAGTGTTTGTCACCTTGATAAACTGCTAGCTCATTTCCCATGCTCATTAGACTGAAGATAAAGTGTAAATATGACTTTTTATTATTCACCTGGCTCAGAATTGTTTTCAGAAGGTGAAAGCACTCCACAGTTTAGAACCCTAAATAGGGGGTTTTTGTAGTTCCAGCTGTCTCCTTTAGTACTTCTGTGTCCCACTCTCTCTTCCTGAAGTATCAGCTGTGGAACTTGATAGCGCTGTAAAAATTTTCTAATCTCACTAAAAGTTACTAATTTCAAATGAATTTGCAGTGGATCTAACCCCAGAAATTCATCTACATAACAGATCCATTAGTGAAATGATTTTTTTTCTTTTATTACTTAGTGACGCATTCTTAAACTTGATTTATGTTTCATTAGCTTATAGAAGTTTTACAGAGGTTGACTGTACCAATTAAAATAGAACCGGAGATCTTTGTGTTTGAATCTTTACAGATTGAAGAAGGAGTTATGGTGATGGAAGATGATTCTCCCGAGGAGGCTGTGACTACCCCAAATACACCCCGCAACCTCGCCGCATGGAAAATCAGCATCCCATATGTAGATTTTTTTGAGGATCCCTCTTTGGAAAGAAAAGACAGAAAGGAGAGAATTCCTGTATTCTGCATTGATGTAGAGAGAAATGATAGAAGGGCAGGTATGCAGTGTTGTGGATAAATAAAGTGTCATTTAAAAGCAAACTCAATATATTCTAACGTGCTCTGGTGACTCTTGCAGTGTGTTTTGCATATGTGTTCTGATTTTGAAATAGTGGCTTCAAAGTTCTGAGGAAATGTGTTTGAGAAAGAAATGATCACATTTAGTGTTTGCAGGTTGAGAACTGATTCCTCAGCATGAATCAGTTCTATTTAGACGCTGTGCCAGAGTTCGCGATGTTCTCTTTCCAAAAATATTTATCCTCCAATTCATATTAATAAGCACCTGGCATATTTTCTTTCACCTACTCTGAACTTTTTGGAATAGTGAACAATAAA
>JAOXXN010000446.1:81821329-81848384 GCA_026770055.1 Myrmophylax atrothorax
GTCACCCGACAATTCTAGGCCTGGTCCAAAACTTCAGAACCCAAATCCAGGCCTGCCAAGGTGAACCCACAACACCAGGTATTTTGGTTGTTGTGTATCTTGGCGACATAGAATTCAAAAAAACAAAACCAGAAACAATGAAACATCAACCCCCATGATTAGTTCTTTGAAAGCTCTGGAAAGAAGCTATTTCTATTAAAAAACAACCCAAAGAGCTGATGGCTATCCTTTTGTCTTTGAATGAATGATTTCAGTCTTATGTTTCTATTTTTAGCTTTTTAATGATTTATTCAAGAATAATGCAAACCGGTCTGAGAATACAGAAAGACGACAAAATCAGAACTACTTCATGGAAATGATGACTGTAGAAGGAGTCTATGACTACTTAATGTATGTTGGTAAGAAGCAATTTCTCTTAATTATTCATATCCCTCATGCCAAATGTGATGTTCACGTTCTTTGGTAAGATACGTTGTAGGACTCGTATAAAACTCAGCACTTTCAAACTTAGCAATATGCAACTTAGTACTACAGTCGTTCCTTAGAAGACTTTATTGGAGTATCATGTTTTATCATTCATTACTGCTGTTTTGTTATGTCTTTCTTTCTGCATCTCAGTATTATGAACTTATGGAAGTAGGTCCCTTCCCTTTTCTCAGATGTGCCTAGGCTGCTTGGGAATTGTTTAATTAATAAAAGTAGCTAAAGGAAGTATTTGACAAGCACTGTGGAGAATACCAGGTTTTTTGGTGTTGCACTAACAAAAGTAAAATATTATTTGCTTGCAATCTTTTTTTTGCTTTTGAATAAATGATTATCATAAATAATGGGAGAACGTCATATATGTGTGTTCCTTTAACTTTGCAGGTAGAGTAGTTTTCCGCATTCCTGACTGGCTGCATCATCTCTTGATGGGTGGAAGAATTCTCTTTAAAAATACATTGGAACTGTACACAGACTATTATTTGCATTACAAGTTAGAACAACTATTTGAGGAGCACCGGTTGGTTTCTCTGATAACACTGCTGAGAGGTTAGTAATAGTTACATCTTGGGTGTGAAAATATCACTTCAGCTTGATATTTGAAATCCCTTCTGTGAAGTTTCCAAGTACTAAACTTTGCAATGCTTGACTCAAGCTAATGGAGTATTAAAAATCAAGTGGGTCTATAAAAAGACTGCAAAAGCTCATTGTGGAAAGATGCTGAGTCAGCCATGTTTGCTGTTAGTGATAATTACAGAAAAAAGTATAACAAGTAGTAATTTGCTAAGCTGTGCAAGGAACAAGAAAAACAGAATAAAGGTATATTTAAGATGTAGTTAATGTATCATAGCACAAATGTTTTATGCAGTCTTTCAGTTACTCGTGTGCTACATCACAGTCCTTTATTTTAACTTTTTTTTTGGTTCTGTTTCTTGTTGTGGGCTTTTGAGAGGGCTCGACTGTTCTTGACCTTCAAAAAGGCAAGGGGAGAGATGTTAAAAAATGACCACACAATTGCACCTGAATGCAGTCTGATCCAAACACCACATCTTGCCAAAGCTCTAGTATCAAGGTGCTCTGTCCTTATCAAGCCAAAAAGAAAACTTGTGAAAGACAAAAAAGGACAGGAGTGAGTCTTTCAGAGCCTAAAACCAAAACTGAGCACCTTTTATTTCAGATGAAGAGCAGCTCTTGCTTGCTTCTTTGTAGGTAAATCTGAAGTTTTTGACAGTTCCAGACAATGTTTTGGCACAAGGTGTAAATACTGCTTATAGTTTTGAAAGCACAAGGACAATCATGAACAAGGAGATCATAACTAACCTGAGGTAGAATTGATCCAAACTTGGAAGATAGTGCTTTAAAATTTATAAAAGAATGGAAAAAAAATGTGAAAAGGTGGTTGTCCTCCGTATTTGGATTTGATCAGAGTAAGGTAAGCAAAAACTATGATCTGACAAGGCTAAAATTCCCTTCCAGTCAAGGTCATACAGAAAAGATGCTCAATTTTGGAGCCATAATCCATAACACATTTGTATGTCAGTGATGTGTAGCTGCCTAAAGACTTTTTTTTCAATGTGTCTCTGCTGCAGATGCTGTTTTCTGTGAGAACACTGAGCCTCGCTCTCTCCAGGATAAACAGAAGCGAGCAAAGCAGACTTTTGAAGAAATGATGAGATACATTCCAGGTTCTGTATTTCATGATTGTGTGTATGAATGATTGTGTGTGTAATTGTTCAAACAGATATATAACCCAAATGCAGTCACATTATCTTTCCAAATCAAATAATACTTAGGCTGCTGAGATTTGAGGTGACTGGAATACTAGGTGTAAAAATCCAGCAGTTCAATTTTGTTACTTAAGTGTTGCTGACTAGGTTGTAGCACAGTAATTAGTAAAGACATGCTGATGGAAATCCAGAGCTTTACAAATGTACTTAATACCATAATTTCTTCATCTTTAGAATGTTCCTCTATTTTGTATTTTATCCAGATGAAAAATGGGTTAAAAAAGGCACACCATGAAGCTAGAAGGTACATCTGAGCTCTCCTTACACTGTATAAACTAGGAGAGAAGAGCCCATTTAATCAGAAAGTAATTAAAAAAATCAGCTTGTAGTTTATAAAACAATGTGTTAGGACAATAGATTGATACTATAAAAAGTGTAATGATTACTTAGGTATGCAGCCCTGAAGGATAGGGAGGAAAAAAGGATGAACCAAAAGTGTGTTTGTTTTTCCATTTACTACTTCAGATAGGTAAAATTTGAACTCTTTATTTAATTTAAACTTTTTTGTTGTTGTTGATAATTACTGGACTACTATAATTGCATCATACAGCTATTTTGCAGTGCTTTGTTGTGACTTGTGTGTTTGTTTTTGGAATTTGGTCTAGATTTAATAGGGAAGTGCATTGGGGAAGAGGCTAAATATGAAGGCATTAGGCTTCTGTTTGATGGACTGCAGCAGCCAGTGCTCAACAAACAGGTAACTCATGTGAGAAACTTGCCTTTTCACACAGGATTTCCTGAAGTGAATGTTTGGTATAGCAGAGGAGTGGGCTCTAATTCAGAGTTGAAAATAAAAAGCAGTAGTGTTGCCTTGGAATGTCCTTAGTTTTCTTTGTTTTCTTTTAGTTAACCTATGTGCTGCTGGACATTGGGATTCAAGAACTCTTTCCAGAGCTGAGTAAGGTATGTGCTCTGTTCAAGAACTGCAGAATTCTTCTAGCTGCTATTGAGTCTGGTCACTGGTACATTTTAGCTTTTGTTCCCTTGTAATTTAAATTTTGGGGAAAATCTGTATTTTTCCAATATATTGGAATCATCAAAATATGGATTACTTACATATTGGTTAGTTAGCTTTTTCCAAATCAGCCCAGGCCCATTTGTCTAGCAGACAGCAAGTCTGAGGTGCCTTTCAGCAGAATTGGACAGAGCAGTCAGTGGTTGGGATCTCTCTGCCTTTCCTCTTTGATTGATTTGCCTCCACTCTATTTTATGCATTTCCCGATTTAGGTCAAACTGCAGCATTTTTCTTGAGAATATTTGGCAGGAGGGTTTCTTAACATTGCAGTGACCAAACTAAAGGTAATTCCAGCTATCCAGATAAAGGAGGCAGAATTTGCACAAGAGAAATTGCTATATAAATGCCTGTCAAACCATCACAGAGTTTTACATAGTAATTTTACATTTGGTCTTCATGGTAAGAAGGAGATATTTGCTAGTTAGCCAGACAGAAAATAAACCCTAAACAAATAAAAACCCCTCTCACTAATAATAAATATTGGTTGCATGAACCTTGTGTCTGAGAACTGCGAAGTGATTTGTTTTGTGTGATAAACAGAAATAAGTATTAGATGTCAGAACAAGCCAGGACACCCTCCATTATTTTCACTGAAAGGAGGCTGGCTCACCATGTCTGGCCTACTTTGTGCTTCAGCTCTGTAGCTGCCCTCCTTGTGCCAGTGTTCAGACAGCTAAAAACAAGCTAAAGGAGACCAAACTGACCAAGGGAATGAGGAATTAGCCTGGAGACTTGTGTGCTGAAAAAAAGACCTGACTTACCCTGCTCTTTTACTCTGCTGAACTGGTTTTGTGTCTAATAATAGATAAAGCAGAGAATAGTGTGTATATGTACATATATATATATATATATATAGGAACACTGATATTTTTCAGTTGATGATGGAAAAAAAACAAGTGGCATTTAAAGCATTTAAATTGTCTTTAAAGTACTGGTCAGGCCCACAGGGTTGTGACCAATGGAATGAAGTCTAACTGGAGGCAGGCCAGTACCTAGGGAGATATTCCAGGAGTCAGCTGTGATTCCAGTCCTGTTTAACATCTCCAGTAATGATCTGGATGATGGGACAGAGTGCAAGGCTGATGATGACACAAAACTGGGAAGAGTGGCTGATACATCAGAGGATCCTGATGCTATCCAGAGGGACTTAAACAGGCTGGAGAAACAGGCTGACAGGAACCTTGTGAACTTCACCAAAGGGAAGGGCAAAGTCATGCTCCTGGAGAAGAACAACTGCAAGGTGGGTTGGGGGCTATCCCAGCTTGGAAGCAGCTTTTCAGAAAAGGACCTGGGTGTCCCAGTAGACACAAAGTTGAACAAAAGGCTGACAGTATCCTGGGCTGCATCAGGTGTGTTACCAGCAGGTTGAGGGGGGTGATGCTGCCCTTCTGCTCAGCACTGGTGAGGCCACATTTGGAGTATTGTGTTTGTGACTGGGCTCCTCAGTACTAGAGACATGGACATACTGGAGAGAGTCCACTGAAGGGCCATGAGGATGATGAACTGGAGCATCTCTCCTGTGAGAAGAGGTTGAGAGAGCTGGGAGTGTTCAGTCTGGAGAACAGAAAGCTCAGAAGATCTTATTTATATATGTAAACACCTGAGGGTATGGTACAAAGAGGACAGAACCAGTGGTCCCCAGTAACTGGACCAGAGGTAAGAGGCACAGACTGAAACACAAGAGGTTGCCCCTGAACATCAGGAAATACTTTTTCACTGTGAGGGTGACCAAACACTGTCACAGGTTGCCCAGGGATGCTGTGGAGTGTTCATCCTTGGAGATACTTAAAAGCTGTCTGGACATGGTCGTGGGCAACCATCTCTAGGTGGCCCTGCTTGAGAGTCTAGACCAGGTGACCTGAAGGCACCTTCCAACCCCAACCCTGCTGTGATTCCATAACTCTCTCTATTTAGTGAGGTAACATATTTTTTCTTCAAAAACAAATCAAGAAAAAATTATTTCATGTAAATCAAGATCACATTTTGTACTTCTTAATCTGTTCTTTTTTTCTGTGTTAACTGTGACACTGCCTGACTGCTCTGCAGTGTTTCATAACCACCTGCTGAAGAGGGACCTCTAATGCCACCTTTGCTCCTCGTTAAACAGCAGAGTTGAGGGCTGGGCTCCCCCTATCCCTGTGACTGAAGCTGGTGGGAACAAAGCAAGGCAATCACTGGCCCAGATTTCAGTAGAGGAAAGGAAGAAAAATAGTTCAACTAGGAACTTCAGCTGTTTTCTTATTTCGGATGTTCTGAGAGCAGTACAGAACAAAATGCTGCACCTGTGATGTTCAGCAGTGGGGCCAGGACTGAGAAGGGAAATGAAAGGTGGAGAGGGTATGGACGGAGGCATGGCAGTGGTTTTCATCTGCAGCCCTGAAAAATGTTTCCCCAAAATCACTGCAAACAGACTCTGAAGCCATTTGGAAAGAGAATTGTTTCCTCCTAATAATTGGAACCAAAAAGTTTAAAATATTGCAGCCTGAGGAAGCAATCCAATGCCTGTTCTCTCTATTCAGTACTAGTTCTTTTTGAGTTGCTTCATACCAAAATGGATTTGTAATTACAGTGAAGAATAGAAAAATACTTCAGGTCAGTCATCATTTAAAGGGAAAACTGAGCATCCTGAAAGTGTTTTTTCAAGCATTGCTCCTTGGCAGAGAAAACAGCAATGGGAGAAATTTTCATTAGCAAGGATGTCAGTCTGCTTCCCACTCTTGAGATTGGTATCTCGAAAGTATTTCCTGCTACACCTACCAATGCAGATACATTTTGGATCACTTGATGTGTTTCATGGCAACATGCATAAGTGAGCAAGCTTTAAGGATAAGAGGTCAAAAACTCCTGTGATACAAAGTACAGCCAGTCCCTTGGAAGTCTGTCAGTCAGGATACAAGGAAAAGGGATAGCTGAGAGGAGAGAAGCATTCCTAGTAGAGGAAGGAAAGAAACCCAATTGAAAAAGCATTGCTCCACTACCATTTCCAGAGCAGAAAATTGTTCTGTTAAGAAAATTGTATTTAGCAATTAGGAATAGGGGAAGTGAGAACTTCCAGAGAGAGAAGAAAATACTTGTTTTGAGAAATAGTATTAAAACCCAGTAGCCTTCCTTTCTCTTAACTCTGGTTTCAAGTGGATGTTTTCAAATACCATTAATAATTGCAGCTCTATTTATTCTTTTCCATGTAAATATACATTTTTGAACTTAAAAGTAATTTTTTTCTCCTTTACTGTTTAACAGGGTCCGAAGGAAACAAGCTCTGTGTCAAGTTGGATGTGAGTGAAGAGACCTTCCTGGACACCCAGTAGCATCCGAGGTGCACTTTTGTAATGGACATGTGACATTTTAACCTTGCCTTGTATATTTTGCTGTAAATAACATAAAATCTAAGTTCTAAAAAATATCTTTATTCAATAAAGACATTAAAATTTAATACCAATTGCAAGTAAATAAAATATCTGTACTTTTTATTTCAAATTTATTTCAAAATATGCTGATAACTTTTTGTTATCAGCAAAAGTCAAATTAATTTCACCCAAATCTCTCCATATTTGAAATTACAGGGTCACATCTGTAAAACAGCTGGGAGATCAGCCAACTTTAAAAGAGCAATTACTGGATGTCTTCCTTAAAGGATATGTAGAAAAATTGTTCAAAAGAAGTTGTAGAATGCCCCCATTAATTTATTTTCAACTGTCTTAACAAATCTTACTATTTTTTTTAAAACAAAGTTACAATTGAATCTATTGCGTACAGGTAAGCTCAGAACTATCTTTGGCTTTCGTGCTCTCTGTGAGCATGGAAGATAATGTGGAATTTAGTCTGTTTAATACCTGACCATCAGACCTTAAAATAATAATGGATGTGAAAAGTGGTTTTGACTTTTACTTTAGCCTTTATTTTTCTGTGGTTTCTTACCTGGAATTGTTGGGGTTTTTTTTGTGACAACCTCTTTACAGGCTCAGAAAAGAGGATGTGGGTCTGCTCAGAGCAGAGCATTTTAAAAAATATATTCCTATAAAATTGTATGGAAGACCTTTCCTGTGAATCTTAATTTGTTGACCCAGCCTTTATAAAAGAGACTTTGAAATGGACTTGTATGTGTGGATTTTTTTTAACAAATTTTACTCACAGAATAATACAGGGATACTTTAATAGGCATTCCTTAGTTTTTATTTTCAAACAATATCCATTTTCTCCTTTGCTGCAAACCAACCAGTCTAATGCAGCATTAGTGTTCTTTGTCAATACAATTTGTGTTACCTGTCTGTATTACTATTGCAAACCTTTTCCTTATGTTTGTCAAAGGAAGGTAAGTGTTACTTTTCTTTCTGGCTATGCCAAAGGAGTTGTTACAATTCTAAAAATTGGAGTGCAGGTACAGCTTCTTCTTTAAGGGCCCTCTCTGTTACTGGTTTTATGTTGATTTGAGAAAGACTGGTATTGGTAAACCATCAATCTCAGAGTATAACTAGTAGTGCATCAAGGTCAGGCATTGTTTGTCTCCCTGTTCTACCACCACTTACCTATTGCAGCTGTGTGGTCCAGAGCTTTTCATGCACAACCTTTGAATGTGTGGAAACAAATGAGGTCTTGAAATTTAGACATAGTGAGTGTTTGTCTCAGTGCACCTTCTTGAAACCTACAGGTGCAGTGAATTTAAGTTGCTTCAGTGTTGAAAAAGAATGTTATGAGCTTTCTAGAAAAACAAAGCACGTTTATTCAAAACACTGATAATCAGTTTAAAACAGCAATGAACAACATGGAAACACATTGTTGTCAAAACTCCCAGTGTGAATGAACTTTGAAAAATAATGGTTGTTTGCAATCACTTCTTGATAAAGCATCAGAAATGTACACTTAGCATTTCATCTGATTTCTGATTTTATACTTGTTAGCCTGTATTTACAACTGTATTTTTTAAACACAGCTTTCCCATAGGGGAGCTGGGCTTTTGAGGTATAATCAGTTATTGTAAAGTCAGATTATGCTGTAAAATGCCCTATTACCTGGCTATTTCCAAAGGATGTCATGGTGCTGCAGGAGTCAATGCCTGTGTCTGATATTCTCTCTGAATGTTGCTTATACAGAGTAACAGGCAGCAGTTCTATGCTTTGTTCTTTGGAAAAGGTATAAAATTGAGTATATTTATATGAAACATAATCAGAGATTGTGTTCTTAATCTAGTCACAGTCCCCAGACTGGTCATACTAAAGAATGAAGAATACTTAGTTTGTTAAAATGGATCAAAATCAAGCTTTCACTGCATCCTTTATTAATGGAAAACAAAAGTGAGATGCGGTATCTTCAAAAGTAAAGCAGAAAAACTTTTTAAAATTGCATTATAAATGGACCTCATGATTTTAATGGCACTGAGTTTAATCCAGCTCTTTCAGATATGGGTGTAGGTATGATAAATATGGCTGGAAGCAAAGTAGAAATATTAGATTGAATACTTTAACCCTGATTGGAGATGAAAGAAAGGAATATACACTTATAATAAATCCATTTCTAGAAGCTTGTTTACATTACTGGAATCAGGTTCTTAACTCACTGAGGCAGCTAAAAGAATTTGACAAAAATATCCTGTTTTCGTCTGTTGTTGCTTTATGATTGAGCAGTAAGTATTGACTGGCACTTTGCTTGAATCTTCAAGCCAAAGTATGGGTACTTGCTGATTCAGACCAAGACAAGTCATGAATTCTGCCCCCTCACTGTGCACGGAGTGCTTTAATGCACCACTAGATGAAAGACTGGATTGAGCTGCTTACTGCTGACATGCAGAAACCTAACTGCCCATTTATTGTCAGGTGTAAGAGAAGAGGAAAGAGAACAATTGTCTTTTCCCTTCGTCAGCATCATCTCCTCCTGTCTTCCTCCAAACAAAAACAGAGCAAAAATCAAGTGTGCAAGAATGTTACAGTGAACAATGCAGAGATCAGGGTAAGACTTGCTTTGTTAAGACTTCCAGAAGAAAACTTTATTCGACCTTCAACTGCTGGGTAAACTCTCTTCATTCTCTGTAGATAGCGGGAAACAACCTCAATATCAGGTTCACCTAAACGAACAAACAAACAAACAAATATTCTCTGCAGCAGCCAAGCTCTTGAGAGTTCTTTAGAAACCTCTCTAAAATTGCAGTTTTAGCTCAAGTCTTAAACTGTTTTCTGTGGCTTGCCTTGCTTAATGACTACACATTGAGACAGTGTAGGGGTGTAGAGAGTTGTTTCTTAAGCACAGAAAATCATCTGTGATGGTTTGTAGCCAGAATTTTTGGTAGCAACTTTCATTAAAAAAAAAGGAAAAAAATCTCTTTATATTGTCTGTCTTGTTTTGTATCTGTTACAATGGTAATTTCCAGTCAGTTTTAGGTATAGGGTGTAGGGCTGGACGCCTGGCAAAGCTATCACTTACACCTGCTCAAATTTAACTACTTGTTTTAGGAGGAATTTCTAGTCTATGTGCTGCTGTGTGCACATGAAGTATTATGTGGACTTTCTGCAGTGGAAGACTCTCCTCAGTCACTGCTGCCAACCATGTCAGAAACCCCTTCTGATCCAAGCTCTTACAGTCCTAAAGTGTAATCCTCCATCTTAACAATAATTACAGTTTTACTCCTTTGCACCAGAACCTCACAAGTTGCTCCTTTTGTTATTCTTGATGCTTTCTCTCTATGTGTGTTTATTTCTGCATACACAGATATTTAGTGAAAATTACAGCCTCTCCAAATTTTAAATTGAAACACCTGTAGAAATAAAAAAACTGTAGCAAAGGTCCAAAAGAATGATTTGGGGGGTGGGGAGTGGGGGGCTAAATGCATGCTTTTATCATCCAGAAGCAGAACATAGGAAATGAAAGTTTGGCAAAATGCAAATGTGATCCTAGGCCATACTCTTTTTTTTTTTTTCTTAAATACAGCACTACCTTCTTTTAATCTCAAAATTCTTTTTAGTTTTTCTTCCTCCTAGAAGATGGACATGTCAATTGCACAAATGCTGAATTTCTAACACTTCACATGCAATTTTAGAGGACCTTAATCCAACATTGCAAAACACTTCCTTTCTACCCCTCTGGTGTGGTGTCTATGGGACGCTGCCCACTGCTGCCTGCAGGACTCCCAAAAATTCCACTGTTCTTGGATGGGCAGACTAATTCCCATTGAGCGGGTTAGCAGCTTTCCCCTCGCCCTGTGTTGCTCACCTGAGCTGCATGTCCTTTAGAAGTAGAGGTGATCATTCTGTCTTTCCAAATAGTTCTATACAGTGGAAATTCAAGGTCTAAAGGAAACAGCTCCTTTCTTTTTGATTCACTGTTCAGTAATGAGTACGAGTGCAAGGCAGTACATGTAAGATGCAGTGTACATGGTGTGGGTTTTGCTGCTTTTTTGGTTTATCATGATCTTAGAATTGCTCTCTGAGCACTGCTGTATTGGTAAGGCTCAGTTTCTCTTTGAAACTTCTGTGATCTAACTGAAAAAGTTCCTGGCTACAACCAAAACTAGCAATCCAGAGCTGTTAGATTAGAAATAAATGTAATCTATCCAGTAAAGGCAAAAGGTCTGAGACTTGTACTATAGAAAGATCTTTTAACTTTTGGGAATTGCCTGTACTCTGTTAGTGTCCATACTGAGCTTTACTGTATCCCACTTACCTTTGCTGTATCCCAGATTTTTGTCTTTCAGCATATTATAGCCATCTCCTCCAAATAACATATAGGATGGAAGAGTCACATTGTATATTTCATCCATCTGAAGTGGGACATAGGCTGGGACTCGGCAGGCTGTGCAAAGCACTTCTAAGCTAACAACTCTGCTTCCTGGAGCTCTGGAAAGATCATACACCACATGGATGCCTACAAAAATACATGTTGGAATGTCACTTTGTGCAGTGCCTATTGAACATACAGAGCTAGAAGTAGCACCCTCCATCTTTAGCTGACTCTTTGCATTACTTTCTGTGACTGAGAGGTTGTATTGCTCTGAATCACACCAGTTAATGCCCTATTTTCTTTACACACAACTCAACTTTTATGCAAGAAAATTCAAGAGCATAAGAATTGCTGAAGCACTGTCCCACCTCAGTTACTTATCTGATTGTTCTCATCACTACTCCACAGAAGGAAATTACTAGTCATGGGATTAGGATACTCCAAGATAAAAATACCTTTCCTTATTTCTGTAGTCACGTGCTTTCTCATTCCCCTGGCTTGTTGGCTGAAATTACTTTTTTTTAAAGCCAGCCAGTCACCCAAACTTGGTGGCTGCTATGGTTAATAGGTACTGTCCTGAAAAAAAGAAAGCCAGGCCAGGGCTCTACTTTGCACTTTCTACTCACTGTAGGAGAAGCAACATTTCTAGTTGTGAGCCTTCCTTGAGCAAAGCCTGGGGAAAGCCAGGCCCCCAGAACAGCATTGCCAAGAATCTGCAGATCAGGAAGCCACTAAAGCTCATCCAAAGCACAGAGGCTCTTCCAACCCTGGCACTCTTCCTGCTCTGGATCTTCTGTCCTGAATCCATTCCAGAGATACCGGGTTGTCTTCTTCTGTAAGGAGGCAGCAAGCAAAGCTTGCTCCTGCTTTACTTTAGCAGTACCTAAGAACATGGTAACTTACTGGTGAAAATGCAAGACATGAGTTTTGTCTGTGGCAAATGAGGGTTCTAAATCACATGGTGGGGATAGTGCCCCCATCATTGGGCTATGTGGGAGGAGAGGTATGGAAAGGGGGAACGCATCGGCCCTTGCTTTTGAAGTTTAGCTTTTCTGCTAAAAAAGCCAAAATCTACACAGCGTGACAGAGAGACCAGGAATAAACATGACTGTAACCTGGTACACATCTGGATAAACATATAAAGCTGCAATTCTAGAAATTTGTAGGGTTTTAATATTAACTGTTCATTCATAAAAGATTTAGAAATCCACTAGAGCAATTCCATACCCACTTGGACAAACTCTAAAACTGTCAGCCACCATTAGAGAATTGCACAAAATTATTTTGATAAACTGAAATTTGGCAATAACTGGCAAGCCATCTGGTCTGGGGTTTCAGGTAGGCTGCCAGCAAAGAACTGAAAATTGGAGTTTGTTGTAGCTATTTCTGTGTTACCGCTACACTAAATTATATCTTCCTCTAGTTAACTGAAGTGTTATACTGATGTCATTATGGGTTTGGGAACCAGCTTGGGAATGCTGTATCTACTGAAGTGAACAGCAGCGGCCTGTGTGCTGCGGTGGCTCAGTTAAATGTACACGGGATAAACAGGGATAGCTGGCTGGCATGTGTGAGACACAGAGCTAAGATACATGGACAGCTTGGCTTCCATTCTTAAAAAGAGGCTCCCAGGTGTAATAAAAAAGGCCAAGGGATAGCTGGCTTGGAAAAGTGAGAATAGGAAAGAAGAAAACACACCTCCAACTTGCAGCAGCTCTCCACTTCCTCTTCCATATCTACGCACACTGTGCTCAAAAGCTTCTTTCAGAGTGGAGCCTTTTACCCTCACCATATCAAAACGACCTCCAAATGGCAAAACAGACAGCAAATCTTCCATGGTAATGCTACCTGGAGGAAGGGGATTTTATTTACTTCTTTCTTTGTTTGTTTCTTTTCAGAACTATTTTAGGATTGTTTAACAATAAGGTTTTGACAAGGAATGTGGCAAATACAATTAAAGAAAATGAGGGGTGGTAGAGGTGAAAATCAGATATATTGTCTCAATCAAAGAACCTGCATCTTTTATCACTCAGCAAGTACCAAGACCAATAAATCAAAGTTTGTTGTATTTATTGCTACTCAAGCAATGCTACTAAAAGAGATAAAGAAACATGGCTATTTGTACTAGGCAATTTTTTCAGTTGACTGAGATTTACTCATGCACTACAGAAAGATTTAGCTAAACTGAAAACGCTGTCTGTTTTCAGGTTTCATTTACGTAGTATTGGGAAAATAAAGAATGTTAAAATCTTAGCATTCAGAAAAACCCAGGTTTTACTTACTCTACAGCAGACTACAGAAGGCTCCCACCGCCATACTGGATGACCCTATACAGTAGGAGGTCTTTCTTTGTTCCAAGGCAGCAAAGAGAGAGGGAAATTATAAAAAGCATTGTGTACAAACAATGCTAGAGACTTCTATTAATGTCAGCCTAAGTGCAGTTGTGCTTTAATTATGTATAACCACTTGAGAAAGTTTGAAATCGCTTTCAAACACCCTGCATATCTCACCAAAACAAGCCCATACCTAAAACTGTATTCAGACTGGCATAACTTGATTTCTCCTTCTTGATAAAGTTGCCATTCATCTTGTAATTTTACATACCATTAGTACTCTGTTCGTCAATGGGTGAACGTATCCCACCTCCGTTCAGGATGCACATTGAAACGTGGTTCCATGATTTTTTATCCGGACGCCCGACATTTTCATAAAGCTACCAAAGGAAAATGTTTAAACTAATTTTACCTTCACTTATTCTAGGCTCTGGAAATTTACACCAAATACAATCTGAGACTGAAAAGAGACAAAAAGGTTTTATATCTTTGACATTACCTTCAGCACCACTGGAAAATACTGAAGTCATTAAAAAGATCAAATAAGTATTTTGCTTTTTATAAGTCTCCCCTATTCTATGTGTCTATGTTATGGCCAGGGCAGGCCAGCTGAACAAAGGAAAGGTGATTTTTTGATCAAAATCCCTGAGCTGCAAGCTGGTGGGAGGCACAGGCAGGTCCACAGGCTTCTCCAAGACTATGCTCTTCCACTATCCTTCACTTGGTCACTCTTGAAGACAAAATATTGGGATGGATGATCCTGTCATCTGTTCCAGGTGGGTCACTTCCTTGCTGCACCCCTATGTGGAATGTTTGTGATCTCTGACTTGCAGGTGTATAAATGCTTTGTGCCTCCAGCTTAGTCATCAAAGATATTGCCTGAGGCCAGATCCATCCTCACTAAGGTTTGTAACTCATAATCAAAGGATGCATTGCAACTCCCCAGCCCTGAGCAGAGGCAATTTAAAAGAAGAGCTCACATAGTGCTTTTACCAATTTCACAGCCATTTCACATTTGAGTTCTTTTAAAGTCCTTTGTAAATGCCATCTGGGCCTGTCAAACTTTTATTCTGAGATTTTGGGCTACTGTTGGAGATGCATCACTGAACTAAACAGATCTCTTGTTTTGATCTAGCACGAACATTCAATCAATCTTCTACAACTCCCCATCTCTCAGTTTCTCAGGACAACTCTAAGTATTAGAGCTTGTGGAACAGGCAGGTCTGGTTTTTGCCTTCATACCCCTGAAAAATGTCAGTAGACAAGAAAGCAAGCACTGGACTGGTAAGGCAAAAAACATGAAGAGACATCAGTGTATTTACTGATGACTACAGGTGTTGTCTAAAGACACAGATTTAATTAAAGTGAATTTGATCTCCCTAAGACAAAATATATGAGAAGAAAATCTACATACTTCTGAAAGATTATAAGAGTTACTTTCTTGAAGCTTGAAAGATGCCAAAACACTTGTTCACATTTTTTCAAATAAAATTATTAAAAAAGTCTAGCAGAAAGAAAAAGCAAGGTGCTGCAATTCCAGTAGAACTGTACACAGAATTCCCAAATATTATTCTGATTTGGAAATTAGCCCATGAACTAAGAACTATTTGAAGGATTACAATAAAGGCAATCACTAGGACTGGAGAAATAGCTTTGGGGACATACCTAAGTGAAAACTCATGATTATTAATTGGCCCTTGACTTTGTGGCAATACTGCAGGACATTTATGGCAGAGCTCATTTTCTGGAAACAGTCACATTAGAGAATGTCTTTCCCTGGAACCCAAATGAAATGGTGCTGCTGCTGGACTGTAAAACAATTAAAACCAGGTAGTTTAAAAACTGGAAGTGACTTCTCATAGAGACTTTCTGATGTTCTGGGACTGTTGAAGTCCAGTGGTACCTGTCAGGATGCCACAGGGGCCTGTGGCTCCTTCTGAGCTGGGGTGTTCTGTGCCTGGCTTTGTGTATGGCCTTTCCCACCACTTTGCTTCAGCTGGCACCTTTTGGTCTCTTTGGGGGGACAACCCACATCAGCAACTTGGGAGAAAACTACTCATATTTTTTTTCTGTGCTTGTGCATTAAAGTAAGAGCAGAGCTCAGTGAGTAATGAGAAGGCAGAAGGTAAGTGCTATAAGAAGGGGCCCAGAGTGGGACAGAGGAGCTGAGCTCTCCTTGCCTAAGGAATGAGCTCTTAGATCAGAATGCCATGTCTCTTAAAACTGCAGCCTCAGAGCCAGCTGTGAACAAGCTGTTCTCCATATGAGGCTATACACAAAGCATAAACTGCTCCTTACTCCATACAGCAAGATTCATTAGAGCCTTGCTTCTGCCAGGTCTTTTCTAGGGACATGCTACGTGTTAGATGTCACTACTGAAAAGCAGCACAGAGCCCACATGCTGATAGTTTGGAGGCTGGATGCATTTCATCTGATAGCTCTGGATTAATTAACTCTTAGATGTAATTGCCACCTGCAGTGGAAACATCTTACCACAGCATCACAAAGCAAATTTCCCATGTTACATTCTTGGAAACGACATGCTTGGCTTGTACCATTCAGATAAACACTAGTTTTCCCAATCTCTTTAGAATAATTCCCCAGGTTTTCTCTCCATTTTTCCACTTCTTCTTTAATGTGCTCATCTATAAAATAATATAAAAGTGTAAAATAAGCATCACACATACCTCATATTAATGACATTTCAGGGAATACAAACCTTAGGAAAAAACCCAAACCCTGTTCGTGAGTAAAATGTTACACTATCCCTAAAGGCTTCTCAAGAAAATAACATCTATATTCACTTCAAACAAAGCCTGTAAAGAGAGATGTTAAAAAGCTAGTACTTTGCCAGGGCAAGGTTATCTCCTCTGTAACACTTCAAAATACTTTTGCCCAGTCCTGTTCTAACCTCTGACTGAGGAGGTTTCTAGTCTCTACCATGAGAGGTGAGAGAATTTTTAGTATACAAGTGAGATTGGTCTTTATTTGACAAAGTTGGTTTTTTTTTCTATTTGTAATTTCTTCGGTTTAATGTTGTGCTAAAAGGAAAACTAGCTCCAATATCAATGTCAAGGAATAAACATTTATAGAAATTAATTCTCTATGCACATCTGTCTGTCAGGTGAAAATTTAATTATTTGACAAAAAAGGATACTTGTATATGCAGACAGATGTCACAACTACTTTATATGAACTATTAGTTTTAATCAATTTGCTCACCCTTGTCAGCAAGAGCAACATTCATAAAATGAGAGCACTGATGTATCTGAATTTTTACTTGTACTGGCATCAGAGAGAGCATGTAAATTTTCTTTACATCACCTTATCATTAATATATCACTGAGAATAATACAGTAAATCTACTAGTTATAGTTTGTAATAGTTTTAATAGTTTTTAATAGAATAAATAGTATTAATAGAATAAATACTTTTTAAAGGATTTATTTTACAGATACTCAGAACCTAGAAGGGCTTATAAAAGTTCAGAACTTCATACAGCAAACACTGGAGAAGAAACAAAGACCAGAGAATCAGTCGCATGTAATTACAGAGCTGACAAAAAAAAACAGGTAGCAGGGCTTGGACGGAGTTACAAACAGAGAGTCTTTCCTCCTCTCAGTTCTGTGAATGTTTCAGAGCTAAAACATTGAACACACTTAGCACTGAAAACAAGAAGTCATGGAAGTTTTTTTTGGAATATTTCCACTTTCCTATATTGCACTAAATTCTGTTTTGAAGAACTCAGCCTCTGGCAAAATAGTGTAAATTAGTCCTCATATCTTTTAAATCATGATTGTAGGAGTAGCTAAAATGAGTTCTACAAAACGGTAAGGTAGTGCATCACCTGAAATCCTACAAAAGGACTTTCACTGATTGTAAAAAGATAAAAACATACACTGAATATGTGCATATTCACCTGTAACACAGCCTGAACAGAAGAGAACAGCAAGCTCAGGAAGAAAGCTGAATTCTTCTTTGACATTGCACTTAACAAGACTTGAATTGCAGCAGAGTGCTGCAGGCAAATTCAAATGCCTAGTCCACATACCTTCAGGGATACTGCTGTCCAGCAAAATGGGGTTCCCAACTGCTTCAACTACATTTCCTTTCTTGTCAAATGTAACATTTAAGTAACCAAGATATTTTCCATAAGCGTAAGCTTGTACAACTGGCACCTTCCTCCCATCATCTGAGTCAACCATGAATGGATAAGGGCCAGCTGGCAGTTCAGTAGAGGGTGGGGTGCCTGCACAGAACAAGCATGGAAAGTGGGTCTTCAGCTTATGTGACCTTCAAGGAATTATTAGAATGACATTTCAAATGTTCTCAGCCCTAAAAAAATCAAATCAAATATTAGGCAGAAATGATAGTGAATGCATTGGACAACAAACACACATTTGATTGTTCAGTTATTTCGTAAGAGACAATTTTGTTTTCAGGACATGAACACGAATAACTGCCACAGTTTTTTTAAGTTAAGTGTTACAGCACAGTCCTCCATGACATCATGCCACAATAGCAACAAAGGAACTTTTCATTCCAATTACTGCAATCTAAAACTCTCAGTAATGCAAACATATCGGCCTCTGTGTGAAAAGATCATTGAGCCCTCACACTGCTTTATTCTGCACCAGATAGAAAATAAGAATCTTAGCCAAACAGACATTGGACTTAAAACAAAAAAGTCTAAACTATTTTTATGGTTAATATGCAGTCAGAATGCCTACAAGTAGTTCCATGAATTTGGGCATACAGCCAACTGAGGGGTTTTTTTCACTAGACCAAACAGCCTACAAAATTTCAAAGAGACTTCAAATCCTCCACAAAACCAAACTGAATTAGCATTAGAGCTCTGTGATCAACCTGCAGTCTGAAAGGTGATCAGATGTAGGACTTGGAATCAGATAGATTTAAGCAAAGCATTGGCAGAGAAAAGAGGTATCTCAGCTTAATTAGCATAGGCTACCACAGGATTTAGAAACCACACAGTGGGGGAAAGCAGCAAGGAAAACTAGAACTATACAGAACAGCTCTTTTCTCAAAGGACCAGCCTTCTCCCTGTCTCCTTGACATATTATCTGAGTAG
The DNA here is from genome assembly GCA_026770055.1 of Myrmophylax atrothorax. Classification (NCBI taxonomy): domain Eukaryota; kingdom Metazoa; phylum Chordata; class Aves; order Passeriformes; family Thamnophilidae; genus Myrmophylax; species Myrmophylax atrothorax. The sequence continues at coordinate 81,839,744 of JAOXXN010000446.1, forward strand.
TATCTCTCCATGCTGTTATTTCTGTCAGTATTTCTACCGCACTGCCAGCAAAGACCAAGGATGGGAAGCTCCAAGGCACCATGTGCAGCATGGCAGGCCCCACTACAGAGGCCCCTAAAAGCCTGCTGCTTGCTCCTGTCCCAAAGCTGGTGGCATTTCCCATCCATGTATTGGTGAGAGCTGGGATACCAGTGAGGCAGCAGCATGAGGGAGCAGGTGCAGAGAACATGGATCCAGAGAAAAGAAGGCTCTTTCCTTTCACTGCTCACAGAACTTGGTTCTTTCCATTTACAGTTGTTTACGTAATATGTAATCCTAGGACAAGAAGCATGACAAATGTTTCTTCTAGAACTCCAATGTGATTCATATTTCTGTCTAATCCCTCCTGTTCTCCAGGGAGAATGTCTGTAATAAACTGCAAGTTGAACCAAACATCACAGAACTAGTTTTTCTACTTTCAGCCTAGATGAGAGAGTGGTGGAACCTCTTAACTATTTATTTATTTTGGAAAGAATTAAAGAAAACCTGTAGCTAATGAGAACTCTGCAGGCTTTACATACACAAAAGTGGCTTTGGAGGTTTTAGGACTGAAAAAGGAATCAGTTTGGACTTCTTGCAGTTCTGAAGCCATCTAACAAACTGAGCATTAAAGAGAAAGTTACTCTTTCTGGCCATCAATTTAGTTGACATCAGCTGTGCATGGTTAAGTGCTTGTCTAGAGCCTTACTCATATCTTGCTTTCTGAAGAAATACTTTCTGATACTGATACTTCCTTGCAGGAGTAATTACCACTATGACATTATTCCATTGTAAGATAGATGTATTCCTTCTGAAAAACTTTTCAGCACATTTTATTCCCAAAGAACACAGCACTGGAATTCATTCACCCATCTCAGTCAAAATGTGAGATGCTGTTTCATTACAAATGCACAAACTCATACTGGGGTAACTGAAGAACCCGTAACACTTTTTTATCTTACCCTGTTTTAGCCACCACACTGCCATTTTCAGAGCATCCATTCTGACCAAACCCAGAAATTAAACTGCTCCAACCCCAAACTACAATTACTGTTTGAATGAGTTCTACAAACCCAGTGGTGGCACACCTGAACAAACCAAGACAATATTTGCCATATAACCTGTGGATAAACTGGAGATTAGCAAATGTCTTACAGACAGGTTGGACCAGTCCAACATTAAGCCCTTACATTAAGGTATCTATGGAGGTGTCAGCAGGGGCAATATGTCTCTAAACCTCCACAACAGACAGAGATTTGGCTGACCAGATGGTTTATCTCCACTTACACTGAGCTGAAGCATTCTCCCAGATTCCACTGCCAGTTATTGATTACACCTCTTGATTTAAATGAGAGCTTACAGGCTTAATATACACAGAGATACACACAGAAACACTTCGAAATAGATGTTTTTACTCTGCAGTGAAATCACTTCCACAGATGTGGCTATTTTGCTGTGAATGTTGGCTGATGGCTTTGACTCAGCAGGGAATGGTTCACAAATGCACTCATGATGCTCCTGAATGGATTAGCATGTGCTTCACAGCACTTGGAATAAAAATTATATGCTCAGACTACATGAAGTCAAAAATCATATTTTGACTAAATAGATACGTATTTTTGGTCTATCTCCCCCAGACATTACTTTTTTAATTTTCTCACCTTGCCAGTTTTAATAAAAAAAGACAGTCTTTTTTTTATCAAAACAATAGAGCCCGTGGAAGAGGGACCAGAACTCATTCCCAGCTGATCTCTTTAAGCTGAAGGCTGAAGTCTCATGCTGTGTGATCTCTCTGGCCTTGTGAATCTTGGACAGCTTCAAATGGGGAGGGATGGAACAGCTTGACCTAGTCTAGTCTGACAGCAGGGTACTCTCTGGGATGACAAGAGATGTGCATGTGAATCCCTACAGATAGGACATGAACTCAATTCCTGCAGCACTTCAGATCAAATTCCAAATTGTAACAAGTGGCACATCTGGACCACACGCACGAAGGTATTTTGACTACCATGGCTACCATTATGAGACACAAACTCTCTACAGGCGTTGACCTACAAGATCATGCAAAAGTGTCAGGATTCCTCTGTGTAAACTCACAAGAAATGCACACTTTGAATATGACATGTTTCCTTGGTTTTTCTGTCTCAAAAACAATTCAATAAAACTGCAGACTGCATACAGGTAAGACCAAGGTCTCTGCAGGGTGAGCAGGTCAGTGTGGAATGCCCTGCTACAGGCTATTGTGAAAGTTGAATGTAGTCAAGAGGAGATGAGGCAAGTTCAGGAAAGAGAAGTTTCAGTGGAGTTAGTAAATATCAAGACACCACTTCTGGCTTAGGGAGTCCCTGAGATGCAAGCTGGTGGGAAGCAGGGGCAGATCTGAGTAAAGTGTCTCCACAGGCTTGTGCAGTCCTCTCACCGTTCCCCCTTGGTCACTCTTAGAGACAAGATCTTAGGATGGTCCTAAATCCTGTTGTTTTTTCCAGTTTGGCCACTTCTCTGCTCTCATGTGAAGTGTTTGTGACCTCTTACTCATAGGTAGGTGTGTAAATGCTTTGTGCCTCCCGCTTAGTCATCAAAGTTATTCCCTGAGATAAAATTCGAGAGATATTCTGATCTGCTTAATGTATAACTGTAGCATGCAATTGTTTCTTTTTAACAGGTGCAATAACAAAAGGTGAGAGCCCAGATAAGACAAAAAAACCATGAGAAAGAGAAAGGAGATGATTAGGGAGAGAAAAGCATGGGGACAGTGCAAACCTTTTAACAGTTTAAATTCCTAGAGTACATGGTGCTATCCTCTGGGAAATTTTTCTGAAAATTACAGAAAGTTCCCATATAATCTCAACGAATTATTAATGTTTCTGCTAAATTTAGTGAACTTAAAAACTGAAACAAAACAAAAAACCGAGACAGTCTTCCCTTTGCTTGTGTCCTTACACACTGGCATGGGGGAGGCAGCAGTGCTGGGGAAGCTGCTGATGTCAGGTTTCGCCTACAGTAGCAATGCTGCAGGAGAAATCACATCAGCTATGTTTATAACATCTACCTCTAGAGAAAAGAAGGATTAAGTCAGAGGTTATAAGAGGGACTGAAATAAACAGAGGAAACTTGGGAAAAGTGTTTCAATGGCAGGGTTAATGGAGACTTACAAATATAGAATCAAATTCTAGACAAAATTGATGTTGGTATAATTTCTGAAGTCTTTTATGATTGATTTTTCAGGTTAAGGCATGTACAAGTTTAAAAGTAGACATATTATTTAGTTTATTATAGCTGTGGGCTTGAAACAGGTACAGTATGTTTAGCAGTAATTTATCTGTATTATTACCTTTGCTCCTCTGTCCCACTTCATACAGGTCACTTTGAACATCCACAGCATTAAGGAACCTTTCAGTGAATTATGGTACTTCCTGTGCACAGACTGTTTTGAATTGGTTTCTTCCATGGAAGTTATGGATACATATGAGCTATGAATCTGGCTGAGGGCAGCCAGAAGTAAACTGTACTGGCAAAAGTTCTTGGAGTTTAAAGACAAACAGTTTCAGCTTTGCTTTAGAAGCAACATTTTAGTAAGAAGTAAAATACCTGTATAGAGAAAGGTGTTTGTATGTCCTCCAATAACAACATCCACTCCTTTCACTTTTTGGGCAATATTTTTGTCCACGGTAAAACCCGAATGTCCTAGTGCAATTATTTTGTTCACTCCCATACCAGTAAGTTTATTCACTTGCACTTGCAATGCTTCAATTTCATCTTCAAAGATTATATCATCCCCTTGAAAAAAAAAGAAAAAAATATTTATAAAGTACCTTAATTACTAGTTTAAAAAAAGTAGTTGATATTGGATAATAGTTTGTATAGTTAACGGAACTTTGATTGTCAGTGGCTTTCAAATGTCCTTAGCTGGTTCAAACTCCTGATCTGATGCTCTCCAGTCTTTCAGGAGCACCTGTGTGCTTAGACTAACACAACATTCCTGCCCCAAGCTGTATGTACTTGTCTAAACTAAATAAGTTATAACTCCATAAAAAATGTAGTGACACCAAATATAGGATCAAAAATTGAATGGCTTTTATTATTTAACTAGGGAAAGGAAACTAAATATGTCAATGTTTGCACATGAACACGTGTATTCTATTATAAAGGCTTTTTTCTTTCCAATTTGCATTCCTTTGAGATTTTCTATCTTTTTCCAAGTTAAACCTCTCTTTCTTTTTATTCCACACTCATTTTGTTCTTTTCCTTCTCCCCGCCTTCTTCAAAGTCCTCCACTAAACTCTGAATTGCCTTTTTATACGAACTATCTCATCTTCTGTGAACCACTCTCAGTGACACCAATACAGGACAGCACACGTCTGAGATACCATACTGAAATGAGAACATAACACAAAGTCTTGAAAGGAGAAACCTTTTCTGGACCACTGTGTTGGGAAACTCACAATCTTTCTGCAAGGTTTCTGTGCATGCTGAAAGTATTCTAACATGACCAACAGTTACACGAGCACTAGACAAACAGATGCTTTTATCCTGGGCACAGAGTTTCAGGTTGCATGAAAGGACTTCCTGTACAAGAAGCTAATTTCTTTAACAAGGTTTTAAGTTATTTTAGGAACAGACTCAACCAACTATAAACTTAAACTTTCTGGTAAAGACAACTGAGTAACATTTCTACCAATTCCTCCTCTACCTAATTCCTCTCCTTCTTGCAGAGTTTTTTGATCAAACCATTTGAAATATGCCTTTAAAGTCAAAAGATTTACACTACTTCATAACAAAGTGAGAATTGAAACAAATTCACAATCCACTGCAAAATGTCTCAGGAAATGAGGAGGAAGTTGCTACAATAGAAGAGATAAAAGAGGGTTACATAAATTGGTTCACCACCACACCCATTGAATAGTTCTGTTACTGCCAGAGGGAATATCTGTACTGCACATTGCAGAGTGAATTATGCAGTGCATCCCCACATTTTCTTCCTGTGGACCTCTTCTTAGAATCAAAGAGTCATAAGTTAATTGAGGTTGGAAGGGACCTCCTGGGGCCATGTGATCCAAAACCCACTCAAAGCAGGAACTCAAAACCAGATGAGGATGCTTAGGGTCTCATCCAAGCAAGCTGAAATTCCACAATCTCACTGTTTCATGGCTTAGCTGCCCTTACCATGACAAATTTTTTCCTTACGTCCCACGATAATATCCTGTTGTACTACTTGAGCCCATTGTTTCTTGTCCTTTCAATTCTCCTCTGGGAAGAGTCTGTCCCTCTTCTCTACAAACCCCCTGATGCCAGTGGATGACTGTACTTGGTTCCCTCTTAGCCTTCCTTCTGCAGGCTGAAGAAAGCCACTGGCTTCAGCCCCGCTTTGTACATCTTTGTATTCGACAGATGCTGGTCCTGATGTAGAGCTACTGGCAAAAAAAAAGCAAGTCTGAGAAATGCTGCCTGAGCGTATGCTCTTCACATGCTCATCTCACCACCATGGACCAGTTGCAATGACCATGTGTCCCATGGAGCGAGGACCAGTTCTGCAAAGAGACCTGAGGTCTCTAAACAAAGACCAAGAGAGACCCACTGCCTAGCTGTGCTAGCATGCAGTTGCCTACAGGTCAACTTCTCCCATGACACGTAACCAGGTGGTCTGTGGTAACCAAACTCTTCCCATCACCACCAGCTCTGTTACTTCTCTGTGCCACTGCAGCCTACAAATGAACCATACACTGAAGACATATTATTATTAATCTTCAAGCCATGGAGTCATTTATGTTGGGAAAAACCTCTAGGATCTTCTAGTCTAACTGTTAATCCAGCACCGCCAAGTCCACCACTAAGCTTGTCCCTAAGTGCCACATCTACATGACTTTTAAATACCTCCAGGGATGGTGAAGGCCACTTCCCTGGACAGCCTATTCCAATGCTTGACAACCATCTTCAAGCAGAAATTTTTTCCTAATATCCAATGTACACCTCCCCAGATGCAACTTGAGGCCAATTCATCTTGTCCTGTTGCTTGTTATTTAGGAGAAGAGACTGTTCCCCACCTTGCTACACCTTCCTTTCAGGCAATTGTGGAGAAAACATATTAAAACAATGCAATCTACTTTCATAATGAGGGGAAAAACAAGGCCTGTCACATGCCAGTAAGCCCATCTCTCTCCCAGGACGTTTATGACAGGCCACAAGCAGACACCAGTGCTGTGGTGGGTCATCTCACTGCCACGCCACCTGCCTGCCAATTGCCTGCTCTCCACCTTGCCCTCAAAAAGGGAATTCTGTCTGGAGATGCAGGGGCTTCTTGCACACCCTCTCTGTGACCTAGCCATAGGATTTCATACAGCTTTGTGTTCTAATCATCTCAGCACATCATGTAACTGTGATGAAACGGGCCAGCAGGTTCAAAAGTTATACAGCAGGAGACACAGTTCTCAGTCCTCTAAGAAACCAGGCAAAAGGCAATAAACTGCTTAGCACTCATCTGTGCATTTTTCCAAACAATCTGAATTGAAATAACTAACTTATTTAACAGTTAATTACTGCTCATGTCAATATTTCTCTTTCAGGATGTTAAACTGATATGACATCCTCTTCTCTTTTTAGGTGAGGTAGAGTTTCAGAAAAAATATCCAAAGTGTGCTACAAATGAATAAAGGAAAAGAATTGCCTGCATATTAAAAACATTATGCAAGATAACCAGAATAAAGTGGAATAAATGGAATTTAAAATTCCATTTTAGAAAATTCTGCCAAGTTGAGAAGTTTAGTAAATACTTTGCTGTTTAAACGATTACAGAGTAAGAAGCTTTGGGTTTCAACCTTATACAAAAAGACAGTGGACGAAACATCATTGCAGAATTAAAGCAAGTGAGCTACTGTCATCCAATACTAGAAAGATGGTCTTAGGATTTTCAGTGCAAAGCAAAGACGTGGAGAACTCTGTCTATGTGCCAGGTTATGAAAAATTCTGCAGGACATGGAAAAATTGGCTGGACATTCAGCTGAGATAGTCGTATATAGCAAGAAAGAGAACTTCAGAAAAACTGCCAGTTGGCTGTTATCTATAAATGTGTTTCCCATCCCTATGGTTTCCAAACAGTAACATTAACAGTACCTTCAGCAGAGATTAATTGTTCTTTCCCAATTGAAACACTAAGATTTAAGGACTTCATACTGTTCAAGTCGTTTGATAATTGTTTTTAGCAGACTATGAAAAGTAGTAGTTATAATGTCATAGTTGTGTGAAAGTTTTTGAGTTCTAAGAATGGAAGAAATCACACTCAGAAAATGCTTCCATGTACAGTCATAATGTAGGAATTTACATGTTTCAGCATTCTCAAGCTTCCTGTTTGCCTTTAGAATGCCCTAAGAGTATGCTGAAGTATACAAAGGCTGAGAAAACTGAATCATCTGGAAGAAGTGCACAGAGATAAGCAAGGTGCTGCATTTAAAATTCTCTTACTATTTGAATGAAGGAACTAGGTTGATAATTACTTAGCCATTGACCCACCTCTGCCATGATTTTATCAGTCTTAAGGATTGCTAGGTCATGGATGATTTATACAATCACTGAGTTTTATTAACATATCCCGAATTCACCTTTTCAAAGCTTCCAAATGTTCCTCCACACACTGATATGGCAAAGTAGAAAATTATAAAAACTCTGATCACCATAACTACTGTGGTTAGAATTTGCTCTGCTTGTTGCTCAGTTACACAGTGGGATATACTTAGCTTAGGGATGCCTCAGCTCCATCTATGGAGCTAACAAGTCTTCCCTTTTAACACTGCTTTCTTTTCTAGCTGTGACACACTGAGGCATTGGATATGCTGTCTAAACCTTATGGGAAATGTGTTCAAATGCTTCACAGAATCACTTCAACACTGTCTGGATTTTCATCTACTATATTTATTTGCAAGAAAGTGAATTTGATGATCTCACCGCACCAACAGAGTTGTTTGAAAGAAGGGTGGCAACAGATTTTATTACTCCCTGATGAAGGACAATGTTAGCTGTCTATTATTCAAACTTAGTATGCTGGCAGATGACATCTGCCCTCATGCTCTCAAGTACAGGTGAAATTCTATTGCCTACACAAAATACAGATCAATTTTGGTTTTTATCAGGATGAAAAAAAAGTAAAGAATCCAAACCCACAAAACTGCAAAATAGAAGCGAGATAAAGAATTCTATTTAGACCGCAGATATCCACTTCTCGACAGTTTAAACATACAGCACTGGAATTAAAAAGCATAGAAAGAACAGTTTTATAGTCTAATATTTCCTCAAAGTATTGAGTATTCCTTTTGTCAGGAAAACCATGCACTATTTTTGTATTATTAAGAAATGGAAAGAGAAATAATAACATGAAGTCCCTTTTTGGTGTGAAAATGCTTTAAACTAGTGCTCAAGGCATCCCTACAGCAAAACCCAGAGAAGAAATTCTGTTTTGATCAGAAGTAGGCTGAGCTTTGAGCAGTCAGTGACTCATATCTCCTACAGCTGATTTAAATGTGTTTCTCATTCTAGTAGATCATTTTGCTAAAAAATCCACTACCCCCCCAAAAAACCCCAAACCTCCTCCAAATAAACAAAAACCCCTCAGAACACTCATCAAACCAAAACCCCT
>JAOXXN010000446.1:81874680-81900742 GCA_026770055.1 Myrmophylax atrothorax
TCCTCAAACTTTCATAAGATTTATTAAATGCTTGCCTGCTGGAAAGTGTTGTGCAGGGGATTTCTTCTCCTCTTAAATCAAGGGCAGCAGTCATAGGACTTAGACTGCTTCTGATCATAGGACTGTTTTTTATATTTCCTTGGAATGATCCATTCATGGAGAAAAATGATCCAGGCATAATGAGATTGTTTGACATTCAGAAGTAAAGTCCATCTGAAAATGCCCTTCAAGGGATTTAGGTGTGGTGATGGCAGTCATTTTAGTCCTCATGGTCTGCTGCCCTGGAGCAGAGCTAACAGAAGAGAGCTGTTGGTACACAACAGTTTCTACCATCTCTGTGCTACAGATGGTCACCTCTGGAATTGGGAAAAGGCACACCCTGGGACACTGGTGTCTTAAACTGCCTCGACTGGGCCTGACAAAGCTGATCCATAGAGCCCAAGGAGAGTTAAGGGGTTGTTCAGTGACAATCTGCCAAGCAACCCTGATAAAGCTGAGCTCATCATATTTGTCAGCACTATAGAAGTGATGTATGAGGCTGGTTGAAATGCCGGGAGTGTAGAGATGCTGGAGAGAGACTAGTGAAGTGCTACAAAGATGGCCAGAAAGGGATGAGCCCTTTACAGAAAGGTGAAGAATGCTGTGCTTGTAGGGCCTGGTGAGGAGGCACCTATGGGCAGTCTGCAACTGCCTGAAGGCAGGCTATGGAGATGATGGAGCCAAACCCTTCTTGATAGTTTCAAGTTGCCAAACAAAGGAACACAGCACCAAATGGAGATTATGGAATTTAGAAGGGAAGTTTTCTTTAAGTGTTTACAGAAAACTTAAAACACTGCATCTCAGTGTTTTAAACAATGATAGTGCAGCTGTAGGCTTTGATAAAAATTATTTTTATCTTGAACAATCTTTAAAAATGGACTTTTCCCACATAATTCACACAAAAGAGAGCACTTTTCATGTCACTGAATAAGCACTGTAGCTGATTAGGTATTTCTCCCTATCCAGTCTGAATAGCTGCTGCACATGTATGTGTGTGTATATATAGGATATCTCTAAAAAGGATAAATGCAAACATTTTTTCACTCAGCAGACTGCTAGCTCTCAGTTGCCACCTCATAACTATAAATAATAGCTTTGGAGTTAGGTATATTTCAGACAGAGGTAGAGAAAGAGCAAGCAAGTAGAGGGTTTTTTTTTTTCCCCCCTATCATTGGCACACCATTGTTCCGCTGTGGTCAGTGGTAGGATGTACAAACAGTATTTCAGATTCCATAGGAACCTGTTTCATATTTATACTAGGCCAGCATCATGTGTTACTCAACCGACCGGAGGGATGGGAATGATAACCAGCAGCTTGCTTGGGCAAGAAGGAAGAGGTGCTCTTCCACAGTTAATAGAGAGGCAGAAACTTGAAACAAAATCAGACTAAGATATATGCTTTTCACAATTCAACTTGAATTTGCCTACATCAGCTAAGTTTTGTCATAGCAGAAGTGCAAAGAGGAATGTGGGAATGCTTTCACCAGGTCGTCTTCATCTGAAAAAACAAAGCGAGAAAGTGAGCAAATGTTAACCAGAAATTGAACATTAGCCACTTCTGTGAGTCTTTAAATGTTAACATCTATGGAAGGAATGCTATATAGCTGTGGCTTTTCCTCAGTGCATTTGCAGGAAATGCTAAACAGTAATGCTCTCCAGTTTAAGACATGAGTCATGTGACAGAGGGAAAATGCATGTGTAAATGGTATATTTTCTGCCTTCTTCAGTAAATTTTAATGTTACTTTTTTTCTTTGTTTGTTGAAGTCAGCTTTTTGCTATAATCACTGCTGTGGCAACACTGGAGGACAGCAATGCAGTGGTTGCACACACAGCAGTAATTTGGCAGTGTCCTGCTGCTCAGATGCACTCCAGTTTGCTCCTGTTACATTAAGGGTGTTCTAAAATGGGCCATCATTTACAGAATCTATCTGAAGTACTTCTCAGCTGGCCCTGCAACTCATCTTTATGGCCATTTCCTCTGCCACATATTTATCCTTGGGGAGTTACAAAATTCAGAGACTAAGTGGTTGTTCAGGTTCACTGAAATGCACAAGAAGGATTTTTACTGATGATTTCAAATTCTGTACTAGCTTCACAGGAAAAAATATTTATTATCATTAGTAACCTGACCATGTAATTCCTCTTGCCACTTTCAATGCTGTATTTTCATGCAGTTTTAAAGATGGAGGAAGAAAGAGAAGCCATACTTGAATCTGACATAATTTACTTAAAAATTTTTGAAGATTTTTTCATAGTGTTAGCCTGCCATCTCAGACTCTGAGAATAATTGTTACGCATTTCTAAATTTATATTGTGGCAGAATAATGCTTTGCATGAAGTTTAATTGGCAAAGGAAGTGACTTTTCTGTTGCTACACTGATGCCCAGTCAGCTCTGTGGTTGGTAACTGGACTACTCAGGCACAAAAGGTCATAAGGAAATACAGATCCATTGGTTGCACATAAAACTAAGAGCACTGTGTACTCTTTCAAAATAAGTTTCTTTAAGTCAGGTTTCAGTTAAGATTCAATTTTACCTTTAAATTAGTTCTTGTGGAAGTTTTCTTACATCAGTAATGGAAAGGCTAAATGCTCTGCTCAAGAATTGCATTTCTGCTCATTTTATGCTTTCACCGTTTTCATTAAGAGAGTTCTTTGGACAAATTGCAGTAGAAGTTACTGGTGTTTTGTAAAGTATCTGTACTTTCCTATTTTTTTGTGTACCAAAGGGCCAATGGCAGTTATGTACAGTAATGTAGGTTCTTAACACTTAAGTCTGGCCCTGTGTGTATAATAAATGAGATCTACTCTGAAGAATTTGGAAAGCCAGGAGGTTGCAGGGTTAGCCTGCTATGGAATACCAGGGGACTGAGGCCCTGATCCCCAGTCCATTCTTATTTGTAAAAGCACTTCAGCACATATGTATCTCTAGGCATGTGTTTAAGACCCATTGACATCAATGAGACTTTAGCTGATGCTTAACCTCTGAGCATATGCTTAAGTTTCCTGCTGAATAAGGAGGGCCTTGAGCATGTGCTTAAAAATACCCTGCTGAATTGCTGATCTCTCTCAGGCCTCTAGCCTGCTCCAAATACAAACCTTCACTTGCTCCTCTAGGTCACTTGTTTTGGCTTGGACTTCAGATTTTTTCTTCTTTAGCATTTCCTTTTCACTCAGCTGGCCAGATCTATTTTCTACAATCCCCATTATCACACACACATGGTGTTCATTATCACTCCACATTGCTCCACATTACAAAGTCTAGTACCCAGTTGGCTAATTTAATTCTTTCAGTGAAAGTGTTATCTATTTATAGTTTTCTGCAAATTTAAAATCGAGTATTGAAGGAGCTGTTGTCAGTTAAACAAACATATTGTTTATATTCAGGTGCTGTTGGGATACAAACCTTTCACTGTAATCTTTTCACACTCTCCCTGTGCAACATTATTACTGCATTAGGTGGGATATTTAAAAGGTTCCAAGAATCCATTGTAGCTCTCTTAGGGTTTTGGACAAATTGTAATTACTCTTGGATGCAGTATTTAGTGCAGAAAATTTTCTTACCAAAAATACTATTTTGTCAATGCTGATTTTTTATAGTGTTACTTTATTTCCACTGGAAATTTTCAATTTCTCTGCAGCAAATACATCCAAATGTTTTTTTCAAGCTATATCAGTGTTTCAGAAAGAAATATTTTTGAATAATTTTAATTTATACTGTTGGGGGGGTTTGGTAAAAAAACTGGTATTTTAAGTCAAAGTGAAACTAAAACACTCCTTTAAAATTCTCAAAAATTTTCCATGATGAAAACCTGCTACTTCAAAGGGAAAAGTTCAAACAGAAATTTCCCCCCTTAAAACATTTCCCATGTGAAAAAATTTTTTTCCATTTACTGGTAGTTAACAATGCAGAATTTACCTGGTGTCTTTTATTAATAACAAGAGAAGCTGGGGAAAGAATGGCCTAAATAAGGGCTCACCACTTTGAGTTTTTATGCAGTAGTCATTGTGTCAGAAGACTGAATATGCTGATCTAAACCGTGAATGTGAAATCTTACAAAATTCATGGGCCTCGAGATAAGTGTTTCTTAGGTTTAGTAAAGGCTTCTGAATGTGTCTGTAGCTCATGGTTTTCTGTTAGAGCACAGTGAAATCTTGCAGATACCTAGGTACACATGAAAGGATAAACATCTCTCAATTCCAACAGCTGTTTTTGGAAATGATAAAGATTATTTAATTAGCAGTTGTTTTTATTATCTGATGTCCACTTTCAGATGTTTGCCATTGAACTTTCATGACTAAAAATGGTTTCTGGTGCACATACTGTTTGAATACATTTCTTGGATGAATCCAGAAAACCACCAATCAATGAACTGAAACTTAAGCTCCTACTCAACTTGTCAAGAGATTCTAGATCCTCATGTTACATAAAAACATAACAAACTGCTAAGACCATTTCATGCTTTGTTGGCTTCAAATAAACCAGAGGCACCCAGAAAAAGGTTTCCTCCAACTTTCATTTGCCTGCATCTGAATTTGCCAAAATTCAGATGTTCTGCACGCTTTGCTCTTGGCTTCAGTCTCTGCATCTTACTAGCAGGGCAATGGATATCATTTTCCTTGTAAGTAAGGGACAGAAGACACATTTTTTTTAAGCAAAGCAGTGTGCTTCAGGGAGTGTTTGTGTTTTACTCCCCACAGAGGCGTACATTATTAGCTTGCAAGATGTTGCCCCAGGTTGATGGAGTCCAAAGCTCCCTTGCAGCGGGGCAGTTTGCAGTAGTGCTGCAGGCATGTTGGTGCCGTGTGAGTGCCAGTAGCTGGCATGATTAGAATAGGGATTTTCCAGGGCAGATGGAATCCAACACACACTTTATAAGATTGAGGACAGACTGGATTCTTAATTCAATGAAAAATTCCTTTTGCCTCCTTTTTTGCTGACTCAGCATATTGCTTGCAGCTGGACCAGAGTGGGAATGCCTGTGTAGGAGAGTTATATGACTTTCTGGAAAAACTAACTAGTATGGAACTAATTGCAGCCCACCCAAACCTAGCAGGAGGCAGGGTTTTCCTTTCAATTAAAAGCATTCTGCTAGAAGGCAGCACGCAAGATCTACTGACTGTGTTTGGATGAACGCTTAATAAGGGCTTTCATGCACTTTGAAAAGAGAAGAAAGGTCTTCAGGAATGAAGACAAACAGGCCATGGAATTTAAAAGAAAAGTATTAACCAGGGGATCCAATTCCAAACCAGAAGCTGCTAAAAGGATAGATCTGAAAGGAAAATTATGAAGGTCATTATTGATTGGACTGTTCTCATTTATTAAGATTTCCACAGCAAGCTGACAATGTGCATCTTCCCAACCCCTCTTGTTAGCAAATTTTGAACCCTCTGGTTCTTGTAAATCTCTTGCCTATTTGTGTGTGTAAGACACTGACTTCATACTGGTTCTAAGACAGATGGAGTTAGAAGGGCAATTACCTCCTAAAACACAGGGAGCTGTGATTTAGGACAGGAATTTTACTGAGGAAAGCTCAGAAACAGTTTGGCTCAGTTAACAATTACGTTTGTACTCTTATTACTCAAATTACTGACAAAAACAACTCATCCCCAGAAGGTTAAAGGATTTGGATTAAATATGGTGGCGGGAAACTCTTCAAAGCATGCTGTCTTGTCTTCCAGATGGCAAAAATGAGGTTTGAAGCTTCCTGCTGTACAAAAGAAATTGTGAGCAGGGAAGACAGGAATGGAAATGAAGCTGTGGAGCAGCAGGGGGAGATGGTCTGAACTCTAGTGAAAGATAGGCTAGAAATGGTGATGACTGAATGATTTACTCTCATCAAGTGGGAGAGGGATATTTTACAAAGGGCTGGAAGACAGGAAAGGGTAAGAAAGGCTGAGGGAGTCTGTCTAGAGCTGGCTTTTGATGGAAAAGGGCCTGAGGAAGGTCCACAGTGCTGTGAGGTGCTACCGAGGAAGAGCACTGGGTGCATGTGAAAGGTGCTGGCCACACTGAAAACTGGTGTACAAGAAGTCCTCATGACAGGGGGCTAAAGGAGGAAGGCAGGAGTCTGCATAGAGGCAAAGGACAGCAGGAACCTGGTGATAGGTTAGAGGTGAGGACCACAGCATTATTGCTTCTCTGGCATAGCTGTGGGCAGGAAGGACCACAGGATGACTTTGGACCTACTGGGATTTTTGTGGTACCACTGGAAGGAGCTGGGCTACTCTACCATCACAGCCATTCTCCTCCTCCTATGTCACTCATTTGGGGTATTGTATGGACAATCTCTCCTCCTTTTTTAGAAATTTAACCAGTATTTTAAAAATATTTTTTCATATTTTTCAGGTGAAAAAGCCCTGCTATCTGCTGGGGACCTTTGTCTGCTTGTCTTGGAAGAGTAGTATTTGAATAAGGATAACTTTCCATCCAGTAATAACAGAGAAAGATGTGATCTTAGTATTGTGGTGCAAGTTGCAAAAATAATTTCTGCTTGCTTGGTAACTTCATCCTTTGAAGTATCCAGATTCTCTCAGGGGTGTATGTGACCTCACCTTCTAGTTACCAAACTTTTCCAAATGTCGGATTACACTCAACACCCGATTAGGAATGTGCTTGACATTTCTTTATAAGGTGCAGGAAAATATCTGGGTGGAGATGAAAGCAGATACAAGTGTAACTGGGATATTGGAATAAATTATATATTGCTACTATTACGCTTCTCTTCCTGTGTTTCAGCTTACTTTTGTGCTGGATCTTTGGCTAACATTAGTTGTCTGCATACTTGCTGTGAATTCATGAGAAATTTGTTCATTTTAAGTCCAAATTACCACAGAAAAGGGATTGCAACAGTTTATTCTGTAGCATTCACATTCAGAAGAAGACTCTATTTTTATACCCTTGACTATTTAGGTCCTCATCTTAAATTACAAGTGGTATTGCTGGTGTTGTAGAGCTGGTGGTTTAATGACTATGGATTACTGGAAATGCCAGTACAGTGTTTGAATCTGCTGCTATTTGTATCTAAAATTCATGTGTGGAAATCCACAGACCACCACCTGAAAATGTTTCAAAGCTATTTTGTTCTAAAATCATAACTATGATGAATCTTCTAAAGAAGAGTCAATGACCAGTTTTATACCTCAGTAAGATATATCATCTGTCCTTCACAAACAAACTTTTTTAAAACACTGAGACAAAACTTCACAATTTGGAATAGAAAAAGAAGTTTGCTGGGAGCTACACAGGGCTATTCTATAGGAATGTTGAACTCTGGCCATGACATGAATAATGGAGGCATCACCAAGATAATTATCTCTAGGCATTCAATATTTCTTATTCTTTCTTATTCAATAGCATTCCTATGGTGCATCCAGTATTCAGTTGGCATGGCTTATGCTAACACAATGTTGGTTTTCTTAGGCAGAATGGATCTTAATATTTATCATAAACTTGTTTGAGTTCAATTCAAAGAGCTGAAAAATAAACCACATGCATCTGTTGAATGATTTTTGCTGCTCTGTTTACTTAGTATATTTGGTACCTATCTACTGCTTGCTCTCTTTTTTCTGAACAGTCTCCCTTTTTCAGCTGGGGGTGCAGTTAAAGGGACCATTTCATTAATCTCTTGCATCTTCACCTCTTCCTTATTTGAGCCTTAGTTCTGGCACTTACAGAGGAGGCCATTGCCTGTACCTTCTCCTCACCAAGTGTTGCTCTGCTTTTCTCTCTTAGCAAGTTCCTTCTCTCTGGCCACTATTTCATTACTTGGAGCAAACCATCACTTGTGTCTCTCATTCTGGTTTTTACATAGAGCAATGCATGTGCTCTACTGACATTTTCAGGCTTTTTTCCCCCATATGACATAGTAGAATTGTGAACAGATATGTGTTTTTACCTTTTCATGGTATCTAACTCAGAATTAGTGTTCTTACATGAATGAGTTTGTAGATCCTCATTCACTCTACTCTCTTCACAGTTCTTGAATTGATGGGTTCCTTTGCCATGCCATAAGTCTCTCCTGCCAACAACTCTTCAGCCCAGTGGTTTGCCTTGCCTTGACATTGCTTAGTATCTCCCAGGGAAGAAGTTGTGACTTACAGACCTTTTTGACAGTGTAAACATCTGTTTTGCTTCCTTGCAAATTATTTGGTTGGACTTCAGGAAGAATTTCTTCACTCTAAGGGTTGTCAAGCATTGGAATGGGCTGTCCATGGAAGTAGTGGATTCATCATCCCTGGAAGTGTTCAAGAAATGTCTGAATGCTACACTTAGTGCTATGGATTAGTTGATGAGGTGGTGTTTAGTGAAAGGTTGGACTCCATGATCTTAGAAGTCTTTCCAAACTTAATGATTCTATAATTCTATGATTCCATCCACCACTAGTATATCCACAGACTTTCCTATCCTCCAACAGGCTCCTTCCTCCAGTAGGAATGCAATGGTAAATTAAGGGGGTTGATTACTGGGCCTGTCTATGCTGCTTGTGTTGGTATGAGTCTGTGGTCTTGCCTTACTACATCATCTGCTGTCACTCACCCAGGGACTCCCAGTATGATTATAAGACAGAAGTAAATGATAAAGGGGTTCTGCTGCTGAGTAACCCTGGGGTTAGCAGACCATGACATTAAATGCTGAGTAGTACTTGAGATTTAATTATTGACTCTTCTAATAATTTTGAAACCTGCATATTTCTTTGGATTACCTTGTACTATGCTTTATCTCATGAGGCTTTAGACATAATCTTGATTTCTGAAGTGAGGGTTTTTTTGAGAAAGAGATCCCTGAGGGTTTCCTTACAAGTGAAAGCAATTCATAAAATGACCAGATGACCACAGTGGTTTTTCGCCTTGTTCCTAGGAGAAGTGATGGGGGGGTTGCATGTGTGCATCTGAGATTAAGGCAGTGCCTATGGTCTCACCCTGAGTGACCTCTGTCACTCGTCAGTTAGTCCTGCACATGCAATAGAGACTGAAGTATCTACACATGATAGGACTAGGCAAAACACTTTGCAGCCAGCCTACCCTGAGGAAAGTGCGTGGCTCAAGGGCATGTTCCGTGGTCACTGAAACTGCACATAACCTGTAGAGTGAAAGTTGAACCCTATCACTGGCAGAAACCTGAGAGTGACTGTGGGCTGGTTGCTGTTGTTGACCTCTGTCTGTCAGGGATTATGTTTTTGTTTTGTTTTTCACTATTGTGCAATGTGCCCTACTAAACTACAGTTGATTTGGAAGGCACTCTGAGGGTTTTTTTGGAAGGGAAAGAGAACACTTTTGTGCAAGTATTTAAGAATGATTACAGACTTGTGGCTACTTTTCAAACCTGAGAAAATGTTGTGGAGTGCACCAGTATTTGCCAATCAGTTATTGTTGATTAAAAATATTGAATATGAAGGGCACTTGTGATATTGTAATTGCACTTCCTGAAAAATGGACCTGGCTGTAATTGAAACCAGAGCATTCCTCATACACAACCCTGTCAGACTGAGATGTTTTGCAAAAATCCTTGATTAATTGTGTTTTTTCAAAATTAAGAAGTAAAGAGCAAGGATAACAGTGAAAAGGAATGGCAATCTGTATGGAATTCATAGGCTGAGATATGGTATTTGAAAAGATCAGGAAGAGAAGATCCTAAGCGGAATGAAAAGAGCACAAAGTTATTTTTGGCAGTACTAGAAGGAGGGAACCAAGTGGGTGTACTCAGCCTTTGGGAAATATTGGGGCTATTCATGTTAGGCCAGTGGGGAGAGTCCTGTTCTGTTTCTGTATTAAAAGGAGCTGTTCTCAACTGACTATGGAGAGAGCCAAGAGGAATTAACTTCTCTAGGCTAAAATTAGCCTTCCTGAGTCCTGGAGTCTGCTTTAGGAATTGACTGAGAGCTCAACTCCTCCACCACTTACTCCAAGACAATTACCTACATTTATTGCAGTCACTGATGAAAGCTGTTCGTAAAATTTTGTTAATAGATTTGGGACTGTTGATTTTCGACATCACTAGTCTTGCCAGAAAAAGAAGTCTCTAGTGTCTAGCATAAACCTCTTTTGCTGTGAGTTCAGAGCATTTTTTGCCAATTCAAAATCAGATAGGTTCATGATGCAGCACTCTATCTTTAAAGTGCTATCACAATTTTGCAAATCAGTCTGGTTTTTTTCCTAGACTTAAATAACCTGTGGTCCTTCAGCAATTACTATTTTTCCTCATATTTCTAGACATCTTCTTCAGACTCCTCACAGGTGGCTGGCATCTTTTGTGAAGTGCTGTGTCACCGTTTGACAGTGAGACACAGGTTGGAAGAATGGCTGCTTTTTGACAATGTCCTCATTGTTGCTTCTTTGAAGAACTTGTTTTTCCTGGACTCTTCCTTTTCTTTCTAACCTGTTAAAATGGCATTTATTGATGGCTGTTTTCCTGAGGTCTATAATCCTTTTTGCTCTTTGCCACTCTGTCTTCTAAAATATCCAGTCACAAACGCACTTCTGCTCTCCTTACCCCATCCCTTCCTACTCTGTAGAGAGTTCAGGCAGGTCCTCTCCTGCTTGCTCCAGGACAGATACATTTCAAGAAATTGTTGGGGAAGAGCTAGCTGACATATCTGAGACATCTAGATATTAGGTCCCTAGATCAGATGACCAAGGTGTCTCTCCAGTCAGTGGATATGAACACTCCCAAGAGTGATTGACTCCATTTACAATACCAGCTCTTGTCAAATATTTGTATCTGTTCGTTGACTATAAAAGTGTTTGAGTATTTGGCCAACTTGGATGAGACAGGCCTTGTCATAGTCCTTTTTCAGCTAAAGGTTGTGAAATTCAAAACACCAAATTATACAGTTGAGGTCATTTTGGTTGCGACCATGGCAAGCTTTGCCATGTGGATTTCCCCATGTGATATTGTGCTGTGATCTAAACCAAGACAATCCCACTAGTCTTCTATTTCTTTTAACATTATCCAAAGACCTTAAAGCAGCAGGTCTCTCTCTGAGCCTCAGAGAAAGTGTATGTGTGCTTAATATGTAAGACTTTTTTTCTCCTTCCTGCTGAACAAACTGCAACCTTCTATAAATAAGCCAGTTCTGTATATTGTCCAATGACTTCAGCCATGCCAATGAAATCAGAATTCTGATCTTTTGATTAGACTTTAGAATCAGTGGTCTTTTACCCCCTCAGCTGGTTCATGGAAAGGAGACAGTTCATTGCCCACTATCCTCTTTTGACCTCTATAACCTTAGTGTAACTTTACCTTTTATTATTTTAAGCCACTCCTGTGGCTGCCCTCATTTAGCCATTCCTTGGCAATTTCAAATTCAAGTGTCCACTGGTTCTGGTTTAAAACTACACTCATTATATTAGCAAGTCAGTGTGGAAATGTATTTTTCTTTGTTAACAGAAAGCTTAGGATCTGAGGGGAAATATTGGGATGCTGGGCCACTGAGGAGAAAACACATAGAAGAGATTAAAATAAAAGCCCTACACGGTTTTATCTGGAAAGTATTTCTCAACACAAATTTGAACAACAAAATTAAAACCCAAGTTTCTATCCAATATTTTGTGGTTTTGACAAACATCTCCACCAAAATAAAGTAAAATAGTAGTTTTTAAAAATGCTAGTCAGCTCATATGAAAAGACAAATCAGGTTTATTTTAGCAAGGCCAGTTTTCTTGTGATTTGTTTCCAGTCTTTTCACAGTGTGCTGATGCAGAACTTGACAGCGTAGTAGTGAAGAACTTGAAAGCGTATAGGAAACATAAAAGAACAGAGTAGAAGTTTGTCACTGGAACTTTTGTACTGCGAGGTAGTCTTTGTTTTTACTCTAAGATTAGTTTGAGTCCGAGAGATCTTATAAGAACAAATCCCCATGCCTGGCAGTGATCTATGTGATTTCCATTCTGCTCTAGTGTGAAATGTTGCATTCTAGGCAGCCAGTGAAATTCTCTAATGCTCTATTTTTTCCTCTGGCTCAGAAAAATGCCAAACCTGGTTGTGATTGTATTTCATTAAATAAAATAGCTGTTAAGCAGTATTTCATAGAATCATAGAATGGCTTGGTTTGGAAGAGAACTTAGTCTCAATAAATTTCAGTTCATATTTGGTTTCTAGAGTTCTGGCCCCACCTAACGCATCCCATCAGACTTAAACAGCTTAACAGGTTTAACATTCCACATCAGTTTCAGAATTTCAGGTGATTGAACACCAGATTTGCAAGTGAGATACAGGAGTGCACTGGCCTCTTCTTGCTTAGAGGCAAAGTTTTTGCAGTTTCAGCCTATGTCTCATATCAAGCTCTTTGAAAGTTTTCATTCCGAAGACTTTTAGAGATAATGCATGATATCACTCATATCAGGTCTAAACTCACCTGTGAGTCCTTTTGCTCAAGACTCCTGGTGGATTCACTGTTGGTTTCTTTTGATGGCAGAGGAGTCTGCTGGATCTTCTTTTCTTCTGTGGCAGTGGTGGCCATGGGAATCTGGACCCTCTGTGTGCTTGAAAAATTGCTGAAGAAATGCTGTCAGAGGTTTAGGAGACTGCCAAGAATGACGTGTATGTATGAGGCGATGAAGGAGACGTTTCTGATGGCAGTGACGCAAGTGATGGAGCTGCTTAACAAATGAGTTCACAAGAACTTGGATTCATGTGAGCAAAGTAATAGTGTTTCAGAAAGCATTGTAAAAGTTCACACATTGATTTCCTTGCTTTAGGTGTCAACGTAGCTTCTCTGTAATTCATGAATATCAGATTAGCCTGAAGCCTAATTGCAGATCCGGGAAAAATTACTTTTATAGGAAGTCTCCTACCAAATTTGGTCCTTAATTTTGTGAATCAAGAAAGTTTAAGTATTTAGATATTTATAAATACAGTCTGTAGGTCTATTCTCTAGTCACAGGCTAGAAGAAAGCAACCATTTTTGTGACTTAAGAAAGGTTGAATTTCTGAAGAACAAGCTTTTATTTATAAATAGGACTCAGAATTGTTTACTGTAAGACCACAAAGACCAGACCCTCAGAAAATTTGAAAGGTAAAATAACATGACTCACTGAAGTCTGAGAAGCTGCATCTATTTGTACCAGTTGAGGACGACAAATATTCAAGGCCTGGAGGTGGGTGGAGGCATGAAATTACTTCAGTATTATTACTTCAGCAAGGCCTTCTACACATGTTCCTACCATGGGACCACCATGGAGCATTTGTCTGAGGAGCAGTTTTGTCACATCAAACTAAATGAGTTTCTGTTGCTGCTCTCAGCACTCAGTCCCATCAAGGGCCCTCATATGCCTGCTCCAGCACACAGGAATGCATTCAGGAAGGAGCTGTGATCAAAGCTGTACTGAAACTGGGAATCTGGACAGAGGGCCAGGGCTGTCCCACAGAGCAGCACACCCAGGGTATGTGCTCATGGGGGAAGGCGGAGGTGAGCTGACTGCAGCTGACGGGCGTGGGTCTCAGTTCTGTTCCAAGTTACATGTCTTCACTTATGTTTCCTTCAATGTGAAATTATATGTGTTTTATTCACTTTAACAATTTACTCTAATTTGTCTGTCTTTATTATTTACTCTAATTTGTCTGTTTTTATTAGACTTCATAGAAAAAAATTCTAAACTGTGTCAAAGAAAAAAATTCTAAACTGTGTCAAACAAAAAGCCAAGCCAAATGAATGAACTTGTCATATGTAGGGTTTTCAAGAGTCAGTGTCTGATATTAGCTGTAGCCTTGGCCTTACTTCATTTTTCAGATTTTGCTGAGGCTAGAGGTAGATCCTGGGTAGTTTCCTGCTTGCAGGTTGCAACAAATGTCTTAGCAGGAGAGAGCTCCTCTCTCCCCAGAAATGGGCATTACGAACATGGACTGGCAATTTAGCAACCAGTTTCATGAGATAAAAATGCTGCCAAAGTGATCCCACTCCCACTCATTCTCTGCATGTACAACTACTTACCTAGGGTGGCTGTGGGACTGAGACCCCCTGGGAGCTGAATCAACTTACTGAAGTGGCAGAAAACAAGACCCGCAAAGAAGTGGATTATTTTCTGCTGTGTAGTGAGTTAAATTGCCACAAGTGTCTTGTGAGCATCACAGCTAGCATAAGAGAAGGGATGACTTTGTGTGGCTGGGAATAAGAAAGGGAAGAGGAGTGAGACACCGTCCCTAACTCCTGTTGGGAGTTCACTTCGTTGGCCTTGCTGAGCATGTGGCTGTGAATTAGTTGCCTGGAGAGTTTTCAGGCAAAGGAGGAAAGTGCCTGACTAATTTGAGTGCCTAAAAAGTTAGACAGTTCTGGAAAGCAGGCAGAATGGATCACTGCTGGTGTATGTGGATTTTAGAGGCTGAAGTTTCATCTTTGTCAGGATTTGAGCAAGCTGGATCCCACCCTGAAAGATCTGCTTATAAAACAAACAAACAAAAGAGTCGTTCTGTGTTTTTCACTGGAATGCCACTAACTGTGTTAATGACAATGGGGACCACCAATAGTGTGAACTCCCTGTTCTAATGCAATACTTCCAGCCTTCTTTATAAGAGGCATCAAAGGCGAAAAAGTTCTGCATTAGCTCTGTGGGGCTGTGTGCATACATCAGAGGGCAAATTTGGCCCCCAGTGTTCTCCCTGCAATGAATTTGAGTCTCTGATAGGATCAGTGCAAGAAGAATAGAGCAGTAGCTTAGGAGGCATGTGGCATTTCCTGGCTGGGTGCAATGGATTCCCCAGCTGAAACCAATAAAAATCAGTTCAGGAAGAATTTTTCAGAAAATCGGTGGTGAAAATGACAGTCATGAAATGCTCACACAATTCTTGCAGCTGTGGAGTCCTTAAAGTCAACGAGTTCCAGGAAAAATGACAATAGTTCTGGAAACTTTCCCATGACTGCCTCTGGGCAAGCATTCAGAATAGCTCGTTTACTTCAACGATGCTAATTCATTAATCATTAGAGATACTTTTGTTCAGTTCCCTTTGAAGTTGGCCACAACTTTTCTTTTCTCATAAGATGAAATGTGGTCAATTATATCCATACATGGATATAACACGGGGCAGGTTCTTTTCTTTGACAAATTATTTACTAGCTTTGTCAACTCAGACTTCTAGCTCTCTGATGTTTCTCAGTTGTATATACTGACCAGAAAATGTTGCATGTCATCCAGTTTTGCTCTGTTAGATCTGCATTTATTTTAGCTCAGTCCTTAATGTCCACAGTTGCTGTGGTAAACTTGGTTGTCATTGGTCCTTAATTTTCTTATTATAGGATACATCATTTTTTGTGCTCACAGCTAGCTCTAGCTTTATCCTTTCAAAGGCACTAGTAGTCCAGCAGTACCCCTGCTTCAGGAAGTGATAGGTTTTGAAAACCTCCCTTGCCTTTCCTGCTTTTCCATCCATTTTGGAGCTGATAGGTGACCAAACTTGAAGCATCTGGTGTCAGACTACTCCACTGTCTCTGGGGAGACAGTCTTACCCAACCCAGCTTTTGTAGCAGCTTGGGCCCTCCAGCACTCCAGCTGGACTGGAAAGACCTCACTCTGTCTCTACTAGTCCTCTTCAGTGTATCTGGCCTCTCCAATAGGCTTTATCTTCTCCTGCGGATGAGGTTTCACGATGCAGCTGAGTCAGTAAATGAACTTGCTGCTGGTGAAATGGGCAGGCCCATTCCTGGGCACATGCTCCATTTGTCTCCCTTCTGTCATCTCTGGGATGTGTCTGATCCATTAGCTCACTGAAGTGGTGAAAACTATTCACTTTTTCTTGATTTGTTTTGTTGGGTTAGATTTCTGACAGTTTAGTGAGCTAAATTCACTTTCCAAGGAGTCAAATGAATGCAAGAGCTGGTGAAAGGGAAGGGTAGGTCTCCATAGCTGGCAGTAAAAGAGGGAGCAAAAATGACTTTGGTTAAACTGAGGTGGTTTGAAAAAGGATGGCAGCTGCTGCTGCATTTTGCATGTTCCTTCAAGTACTTCCTATGTTGAGTGTCCCAGAAGAGACTGACATAGAGCGCCTGGTTTGTGGATCTGAACATGGTTCAGGCCTCAGGTAGGTGTTGAGCTGCTCAGGCAGTTCATCCTGAGGTGCTTCGCCATGTTTGCCCAGAATGAAATTTAAAGGGCTTCAGGGGAGAAGTAATTTGGGGTTGCCAAGAAGCAGAACATTCTGAAATTTGGGAGATTAGTGTCTAAATTCTATGGAAGCTCCCATTTGGTTGTGGAAATTTCTTACTCCTGTTGAGCCAAGAAAGCTGTGGTGGTGAGGATGCCTGTTACAGTAGGATATCATACTGATGCTCACAGGCTCTATTTGGACTTGTAATTTTAGTATGTAATGCTGAAAGTTATCCGCAATAGATGCTTAGCAATTTCAAGGGAGCTCTCCACCAGTATTCTGAGATGCGGCACAGCAGAAGAACAAGTTTCCACCTCACTGTAATGTTAGAGACCTCAGTGTGGGTTCTGCTACCCACTGTATTGTGGAGGACAGGGTTGTCACTGAAAAGTAACCGTGTGAGCTTCAAGGAAATCTGATGCTGGCTGGGATCCCAAGCACTGAAGGTGTCTACATTTTGTTTCGAGGTTGTTCTAGATTTCTACATCTCAACAAGTTACTCAAAATCAAGATAAGTAGACAACTCAGGGCACAAGAATCATTCCTGATTCTAGGTGTTCATCCTACAAGATCTGTTTCTCTATACTGGAGAAACATAGATTTTATGGATAAACCACTCAGTGGATAAGGAATTTGCTGCATGGTTGCAACTCAAAGAATTTGATGTCCAAGTGGAGATCAGATAACGGTGGCGTTCCTCAGGGATTGATATTGGGACTGGTGTTGCGTAACAGTTTTGATGGTGACATTAATAGTGCTATTGAGTGCAACCTCAGCAAGTTTGCCAATGACACCAAGTTGTGTGGTGCAGTCAACACACTGCAGAGAAGTAACATCATCCAGAGGGACCTGGACAGGCTTGAGAAGTAAGTCTGTGCAAAGGTCATGAAGTTCAACAAGGCCAAGTTCAAGATCCTGCATCAGGGTCAGAGCAATCCCAAGCACAAACACAGGCTGAGTGGCAAATGGATTGAGAGCAGCCCTGGGGAAAAGGACTTGGGGGTGTTGGCTGATGACCTGGCAACATGTGCTTGCAGCCCAGAAAGCCAAGCATATCCCAGGCTGCATCAAACAGAGGGTCAAGGAAGGTGATTTTGCCCCTCCACTCTGCTCTTGTGAGAACCCACACAGAGAAATACATCTGGCTTTGCGGCTCCTGACACAAGAAAGACATGGATCTCCTGGAGCAAGTCCAGAGGAGGGCCATGA
The DNA here is from genome assembly GCA_026770055.1 of Myrmophylax atrothorax. Lineage (NCBI taxonomy): Eukaryota > Metazoa > Chordata > Aves > Passeriformes > Thamnophilidae > Myrmophylax > Myrmophylax atrothorax. The sequence goes on from JAOXXN010000446.1 coordinate 81,892,006, forward strand.
AGATGATCAGAGGGCGGAAGCACCTCTCCTATGAGACAGGCTGGAGAAGAGAAGGCTCCTGGGAGACCTTATAGCACTTTCCAGTACCTAACAGGGAGAGACAAGAAAGCTGGAGAGGGACATTTTGAAAAGGCATGCAGTGCAAAGGGGTAATGGCTTTAAACTGAAAGAGGGTAGGTTTATATTAGTATTAGGAAAAAATCCTTTTACTATGAGTGGTGAGGCACTGGAAGAGGTTGTCCAGAGAAGTTGCAGATGCCCCATCCCTGACAGTGTTCAACGCCAGGTTGGACAGGCCTTTAAATGACCATGTCAGAGGGTTGGAACTAGATCATCTCTATGGTCCCTCCCAGCCCAATGATTCTATGATTTCATCATCGTCATCATCGGGGTAGTACTGTCATCAGTTCCTCTACGATTCATCCTGGGGGAGAAAAAGGGAAGTTCACCAATGGTACTGTCTTATATATAGGAGTGCTATTTGTGTTCCCAGTAACTGTGTTCAGGTGATTTCTGGGTAAATTTGTGACTGCAGGAAGGCTTAATATGTCTTTGCTTGAGTGGAAGAGCCAAGAGTCTGGACAGATCTACAGGCAACTGGATCCATGCCAGAATTCTAGGTTTGAATGGGGCACTTGCCAGAGAAGGAAACTTAGAGGTCTGAAATTCCCATAGTAGATTTAAAAAAACCCCAAACCAACAAAAAAAGAGAAGTGACTGATCTTACTTTCAGTAATCTCCTCTAGAAAAAGTTAGACCAATGAATTTACTTTAAATGTTTTTGCTGAGCAGTTGAAATGCTAAACCTCAGTTAGTCTCCTAAAATGGCATCTTCACGACAGAAGGGCTAGTTAATTCTGACTGATTTTTACTTGTGAAATTTTAATGCCATATAGTTTTTGCAAAGTTATAGCCTACATGGCAATTAGCTATACAAATAGAGAAGTTTAGTAAGTCCTTAAATATGTTTTCTCTCTTTATTGTGTTTTGCCAATTAGATTGTGCTCCCAACTTGCACCTGTGAAAGATCTGACATTTATTGATATACTTTAATTGGACACATTTTCTGGTTGCATACCTTTTATTGTGTAGGAGGAAAGGAGATTAATTCCAATTATAAATGAGGTGAATTGATTATACATTAAGTAGACTTTCATTCCTTTGTCTTCCTGGTGTCCTAGGCTGTTCTTTTCCAGCACATGAAAGGTTTTTTCCACTTCTCTTTTTTCTTAGTGTCTTAATATAGCAAGAATTGCTGAATAAACTGAATTGGTAACTGTTTACTTTTCTGGACATACAACTGTTAATTATAAGAATACATAGATCTGTCAGAATTACATGTGTATAAAAATAATGGTGCCAAATGTTTCCCCCTCCTTTGTATAATACAGACACCTAAGATCATCTCATTTGTCCCAGTGAGACCTCTTTGAAAACATTGGCTAAATAAGAGTGTGCACAAATTTGGTTTTGATAAATGTCTTTCATGTTATTTGAGATGGCACATCAGATAGTGTGAGCTTATCTTGGAAAAATAAGCAGCTCTTGGATATTTTGAGATGAAAAGTGACTTACACATTTGCTGGAGGGTAGTGAGGGAGAGAAAGTAAGCAAGAGGGGTCACTCAGAGAGTGAAAGAAAGCTTCACATTCATCTAACTTGGTGTCATGGGATACCTTGGCCTCTCAGAGACCATATTCATGCACCTGATGCAATCAGCCACTCCTATCAATGACTTCAAGCCCGAGAGTTACACCCATTTACATCAGAGGATGGAAATGTTCCTCAAAGAATACTTAACTCTTTGGGACTTTGACCTTTAAACTACTCTCCTTTATAATTTGGGGTTCTTTTGACAAATCCCATTTCTGTGATTTAATTCTAACTGCTGCAAAACTTGGCTTATAGTGCACAGAACCAGGCGGACAAAGCAGAGATAATTTTATGATCTACTTTTTTAAGGAAGCAACTGTTTTAGTTACAAAATAGAGCTGGTTTTGCTCCAAATCTTAATCTGAGCCTTTTCTGTTATTGTTTTCATTAGACTAACTGATAGTCCAGATGAGCTTTCAGGCATACAAGCCCTCTTTCAGATACAAAGGAGAAACACCAAATGTTAAGGGTGTAATTCCTTGCATGTGTCCATGCCCATGAACACTCATCCTACATGCCAGTCTCTGCATACTACTGTGTTATGCTGACAGAATAATTTGCAATGACTTCTACTAAATTAGATCAGAAAACCAATGCAGGTGGGGAATGGCTGTGTTTTGGGTTTTACTTCTCAGCCAGGTGAGTTCTTTGGTGCATTGCTGCCTGAATGCTTGTGTTGACACAAGACAAAAAAGAAGGTTGACACCGAGCCAAGGGAGGGGTCTGGGCACAGCACCTCCAGCAGTAGGCTTTGTTCAACATAAAGTTAGGATTTAGCAACAGGATTTAGAACTTGCATGTAGGAGTACTGATCTCAGCATATATTGCAAAGAAACATCTCCTTTGAAACTACTGTTTTCCTCGCCTCTCTCTTTTCAGCTCAATTTACTTCTGGTAATTTCAGTTGTCCATTATGACTCACTCCATGTTTCCCTGCTCTCCTTTCCCTGCCTTTCTAGTCTGTCATGCATGTTTTTATGTGAAGTCACCATACTGAGAACTAGGAAATGCAGGAATCTCACCGTTCTTTCTTTTCTTTTGCTGTTGAATGTTTTGTGTTTCTTTTGCTGTTGAACGTTTTGTGTTTCTATCCTCTTTTCCTCCCATACTTCTTTTCAATTCCCTGCACAAACCTTGAGTGATTCAGCAGATTTATTTTGTGATATCTGCCTCTGTCTCCCATTCATTACAGGAGGATAAAAAGTTATTCAGAACCTCTGAAAACTCCAGGGAATTGTACCTGAAAATGCATTTTATGAAGTGAAGGTGAGATAAACCTACTGACACTCATCACAACTGGTCCAGCAGGGCACAGTGGTCACCATCTTCACTTTACTGTCTTGTCACAAATGCTATTGCACTGCCACACTTTCACATGAAGGATGAGAGCTGTGCTGCAATGGATTTTATCTGTTTGCAGTAATTCTCTGTTTAATTGTGTCCCTACTTCTGAAACTAGGAACAGTACATTCTTGGGAATTATGTTTCTGAGAAACAACGGCAGCACAAAATGGCACACTGCACTGCTGGGAGTGACCCTTTGAAATAAAATTAATGTTCTCTGACATTCTTTCTCTCTTCATTGTAGCTTAACTGGCATCAATACAAAGGTTTACATCTGTATTAAAGATGTTGGTGATTGCTGAATGCATGATACATGAATGGCCATTATCATCTGCAGAGAGTTAGTGTACTATGCATATAATCAATCAGATTCTGTTCATGTCAGGAGCTGGCCAGCTCATTACAGCCTGTATCATATTAACCCTTGAAGTGGAGTGATAAAAGGCAGAAATATTCTGGAACAGACCAAGTGGTCATCCAATCTACCTACTTTTTTGCCTGACAACCCCACAGGCTTGGTGATTTGTTAGACACCAGCCCAGGCAGCCTGAATGCTTTCGTTTAGCAGCTCATGTCTAGTCTTGAGTCCATTTCTCACACTTTCAAGAGAGGAATTATTTTCCCACTTATTACTGTCCTGATATTCAAATTCTAGGCATTCTGGTACTGTATCTTATCAGGAAAGCAACTAACCTTATCTATCATGTCATCTGCCTCTTGAATGATGGGCTAGTGCTAAAACACTCACTTGGAAAGTGGGAGGTGAAGAGCAAGAGGCAGAAGGGAGCCTGACTCTAGTCCTTCACTGTGCCTGGACCAGGAGCAGAATTGGGATTTCCAACCATGCTCCCAGGGCTCAGTTGTTTTGCTCAATGACAAATCATTGAATTGAAATAAAAACAGGATTGAGACCATGGCCTGTAAGGCCAGCTTCCTAATATGCACACACTCCAGTGATCAGCAAAGCAAGCCAGTAAAATAACAGAGGATATGACGCATTTTCTGGAAGAGTTAAATAACACAGATAAAGCTACTTCAACTGTGATATATATAGATTTGAGGAATTTTACTGATTCTATTATAAAGGATAATCTATTTGGCATCATAATCTATACAAGACCTTGATCCCTGGCTTCACTACTCTACTGATATTTCACAGCCACAATGCTGGCTTAACTGGCCGTAGCAAGCATAGGAGGAGACAGAGCTTCAGCCACAGCTGGAGAAAGATTATCTGATCTGTAAATCTGTCATTTTGCCATGAACTTCTCAAGGAATATGAAAAAAACAAAGAACCTCATATTTCAACTGTCATGGCAGAGTTAGGTTAGCATAATTGTGGCTTTCTGTGCTCAAGTCCTTGCTAATTTCCATGATAACTCTCATGGTCTACAGGATACTGAACTGGCAGAGGGACAGTTGAATGAATGTCTGAAGAATCCAAAGATGTCCTCAGACATGTGCTCCCACCTCTTGAATTGACTGTGCTGAGATCTGAATCCCCATAAACAGCTGAGGAACCTCTTAAAATAGCCTTAATTTTTACAGTGAGATGATGACATCTTTGAAACTGTAGTCAGGCTTTGAAGCTGACAGTAGCAAAGCTGAAGCTTCTGGAACTGCAGCCCCAGAACCTGGCACAGATGCCTGCTCTTCACCCTGCATTCGGTTTATAATTGCTGGCATAATTTTTGAGTTATTAGAATTTCAAGAATAAGAAATTCTTCTAACCTAAACAAGTAAAATAGCACTATAAATAACATCTAATCTTCATTGTGACTAAATTAAGTGAAACAAGACGTTATTAAACACATTTCAATTCATTGCCATAGCTTCTCTTAAATTTTATGTGAAGCAGGAAGCTGCAGTTGAAAGCGGGGAAAGACAAAAGTTTCTGACTGAGCCAAGGATGTGGCACGGCTGGGGAATAAGTAAATATAAATCTCAAGTGAAGTATTGCTAGCAGAGGCATTAAACAAAAGAGGAATTTTTCTGTGTGATACCAATATGACTTTATCTGAATTCTCATACAATTTTATTTGCCTGTGTTAAAACCACAAAAATTATTTCAGTTGGAACAGGTGCAAAGAAGGGTGGAAGAGAAAGCCTGCTTTAGGATGGCAGACTGAAAACAATTGATATTTAGCCTGACCAATGAAGGTTGAGAAGGGATGTAAATAATTTATAGATATATTTGGTGGGTTAGGAGGATAGAGAATAAACACAGTGGAGAACTACTCGGTCTTACCTAACTCTGGAAGAAAAGCACAGGGCTGAAAAGTGATATGGCTGTATTTGGGCTGAAAGTTAGAAGAGCATCTGTAACCAATACATCATGGTTATTTTGGCTTTTCCTTTTAGGACTAATTCCCAGTTCTAACCAAGTCTCCACTGATTGGGAAAGGGCTAAAGAAACATGAAACAGAAGAATTAAGTCAGGAGGAGAACTGATGAAAACTGAAAGTACATGGTGGAAAGGCTGGGAAAGAGATTGCTAAGGGATAGGATGGTGGACACTGGGTACCTGGTGTGCTGGTCACTACTCAAAAATGGGGGTAAAGGAGGGAGTGCACTTGTCACACACCCCAGCCCCCAAGTTACTGTGATTCTTGCTGTCATATATCCTCCTCCTGCAGACCTGGGATTCTTGCTTGGCCAGGGCCAGGAGTTGATTGTTGAGGAGACCTCTATGAGTTGGTGAAAGCTCCTTCTTGTAGGGCTCTCAGAGAAAAAAATGTTAGATTTAAGTTGAGACTTCCCTACACAGGAAAGAATTGTATGTTTTAGATCCATGTACAGCAAGGTAAAAGCAATCCATAAGAACTGTCTCTGTGGTTTTCTACTCCTACTGTCTTAAAAAAAAGCCCTCACAAAAAAACAACTCTTCCTCTAATCAGCAGTATTACTATTACAGTCTGAAGACTTGTTTTGCCTCCAAGAAAACTGATTAATTACACATAAGGCTCATTAGAAACCTGCTGACTAGCATTACTCTGCAACTACATTTTTGGGAAACCTAAGTCAGGTTTTTGGCTTGTTTATTCTTTGGGTTTTTTCTTTTCTTTTCTTGAGAGGTATGGCAAAAGGCTTCGGGTTTCATGTCAAGCTCTGATCACAGTAAAAAAGTTGGACAGAGCCGGTTGTAACAGCAGCTGCCTGTGTGATATTGACATACCACAGGGTTTGATTGTGAGGTTCTTTTAACCTAGAAGTGGAAAAATGCTTCTCAGATTAACATCTTTACATGTCAGTATTTCATTCACAGCACAGAAATGAGTGAGGGACCAGACAGCCCTGAAATATTATGTGCCAGAATCTGTGTTGTGAAGACATCTTTCAAGCACTTGGCATTGTTAGGTTTCTAATGTCTCTAAGAATTAGATAAGAATAGAGAGAAACTCATGACTATTCCAGCAAGAGCCAAGTGCAAAATTGCTGAAGCTGTCTCAAATCGAGTGGAAAAGAAATGACTTCCCATTGTCCAGGGGAAACCTCATTAGAGTTCACACCAGACTCAAACTGTAAGTGTAATTCCATTGATGTTGAGCAAAGATTTTTTTTAATTACCCTTTCATCTTTCCTTCCCAGCTCTACAGCTAGCTCCAGTACACATGAATTCATTGGAAGAATGGATGCCACTAGAGCCACATCGGCTCACATGTCCTTTTCTTCCTTACCAAAATACCTTCGTATTCCATTTGGTATGAAATAGGTTATTGCTGTGATATGACAAGATGACATGTATAAGATGTAGCATATAACATGGTTGCTGCTGTTGGATGACCTTCTGGAATCAGTCTGAGACAACAGAGGGACTCTGGTTTGTCCCTGTCTCACCTGGACTCATTTTTCAAACCCGAATTGTTAAGCAACCTGCACTACATCCTTAGAAGGACATGGATTCATATATACTACCCTAAGTGAAAGCAATAATTTTTACTGGACATTTTTCTATTAACCATTCCAAAAGTAAAGCAAAAAAATCCCCTCAAAACTGTCCAAGCCCAACCCCTGTTTAAGCACTTGTATTTAACTGCATTGTGATAAAAGTTTATCAATGCTATGAAAATAAAATAATGTCCAGATTCTATAATGATGTCCATTGGGAGAGCAAGTTTCATGGGGCCATCTTGAGTCTGCAACCTCTGATGGTTCTTTGACATTAGCCTGAATAGTGGTAATCTGGATCTACCGAGGTCACACTAATTATGGAATAATGCTTCTCCTGAGACTGAACTTTAATGTTTTCCCTACCCTGTTTTGTGCATTCTCTCTTTCAACACTATTCATTTTACAATAGAACTGTTGGACACATGCTGAAGCATATTCTTTCTCCATATTCTTATACGCTGTCTTAATTGTATAAAGCATATTCATTTTAATATAAATTAAAGAGAAACCATTTAATTTTTAAATGCTTCAAAGCTCTTTCTTTCAAGGAAGAATGACCAAACAATGCACCTGAAAGAAGCAGAGACCTAGAAATATTTTGCTAACAGACTTATTGACTTTGGTTAATTTTTACATTCTTTGCCTGATACCATTAAAAAGACACTCTTACTTTTTGCTGGATTCTCACCTGAATTTAGGTGTTCAACCTGGAAAATCCACTTGGAGTTTAATCTAGACTGCCTCTATCACTGAGGCAGGCACTGCCATGTTTGTCTTGCTGTTTTTAAACAGGTGGTCCAGGGTGGGATGTCCCACCCTCAGAAGCATTTCCCTCCCTCCCTTCAATACAGCTAGAATTTAAGATGAGCTTTGAACAAGTATTTGGGCTTTGAACAAGCATTTTACCTTTGAATGATCACCTTGAGATGGCATGTAAGGAACTTACACTGTTTAGGTAAATGCGATTGTAATTCCAGGCTATTCAAACCTGTTACCACGTAGGTATTTAGTCTTAATTATGGCTATGCCTATTTTAAATAACAAGGTTTAATGCTGATACTCTCCATAATTAACATTTTATTTTTTTGTGCTGCAGGTTTCATAACCTGGTCACGAGAAGTTAGTGGTTTTTCATCTATCTTGGCATTTTGTGCAATAGGCCATTCGCAAGTATTCGCTTAATTTGTATTAATTATGCTATCTCTTGGGCAGCATACTCTTGAGATAAATAAGAGGTGGGCAGTTTGCACAGATTAAAAACATGTGACTTGAAACAAACAAGCATTTTTAAGAGAAGGAAACAATTGGAAATTGTTAGCTTTGTGAGTACTTCTTGCAAATTGATGTAATTCTAATGGTCTTAAGGATATTTGCAGGGAAGAGAAGGACTTTGTTGACCTGTGAAGCAGGATGATTGGCAAGTTTTAAGGCTTGACTTGTTGGAAAACAAGTGATCTCGTGGTTTCAATGGCTTTGACAGTGAGTGCAGTAAGAATTATGTCGATGTAAATCATAGGGAATGAAAGAAATTTGGTCTCACATTCTCTTATTGGTATGAATGTTTTCAGCAAAGCATTTACTCTTAATATTCTCTTTTCTGATGTACAATAACATCTGTTCATCAGAGAAGCCCAATTTTTAATAATTGTCTTGACAAGACACAAAAAGATCAAGTAGCTTGCTCAAGGTCACACAGAGAGTGAGATTTAGCACCCAGCCAGAATGGGTTTAGGAGGGGCAGGTCCTGTCTGACCAACCTGACCTCTTTTTACGATCAGGTGACCCACCTGGTGGATGAGGGGAAGGCTGTGGATGTGGTCTATCTAGACTTCAGCAAGGCCTTTGACAC
>JAOXXN010000446.1:81900842-81918510 GCA_026770055.1 Myrmophylax atrothorax
TGGAGTTGGACCAAGGGTTGGACTCGATGATCTCGGAGGTCTTTTCCAACCCAATCGATTCTATGATTCTATGATTTAGCTTATGTTTGCAAAGAAGTATTGCTGGATACTATCCTTTTATTTAGCTAGTAGAGCTCATATTCTCCTTAATATTTAGAACTTGTTTCATAGAGCACATGATTAAAGTGTTTGTGGCTACAGCTTCAAGAATTGCTGTTATTTGAGTTGGAACCTAAAGCACTTCTATTCAGAGTGCCAATTAAAGATACTAGATAGAAAAGTAAACAAAGTGTGATTTTGTAATATATTGCTCTAATCATTTGGAAAAGCTAAGCTTGCAGAGGATAGTGCAGCTGCTAACAGTATAATAAGTAATGTGCAGTATTTTAATCCAGCTGTTTAAAAACATTTTTGACATTACTTTTGACAACTGGGAACAGAAAAAGATCTATTCTTCTATTATGTATTTGTTATTTAACACACCAAGATGATAATTTTTAAAACACATGAGATTCCTTGTATCCTTAAAATGAGTAATTTATTTAAAGAAGGATCTTCACATTGAGGTATTTTTTTAATTAAAAAAGTTGTCTCAAAGGAATATTTTTGAAATAAAAATTCTTCCTTTTAAAGGATGGACTGTGACTATAGGAATAATAATTCCTTTTAACAAAAATTTAGGCTTGTGATGTTGCAGAATCTAAAATTTGTTGGATATTCATTCCAATTAGAAGTCATTTGGAAAAATCACTGCATAATACCTGTGTTCAAGTAATAAAACTATCAGATTGGCCTTAGCAGTTCAAAGCAAGGGCCCCTTTACCCTTGTACTGGCACCAACAGTGACTGTAAGCAAATGCTAGGAATGGGCAGGAACAGGACAAGGATGTGTTGGTACTGTACCAACATTGTACTCTCAGTTCCAACTATTCTGTTAGCTCAGGTTTCTTGGATTTGTAGCTTGTCTGTTTTGTAATGTTAGTGGATCTGACCATTAAGTATGTATCCTAACTTCCCTTTGGGTGATGTGTCTTATCTGCAATACTCCTTGTTGAGGAGCTGTACGAGTTTGAAGGAGGCTGCCACATCTTTCTGGTTGTTTTGGTTGTGGCTCTTACCAGCTGTGTTTGATGGCTAATAGCTCTTTGTAGTGGAAGGTGCCATGCATAGCTGAACCTTTCTTCATGGTATTCAGAACTGTAGACTCACCTTTCAGGATAAACCATCCTAACCTACCTTGAAAATGTCTGCAAGGATTCCCAGTTCTCCTCAGGCTGTCTTTAAAAATATTGTTTACAGGCTTGCCCAAGAGACCTTCTCATGCTTTCTGGTTTGCACTATTTTCAGTGTTTAACAACCCAGCTTTCCCTTCAGGTCTGTCTAGGTTAATTTTGATTTGAAAAACCTATAATAGACCTGAGTTTGCTGCCTTTGCAGTAATCTCTAGGCCCTAATAGAAAGAAAATTCACTTTGAATTATGTTTGATTAACTGTTTTACATTGTTCTCATTTCCTTGTCCATAATTTAATCTTATTCTTAGTTTCCTTATTTAAAAACTAGAATGCTATGACTAACTACAATATCTCAGGTTCTCAAACATTACAGTAACAGGACTGAAAAAAAGAGTAGATATTTTTAGTGCACTAATACTACTTTTAAACAATTCTGATACCTTGCTGAAGTTTTGTGTACCATTTCATTCCTGTTCCCTACAATGTGACAGATAGGTCTGAAAAAATAAAGTACAGTGAAATTGCCAATGAAAAAAAGCTTTTTCAGTCATAAAGTTTGCCATGCATAAATGGCTTGCTTTTCTCATAATCATAAAATTAAAAATAATATTTCAGTCACTGCTTTAATTTTAAGGGTAATGTTAGCAGTTTTCCTCAATATTCTCCAAAATGTTCAGCTTCATCACATCTCAGGCTGTGGTGAGGTGCTTGGCACAAGCACCAAACAGTCTGGCAGAAACAAATCCCAACTGTCCCTGAGCATTCATTGCTGCACTTGTGCCTCATCACCCAGTTTTCTGATGTGTTTCTGTATACATGCTGAGGAGATGCATGTGTAAACCTGACTGATATTGCAGAATATGTTTTTAAAATAAATGTTGCCTGCCTCACTTTATCAATTTCAACACTTGGTTGCTGAAAAATTAGAAGTAAAAGGACTGGGAAAAGTAGACAAGAGTCTCTTACATCAGAAAGGAAGAGGGAAGGAAGTATAATATTAAGCACTGCAGGGGAAAGTGGTTCAAGCCGTGACTCTGGTCCAGAACTGTCCTGAGGTACCCAGCTGGCCAAAAAGAAAATTTTTTGTACTCCTGTTTATTCAGTCTTTACTGTACATTGCAACATATTTTCCAAGTATTTTTCCACATCCTCGAGAATCAACAGATACTCCTAAAACCAGATTTTCACCAGGTAACATGACTAGAAGAGCTTGGGTGTTGTGAAAACCACTGTCTATCTGAAACTTGGGTAGTACATTCAAAAGAGTTAGCAACAAAAAGAATGGGGAAGTGAAGTAGAAAGGCTTTAAAAAGTTTAAACTGCCTCTCTGAGTAAGTTGACTAGCACTGTTACTGAAATTAAAGTGAGGCTGGCCAGATGAGAAAAGACTGTAAAGATTTTATCAATTAACCTTGTGCAGGGAACACACATCTCATTTTTCCTGGTAAAACAGAACAGGCTCCAAAGAGTAAAATGTGGTGATTTAGAAAATGCTCAAAGGAGAAGCAATGACAGGATTTATGGCATTCCTAAAAACACAGAAAATAGCTAAAATGTGGGAATGTTTTCTATGTCACTTACACAATCCTTGCATTCTGATAGTATTATATAAAGATCTTGTAGGGCAGAAACACAAAACCCTGAGATCCAACTAAGATATGTTGTTTTCTGTTTCCAGAATTATCAAACTCAGCAATAATTTTTTAAGGCAGCTGGGTAGAACAATGAAGAGCTGTATAAGAACAAAATTATCTATTTTGATGACAATTACTACCCTGAAGTTCAGAAAATTTGGAGACACGTTGGAACTAAGCAAAACCAGCTTAGGAAAAGGAATAAGGTCCTTCATTTCATAATCATCACAACTAAGATGGATATTATTATATAAGAACAAAAGGTTCCAGAGAAGCATTGCCAATGCTTGACAGTTCAGGCATAGTCATCTTTCAAAGAGGAATAGCAGAAGGATTAAACAACCAGTCTGCAGTAATTAGACCAACACCTAACTTAACAGCAAATTCACCTAGATTTTGCAAATAGGCACGAGGCCTGACATACAGCGGCACTCCAGAAAGGGAAACAGAGAGAAAGAAGTGAAATATGAAGTCCGGATGCTCTACTATGTTCAAGGAACAAAAAGGACACCCAGGGGAGGAAGTGTAAAGCTGACTTTTTCTGAGTTGCAGTGATTCTGCATCCAGACCCTTGGAGGAACTTCCAGCAAACTTAAGGCTGTTTGGGGTTATGTATTATCTGGCAATGGACTCAAGGGGCCAATAAAGCAGCTGGGGATCAGCTTAGAGAAATATTATCTCCCGTGGAGGCAGTAAGAAGAAGAAGAAGGGGAAATTCTGAACCTAAATTTCTTATTTTCTTGTGAGCTTAAGAGCACCTCTACAGCTGTATGAATCCCTTGCAGACTGGATATGTCAGGCTTAGGAGGAAAATTTTGGGGCTGTGAAGTCATACCTTCAAAATAGGCAATAAGCTTTATAAACACTATGTCCTACATTGCACTACTATGGCAGATTTAATAACAAAATGTCAAAGATGGATATTATTGATACTAGGAAGGGAAATAAATGATGGCATGAAGTTATTAAAAAGACAAAGCTGTACACTGGGTAAAATGTGCAAGGAAATACTGACAGAAGAAGGGGTAAGTAAGCAAAGGAAAATACAGACTACCTAAGTCAAGTCCATGTATTTGTGGCTAGCTTTGTTCCTTGTTTTTTTAAATCTTATTCTGAAAAGTAAAGGAGCAAAAATTAGCAAAAAACCAAAAAAGGTAAAATATATTGCAGCTTTCTGAGCTGTTTTTTCTTTCTTCACATTCTTTTAGTAGGAAGCAAAGGTTTTCTGGGGAACCTTCTGGGAAGGCAATTCTTGTTTACTTCAGCTGTTAAAATAGTAGTTGTAGCTCTCAGCCTACTGATCCTTGAAGCCACACAACTTTTCTGCCCAAATGAATTTGAATTCATGGACTACTGGTTTAAGCTATTTCTTGATCCTAGCCGAGGGTTTTCTCCAGGTCAGGATGACTTTATACTAAGAAAAGATTTGCATTGCTTTATCAGGAAGCTAAACCTAGAACTAAAGAATTTCTTCTCTTTTTTTGGTCCACATTCCTCTTTCTTTAGTGCTTTTGCCTCCACAAGTAGGTCCCTGCCTACACATTAATGAACAGCACAGCCTTTCCATCTTTCATTTGAGACAACAGTGATGGTGTTTTTTCTTCTTTACATTAGTTTCTTTTTTATGGATATTAATATGAACATATAGATTTTGGTACAGGACTTTGTGGCTCAGTAATGAAGCAGGAATACTGAGCATTTAACAAGTGACATTTAATATTTGTAGGGTTGTGGTGGAAGAAAGTCTGGATATTATTTACATAGAAACAACTTAAAGGACTTAACATCACAGATCATCTACAGTATTGATTGCTGTTAACTTCTCTGAAAGTGGACTCCTAAAACTCAGATGCTAGGAAAGAAACACATAAGGTTTAGTTAGCAGGTTGTGGGCTAAAACTTCTGAACTTCCTCAGCTGCGCTGTAAATAGTTACAGTGGTATGAACACCAAATTAGCTATGCACTAAGCTCAAGACACAGCCAAGCAGCCATAGGGACTTCAGGGCTGAATAGATTCTGCTTTGTTCAAATATAGCTAATATAAGCAACACATCTGCTGGCGGTTAGAGTCCTCAGTGTGGCTGGGAGACAATGTATTGTAAATTGTATGAGCAAATTATTGTTGTCTCTGTCTGTTACTATGACAGTAATGGTGTGTAAAATATGAAGCTATAGCCAAGGTCAGGATGGACAGTATGTCAGTGAGTAAGATACCAAGATATGATTTTCAGTGTTATTCTGTCCAAATACAAATTTATTCTTACTATGCTGTTTGATGTGGCATAGCTTAGGTCTCTGAAGACAGAGCATAAAACTGTGCTGGTTTTAATTCTCTGTTGATTTATTTAAAGATAATAATAGATACAAATAACCCTATACAGATAGCTGTTTCATATGTAATATTTACCCCTGCTCTGTACAGCCATGTCATAACAATGTAAAATGTACAGAGGCATTCTGCTTATGTGAATTTAACAGATGACATAACTTATTGATGCTAAGGTTTGCTTGCATCTGAATTGTCAGAAATATGAGATCATCCTTCTTTCCATCTTAGCCTGACCTTTTGCTCTAGAAAATATTTCAACCCTAATTTTCATTACAGTCCTGCTTTAGGCATGACGTACCTGCACAAAAAGGAACATTTTAAGAAAACAACACTTTCATCCCCTCATCAAACTTTAATACACTACCTATCCTGATATTCCACATTCAATGGAAAAAGTGAATGAAGAAAAGGGAACTATCTAAGCTGGCAACTAGTTGTGAACAGTGTAGTAAATAATAGTATTAGCACCCCAACTGAGAATCATCAAGTGTACTTGCCATAACTTGCTCCATATATTATTTGCCTTATTTTGGAAGACATCTGAGTTACTTGTCATTTCACTGCCACAGCCTAGTGGTTGTTTCAATTTATTTTCAACTGTAATATGCTTAGTAACACATCCAAGGGTAGCAGAGCAGAAGGGTGAAAGCTGAAACAACTTGATCACAAATTGCTGAACCTTGTTTTGAATTCTAGAATGTGATTTAAAACAGTCTAGTACTAATCTGTTCTCAGGCTAACCTGAATAACTAAGCTAGGCCCAGAAAACCCTGAGATTAGGTCAGTTGGTTAGAGTCTGGTGCTACTAATGCCAAGGTCATGACTTCAATCCCTGTTTGGTCCATTCACTTAAGAGTTGGACCCTGTGTTCTCTTGTGGGTCCCTTCCAACTCAGAATATTCTGTGAAGTCTGTATAAAACTCCAGACTTTGCAGTATGACCGTGGGAATCACTACCTGCTTCTCGCAGGTAGTTTTACAGCAATTCATTCTGCAGATAGTGTAGCATAGTGACTTTGTGGACAAGCTGCACTCTTAGTTTAGCAATGCATATTTTTAGAAACATAGCAGTGCCAACTGAGATTGTTCACTACCTTAATTTCTTGAATTAGCCATATTATCTTATGCCAGATACCAGAGGACAAGGTGTGCTGGAGCACTGGAATACTGACTGGCCCAACAAAATGTGATGTTACTGTTTTCTTTATGTGCAGGTGAGGTTGAGCTGTTTCCTCACATCACCGTCTGGCTTAATAATTTTCTCAGTCTGGAGTTCTGCTTAGGAACTGGCCTTCCAGCGGTCTTGCTCTCTTGTGTGTGCCTTTGAAGTGTTGGAATGTCTAGATGTCTGCTGCCAGGTTCAAATCTCTGAAAGCAGGGCTAGTAACCCTACAGGACTCCATGGTATATGTTGTCCTCTGTTCTCTTTTTTAGCCCCTGAGCTCCTTCTCAGATAGAGTCGACCTGCTCCATTCCTAATTCAATGGTGAAGGACTGCACAAGTCCAGCTTTGCCTTTCATATGTTAGGTTGCTTCTTCCTTCTCAAAGGGAGTTTCTAATTCCTTCTTTTCTCATTTGTGACTTCAAGTTTCTGTGGAAATTTGTCATGATCCTTTTGTTGTGCATTTTCCCTCCTTCTTCCTACTTTGTGCTACCTTCCTTTGGTTGCTCCTTCTCTTTAATCCCTTGCCCCCACACTTCTACTGATCTTCTCCTGTGGATGAACACCTGTTTTTCTGAGATGCCAAGCCGGATGTTGTAAAGGACTTTTAGTTCCTTCCTATAACTCTGATGCACTGCCACCTGTAATCCCTCTGGGCTAAAGTTGTGAGCAGCAGACAATGCTGCAGAAAACACCTCAGCAAACAACTACGATATATCCAAAAGTAGTCAATAAGACAGCTCATCAGCACAGTTCATACCTTTCGGACCGTTTTTATCAGGATACATCAACTCCGTCACTTGGGGATCCTCAGACTTGGTGGTGATTCTCTGATGGATGCATTGGAATCAGCCAGCACAGGAAGTGTGTCCAAGGCACATCCAGCATGAAACAGTACTAGGGCAGTCAGGACAAAAAACCCCAGAGGCCAGCACAACTTTACAAATATGCTGTTATTCTCTGCTAGGGAAAGGGAAGCCTAGGTCAGTTCTTCCCTCCAAAGAGTACTGAAGGAGGAGGTTCACCAACTTAAGGTAATAAGGGGCAGTTTCCACTCTTCCTTTTGAAGCTGGACTGCTCTGTAGAAATAAATGCAGATTTCGTAGACCTTCACAGGTGACTTTGTATGCAAATAAGTGAGTGTTACTTTGGGGAGACCAGAGCTGAACTCTAATAAATTCTTGTAGGGCTCTACAGTATTTTAGCCAAAGTTAAAATCCCAAATGGATAGAGTATAAGACACTGCTCTCTAGCATTTGTTGTTCACTTCCCAATATGGTCCCACCTGCCTGATAGTCCTGTGCAGAGTGTAGAGAGCACCAGTGGCTGTTCAGTGCTTTGCATTTGAGACTAATGGCCATGTAGCATATAAGATAGTCATTGAGAGGCTTGTCATCAGTTTCCTGAGTCCCTTTGTGGGTCAAGCCCTACGTGTCTTATTACAATAACAAGAAAAGACAGAGGGAGGTAATCCATCTGCAGTCTTCAGAATTAAGTTTGTTCCTAACAACCCTTCCACCTCTCCTGAAATGTAAGATGTCCTTCTCTTCACCTTTGTAGCTTTGCCAAGCAGCTTCTGCTCTTTGCTTTTGATTTACTTAGATGTTGTCAGTTGCCAGCTGGTTCTCCCATCCAAGTGACTGGATCACAAGGCAAACTAGGGCTATGTGTGACATACTGAGTAGTATCTCAAAAGGTAGTAAATAAAGGCTTGTTTATTCAAAGGAAATTAACTACTTAATAATGAATAAAATTCATTAATTTTAGCTTAAGAAAATAAATCTAGTGAGATTTATTTGAAGAGTAGATTTTTTTGGTCTATGTTTATTTTTTAAAAAAGTGCATGAATGCCAAAGTTCCAGGTATTTTTTTAGAATAAGTTCATGAATTCTTCAGATGCGACTTTGAAGCTTTTCCCAACCTTTTGAAAGTAATAAAACTGGGTGGGTTCAGTGCCTCAGATGGAAACTCATAGACGTAAAAACCATCTACTAAGGTGTTTCATATTTTCTAAAAGCCAAAATCGTGCAAACTGCAGCCCGAACTATGAGGTACTTGTTAAGTGTAGGCAGAAAACAGTGTCAAATGTTCTTTAGGCTCCCTTTCATAATCACTTGTTGGCTCCACTCCTGCCAGACCTCCTACAAAGAGGTCTTGGCCATGTTCTAAAATAATACATTTATCCATAAGCAGCAAAGGCTACAGCTGCAGCCTGGTGTTTGTGTGAGATTTAAACACCAATGGAAAGGTCTTTTAACTTCTCTGAATTACTCATTAAAATGCTGGTGTGACTTTCTGCAGCCACCTCAGCTGAGAGTAGCAATCCAAAAAAGAAGCACTGGAAGAGATTGGCACTGTGTAATACCCTTTGAAATGTGGCAAACTGAGGAATAAATTTGGATCTCCTATCAAGAAAAATTGGGGCAGGAGAAGCATTTTCACCTCTAGCTGCTATGGGTAGGGATTGTGTGGAGACAGTTCTCCAGCAAGGAGCTGATGGTAAGAAGTTCAAGGAACTCAAAATACTGCATGTCTTTGAGGGTGCTGTTGTCTTCTAAAAAAAAAAAAAAAGAGCTTTCTTCATTGAAATATTTTCCCTAGCTGGTCTTTCCCGTTTTTAAGACATGAGCTAGTCTGCTTTTGCCATCTGTTCAGATTTCTGGGAGCTGCAGATAAGACAGTATAGGAGTGTCAGGGCTGTATATCTATGTGTATGACTATGAACAGGTTTATTTGTCCAAGGCATAATGAAAACCAATGGCCTGAAACTGAATCCAGACAAAGTCATACTGGAAATAAGACACAAGTTTTCAAGTTTTTAACAGGGAAAATATTACCCTTTGGAAAATACCACTGTGGGGAATGTTAGTATCTCCATCTCTGGACATCTTCAAAATCAACCCAGCCCCCCGGTGCTGGATCTGTGCTGCACTCACAGGCGTCAGATACAGATGCCTCAGCCAAGCCCAGCCTGATGGGTTCAGCACAGGAGTAACTGCATGTGATTTAAAGACCTGTGAAGTCAGACTATGTGATCCAGCTCTAATGCATCCTCCTCACTTTTTGAATGTGAGAAACTTCATAAGGAAAATAATGGAATATGCTGAAATTCATCCCAGCTTGAGACTGACAGACTCAACTCTATTACGTCTGCTTGCTTTTACTGGATGTGTAATGCCATAGTTAAGAGGTATTGTAAATAACTTTACTTCAAGTCTTCTAAGGTGTGTGAGCTTCTGAAAGCAGTTTCTCAAGGCTAGTGTGTACCCAATGTATAGATATTTCCTGAGGCAAATATAGTCAATTTTGTCATATTTTTATCACTTGTGCTGGACCTTATCTGGTCCTTATGAAGCAAATTCATCACCTAAAGGAAGAAAGCCTGGATCTTGTTCTTGGATGCATTCAGGGATACTGAAATGGATGGAGCATCTGCTGAGTATTAGGATGAAAATTTCAGTCAGACTGACAGTTAATATTTTTTACTCACCCATGACCAGAAACATTTTACATTTAGAAAATGCTATCTGTTTTTCAAACAGAAAATAAAATAATAAAAAAAATCAGAGTTTGACATTCTTATGTAGATGGATGGGCCAGAATTGAATGCAGCATAAGTGACAACTGTAAAATTCAGCCCCTCAGAGAAAGTTGAAAGCAACTAGAACTAGAAATCTTTTTCCTGTAATGTCTCTTGAAGAGAAATATGTGCTTATATCCCTGTCTTGGAGGTAAAGTTTAAAAGTGTCCTTGGTTTTATTTTGTTCAGAATGTCTGCAATTCTGCTGTTACATTAAAAAAGGCAGCCACAGTCATCATTGCATGAATTTGTGATGGGTTTTTGTCTAAAAACCTTTATTAGATTTTTTTGTTGCACTTCAAAATCCCTCAAACTTCGTAGACATTTTCACAAATCTGCTTAGCTATAGAAAGCTTTATTTAAAAGATTAAGTCATTTGATGTTCTCCTGACTTTGAAAAGGCCATGAAATTTAAGTGTTTAATCTTAGAGTAAAAATGATAATTTTTTAAATAATTACAAAATTAAATCAATTTGTAGCTAATATGAATGCTTCTGTTAACAGGTAGATATTGGGCCTGAAAACTTGGTACTGCTTGTGAAATGCTTTTTTTTTTTTCATGGAGGAGGGAATTAAAATGTGTCAGTGCTTATAAAAAACCATCATATCTGGCAAATTATCACTGTGCATTAAATAGCCAAAAGGGAAGAGATCTGCAAGACTTCACCCAGAATTTTATTAGCCTTTCATGTATTTCTATCCCAGAAGAAGTTGAATCTGTTTGGGAAACTGTGATGGGACACCTATGGAACAGAGTAACCAATGGTGTGGATCCAGTAGATGCACAGTCCTACTGTGGGAGGAGAAGGAAGGAAGGGAAGGAGAATCCAACTGTGCAGCTGAGGACGTTACCCAAGGAGACTTTGGAAAACAAAGGTTGTCATCAAACTGTAACACTAAAAGGCACTGTAGTAGGAGTCTAAGAGCAGATGTAGAGCAGAAGTGTGGTGTGCAACTGAATTTCTGCTCATGTAATTATGTTCCATCTTCTTGTTCAGATTCAGTATTGTTATACATCTACCCACATCCTATCCTAAAATACTGTGAAGAGCTTCTGTGCTTTGCTAAGCATTTATGACAGGTTATCCTAGAGACTGAGCACATTTCAGTGGTGGATGAAGAGGTCCCTGTATACACTGGCCTCATATCAACTGAAGTTTGTAAAACACTCTGAAATCCTTTGGGACATAAGGCCATGTAATGTAAGGCCATTGTCATGTTTGCTAAGAAAGCTAGATATGCTGCCAAAAATGACAAAATCTCCTTTAACTTTGAAAGACTAGCTAGACTGTGTATTAAAATAGGGCAAGAACAAAGTAACATGGGACTAAAACTGTAATTTCAGTGTTGCCTTTGCACTGCCTCTTCCCCCTGTAGGCAATGTGGATCCTATTGCTTTTCACCTTCTTCCTCTGGGTTCTCCAAAGTCCGTGGCTATAATGATGGGGTGGACCTGGCAGCAGCGTGTAGGACCTGGAATGTGTTTTTCCAGCAGCCATGTCTGGCTTTGTGGCTGACTTTGGCTGACGCCGCAACTGGCTCTGCTGGCAGACACATCTTCTCAGGGGCTGTTTTGGGTTCACAGAGCTGTCAGCTCTGTTTCTGTTCTGCCCTGGGTGCTGTTTTCCTTGAGTCACATTTCTTTTCTTTCTTTCTTTTTTTTTTTCCTTTTTTTTTTTTTTAATTGAAATATTGTGTTTATGGTCAAACTTTCTATTACAAAAACCCATGATACTGCAAAAATCTTTCCTTAATTCAGTGTTCTTGTAATTGTTCCCTGGGAAACAAGTGTAAATATGCACATTTGCTCAGAAAAGTAACTGCTCCTGTAGATTTGGTCATTTCCAAATAAAGCTGCTCAGCTTGGGACTTTCTGTGGCAATTTCTGCCACTGGTGTTGCAGCGAATCCTGATTTCCATAACAAAAAGTGACCTACAGTGCCCTTTGCTGAAATAACTTCTCAATCTGCCAACCTGGCTAACAATTATGTATGTGCTGCATTTCCACCTACTCCTATTAAGCACACTAACAGCTTTTAAGGATGTGGGCATTAAACCTTGCAGACAGCCAGAGCCAGCAGGTCATGTTGGTCATGCCAGCTTGACTCTCTCACAGTCCTGGATTTCCACTTGTTCACTTATTTGCTAACTAACTGCTCTGCTGATGTTTTGGTATATTTCTGCAAGCAGTTTCACCAAAGGATGAGACAGTAAACTGAAAGACCCTCACTGGATCTTGATGAGAGCTCTCCAAGTTTAATTTTTTTAGCTTTTCTGGATATTTTGAATTTTCAGATGGATTTTCTTTTTCTCCATCAGATCTTTACTCCTTTTCTCCTCACTTTGCCTTCATTCATTCATGGACAGCATGAAAACTAAAAAGCAGGAAAGTAGGAGGAAAAGAAGCAAAAAAACAAGAACACTGTGAAACCCCCAAATACTTCAATTTGAAAAAATGGTCCCTGCTTTTTACAAATGCTTTTAATAGATATTGTTGGTAGCTGTAATCTTGGTAACTGGATTGAGGCAATATTTCTCAATCTGTGTTCAAATTGTTTTTGGAAGAAGTTGTTTCTGTGTTAGATACCCTTATAAGCATTTTGTATTTTGGTGTCTGTACCCCTTAGTTGAAGCTGTTGACATGTCAACATGTCAGAAAAGTTGTTTTGGCTTGTACCCTCTTTTAAGTGTGTACCCTGGTTCGTAGCTGTAGAGGTACTGGTTTACTCCTGGGCTTTTCTCTCAAATGAAATGGCTCTTGATATAATCTCCTTTCCTGCACTGTTGAGTAACTAAATGACTAGCATGGAAGTCAACACCCCTGCGGATTTCTGTAAGACCTTTGACGTGGTCCTGCACAACATCCTTCTCTCTAAATTTGAGAAATATAGGTTTGATTGGTTGACTGTTCAGAGAACGAGGAACTGGTCGGATGGCTGTGTCTAAAGGGTAGAGGTCAACAGCTCCATGTCCAGGAGGGAGTCAGTGACAAATGGTGTCCCACAGGGGTCCATATTGGGACCAGTACCATTTAATATCTTCATCAATGACACAGACAGCTGGATTGAGTGCACCCTCTGCAAGTATTCAGGGTGACACGAAGCTGAGTGGTTGGGAGTGCTGGTGGATGAGAGGGTGCACATGAGCTGGCAATGTGTGCTTGCAGCCCACAAAGCCAGCTGCATCCTGGGCTAGATCAAAAGAGGGTGACCAGCCAGTTGAGGGATGTGATTCTCCCCCTCCACTCTGCTCTTATGGGACCTCAACTGCAGTACTGAATCTGGCTCTGGGGCGCCCAACATAAGAATGCTGTGGACTTGCTCGAGTGCCTCCAGAGGAGGGCCACAAGGATGGTCAGAGGGCTGAAGCATCTCTTCTGTGAAGACAGACTAAGAGAGTTGGGGTTGTTCAGCCTGAATGAGAGAAGGCTGTAGGAAGACAGTATAGCATCTTCCAGTACCTAAAGGAAGCCTGTACAAGAGAGCTGCAGAGGGATTTTTCACAAGGGCCTGTGGTCATAGCATAAGGGGAAATTGCTTTAAACTGAATGAGGATCAATTTAAACTAGATAAAAGGAAGATATTTTTTTACAATGCGGGTTGTGATGCACTGGAACAGATTGCCCAGAGAGGTGGTGGATGCCCTGTCCTTGAAAACATGCAAGGCCAGCCTGGAAAGGGGCTCTGAGCAACCTACCTAGTGAAAGGTGACCCTGCTAATTGCAGGAGGGTTGGACTAGACTACCTCTAGAACCCTTCCAACACAAACTGTTCAATGATTCTATGTTTCGTATGTCCTTTTTTTCACTGAACTTGAGTCAAATTATTTCCAAACCAGATTTTTCTTTGAGGCAATTTTCCCTGGAGTTCATCTTGACTACATTTTTATCTTTTGCACCTTCTAATCCATCTCCAAAACATAGAAGCAAGACTAGGAGGGAATTAGTAAATAACGATATGGCTTTGTGCAAGAGTAGTGGGAATATCAAGTTCCTCTTTTGCAAATAAATGAGAATTCCAGCTTTTTGACAAGGAACAAACTTTTCTTATTATAACAGGAAGGCTGACCAACAAAGGAAAAGTACAAAATAACATTTTCTGAAGCTGCAAAGGAAAATGAGAATGTCTGAATTCTTGATTACAAATGCAGAAGATAGTGGCTTTCTTTTAGTAAGTCCAACTTTGCTTCCTAAACAATTGCTTAGGAAAAATTTTGTTTGTTTGTTTCTTTTAAATGTGCAGTGCTATGGGATTTTATTATTTTGAAAAATATCTGAGAGAAAATACCTTCAGGAAGTGTTTATGAGTAAAGTTTATCTAAGGGTAGTATTTTGTTTGCTCTGACATTTTAGACAAGTAAGGTTAATTGATGTAAATGGCTGTTTCAATTAAATGGGTGACCACTTGTCTTTTGCATTTTGAATCATAAAGATCATAAAGGAATAAATTATCAAACAATAATAGCTGGCAAACTCTCTTGTGAGCCAGCCCCAGATACATATCTAATTTTTTTTTCCAGTGATTTGCTGAGTTTACTCTCAAAGTTCCTAGGAACAATAAGACTCCTTCTGCCTTTCTTCAGATACTTATTTCTAGTTAATAAAGCTCATTGTTAAGAAATTACCCTAGTATATTTTTTCTGTATTTTTAGTTACACCTTCTTGTTCCAGTCTTGTTATTTATTTTCTTCCTTGGTGTTTACACTTTACAGATACTTGAAGTGTGTAACATATGGCTTTTGGACGTTGTGCAGACAATCAAGCATCATTCCTTTAATGTCTCCTCATAAATCAAACTCTCCAGCTGTTCAGTTATTTTTATGGCTTTTTTTTTTTCACATACCCATCATTCTTTTGTTTTTTTCTGGTATTAAAGTACCCAGAATTGTGCAGAAATTCCTGCCTATAATCCATCCCCCCAAAGGGAAGTTGAGTCATTTAGTATTCACTCTTTGGTACAGTATCTGTGACTACATACACAGCTAGCTATAAACTCCAATCTGGGTTGCTGTCTGGCTTCTGATAATTCGGTGCTTTGTAGCACATCTTTAATTCTAGTAAAATGAGACCAATATTTTAGACCGTTTTAAAGCTTTAATAAATAACTAAGACATTTATTAAAAATTAATGAATATGTGGTATTTTGAAATTTTAGAAGAGATGACGGAAATTAATGATCACAGATTTGCATAACAATCAATGGCAAATAAGGACTGAATGTGATACTGCACTGCCAGAGAAGGAGATGCAAATGGAACAAAAGTTTTGACATGGCATGTAGGAAGGAGTTGTAATATTCATATGCACTGAAGGATAATCAACAGTATTACTGAATCAGAAAAATAAGTCAGGAAGGGTCTAAAACATCACCCAGTCCATTATCCTGCCTAGAGATAGGATGCAACATACATCTGTTGTTCCTGATGAATTTGTCTTTCCTGTATTATGTATGTCCACGACGAGGGCTGTAATTGCTACAGAAAATCTATTCCAGTATTTACAAAGCAATCCTGCTAGAAGGCTCTTTCTATTTTCCAACTTGCATAATTTTGATATCTGATTAAAAGTTGCCTTTTTGCTACCTGAAATGACAAAGTTGGTGGAACATGGGGCTGGGTCCTGGGTCCACCTGTTCCTTGCAACCAAAAAAAGACATGAATTATGAAAGAAATACCATTTCTGTGTGTACAGTCATTATTAATCTAGCTCTCTAGTCACAAAATATTTGAGCACCGTAATCAGCGCTCTTGAGAAAGACTGTCTCATAGGGAGATGCTGACTAGAAGAAGTACTATTACAAAAAGAAAGGTTTCATCTATGCCAGAGACCCAGCTGCTGGTAAAGCTGATTGCAGTAGTGCTGTGCTGATTTGTGGCAGCTGAGGGTCTGTGATCTATGTAGACTGAGTTTGTTGGAAAAATACAGAACCGTGGTGCAATTTTTGCCTCAGCTCCTTGCAGGAGCACCCAAAGTTTCCTCTGAACTAATTAAATTTCACTTGTAAAACACTACCAATTGAAAACTGTACTAACATAAAAATAGCAGGACACGATGCAAAGCCTGCAAAACTGTCCTGGGAATACTGTAAGAAGTTATTTCTTTTAAAGTTATGTCTAGAATACTTAATTGTTTGGGGGTGTGTGGTGTAAATACTTTGCAAGTGATTTGTGGCTTTATTGATACTTCAATCCCATATTCTAGCTGGTATCAGAAAATGCTACTGAAGTCTAAAAAGTGTTTAGTGGTCTGGGAAATGCGCCAAATTGGATAGTTAAAGCAAAACATAGCACATCTTTAGAAAATCTCAGAAGTATTCCAGTTCCCATGTAAGTATTAGCATTTACTGGAAACATAGTACTGGAATACACATGGATCATTGTCCCAAACCAGACTAATTTTAAAAGTAGGTACTCAATTTCTCAATTTTGAGGTGTGGTTACTGTACAAATCAGATGTTCAGATAATTACATGACATACTTTCTGCCCTTTGCTGCTCATAAATTAACTAATCATAATATCCTCTGTGAGGATGAGCCTGGAAATTTTTTTCCCATATTATGTATTGAGAAAACATATAAGAAAAGCTTCATGCCTCAGAGAAGAGTGCAATAGGGAACATAAGTTCTTTGGAATTTGCCCCTATCAATTCCAAATAAGGCCATCAAATATGTCAAGAGTATGAGCCAACATCATCCTTGATGTACCTTTTAAAAATAACAACAAGGGAAATCCAATAAAATGGCACCAGCCCACAACTCCATAGCACAAAATCACAATACTTTGCCACATAACCTTGTAGGGCTTGGTTTCCACTACCTCACTTTAAGTACTTAGCTGAAATGCCTAAATAATGAGCAAAGTCCTTCAGGAAGTTATCTACAGTCAATGGAAAGTGATGGGTACTATTAGAAGGAAACATAGGTCTTAAAGTCTAAACTGTAGTGTTGGTAGACAAAAATTCTGCTTCCTTCCCCAAACCAAGCCTAAATATATATTTAAACTAGAAACAAATAGTGCAATTTACCAACTAAACTAAACCACACACCTTAATAGTTTGCTTCAATCACACAGACCGAATTTTTCCCACAGCCCTCTCCCAGTCAGCCTCACTGCAGGCTTTTTGGAGGAACAGGATATTGATGTACAACAGACCTAAAAAGCAGTAAAATCAGACTCTGGGGAACAAAGTGAGGAAAGAGTATTTCAAAATCAAGATTATCTTACTTAAAAAGCCAAGTATCTAATATAATCCTTTCTTACTTAAATTGGGATCCAGTCATGTTAGTGATGGAATTCCTGGGTTTTAAAGATGATGCTTAGAACTGTATAGAAGATTATTTTATACTACTCAAGCTGTTTAAAACATGCAACTAAGGATGTATGTTTCTGTATGTTGTGAATTGCATATGTATGTAGTAAGTACATAATTATCTATTATATTTTTCAAATATATTTCTGGGTTTGATAAGTCCATGGCACCAATGAATTACCCTATCTTGAGTGAAATACAGGAGACAGGAAAGAAACCAATATTTAAACAGTCCCCTTCTAGTAAACTAGGAGATTTTTCAAGGGTAACTGCTAGCAATATGTACCTTACTCAATACTAATGCTCTACTACCATTTAATGTGCAATACCATGCTTTCAGTGTCTTTATTTTATTGACTTTTTCTGTTCTAAAAGTGATATTTTTCTTTGTAATTGACCCCATCTAAATGCAGATAGTCTAT
>JAOXXN010000446.1:81918520-81930077 GCA_026770055.1 Myrmophylax atrothorax
TATGTTCCATGGAAAGAAATAGGCATTGCCAGGGAGCACTTGCATCTGTGCCTGTCTTTTCCTAAAACATAACCACAGAATCATGCAGTTTAGAAGCAAACTCGGGAGCTAATATAATCCTGTTCCTGACCAGTTGCTTGGGGCTCGTTCAACCTAGTTCATGAAAATTTCCTGGTAAACCCATTCCAGTGTTTGATCAGCCTAGTGGTAAAAAGTTTTCTCCTTTTATGTAATCAGAATTTCTAATATAACTGAGCTCCAACTGGCATCTCTTGCATTGTATTTTATGCCTCTGAGAAAAGGCTCCCTCTGTCTTTCATATTGCATTTCATGAGGTAGTTTCAGGAAACAGAACCGTCTCTTCAAGCCCTCTATTCCAAAGACTGAACAAACCCAATTCATGCAGCCTCTTCTTGTGCATCCTCCTGCCCATCCTGGTGGCCCCTCACTGGGCTCACTCCAGCATGCCCGTGTCTTTGTTGTACTGAGTGGCCTAAAACTAGGTGCACTACTCCACATGCAGTCTCACAAAGGCCAAAGAGAGGCAAAGAAACACTTTGCTTGACCTGCAGAAACAGTATTAACTCTTGTTAATACAGTTCAGTAGGCCCTCTTTGCTACAAGGGCTCATTGCCAACTTACATTCACAGTGTAGTCCATCAGGATGCCCTAGTCCTTTTCTGCTAAGCTGTTTTCCAGATGCTTGAGGTCCAGCCTTCATTGCTGCATGGAGATATTCCCTCATAGAAGCAGGATTTTATATTTGCTTTAGTCCTCATTAGTTTCCTATCAGCCCATTTCTTCAGCTTGTCAAGGTCCCTCTGAACAGCAGCCTGTGCTCCTGCATATTGGCTGCTCCCCCCCAGTCTGGTGTCACCTGTGAAGAGGCTCAGTGTTTCCAGTTACAGTAAAACTTGCTGAGGTCAGGGTGTACAACACCTTTTGTTCTTCCATTGTCCATGGAGCTGGTCATTTCATCATGGAAATCAGTGAAATTGGTTAGGCATGATTTGCTCTTTCTAAATCCTCATCACATTCTTTCCTTTCCTGTGATCAGCAATGGCTTCCCAAAGAATTTGCTCCATAATCTGCCCAAGGATGGAGGTGAGGCTGACTAAACTGAGTCATCCTGCCTGCTCTTCCTGAATATGGGTGTGATACTGATGTTTTCTCAGTCATGAAGAACACCCCTTGACTGCAGAGACCTTTTGAAGATGATGGTTCTTTTAGCAATGATGTCAACCAGCTCCCTCAGCACCCTCAGATGTAGCTGATCTGCTCCTATGGGTTGCATGTGCTCAGTTTGCTTAGGTTGTTCCCTGACCCTGCCTTCCCGTCCTGCAGATACCATGTCATTCCTATAGACTCTGCTGGTAGCCTTCAGGGGCTGCAAAGCTTAAGGACTCAGCTGCCTAGTGAAAGCTGAGAGTTAAAAAAGAAATGGAGTACCTCTGCCTTTTCCATTCCTGTTGTTACTCAGTCCCTTTCTCCGTTGAGCAACATGCACATTTATCTTGGACACATTTCTCTTCAGTAAATAGAAAGATAGAGCAGGCTGTTTATTTTAGTCTTCATTAGTTTTCAAAAGCCTAGCAAATAATTACTTTAATCACTTTTCAGCTCCAAATAAACCTTTGTTTTGTGATTGACTGTTGCCATTACCAACCTGCACTGGACTGGTGGCATGTTTGCAGTGGTTGATAGCTGCCTTCAGCAGCCTGCAGGCTAGTGCCACCACATTGCCACAAGGAGCAAGAGCTTTGATCAAGCATCAAAATTGGAGTTTCCAAGCTTTTATTCTTTGTTGTGTTCTGACTTGTATAATGGTTTTAATTATTTGAAGAGTGATTCATGGCAGGGGAATGCAGCTCCATCATCAGTGTGGTCTCCAGTAGTTACTGAGTGAGTGATGGTGTGGATCACCAGAAGTCTTCTAGCTCTTTGAAGGTTCCTGCTGGTGTGCAGAGGGACATGGGTTTGTCTGCTTGTCACATACAGCAGTTCTGTTGGGTTGGACTTCTGACTTGAAATGGTATTAAGTCAAATAAAGATGTCAAATATTACACTTGCCTTCTGAACTAGCACTAAAGGAAGGTGGTACAGAGGATGCCCACAAAGTATTTAGAAACACTTAAGGAAAGA
Source organism: Myrmophylax atrothorax (assembly GCA_026770055.1). NCBI lineage: Eukaryota > Metazoa > Chordata > Aves > Passeriformes > Thamnophilidae > Myrmophylax > Myrmophylax atrothorax. The sequence goes on from JAOXXN010000446.1 coordinate 81,920,663, forward strand.
GAAGTATTTCTGCTGCTGTTATGCAATGTTTTTCTTTTGGAGACAATTTTACTCACAGAAGTAAAGGCAGATGTCATCTTTATTGGTTCCTCCAATGTTTATTGTCTCTTGAATGTTGGGCTGTGCTTTTGAATGCCTGATTTAGCTCATGTTTTAGACATCACCGTTATGGTAAAAATCAAAACGTGACTGAACCAGAGCAGAGCAAACAAGGCAGTTTCAATCCTCAAACTCATAAAGAGAATGGCCTAAATAATATTTGTGGAGTGCAGTAGGGAATGTCTTCGCAATACTGAGTGGAAGAAGTAGTATTTATGAGAATGTAAAAATAAATTGGTGAAAAAGAAGAAATAGTTTATCTCATTAGCTTCTCTGCCAGTACAGTCCTTCCTATAATATCCATTGTAATAACTATCCCAGGAACTGCTTGCCTGCCAAAAGAGTGGTGTTTCCATGGAGCACACAACACGCTGAGGGTCTGCATGGCTTCCAGCAAGGGTGAGAAACAGATTCCAGGTGACTTTAATGCCTTTTCAATCCAGGTCTAAAGCCTACAGTTAGCTCTAGACAACAGTTAATTAAGACCTTCCTGTGCTTAAAGGCCCTGATCCTCTGTAGCAGGCAGTGCCAGATTACTGAGGCAAAAATTGCTTTATAGATCTTTAGGCTGTTGTAAAGCTATTATAAATTAGTCTTGGCTACTTGTGAGCCTGAAGAGTAAATCTGGCAGCAAGATAGGAACATGGTATCAATCCTACACCCTCCAGCTGAAGAAGGGAAGGTTGCACGCAGCCACTATTCCTGCTTTGAATTACCCAGTATTTGCCCTGATGGAGAATCACAGGAAGAGCAAGACTGCTGGTTCTGTGGCTCTTTTGCACCACTTAAATGGCAAAAATCAGATGAGGCACACCTGAGAATTGAAGCTGCATAGCTAATTTCATTTAACATGCTAATATATTTTCCTCCTGCTTCTGAACTCTATGAAAAATGGTAAAACTTTTTATTGGTTTTAATTGCACAATATGTTAAATTATAACTCAACTCTCATCATATATTAATTACCTGCATCTTTCTGAAGACACTTGTTGACACTGAACCATTACATAGAGGTGCATCTCTCATAGAATGATTAATCTTCAATAAATTTATTTCTTGTGATCATTCTGTAATTATTTTACTCTAACTATATTTAGATTTGGTAGCATAAATCATAAACACCAAATTATTATTTAAAACAATATTTTAAAAGTCTAAGCTGTGTAAGTTAATCCTACAGAAATATGTCTTCAATAATCAACTGATATTCTAAAAAATTGCAATTAGAATCTTATTAAATCTAAATTAAAAGCTTATATGAAAAACAATTTAAAAACAGATATTGAAACCTAAGAATTCACACTCTTCAGTGTTTGCTCCTATTACAATGCAGACTTAAGAATTTAATAGTTTTTCCCAGGTGGACAAAAACAAAAAGGGTTTAAATTTGTAGCGAGTTTCGGATTTTAAAGTCAACAGGCTATTTAAATGGAAGGACATGGTTTGCTGTGTTGTAGCCATATGGGAACATTTAATTTTAAACACATCATAAAATTAAGGAGATTAAAATTTTTAAACAACTTGGTGCCATTTGAAGGAAGATCTTATTTTTTATTTCAAACACTGACTGAACTTGTTTTTTCCAACATCCAAATTCTGGGTCCACATTAGGCACAAGGAAGCAAAAGCAAGGATGCTTAGGGGAGGTGTTCATTCTCACAAGATAAATTAGAGTGAAAAAATCTGTAGAGACCACAGGGTACAAGGGCATAAAGTATAGTGAGAGTGCTCAGTTGCGGGAGTGATGCTGAGCTCAATGAAAGTGGTTAAGCCTAAAGCCATGGTTTGCACTACTTATGTTTGTAGAAGGGTAAAAATCCCAGCTCTTAGTTATTAGTAAGCAAATTTTTAGTCAGTACTTCCAAACTGTGCTGTTATAAGGTCCTTCTCTTACCGTATCACATAATATGTTTATGCACTGAAATCTGTGCTTGGCATACCCACAGGAAAAAGCAGAGTTAGACACAGAAGCAGAGAAACTCCTGCAGAGAAAGCAGCAAGAAAGGGCAGAGGCAGAGGATGAATTCTTTCTAGTATTGCACAGAAATATGTAATATATGATCTGTAATTGCAGGCTGTGCCTTTGAGCTCAGTCGTTCAATTGTTGATAGTTTTACATAGTGATATCTATCAGGATAACAAAATAGCTATATGACAGTCATGATTTTACTGACTTTCAGTCACTGCTAAGTATTTTTCAGGCTTTCTGGGAAATTTAGCCATCTTTACTATGTATTTAATCAGCACAGAAGTCTCTCAAGTGTTCATTGTTCTCAAAGGATTGCCTTTGGGAACTCAAGCAATGCTTGCTTGGTTTTATTTATTTATTTAATTAATTTTTATTTTCTTTTTGGTGGAAAGAAGATAATTAACTTATTGGAAGAAAACTAGGCACACTGGAGCAGGGTATCCTTAGTGTTTCCAACAGTTTGGGATGGGTTTCCTGAAACATAAATTTTCATCTCAGCTCCAGGATTGGGTTACTCACTCCTGATGAAAATAGTGAAGTGACTGCAACATGGTTTTCTTTCTCTAGATGTTTTGTAATAACAAGATTGTATCATCAACTGTATGACTTGTTTGTCTCACTGGATGCCTGAGGAAAGGGATGGTCTTGCAGCAATCAAAGGGAGGCATTGTGGACAAACACAGTGTGTCATTTGATCTTTCATATCCATCATGTAACAGCATATCTTCTGCACCTCTGCATGTTATGCTACATGTGAAGGCCTGTAAATGTATGTGGCTTATATGACAATAATCATGGGGAGTTATTTTTTTGCTTTAGTTTCAGAAGAAATGCTGAGCTACCCAAACTTATGGGAAGCAGCAAGTAGAAATGCCTAGAAAGAAGAGGGACTCTGATGTGGGAATTTGTGGTCCTGCTAGGAAAGGGTGTAGGCTGGCCAAGAGTGGCTGTCTGGCAGATGTACTGGCTGTGTTCTGTGAGAGAGACCTCTCAGCAGTTTGAAATACTGCCATACCTACCAGGGTTTGTATGCAGAACTTCACTGGAAAGACACTCTGAAGGTCTCAACCAAAGGGTTCCTTCTTTGCTTGGGGAATATTTCCGTTCTGGTCCCTTGAAGTGTACTGTAGAAACTGCTGATGTGAGTTAAGTATTTATTAGCATAGAAAAGACTTGTGTAACATAGTCCCTCATGCTTTTCATTGCCTGCTCGAGCTGTTACAATAGATGGGCTTGATACTTAAATCCTACTTTTGTCTAAATAAAGGAATACTTTCTGCTTTACAGAGGACTTACTTTCTAAGAAAGGATTTGTAGAAAGGGGTTTTCGGTTTTCTTTCTGCCCTCAGAAGGCTATTACTGTTACTTATACAGATGTCCCAAGTAAATTATTTGCCTGCCTAGCAGCAGTTTATTAGGTTTAAGGACCCATTTGATCCTCCCTTCTGCCTTTCTGAGCCTTTAATATATGCTCCAGATAAGGACTTAAAGCTACTATTATGCTCCCACAGAGGTCAAGAAAGAGTCCTGCCATCTATAACATTCATGAAATGAGATGAATGTTCAGTTCTTATTCCTCAGTCTGTGGAAAATCAAGGGCCAAAACATTAGATCAAATAATCTTTATGGCAGTGTACTTGGGCAACCTTTGAAGAGTTTGTACAAGGACCTTCAAATTGAATTTACTTTCTCTCCTTTCCAGATGTTCATAATATCCAGTGACTACAAAAGAGTCTGGGCAACCAGCTTAGTCAGAGATGTCTCCTTTGTTTAACACTAAGTAAGCAAAGTCCAGCTGCAGGACATTTTTGCTTCTCAAAATCTTAACCTGAATATGCCTCATTGTGTTTAGCTCTATTTGTTCCCTTTGCCCTTCTGCCCACTCTCCTGAGTAGTGGTAGACATTTTAAACTCTGTGATAGCTCTTCCTAGATGAAAATAGCTCTTTTCTGAAAGCCTCCTCTGATTTTCTCCGTAATGGATTAGTTACAAAATGTATGTGGATAATAGCCTGGAGCCCAAATACTACAGCCAGGAGAATGGTGGATGATGAAAGAGAGGAAGGTATATACAGTTTATTATCACTCTGATAGTGAAAGATTTTCATTTTAGTTAAGTACTGCTTTATAGAAAGGAATATGTGTTCTATATATTTCTCAGGCTCACTCTCAGTTTGGCAAATCTTGATTTCTTTTAAAATGGCTTTTATATGATGAATACCTCTGAATTTCTTAAACCTTTCACATTTCCTATTATTAGAGCCCAGGGAAGTCAAAGGAGTGGCTATCCTTGTGCTGCAGATCAGGTGTTAAAGATTTAGCTCTGTGTTCACATGGAATGAGCAAAATGCTCCTGTTTGCCCTTTGTGATCATCTTGCTGGCACAGACAACTGGTGAACACAAGGTGTTTTTTCTCTTTTTGTGACCTCCAGATATGCAGAGTTTTGTTGTTTGTAAACTGTAATATGAGAGGGCTGTGAGAGAATGGGTCAGTCACTTCATTCTTCAGCATTTTACTGAGGGTGGATGGATCAGTATGACAAAGGGTATCTCATTTCAGAACTTCTGAATTATTCAGGGATTTTGAAAGGCTAAACAGATATTCCTTTACTGGATGAATTATTAATCTTGTTCATTTATGTCTTTAAAGAATGATGAAATTAAAAGATGAGTATTAAAGCAGTGACTTTTTTTCATATTTTTCCAACTGTAGGTTTGATTCTGCTTCCTGATAGCTCTTTCTCCGTGTGTATTAATACTTCATCCTCAGAATTTCCTGTGGTTTGAAATTCTTTTGCTGACATGAAAACAGTTGTGATTTGAAAAACAGAACAGTGTTGAAACTGGTAATACATAAAGCATTTGAACTTATTAATATGACTCAGAAACAGGATAGAAGTAAAAGGTGTTATTTCCTATGTGCAAATGGAAAACCTATGAAATTAAGGGCTGGAAATCTCTTGTGATTGCATTGACAGACCATGAAAATAGCATGATCCACTTATAGAGACTGGCTTGAAGGACCTACTAGTGTCAGTCCCAGCAGAGACCCTATTTGAAGTTAGTTTGTATAAGGAACTGCTATAGATGTAGTGAAATAGCTAAATGCTTCTTCAGAAACTGGTTCTTGGGTTACCTTTAAAGGGCCAGGCAGGGTAGAAGAAGGGATATTCCCTTGCTTTTTTGTAAACCACTCCTAGAAATAAGAAACCTGTATTGAGTTTGCATGGTAAGGTTTTGGTAGTAGGAGGGCTACAGGAGTGGCTTCTGTGAGAAGCTGCCAGAAGCTTCCCCCATGTCTGACAGAGCCAATGCCAGACAGCTCCAAGACAGACCCAGCGCTGGTCAAGGCCAAGCCCATCAGTGATGGTGGTAGTGCCTTTAGGATAACAGATTTAAGGAGGAAAATGTCCTGTTCAATTTGCAGCTGGGAGAGAGGAGTGAGAATGTGTGAGAGAAACAGCTCTGCAGACACCAAGCTCTGCAGACACCAAGTGAAGAAGTAGGCGAGGAAGTGCTCCGGGTCCTGGAGCCAAGATGAAGACCATAGTGAGGCAGCTGTTCCCCTGCAGCCCAAGGAGGTCTGTGGTGGAGAGGAGGTCCACCTGCAGCTTGTGGAGGACCCCACACCAGAGCAGGTGGATGCCTGAAGGAGACTGTGACCCTGTGAAAAGCCTGCACTGGAGCAGAATCCTGTCAGGACCTGTGGACCCATGGAGACAGGAGTCCATCCTAGAGCAGTTTTGCTGACAGGACGTGTGACACCACAGGGGACCAACACTGGAGCAGTCTGTTCTATAAGGACTGCACCCTGTGGAAGTGATCCACGCTGAAGCAGTTCATGAAGAACTGTAGCCCATTAGAAGGACTTATGTTGGAGAAAATTGTGGAGGATTGTCTCATGTGGGAAGGATCCTGCACTGGAGCAGTGAAAGAGCATTAGGAGTCCTCCCTCTGAGGAGGAAATAACATCAGAGATAACATGTGGTGAACTGACCACAACCTGACCCCTTGCACCACTGTTGGGGAGGAGGTAGGAAAAATCAGGAGTGAAACTGAGCCCAGAAAGAAGGGAGGAATGGGGAGAAGGTGTTTAAAGATGTATTTTTGTTTCTCATTGCCCTTCTCTGATTTGATTGGGAATAAATTCAACTAAGTTCCCCAAGATGAGTCTGTTTTGCCTGTGATGGTAACCAGTGAGTGATCTCTTCTTGCCCTTAACCCAACCCACAAACCTTTCATTATATTTTCTCTACCCTGTCCAGCTGAGGACAGGGAATGGTAGGGTGGCTTTGGTGGGCACCTGGCATCCAGCCAGGGTCGCCCCTCCACATAAAGGTATTACCATGAGGATGAAAAGAATAGGCAGGTGACAGGGACTCTGCAAAGACCTGATGTATTCTCTGACCTTTGGTAAGTATCCAGTCCCTTGGAAATCACTGTTCTCTGCCACAGCCAAAGAAGAGATGGGATGGAGATGGCTGAAGCCATGGGAGAGTGAAGGCACCACAGTTCAGAACTCCTCCCTCAGAAGCTGGCTCTTCAGTACTTGGGTCATGGTGCTCTGTCACCTAACACAAATCTCTCTGGGCTTTGTTTTAGGCTATTCTCCTGCAGCTGTCATCTGCTTGGAACCCACATAGGCATGCCTGGACTGAATTGGTGAAGGAAAAGCATAAGCTCCTTTTGTTCTCCTCATTCTGAGGGCTTGTGGAGAAACTGGAAGATAGTGGCAGAGTTCTTTGGAAAATGGAGTTTCAACACAGTGAAAAAAGTTAGACCATTTTGATGTTATTGTCATTTGGAAGTATAAACAAAATATTAAAAAGTGTCAAGGACAGAAATTTTTCTCAGAAATGATGTGGATGAAAAACCATCTAGATAGTCTAGGAGGTTCCTGTAGATAATCTTCTGACACAGCAGGCAAGTGAGACAACTAGGGAAGGCACCTTGCTGGATCTGTTGTTTGTGAACAGATTGACTTGTGTGTCATATGATGTTTGAGGGCCTGTTGGGCACAGTAATTGCAACATGATAGAGTTTTGGTTCTTGGAGAAGTAAAGAGAGTGCCAATAGAACAGCCCCCCTGGACTTCCAGAGGGAAGGCTTTGGCCTGTTAAAAAGCCTGTTGACAGAGTCCCTTGGGATGCATCACTGAAGGCCAAAGGAGTCTAGGAAGGCTGGACATTACAGAATCACAGAATCAACTACGTTGGAAAAGACCTCTGAGATCATCGAGTCTGTTCTTCAAGAAAGAAGTCTTACATGCTCAGAAGCCATTTCCATATACTGAAAGATGAGCCAATGGAGATGACGGTAGTGAAAATGCAGATTTTAGTGTATTAGTATTTCTAGCAACTTCAGTTCAATATTTATGCATTCTAACCCCTATCCAATATCAATGCCTCCAATTCCATTAGGTATTTAGTCTTTTCAAGGTAGATGGCTGAATAATGTTTTAGGGCCTGCAGCATGAGACATAAACATGGGTATACTGACCTCAAAGCCAGAACACTGGAAGGCCTCCAAGTACCTCTATGTGCTATGCGGAAGAGAAGGATGATAAAGAGGGGGTCCCACTCTCCCCCAGACTCAATTCCTGACGGGGCGTGCCAGGAGCTGGACGGGGCAGGACTGAGGGGATGGGTAAACTGGGGATTGGATGAACATTATTATAAAAACCATGAAACCAGTGTTGGGACACACACACACACACACACATACACACAGAGGTGCATCATCATGTATTCCTGAAGGCCCTAGGCCTGGACATTAAAAGAACCTTTTTATCTTATTCAGGCTAAGTTGCCTGGAGTCCTGTTTTTGCAGTCTCTCAAGGCATCATTTTAAACAGTATATTCAAAGAAAAAGTGTTTTTTAAGGGCAATTCAAAGCTTAAAGCATTTTAAAGAGATAAAAATTTCCTAAATTCAAAGGAAATCAGATTTCTGAGAAAAACATTATCTGAAAATCACTCAGCTACCTCTAGGTTCTGAATTACACAGTGCCAGTGTTGTAAGCCCAGAAAATGGTCCCTGGGCTGCTCATTAGCTCAGGGGTGCATAAGGGATACTGCTGAGTTCGAGCTTCCTTGCCTCCTGCTCCTGTCCAGACACCAGTGGTCCTTCTTTCCTTTCTGAGTAGAGGGGTACAGATGCCACACTTATATCTACCTCTCAGATAAATGCTGCTAAATTCTGCTGGGATTGCCAAACTTTTTTATAGTAAATTTCTTTCCAGTTTTGATCATTCTAATCAGATAGATTTTGGAGTAAGTACACGTGCTGTTATGCTCTGAGGAGAGTTTAAGCATTGGAGAAAAGCATGGTAAGAGGCACCTAGCTCAGCTGCAATCTCAAGTGACATGTCCAGTTTGCAGCCACACACTCACAGGGCAAAGTAACACAGCATGTTTTCTTCAGTGTTGAAGCTGTCATAATAAATTCCTGCCTACATGTCCCACCCTTCCTCTCCAGCTCCTCATCTGTACCCTGGACTTGCCCTGTAAGCCTGGTCAGCAAAGATGTACTGAGATAAAAAACAGCTCTGTTATTCAGAAGTAGTTTCAGGGCTGGCTGAGAGCAGGGCTCCCTGACTGTTTCAGTCCAGCTGGGAGACAGTGGCATGTCTGGCACCCATGTGGGTGGGTATAGGCTGCACTCACTGAGGTGGTGTGGCACTTTTGTGCAGGATCTGTACAGATCATGAAGAGCTCACTCACCACTGGGTATGGTCCCAGAACAGTTGGGGAAGGTGAGATAAAGTAAAACAGGACCACAGGGTTGTTTGTGCTCAGAAGGACCAAGTGCTTACAGCAGAACTTATTAGATAAAAGCCTTGTGTTTACCTCCCATGATTACACCTTCTGCTGCAACTCTTTCTTGCTGCTGTTCTTTGTATATGTCCTACTTCAACAAGCTGGGACCAGTTTATCACTGTGTGGGTGTGACCAAAGCTATGTATTCTACACCCTTTATGTAATTTCTCATGAACTGTTAACACTGGACCATTTGCAGCAGCTGCCCAGGGCACACCTGACCTCTCAGGATATAAGCTGGGTGTTAAGGAAACCTGTGATAGCTCCCCTTCAGGAAGTCATTAGCACCTCCACACCCAGCCTGAGGGGGTGTGTCTGCTAATTGGCCATCAACGATTCCAAAATACCCCATGACTCGCAAAGTCAGATTATCCATTGTGGAGCTCCCCTCCCTGGGGGAGGTACTGGGTGTTCCCACCTGAACCTGAGGGTAAATAATCTTGGGGTTTGTGAACTTATGGACCACTCACTGGATCCAGAGGAGGCGCAGAACCTCAACAGGACTGTGACCATCATCTGCACCAACAGGG
>JAOXXN010000446.1:81953083-81977126 GCA_026770055.1 Myrmophylax atrothorax
ATTTCTCCTTGTGTTATTGTATTTATTGTAATATTGTTATTAAAATTGTAACTCTGATTTATAATCTCTTTTGTGTGGAGTTCCTTTCTCCTGCTGGTTTACCTCTAAACCAGCACATCAGGTTAGGGACATACACAGACTAATGTGTTTACAGAGATAATTATGAGTGGTGGATGCTCATTGTAGTAGGTTTTCTGACCAGTTATGTCCCCTTCCGTCCTTTCTAAATCATGTAGGTCAGTGACATGGAGGTTATTCTCACAGATTTCAACTGAGAGGACTATAAGATTGACTGCTGCAGTTGTAGGTATTTTCTTGCTTCTATTGCTCTTCCCTTTCAGTTCAGAAGGTCGTCTTATTCCTCTTCTTGAGAAAAAAATAAAGACAAAAATTAAAATCTCCACAGCAGTAAGGGGGGACTATAGAACTGCTTCCTACCCTGAGAATGACTACTGGTCTCAGAGTGCTTCAACTCCACATGCCAATGGGATATGGGAACACAGTTTTACTGGGGAGTGCTTCTTAACCACCATTGCTGAGGTGGAACACTAGGGAATCACACAGAGCACTGCTGGCAGATGCTTTTGTGGGCTATATTCAGCACCTTTGCATCCTTTGGTACTAGCATTGCTAGTGCTCACCCCAGAGGATCCTTGCACATGGCAGCCAAGAAACCACCTAGGTAAGGCCTGCACCTGTTCCAGTTGAAGCTCATGGTAAAATTTTAACAGTGACCTATAAGAAAGAGTTGGGAGCTGGTAAGAAAAATCCACAAGGCCTTATTCCAGAAAAGTATGAGTTTATCCTTTTGTCAATGCCAGTATCGTATTAAAAAACATACAAGATTAAGGAACTTCCTATGAATTATTCTTTTTTATTTTTTGTTGATGTGCGATTTTGTTTTGATCTCATTCTAAATATCTTCTGGATAACTTTGTAGTAGAAACAGTGAAAAGAGAAACAATAATCTTATCCTCAAAATCAGAGAGAGTGAAAAATGAGATCTAGGGATCAGAAAACAAGGCTGAGTCTCTTTTACAAGATACTGAAGACTTTGTGAAAATGCACAGAAAGCTCTCACAACTTTCCACTACCTGACCCATCAACTTAAACTTTCACTCATAGCTAGGCTCTGATTTCTCCAGATAATTAAGTTAGCTGATTAAAAAAAAAAAATCAGATAGCCCAAGGGACTCTGTAAGGCTCTTAGTATTTCTAAAACATTTAAAAAACTTAGAACTGTTTTAAAATCCACCCACTTAATTTAAGTGACTATACAGTATTATGACTACTTGGCAAATGTAGCCCCAGCTGACTATTAACACAGGAGGGCACCACAATAAACTGCTCCAGTAAAAGAACTTGGTTTGGGTAAAGTATAATTCCATCTGGGTTCCATGTCACAAAAAAATTATGTATAATTTTATGATTCTGATCTCCTCTGGTCCAGTGTTGCCTACCACTGTGTGCTGTCCAAGAGCAAGCCATTGAGTTATGATGCTTCGTTACTGATATTGGTCCAGGATTCCAGTTCAACTATAAATTAGTCATCAGCAGAGAATTATTATATTGAAATAATCCAGCAGGCATTCACCCTGGAACATGGATGGGAAATAAAAAAGTTTGCTGAAAGTCAATCTCCACTTAAAATTTTATACTATCATTTAACTTGTTATATTGCTGTTAAAGAGGTGGATTATTAATTTTTCTGCATTCAAATGAACTCATGTTGAGGCTAAAGCTGGTAAAACTTAAGGCAATGAATGAGTGCCTGACAGTAAATATTAGCAGTAGCTAGGAAGAAGGAATAATTTGTTAGGAGTGAATCCCTGACAAAGTCACAGATTTCCCCTGGAGAAACACAGCCTTTATATCAGCTATATATTTTTATTGCACCCAATTTCAGTTTTCTTGTTAAAAGAAGGTCTCCTTAAGCCCTTGCATTTCTGCTGCTTCATTCCCCATGGTTCACAAGTACAATAGTGAATGTAAGCTACAATAAAAAGGTCATTTTCTTCTTTCAGCAACAGTAACACAAGTGGCTGCATTTCCTGATTCTGGATTAAGTTCAAGATTTGAAATACGACTGGGCTCGTTTCTGATTAGAAAGTTTGATATTTATCACAGACTTACCTGTCTTCCATATCCAATGTGAGTGAGATTGTAAAAAGGTAAACTGAAAGGAACCATTCTTTTATTCAGCAATTAACCCCATCTGAGTAAATAATACGGTGTTGTGCACTTGAGCCTTTGCTGTTATGCACTGAATTCAGAATTCAAAACGGCTTCAAAGCTGCGTTCGTGAAATGATGACAAGATGCTGCAGAAACAGCTTTTCATGTGGAATATAATGCAAGTATTGTGTTACACAGTACAGTAACAAATAGGGTATAGTTGTAATGATATAGCAGATAAAGTGTCTGGAAGTACTTACCTGAGGGAAACTCAATCTTATTTTACTTCAGTGCCTGAGGGTTATAAACACAGTGTATGGTCTTGAAACTTAAATATTAGAGGAATCATTTTATTGGGGGGAGGAGAAGGTAATGTTTCTTATTACAGGCAAATAAAATCTTTGTGCCCAAATACAAGGCAGAAATAGTCCGAATTCCTTCAGGTGGTGTCTCAGCTTGACTCTATTTTTTTTTTTTTTTTTTTTTTGCAACAGGCTCACAAAGTCTAAGAAGTAAAATAATGCCACTTACGACCTTGGATGGTGGCATGAACAGGCACAGGACATAGCTGGGGCTGGATTTTGCTGTCTGCTGTGTGGGGCACGGGGATGGCTGGACCTGGAACAAGGGTTCGTGCCCACATGGAGGTCTATAGGTCCCACCTGTGCATCCTCCACCAGAGCCACAACACCAGGGGAGGTACCCCCATGGCTTTAAATAACCTACTTCAACGTATCAGGACAGATTAAGCACAACAAATAGCTGCAAAAGAGTCTGTTGTGATAAATAAAGCAGGACCAGTATACACACTCAAAATGGCATGAGTCTTAACCATTTACATTCACTCTTGAGTGGCTTTTGACCTATTCTGTTCAGCCCTGTCCTGGACATCACCAGGATGTGATTCGAGGTTAGTTAACACAACAGTGACCACTGCTGAGAAGTGCTGTGGACATGACTGTTCTGCTCAGGATGGTGAGGCATACTAGATGTGTGGATGTGAGCAAAGATTGCTAGACTGACAGTTGGACTTGATGATCTTAAAGGATCAACCTCGACAATTCTAAGTCACACAGGTGCTTGCTCATCAGCCACAGAAACCTCACCAGTCTGGTTTATTTAACAACAGGAATGAAGCTGGATGCCATACTTTCCCTCTCCCTCCTCTATCTGAATTGATCGAGACTTAATCTAAAAGGGAGAAAAAAGTGAAAAGAATGGAAAACTGCAAAAGTTGTTATACCTGTTTTGAGTCTGAAAAGAAGGGTAAAGGTCCTGGATATTTTTTGGGTATTTTCAGAACACCTCTGCAACTGCATGCATTTAATGAGACTGAGACAACCTGATAGAAAATTCTGGTGGGATTTCTCCTGTGGCTTTCACAGTCTCTGAGTTTGGCACTGGGAAATCTGAGGGTGGTGTGTATCTTTTGTGACCCAGCTGGGTCTGCGGTCTTTTCCTCCACAGAAGAGTAGAATCATAAAATGCTTTGGGTTGGAAGGGACCTTAAAGATCATCTAATTATAAATCTGTTCCCTGAAAAGGGTGAGTTTGAGGACAGCATAGGAAGCCCAGGCAGGTGGAGTTGCATAGGACCATTTATGGCCATTGTCACTCTATCTGGTCATTCTCTAACCAGGATCTCCTACAAACATTTGTAAGGGTGCTCTAGTTGTGCGTTTGTCAGTTTCACCCAAACCAGGGATCTGGCCTGCTAACTGGCTTTGTTGAAAGCAGCAAAGCAGCTTCAAGGTAATTTGTATATACACGACACAACTTTGGATACCCAATGAATCCTATCTTTGGGTTATCTGATACTTCCAAGGTGTTAGCTGTCATTCCTGATCTCCTTGAGGGAAGGGAGAATTTTGGCAAAAGGCACTAGTAGAAAAATGAGTTATTGGGGCCAAAGCACCAGTTTATGTGGGGTGATGGGATTGCACTGAGATATGACAAACTACAGGGTACTAACAGTGATTTTCAGAGACATGAGGGTGGGACTGATTGTGCTTAGTTATCCAAATATCATCTTTGCCATCACAAAATCACTGAATAGTTAAGGTTGAAAGGGACCTTTGGAGATCATCTAGTTCCAATCCCTCTGCCAAGGCAAGGGCCTCTAAGGCAGGTTACACAGGAATGTTTCCAGGTGGGTTTTGGATTTTTCCAAAGAGTGAGACTCCACTACCTCCCTGGGCAGCCTGTACCAGTGCTCTGCCACCCTCAATGTAAAGAATTTCTTCCTTGTGTTGAGGTGTAACTTCTTGTGTTTTAGTTTATGGCCATTGCTCCTTGTCCTGTCACTGGGCACCACCAAAAAGAGTCTGGCACCACGCTCCTGACACCCGCTGCAAGAGACCAGATTTGTGTCTCAGTAGATTGTTTAATAACTATGTTGTATCTTAATAACTATGTTGGATCAACTATCTTGTGTGTGAGGGTGTCAGGGCAGGGGTCATGGTCGGGCCTGCAGCCTCGTGGCAGTGTTGTGAGGCTCATGGTCTGCAGCCAACATGGCAGCCCAGAGCGCTTGTGACAGCCATGTGGCTGGGCTGACAACCAAATAAAGTCTGCCTGGGACCCAGCCTGCACCATGGCCCTGGAGCCTCTGACTGGCTGCAGCACCCCTCGCCTGGGCTGGGAGTGGGCAGTGACCAGGAGTCCCACTGGGGGTGTGGCCGTGGCAGCCAAACCGTATCAATGCACACGCAGGGCCTCCACCTGGTTTGGACTTCTGTCTGTACACCTGCCACTATGTGACCTCTTGGCAGTGACTATTTTTCTCTCTCCTCTCTCTTTCTTTACTCCTTCCTTCTTCTCTATCTCTTGACTCTTTTCTTTCTCTTGTGGGTAACTTACAACCAATAAGTGGTATTTCACTAGGCTGTATGGGGTTGGTGTTTCCTGGGTACCTTTGTGTAATGTTCTCCTAGGATGCTTGTTACTCCTGCAAAATCCTTTTGTCAAAACACCTATTTTCCCACTAAATTGAAAGAAGTTCTCTTGGGAAACACTTGTGGCATGTTCTCTTTACATAGTTCAAGGTATCAAAAAATCAAAGTCTTTGCAAGAGTTCCTGAGGGCAAAATCTCTTGGAGTCTTAAATACAAGTAAGTGCCCAGGCAGTGAGACCTGGCGCATTACACCTGCCTATGAGATATTTGAATGCATTAGTGAGATCCACTCTCAGTCTTCTCCAAACTAGACAGGTCCAGCTCCTGCAGTCTTTCCTCATAAGAGAGATGCTCCACACCCCGTATCATCTCTGTGGCCCTCTGCTGGACCCTGTGCAGTAGCTCCTAGTCTTTCTTGAACTGTGGAGATCAGAAATGAACACAATACCCCAGATGTGGCCTCACCGGGGCAGAGTAGAGGGGAAGGATCACCTCCGTTGACCTTCTGGCCACATTCTTCCTGATGAAGCCCAGGTTACCATGGGGCCCCCAACAGCAGGGGCACTGCCATCTCATGGTCAATCATGGTCATCCATCAAGGCTCCCAGGTCCTCCTCCACACAGCTGCTTTCTAGAAGGTCAGCCACCAACCTGTATTTGTACTTGGGGTTATTCCTCTCCAGGTGAAGTACACTACACTTGAATTTTCTCAGAGAGGGAGACATTTCTCAGCACCCTGAGACTGGGACTTATCCAAAAGAGTTTGGGAGCTCTTAGTGTTCTTGAAGAGCTTTCTACTTCCTCTGCCAACCATGTGAGTCATCTGTTCACGTAGGCTGGGCTGGAGAGGGACTGGGGAATCAAGGCAGGATAGGTGCTCAGCTTTTAGAGATTGCACCAACTTACACATGTGTCTTCAGCAGTCTGTGTCTTTCTATGAGAAGCTAATTTAATTGAATTCAAAGCATCTTGTTTTTGGGGAAAATGATGTGATGCTTTTCTTCTCTGTTTCTTCGTGCCTAGTATGTTACATGAATGAAGAAAACTGGTGAATAAATATGGCGTCTCCTTAAGACCCATTCCTCATACAAGTTTTTGCATAGACCACTCAACCAACAGAGATGTTTCAGACAACTGAGAAGTCACTAGTTAAGATATTAAATATCCAGTGAAATATGTGAGTCATTTTCTGGTTTGAAATGTGAGGAATCCTACACCTGGTAGGATTTAGAAAAATCCTGTAAAGATTCTTAATATCTCTGTAACTACCTGATTGAATCATTTGAACTTGTTAAATTCTCTTTGCAATGAAACACTGTTAGATGTAGTAAGTACCTCAGAAATACTAAGAAAGAGATAACATAAATTATTTCAATGGAATATTATGTCATTAATGGATTCAAGCAAAGAAGTCACAAAGTAAAACATACTGAAAGAACACAGAAGGGGAAATTCCATTACTTAGGACTTCCTGGGAATTCATCTTTTCCCATTATTTTCTTTAAATACTTTGTTTTACTCTGTAAATTGAACATGAATTCAAGTGTTAAGTCAGATTCCTTTTTAGTGATATGTCATTCATCACATCAAGGCTGTTCCATCCAGAAACACTTGTGATGTGACTTTGAATTTTTGTTTCCTAAGCTATTTTTCATTAATATTTGAGTACTACCCTTTTTGCAATGCACAGCCAAAAGAAGTGAACTCAAGCAAAATAAGGTAATTTAAACACAATCAATACAATTATGAAGAGAAATAATCTCATTCCCATGAGTTCTTAGGATAGTGAAGTGTGGTTTTATTTTGAAATGAAAAAAAATCCCTGAGGAGAGGAAAGTTCTGGGTAATTAAAACATTTTGGATTTCATAACAGGAAAAGTTTGGGGCTATTTTTAATTTGGAAAAAAATTAAAATGAAAAATCAGGAAGAACTGAAACAGAAAACATAAAACCAGTAACATTTAGCATTCTTTGAACAATTTCCTCATTTAATTACTAACAAAAGTTTTTAGAAAGCTCAAATAGTTCCATGAAATCTTCTGTCTTTTGACAGACCTTCATTTTTCCCATGGAAACTGTATCTACAAGTATTTCCTTAAAAACCCTAAACTGAACAAGGATTCTCAGAGAGACGCATATTTTTATTTTGTTATTTGATTTAAGATAGCAGATAAATCAGGCTATTTACTGTCTTGCCATAGTCTTGTGGCCTGAACATGGTTGGGCCACATATTTCACATATAATCTACCGTTGTAATCAGTAACTAAGTAAACATTTATATGAAGAGAAAATAAACATTATGCTACATTTTTTGTCCAGTTAATACAGACCAATTATCCTAATTCTGAATTAGTGCTGTAATCAACTCTGGTCTGAAGCAATGAGGGCATTTTCATTCCATACTTGCTCTCTCCAATGAAGTTTTTGAAAAGGTGTCAAATAGTGACTGTGAGCAGCCCTTCAAAACTTGAACAAACATTGCCAGGGTTTATTTCCTGCACTCCAGAAAGAGTATGCCTCTGAGCCATCAGAAAATAATTGCATTAGTTAATTTCTAGGCAGAAACAGGCTTCAAAGCAGGATTTTAATGTAAATTCAATGCTATCATTCCTTGAGCCACGCAGCCACTGGTATCTGGATCTGTTTTGCAACTTCACTTGATTTTGCAAAGAAGGACTCAGACCTTTCATGCTTCTGAAGTACACATAGGGAAATCACAGTTGTGCTTAAAAAGAAATGTGTTTAAAACAGAAATATCAAAATAAGATCCTTTATGTGTATGAAACTATTGTACCCAGATTTCCATGGTACTTTGGTTATTCTTTTCCGTGCTTATAATGTTGGCCAATATTTTACTTTCCTCTTTTCACTAGTCCAGCTGCTGCTGAGGACCCAGAGAAGGTAAAAATACAGAATTCCCAGGAGAATGCCAGTCAAGGTGGCAAAGGATTGCCTTGAAGATGAAGGCATAACACAGTATAAAGACTGGAAATTGATGCTAGGTGAATTCAAAGTAAAAATGGCCTGGAAACCTTTAGCAAATTTGAGCAGAAAGACATCAGTTCCACACAGGACAAATGCACACACACTTGTGAGGAGGGGTTTGTTGGGAGGCAAAGCAAGGGAAGACTTAACTCTGCTCCCTACCCAAGCAGCCAATTGCTGTGTAAGTTTGAGGAAATAGTTTTTCTTCTCGTTTCACAGTGTTTACCTCACTCATCCATAGAGACTCTTTGCTTTCCAGCTGCCAGCTGCTGGGTATGGCTTACAGCACTGTTTGAGGACTAACCATACCACAGTGTGGTGTCACTGCAGCAGTGCTCTGTACAGAGCTACCCACAGAAGGGTGATGGTTACCATTGCAAAGGCAGGTAGTTAACAAAGCTATGTGGGCTGGATACAGATGCAGGAATTTAGCTGGAGGTTTTGTATCCTTCCCTGAGAGCTCTTCTCTGACTCCTCTGAGGCTAAAACAGTGAAATTCTAGGTTGAACTACAATAAATAAAGAGTTAGAATTTTAAATTACTGGAGTATGGGTTTATAAGGGGATAAGCATCTTACCAGGGAGTTTCAAACAGCTGTGGAAAAGTAGATTAACCCACAGCCAAGTAGCCTGAAGTGAACATCACACACAAGATTTTTTACAGCTGAAGGCAACAAGTTTCATACACATTCTCCATAGCTCTTATCCTGCTGGATTTACAAAATATGGAATTTTTTTTAAATGTTTCCAGTATTTACTTATTGATTACTCCTCTTGAGATTAAGATTTTTAGGAAGACATATTGCACATTTCTATTAGAATTCACATGTGTGATTCCTCAAACTCTTCTGATTGAACAAATTCCATAGGAGATGGAAAGTATTACATGCACTGACTCAGACAGGGTCCTCCACCATGCATGCTGGTGAAATGAATGGATATCCGATAGATATTTAGTGTTATAATTGAAGTTCGTATGAAAAAATGCCTATGAAAAATGCCTTCCGCAATGTCTTGAAGAAGAAAGATGGGGAACATGTCTCTATCAGTATTGCAAGAGTCCACTCACTTTTTATGAGGTTACTTTTATATTCCAAGTGAACTGGAAAACTTGGGTAATACTGAGAACGCATTTGTTTGGAGACTTGTAGAACCATTAGGAAAACTTAGAAACTATATAACCCATGCCAAGGAGTAGCTCAGCATGTACAAATGATAGACAATTTGCCCAGTGGGGGATATTGGCAGAGGAGCTGGCTATAGGACTTCTCAGTATTTCTTGTATTTCATTCAAGCCACTTCCAAAACAGTGTAAAATACCTCACAATCTCTTCAAGCACATGGAGGGATTTCTCTTCTCTGAGTCTAACTGGCCATTATATGCTCTTCAGAGCTCATGGAGATGTTCTGCCTTCCCCTAAATCATGAGAGATCAACTGCAGCCAGTGATTGGAAGGCAGAAGGGATACACATGCTTTAAGACAGTATTGAAGTTTCTCTGTCTGAACCCCAGCCTCTTGTAATTGGGTTAATACTGATCCACAAACTGGCATTAGGATGGGATTTCCACTCCTCCTCTTAGCAAAGGTTCTCTGCAAGGTGAGGGATTCCCTCAAAATACCCATGCTGGAGCTCTTACAGCATATCTCATCTGTTGGGTTTCTAGATACTGGGAACCTCAGCCTACCTTGTTGTTTGCTTCTAGCTTTGACTGTTAAGCTATTTGAAGACTGAAATTTTCTACTTTAGTTAGTCTTTGATCCTAAAGAATAGAAAAGTATCTGTGGCATCCTGTAGTTTGCAGCAGAAGCCAGATTTGTTGGTCTAAAAATTCCTTTTAGATCAAAGTTCCAGTAAGATCTATTTGGGGGGTTTCAGTTCCCCTCTTATGTGAAGTCAGATTCCCCAAAAAATGTATTCCAAATATTATTGCTGTAGCAGAGAGTTACATAGGGATGGATTGTCCCCATCAGCATGGAGAAGGAACTCCACTTGCAGGTGTACCCTGGTGACTAGAAGCAGGCTAAGCCAGCATCTGCAACTTTCTGGAGGACTGGGGAGGCAATAAAGACATTCCAATCACCCCTGGACTTACCCTGTCTCTACTCTGGTCTTTACCCTTGCTCTCCTCTTCTGCTCCTCCAGTGCCTTCCAGGTTGCAAATTGCACTGCCTTTCTCTCTTGCTATGGATTAACCTCCTATGACCTGCCTAGAAAGATGAGTTTCTAACCAACTGCTTGGTCTTGTGGCCATGCAAGGACGTCAAAACCTTTCCATGCACATGCAGAATGAAAAGACTTACAGACTCTCCCCCAATAGTTTTTTTCCTAAAGGAAGGGTTGTCTGACCTGTAATCATAAATGCTGTGGACCCATCTGTCCTCTCTTGACATCACCCTGTGCTTATAGATGTACTTCTCTGTTTGATTTTACAGCTTCTTGAGAGTTGTCCTCCCAGATAAGTCCTGTTTTACTCAGAAACAGTGCAAACTGATGGCAGAGTGAAGTGTTCAATGGTCTTAGAGATATTCTCTTACAAATATGCAACCTGTTCAAGGTCATCAGTGTTATTTCCATGAAAGTGTCACCAGGGGACAATCAGGACGGTTAAATACTAGTTTGATACTTGGCATGGAAGTTGAATTTTGAGCTCAGCCCTGGCCACTAGTGATTAAAAAGATCTATCTGAAGGAACAATGATATAATGGTTTTCATTGTGACACTGGCAGGCCATTTGTAAAACAAGGATGATGATTATTCAACCTTTGCAATGCACATGGGGATCTTTGTGTGAAATGCAGTTTATATTTGCAAAGTATTTTTACTATTAATAGAAGATATAGTCTGTCAAACATTGGAGCAAACCATCCTTGTTTTCCATCTGTGTTGATGGGGAATTGCTGATCTCCAATGGCAATAGGATGAGTGATTATGTTTTCTGTGTGGTTGCTGCACAGGTGAAGCTAGAGTTAATGCTTGGCTTGGAAATAGGAGAACTACCATGTCACCCCAGTCTGCTTCTCATATAAGGTCAAGGCCACAGCTCTGAATCTCAAAGCTAGCAGCAAGTCACGACTTGAGGTACTGCTGACTGAACTTACACCTGCAGCCAAGCAAGGTGGCTGGGCTTCTGCCAGACCATGCAACTTCATAAACCCTATGACAGAATACTCGAGAGCCAGGGGTGAATTTTCCATTGATTAGGGGAGTTTGATAGTAAACCAAGTCACCAGAGGAGGTCATGCCTCTTTGTACATGGTTGGTCTCAGGATGTGCAGGAAAATTCTTCTCTCTTGCAAAGCTTTCCCAGCAAAACATGACCAACGGAAGAAGACAGAAGTAGGGCAAGAAGTCAGGCTACTCTCCAGCTCACTGTGAAGAGTTGCTTCCAAACATAAAGAAGAGAAGAGGGCTTGAGAAATTAGTGAGGAATCTCGTCATGAGAAGAACATAAATGTTATGATCATGAGGACTGAAGCAGTGCTATAAAACAGATTAGTGAGGGAACCAGCAAGGCAGGGATGTCAGCCTGGACTAAATGGGTGAAGCCCCTTTGGTTTTATTTTCTGGTGTTTTTTTTTTTGTTTAAATTCTTTCTGTCAGATACTGACCATTTCTTTCTTATGTACTCCTTATTAGTTAACAAATCCAATATAATGAAGTGCTGGATTGCTAGCACTTCACGTCACAAAACACTTGTAAATGATGACCCATGACATTCACAGCTTATTTGTTTCATGGTTGCTGTAACGATGCAGTCAACTGGATTACTTGTTAGGTCCTGGGGACTTTCTTGATGAGTCCAGTTACCATTCAAAATTAAGGATTCAATTGACTGTAAATCATTAAGTAAAACAGAAAAACAGCAGGAAAAACTGCTTCTTGCCTATTTTCACACCTAAAATGGAAGTATTATTTTGGTGCTGTAGACATATGTGCCAAGATCCCTAGCAGGGAGGGATATCAGCTTGAATGGCCTGCTGAGGTTCCTCTAACAGTGGCTGAAGTCATGGTCTGTCCTTGTAATGTAAAATCCAGTATGGAAGGTTGGTGACTTGTCACAGACCTGGACCTGCAGGGCACATCCTTTTCACAAGCAGTGATCTGTGATTCCTCATTTTTCAGTCCTGAGGGATGTGTGGTTATTTCAATATGTTGAGGCTAACCAAAGGAAATCAATATTTATATGCATAGTCATACTGAAATACTCGAATTAGATACACGTTTGTCACCAGCTAATTTTGAGATAATTGTGGCAAAGTATTGATTTTTTTGTGCTCATCAGCTCTGATCCCTGGACTTGTTACTTTACTTCCCACAGGAGTGTGCAACAGCTTATAACAGTAATAGCCAGTACTGAGAATAAAATGCTTTATTAAAATGAGCTGAGAGAACATACTCTTCTTTACAATCTCTGTTTTTATGAGGGAAAAATAAAGAAATCCTCTAGGTGATGCAAAGCATGCTCTTGCACACTTCGTTTCTTACTGTTTGAAAGGGGAGAAGCATCTTACCTGTGAACAATTCCCTGGCAATGCAGGTGCTGTACTGCAAACAGAATTTGCCTGATGTATCTTCTTACTTCCCATTCTGCCAGCCTCTTTTTGTCACAAATTCTGTCCAGGAGGTCCCCACCCAGGCACAGCTCCATCACCATGTAATAGGAGTTGTCAGTCTCCAATGTCTCATATAGCTGAACAATATTGGGGTGCTTAATCAGCTGGTGTATCCGTGGCTCACGCTTCATGTTTTTTAAGACATAGGAATCCTGCTTGGCTTTCTTCTTGTCAATGACTTTTATGGCTACCTAAATGGTAGGATATTTGCAATTTGGCAAAAAACTTTGCAACCAAGATTAGTTTTTGAAAGGATATGGAGTAAGCTGACATGTGGCTGTTTTTGACATGGTGTTGATAATAAATATCACAGAGGGAGACATTCCTGACAGAAGGATGGACCTTTTATTTCTCTTGAAGGACAACATAGGAATGCTGAACTCTGTCTTATCTATCCGTCTCATTACATTAATAAATATGAACATACAAAATATTCTGAAATCCAAAAAATCCCTACATGCTTGACTTATAACTACATCTGTAAGGTACCACATCTATTTTCTAGCATGCTTCCTTCTGACTTAGTCTAAAAGCCAGCCAAGATGCTGGGTGTTATGGGCTGGGATTAGACTCTTTGTGGTTTGGGGAGCTAATCGGGCAGTGCAGCTACTGAAGCCACAAGAAAAGTAAAATTCAAAAAGTTACTTTATAGTAATTCGCCTTTCCATGCTTGTATCTAGTGATGCATTATTTTAGGCCAACTGAGCTCGAGGTAACAGATTTTATCTGTGTCTTGCCATATAAATGATTACTGTTGGAGTAGTTGGCTTTTCACTAAATGTTCTCCATAGCATTAAAGATCAAATACACAGCATTAATTAATGAGGATTACTAGGGAAAGCAGAATTGAAATTGTCTTTATGCCATCATCCTTCTGCCTTTCAGCAGGAAGATAACTTTGTTGCCTATATTTCATAATTGTGAAAATAGTTGTACTGAATACATTTTCACACATGTGACTGATTATACATGAACAATAAACTCAATTTATGAGGTTAATTTATGAGGATAAGGTTCAGAGGATAATTCACTGAGTAGATTGTGGTTTGCAGATTAAATCATCTGAAATTTTCTGCCATAAATTAGTGTGAGGTTACTTGTGATTCCTAGTGTGTGTTACCCCCTCACTATGAGCTTACCTTCTCCCCCGTGGGGATGTGCAGTCCCTCCATCACCTTGGCAAAGGAGCCCTTGTTGATCATTTTGCCTACTAGGTAATTCCCAACTTGTTTGGAATGAGGGAAAGTCTTCCCAGTCTCTTGAGGCATCTTGTTAAAAAAGGCAGGTATTTTTATATTCTTTAATTTTTTCTCCCATTCTGGTAATATCCCATCGAAGTTGCCACTATCTGTCATTTTGTCATCCAAGCCTGCTTTCATTGTTGTAGGCATCCCCAGAGAGCTGGATTTGTATTGCTACTTTCCAGATATAACTTCTGATTCACAGGAGATCCAGGCATTATGTCTGAATACCTCGTGGTGCAAGTGCCATCCTGCTGATCACAGAGCAATTAATCCTTTCCCCCTGAGGCTCTGGGTTTGTCACTGATCTCTAGTCTGGGCACACAGATCTGCTCAAGCAGAACCAACTGGGAGATTATTAACCTAACCTGATATGCGATGTCAGTTAATGCCCCAGACTTGCCAAGTCAGATGACACATAATACCAGCATTAGCCTGAATATAAGGTTCTCTTCCTCCTACAATAAGTCCCTAAACACATATTCAGTGTATGGAGCACCAAACTAAACAAAGTCACAGTTTTCCTGGCATGCATATGGCTGGTGTGCAAGGACACAATTCTGGTCTAAAAACACTGTGGTAACATGAGTTGGAATCTGAGTTATGTGCCTGATGCTGTGCAAGCATTTATATATTTGCTGTGTAAAACATACAACTATATATGCACTTGTAGCACATTTAAGTCCTGATCTGTCTCCAGATCTAAGAGAAGTCATTTGCATTTCCTGGGACATGATTCCTGTTGTCTGTGCAGTCAGGACAGTCTGTGTGTGGGTGTGTGTGCTTTTTCATCCATACAGCAACAACTGATAAAGAAAAGGGAAAAAAAAAAAGAAAGAGGCTTTTTCTTTTTTTACAGCTGTTGTCTATCTGTATCTGTCTTCATTACCTGGGTTCTTTCCAAAGTCATGGAGAGAGAAAAGAGCTTTTCCAAAGAAGCTTTCACATACCTGCAATTTGAGCTGGGAGTTGCCACTCTCTCCACTGACTACAGTGAAATCTTTGGGATCCAAAGCCATTCCCAGAACTTAGTGCGATGACAAATCCTTTCTCCACCCTTTGTCATTTGGAGTTGAAAAATAAGTGATGTCCTGCTTGCCTGATTTGACTTCTGAGGCTCATGAAGGGCAAAAATTTCCCAGGATGAGTGAAAATTAGAAAGAATTTTTAAAAAAAGTGCTTAACATCCCAGATGGATTTACTGTACACTTCACAGTTCAAACTCTCATGGGTGAGTTCAGCGCTTTGCCATCTGTCTACAGCTGCTCACAGGCATAGGGCAACCACTAGCCTTTTAGTGTCTAAGTAAAGATAAAATCTCACTAAGCTGAGCAGGTTGTCACACTTTGATATATATCTGTTGCCCAGCTGGAATGGGACTTTGATAATTTAGGATGTTTTTTCTATTCATTACGAAAAGCCGGAAACAAATGAGACATTTTTTTGAGGGAAGAACAAGGAAATTGTCCTCTATGTGTGCTTACTATTTGCTCTGCCTCTTCCCTATCTTCCTAAATGGCTGTTCCCACCAAAACAGGAAAAGAAAAGTGAGGAGAACCACTGTATAGAATAGAAACACTTTGTTTCTGGCACATTTCAGAAGAAAGGAAAAAAACTCTTTAAAAATATAACAAACATTTAAAACATGATAGCTAGCTAACTTAACTATTGCTATTTTTGGGGAGAGTCCCAGCCTGACACCTTTAAAAATGTTGAAATCAAAAAGCTTCCAAATACCTTTCAAAGTAATTTCTTTGGCACAGTGAAGGATTAAAAAGGGGTGGCAGGGCAGAAGGAACAAAAGAGAGTCCATCTCTGTGTAAAGGAGTCAATGACTAGTGATTGCAAGCCAAATGAAGCTGAAATGCTGGATGAGAAGGGAGTGACCCACCAGCACGAGCAGTATCTCTGCTCTATGGTTCAGCTGTTATGTAGTGTGCTGCATTTCAACATGTAAAAAGTGTGAGAAGACACCAAAGAGAGCAGATTTCTGACCAAAGAGAGGTGCCATTCAGGAACAATCTTCAGCAAGGAAGAAGAGATAGCACCATAGAAGGAATGACCACCTTAATGGCTTAAAAAACAAACAGCCCTCCTTCTCAAACAAGCCTTGTGGAGTTACCACCTTGCATTCATTGGCAGGGTGAAGTGGGAGGGGACCAAATTCTGCTTCCTTGAGAAATTAAAAAGACTTAAACCAACAAGACCGCAGATCTGAATAAGGTATATGATTTTCCCACCATCAAGTGAAAAAAAAAATTGTAGGAATTGGAGACTAATTCCATGTTTAAGAAGAAAAATTTAGCTTTATCACTCCATATTCTTACCACCCTTCTAGGGAAACTGAAATTAAGAGTATTTCTCAAGGTATCTGTGTTACTGATCCGGAAAACATGAGGCCATGTGGGTTCAGGAGTTCACTTCATGTGAAGGCCAGGCTAGTAAAACAGCCTCATTCGGTTCACCAGAAATAAAACAGCACAAGCAGGAATTTGTCACTTTGCAGCCACCATCTTGGATTTCCTCCTGTGAAGCAAAATCCTGCCTGTAGCTGTTTCCAAAGCTCTTCTTGTTTTACATAAGAGATGAGACAATGTGGTCCTGGTTTCTGGTGTTTTGCTATTGCCGGATGAAGCCTTGGCTTAATGAAAGGCTGTGGTTTACTTCTTGGTAGAATTCTTTCTGAAGTCCTAATTTATGTTTTTGTGAATACTGCCAGTTTTGTAAGATCTAGTGTGAGATTTTTCAAAGGGCCCAAAATGTCAGATTCCTAGGGCTGTGAAGTCCCTCCGATTTGACTCAAGAGTTCCTCCAAACCCTGGATTTCTGGCATTTTAGAGCATATGCTTTACATAAAATGTGCTATCCACAGGCACTGTGGGCATGCCAATTTGGTGAAGTCTGAGCTACTGTGTGGGAGCAATGCTGCAGTGGGCTGGGAGACGAGACTTACTAGTCAGGGGACAGCATCCCACTGAAGACAGGTCTGGGCGGCAGCATCCTGCTCTCAGGACAAAAGCCATCATCTCTTCCTGGATCGACATTGTCATGGACATGTACCAGCATGCACAGAACTAATGTGAACATTCCTTTTCCAAGAGTGGTGCCTTAATGCACACATTTTTTTGGTGCTTTGGCAATGCTCCCCACTTCCTTGACTTCTTTCCCACTAACTGTTGCCATTTGCTGCTTGAGGTATTAATGGTGCTGGCTTAGGTCCTGAGCTTGGCCCTCTGTGAGGGTCTTGAAAGTTGTGAACAGGTCGTATTTCCACACTGCTTAGGTTACCTGGCTGTAGGACGTAGGTTCAGCAGCTCCTTCTAAGACTGAAAGCTTTTCAAGTTTTGTGCTGAGAAGTGGGGATTTCCTTTTCAGAGAAGGAAATCCAAGATGGTGGCATCTAAATGTGGTGAATGGAGCACATAAGGGTGAGAAAATTGTTTTGAAGACGTGGTAGAAGGAATTAAATCTAAATAACCTCACAGTCTGTATTATAATAACTCTCAGACCCTGGAACCACTTCAGTCTGTGTTTTATAATGTACCTAAGACATGCCCTTATTGCACCGTAACACCTGCCATATTGTAAGTTATTTCTGACTTCTTATACACTTTTTGGCAGCCATGGAGTTTACTTTAGAAGTTACTGTATGTGCAAGTTCAGCAGTTTTTCTGCAGGATTTACTTACTGCCACATGTTAAGGAGTTAAGAAGGCATGCACTCAAGGACAGGTTCAGACTCTTCTCCCAGAATGGAGTAAATCAGGGGTTGCCCTCCTCTGAGCATCCTAGTACTTCCTTAGTCAAAGAGGTGTTTGGTTTTCACCACCAAAAGATAGTAGAATCAGAAATAGATGGGCTGTTGTTTTCAGTCTGGTCCAGTCCTCACACAAATAAATAGGAATAGTTCTTTTGTCTTCATAGAGGGCTGGATCAGGCTGTTAAAGTGCAAAAGGCTTTATTCTTCATAATATATTAAATTTCAATTTATGTAAGTGTTTTTCTGAGTTGTTGCTTGTGGCCATATTTCACTCACACCATCCATACCATCACTAAATCTATATCTGATTCTACGGTGATTCCTCAGGCTAGCTGTTAAATTTAAAAATGTATGGGTTTACTTTGAAGGTAGTTTTGTCTTCTGCCACACAGTATATGCTTACTGGATTTGCAAAAATCTTCTTGAGAATGTTAATGTTTATTTTAATATTATTTTCCATTTCTGGGAAAGAAATCTTACATGTTTTATTAATTTTCTGTGAGTACTGATTCATGATACATTTTAGACAGAGTTTTTAATGTCAGATCTGTATTTTCTCCAAGTGAGAGTCTCTGTTTCACAAACATATTAGCAACTTTGGTCTAGTAATCCTTACCTGATTCTTTAAGATAGCCTTCATAGTTTCATTCATGTTTCAGTTTTGTGTCAGATTTGTGAATGTATACAAGAACATCAAAACAAAAAAGCATCCTTAACTTCAAGCAGGGCAAAACCCAGACACCTGATGTCAAGCATGTCAGGTGAAGCCCTTGTGATACCTCTCAGAAATGCATCCCAGTTCTAACCACTTGCCATTCAAGGGCTTCATATACCATGACTGGCTTCTGTTGACTATTTGCAACACTGTTTACAACTGCCAAACCCTGTGGATACCCACAGCTTTTATCTTTAAATTCAACATGTTCTTAAGTATTATGCTATGATGAGAAGTACTAGTCCTTCATGTGTGTGTGAACCAGGAATGGCAGAAGTATCTGCAATCTAGTTCCAATTTGGCTTGAAGGAAACAATTATGGTAGAAGCAACAGTGATTTCCCAAACCCAAATCATATTTTGGATCTACTTGTTTATCTATAGTCTGCTGAAGGATCAAATTGTTATGCATTCAGTAACAGGGTATTGCTGGGGTTATTTATTTACTTTTTGACCTCTGGTATTTCCAGCTGACTTTCATGAGATTAAGTTCAAGAATAAGACACTTTAACTTGATTGTTTACAGTTGGATGTTCTCATGAGGGCCAGTTGCCTAAATGTGGACACCTGGTGGTGCTTGAATCGCTCGTAGGTACCCCATCAGCTTTCAGACTCTGCTTAAGGCAGACATGGTTATCTCCATGGTCCCATGACATCTCTGCCTGCCCAGTGAGGGTATCTTGGATATCACAGAGTGTCTCAAGTGACACTAGATAGCTACATTAGACATCAGGACTGATCTGTCAGTGACCGGATAAGATGAATCACTGTCTAGGCTTCTCCAACTGTACTAGGATCACCAAGGGGTACAGCGGGAACTCTAAGCCTCTTCTTGGATGTAGGTATTTCCATGTAGGCATTTTGATCTCAGACAGAAACCACTCCTCAGTGGGCTAAGTGTGTGTGAGAAGTTAATTCTTTGCCCTTGATAACCTGTTAATTTAAAAATGGTTTTTATCACTGCAGCATCATGAATTTTTACATGTAACATAATTCCCAGGAGCTTGATGACTTCAGGAGATGAAGCTGTATTTCTGGGGCTATTGATGAGATAAAGTCAGATCTCATTATTAATTTTCTTCATTAATATCTTTTGGAAAAAAATAGTTATGTTCTTGTTTTTACAAGTTTGTCTTTATTGAACTCAAGGGAAATCAATGTATCAAACTGTAACTCTTAATGAATTGAACTTAGAATGAACTCCCTTTTTTGTCAGTTTTTTGTTGTTTGTTTTATATTGGCTTTACTGCTCTGAACATAAGAACATGATACTATTATTGTTTGGAGCCAGTTGTAATCAACAAATTTTTTTCTCCCTTAAAATTCTCAATATAGGCCTACCTCGGCCTTGCTCAAGTCAGTGAAAAACTACCATGGCAATAAATAGTCCTGAAATCCCACTGAAGATGGGTGGAGAGCATACCATTTTCTAATACACTTTAGTGGGAACATATGTTGGACTATCAACTAATAATGATCACAGGAGACTAAGAGACGGGTGGACAATTACAAAAAAATAGTGTCTTAGATATTTTGCTTGTATTCAGAGGTTTAATATACTGCTGGCAGCAAAGAGGCAAATATGAGCCATTAGTCTGTATGATTATGAGATTTCTTCTTAATTTCTTTCTCTCTCCATCCTCATCATCCAGAGTTTTCAAGCATGCAGTACCATGCAGGAGTGGTACCCTCTGCCCAGCACCTGAGATTACCAACATGCTGAACATGAAGAGGCCACAACTTGTACAAGATTAATGCATGTTTTTGTAATGTCAAGAATGTAAATATATTACAGTATCCATTTACTTGGTTGTCCATCTGCTGCTGAAGTAACAGTGTTCTGTTTTGAATTGCATCTTCTGTTCGTTGAATTATATTTTGCAAGAAATGTAATAAGCTGTTTATAGGTTGCTTTTCTACAGCGGCATTGAGACCAACTGGCCACCATGTGAGTGTTCATTGACCACAGGGAAAAATGAAAGCTGAGGAGATCTTTGCCTCTGCAAGCTTCACAATGTCTGAGAAGGTGAATTCCCTGTTGCAATCTTTCAAATTGAGAGCCAGTGCTCCAGTGACAGCTGGCTTCTGAGTTGTACGATTTTTCAGCCAAGCAGGAGTCTAGTCACTTGTACCTGGCTGCAGTGTAAGAAGGTAGGAGAAAGGATGAATCCCTTGATCTTACACCCAGCTCCTGGAATGGGGAAAGAGCGTGCATCTTTTGCGTTTTCTTCTTTCTGGAGGGTTAATCAGTCTTGAGGGACACAGCTCTTACTGTGGCATCTGTCCTTGCTCCCAGATGAGAAAAGAAGAAATGCCAATACTGTCTGGGTAATTAAATGGAAAACATAATACCCTAAATGAGCAGTGTGAAACCTTCATAGCATAGACTAAACTCTCTATGAAAGTTGTGGAGAACATAGCCTTAGTGGAGATCTCCACCCTTTATCCTCGTATGTCTTTTTTACAGGCTCCCTTGTACCATGCTGCAACCTTCATATGCATGGGTTTGTAATCTCTGAACAACACTAAAGTGGTAAAAAAAGAATGGGAAAATATTCTCTATGTATCTTATCTGTGTTGTTCCCTTAACACCTTTTTTGAATTTAAAAGTAAGAATAAGGATTAAAGACTAAGTTTCCATGCAAATTATTTAAATTATTTATTTGAATGGACATCTGCAGAGTTTGGACCAAGAAAGTGAAAAACTGGGATGAGCTGGATAGTAAAGCTTATTATGCAGCCTTATTGACAAGCCATCACATTTAAACTGACCTGGAATTTTTTACATGACATTACACTGAGAACATGATGAAGGTGCCCATTTTCAGAAAGAGTTACAAGAAGAAAGAGGAGATGAAACCTGTTTCTTCATAACAACCTATGCAGAATGCAGTTTGTACTGCCTTTGGATTCTCATTCCTCTGTGGATCAATAAATTACGTAGCTCATCAATGCTCGATGGCAAACGAATCTCTGCAAATAAGAGCTTCCCCTGTGGGTTTCTGTCTTGCCATGAGAAGTGTTTGACCCGGCTGTGCTGTCAGAAGAAGAAGAAAGAGCTACTTCATCATATTTGGGGATTTTCTATTTACTAGCTTAAACTGATGGGATACCTGCTTCTCAGCCTTAACCTGAGATGTTTATTCCTTTGTTAAGTTTGCTTTTTGGTGGAGAATCACAAACTGAGAAGTAAATAGCTGGAGTGTTTGTAATGACTGGTCTTTGAAAAGGCAGTGCTATACTGGCAGGCAAAATGGAAACGAGGGCAGAGCAGTAACTCCTGTAACCCTTCCTTGCGTTAGCAGTGTTTGCCAGGGCCAGACTGATGAATCAATAGTGGAGGCAGGAGTTTGGAAAGGGTTGATACACTCATCATGTCTCACTGGATGAGTCTCTGTCCATGGTCTCCAGAAGAACTGGGGAGCTCTACTGGGTGTGCAGAGGGCTGCCTGCCAGGTCATAGGCAGCAGGGTCTCCTGTGTTAAACTACAGCCTAATATTTGTTACATGCAACAAGGTAATTCCTCAGTGATTTGTGTTAAGAATACAGTCTGGGAAATATCTGATGTGGGTTAGGGGTGCCTAGGCTTTTGTGCATATGCATGCAGATTTGCCTCTGAAAACATCTTTGCTCCATGTGTCTGGAGCCGTGTTTTATTCAGAAATTGTTAAACATGGAATTATGCTTTTGCTTGTTGTAGTGATGATTTTAGTTATTTTGCCATGTATTTACAAATGCTTGCAGAAAATGATAGAGAAACGGTTTGTAGATTCATGGGCCTTAAATAAAGAAAAAGGGGGAAATGTGGAAACCTTCTGGGTAGAAACAGCAATAGATGAATTGCTAACTTCATGAATAGTCAGCAAGGACGTGGTTGCTGACATAAAATCATAACTGAAACTTTGTAAGAGAGTAACACAATTGCCTATGGTTAAGTGAATAATGATCAATGTTTAGGTACGTGACTAGATGAAAATATAGAGAACCAATGTAGTAAATAAATGAAGATATAGAGATATTTACGCAAATGTAACGCAAATAGTAAGGACCAATCCTAATATGAATTGAGGCTGGCGAGACTCGTATGAACAATGTATTAGCCAATCATTAAATGGCAAAACGCGTGTTCAGGAGAAAATATAGCATAAACCAAAACTTGTATGAATAATAAAGGGGACTTCTGGATCATCATATTGGTGTGTGGAGCACCGATTATTCTCGCAAAACCAGAGGATTATATCTGGGGCCCTCGTGCTATGGGGGTTTCTTGGGGCCCGTGCTACCACAAGAGGGAGCGCAGCGGCTGGGGAGGGCCTGGGGACACTGCACAGCCCGGTAGCCCAAGACATCCTTTACAGGACACTCATCAGCATAGGCAGGTTTATTAAAAAGTGAAGGGCACTTGAAAGAGGATGAGGCAGGAATATATTTCATTTTTACAGTGGGAAAGCTTTTTTGCCTCTATTCACTTGAGTCAAGGGTGAGGCAGTGGTGGCTTAAGCCCACAACCCCTTATGGAAGGGTAATTTTGCATGCTATATTTGCCAGGCAAACAGCATGTGCATGTAACACATGCAACTGTGCTGGTGAGTGGCTTATAAATCAGATAATTAAAGATGTAGCTGACTATAATGTCTTGATGGAGGCTCAGCATTGGGCAGTGACTTTTATTTACAATTTAACAGTTAAACATATTATACTGCATAAACCTTGGAATGGCTTGATTATAAAATGTGTTTTGGAAAGTCCATCTGCCCTCCCCACAGAGTGCTAAACCTGGTGAAAAATGGGTAGCATCAATAAACACCAAACCTTGTACCAATAAATGTGTTCCCTTCATTACTCAAAGAGCCCAGAGCTATGGAGGTATAAAAGGCCCCATTCTCCCCTACAGAGGAATAACACATATAGGGTTGAGGAAACTCAATGAATTTCAGCATCCAGTTTCCTGCTCATTTCTTCTTGGGAGGGGGGATGGGTAAGGATTTAGAGCTTGCTTTCTCCATGGAACAAAATAGATAGCTGCCTCCCTAATGTACAGATGGAACATCTTCTCTAGTTAGCTGTCCTACAGACTGTTTCTGCAGTCATCATTAGGTGCTCCTCACAAATAGATTTTTTTAAAACATCAAATAGGTTGTGTGTTGCAGTTCTGCTGTTAGCACAAGAGGAGTGGGAGCTGTGTGCCCATGCAGCACTCCAGGCACCCTGACAAACCCTCACACGAGCATACTGTCTGGCCCCAGATTGCAGCCTTTTAGTCCTAATCAGCAGTGTGAAATCTGCTATGTTTTTGAACTGCATTGTTGCCATAAAATTATGCCGCATGGTTTTAATGCCCCCTATATTATATGTGCTTTATGTACATATATAGAAAATACACAAAGACAGGGGATGTGTAATTTCTCTTAAGTTTCTAAAGAAACCTGTTCATCTGATGCAGATGAAATATAGTAGCATTTGTTGATTCATATAATTACAGTAACATCTACCTTCCTTAGCCCCTGAACTGAGCTTGAGGACTGCCCCAGACTCAGCCCTGTGCACATGAAGGTTTCTCATGGGAGGTAGATGCTGGGTCTGTGGGAGACATGTAAAAGATTGACAGTCTGGTCAGCTGATGATTTTCTCACTCGTTTGAAGCATATGTGTGTGGGAA
>JAOXXN010000446.1:81977226-81996099 GCA_026770055.1 Myrmophylax atrothorax
CTGCAAAGATGTATTTCTGAGAGACCAGGGTAAAACTGGGGTACACTGCAGTGCCTGTTCCAAAATGTCTTTTTTTGCAGCAAGACTGCTCCCTTCAGTTGGCCCATCTCAGTTTGAGCCTAAGAGACATCTTTTCACAGACTTTGAATCAGAACCAGAGATGAGTGTATACATTGTCTGTGTGTTGAATGCTTCTAAGTATCCACAAAGTTATGAAAACCTTAGTCTTTTTAGATTATTGTATGTATGTATGTATAGCTAGGCTTCGCAAATGAGGATTTAGGAAGGGTTCTCCCCATGTGGGTGTGCCCTTCCAGCCTGCGCAGTGCAATTTTTAGGTGAGGCACAGCGTGCACAGAACTGCCCCCACCGTTTAACTCCTAAGGTTCATCTGCCATGGTCGAGCGAGCTTGGATGTTGACAGTGAAGTCCTCAGGACTAGAACCTACAGCCCCTGGTATCATCAGGAGGTCTCCCATCCAACTACTAACCGAGGCTGACGCTGCTTAGGTGCAGAGATCTGCTGGGATTGGGAGTCAGGGTGGCATTTAACTGCCTGTTTTTAGATTATTACCTTTGTCTTAAGTAACTTTTTTACCTGATGTGTATTTTGAATAAGGATTCTCCCATGCAGCTTTACCCTTGGTCTGGAAGAAAAGGTTGAATTTGCTTCTTTTTTTTTTTTTTTTTTGAGTAAGCTTTCTCTTTCGCACCTGACTTTCTCAAACATAAATCCCAAAGAAAGCATTAATGCAGAAGTGCTTCCCACCATGCCTCTGTGCAATCTCTCTAAAAGAGCAAAGCAGGAGCCTCCCTAAACATGACAGTTGTTGCAGATGCATTGCCCCTGTGTGGCAGATGAGAGAATAAACAACATATGGGAGCAGCTAAGTGCTGCTTCAGTGCTGGAGCAATGAGCACAGGGTAAGAGGCCCTGTAAAATGAAATAGACTTTTTGCCCTGATCTCTTTTCAAGTGCTGTAAAATTGCATTTATTTCAGGCACATTTCCTTAGCTCTTATTTTCATTATTTTCTTCTCAAAGATTGTGAAAAAAGTTGGTTTATCTGAGCACAGACCCCATGCAATTCCTTGGATAATCAGAAAGATGCTTATCCCAAAAATTCACTTGAGCTGATGAATTTCAAGAGCTGGCTTTTTCCTTTCCAAACCAAGGGTTGGGTTTGCCTCTTGTGTGATGGTGGCCAGTGACTCCAGCCACAGCTAATATTTGCCCCCCAAACATGCCAGGAGATGCCCTGCAGACCCTCATGCTACTTCTGCCCTGAGTCCACTACACAGGCCAGGAGGCTGCTTGGTCCACAGCAGCTATGGTGGCTGTTTTATCCAGTCAGGAGAGACCCTCTCCTGTAAGCACTTCAACACAAGTGTGTCACCTTTGGGAAAGATGCTTTTGTTGCTAAATATCTGACAAAGTTCTAAGAACTTATAATTTTGGACTCTTAACCTACTCTGTTAATGAAAGCATGACTTGATAGTGGGGATAGTTAGTTGTTATTTTCCCTTGCTTTAGACAGCAGTAAAACTTATAATAACTTTGCATTTTTGTGTTATCCTCTTGGAGAAATCCTCATTACCTAAACATCACCTCTGATGTTCTTTTATATTTTCAGCATGCATTTTATTAAATCCTTCTTCATATGGGACATATGGTGTCTGCCACTCAGTACAAAGTGAACAAAGTCTGCATTTCTGATGCAAAGAACAACAGTGACATAGTTTATAAAAAAAAATATGGGGATGGACAATTTAAATGTGTGCACAACAAGCCAAAGTTTCTTTGGGCTCACTGCTGGAACAAACTTATTGCACTTAGTGGGATTCATCTAGGGAAAGTGGAGCATATCCTTATCCCACCTCCCACATGCATTTTATGCAGAGATGATAAATTTCAATCAAGTGCCTGAGGAATTTATTTTCCCAGCACTTTTTTAGTTCCCAGGCTACAAAACAAGGCATCCAGCCCTTCCCTACCAGTAACACTGGAGGTTTCGCATTTACTATACATTTGGTGTAACAGTATGCGACAGTGAAAATTTACTAGATGTTGCAGAAAGAAGCAAGGGAAAGTTAAAGCACAGCCTAGAAATAAAAAATGAGCACTGTTTGCATGTACATTTATTGATTTCAGACAGCCATGTTATTTTCAGGAACAACAGAAAGGAAAAGAATTTCAGTCTTTGAATGGATGAGTGATATACTACCCTCTCCTTTTTAACTAGTCTTATATATTTATTTTTCTGTGCTGGTGTGTGCATGTGCAGAAGAGTGTCTACCTAATTGGTCTCAAGAGGGGATTAAACTAAATAAAATCACAGCCCACGGGGGGCCTCTAAATATGGCATTTTAATTTGAAAATTTTTGTGGGTTCCAGTGTAATTCAAGCTTTTCAAGCTTTATTAGTGCACAGTCATTTGTGCAGCTTGCAAAGATCCCATCTCAGTGAGTTTGATATGCCTGCCCCTGCTCAAGCAGAAGAGAGAGCACTCTCTTCAGCTGTGACATAATAAAAGCCCTACTGTAAATAAAATACATGTTCATAACAGCAACAGGAGGTGGCAGAAACTGGCAATGCTCCTCCAGGCAGTGACACCACTTGAAAGTGGTACTGCACAGAGGTAATGACAGCGAGCCTCTCTGCTCTGTCTGCCTCAGGAGGTGCTGGGAGCAGATAGGAGTAAATACCAGCGATTTTACATGTTTGCTTGTAGTAAAAGTCAAAATATGCAGTTTGGAGTAACTAATTGCTGTGGAAGGAGAACGAACCAAAAGGGCTCATTGCTGTGAAACTGTTAATGGAGAACTTATGGAGAGAAAGTCCAAGTTCTCTCATCCAAATTGGAATGTGAAAGAAATCTGTTGGAAGGTGATGACAGAAATGAAGTAAAACAGTTGTTTCCTGATCCATGTGCCAGATGTGTCACATACTGTGATAAATAAGATCTGCATCTTACACTCCAGAAATTGGGGAATATTACAAGCGTTTATTATAGTGAGGTACAAAAAAATGTACTTGAAATGCTTTGTTTCTCCTGGCACCAAGCAGTGAGAAGTTATTGCACAATGCCTGGAGCTGCTAATTCTTTTGTTTAGGTTCAATCCAACACAGCCTATTAAAAGCTTAAATTCAATTTTATTGTTAAGGTATTTATTAACTGATTATGAAAAGACATTAAAGGGCTCATAATTAAACTACTAAATTGTTCCTTACCTTGACGAATCCTCCATTTTCCAAGACTGACTTTCTTAGTATAAAACATCAGGGTTTTAATCTAGAGGTGAATGCCACTCACAGAAAAACCCCAGCTTTTGCTTCAGCTCTTGAGTCAATCCCAGGCTGCCTTGCTGCTGTTCATAAGCCCAGAGTATCACAGCAGAATGCCTAATGCAGTGGTGGCACTTCTTGGGAAGACTGTTGTGTAGGTTCATGGCATGTTGTCACACATTTGCAGAAATAGCTGCTTGCTGATGTTGGATAACCCAGCCTTATTACTCAGGAAAAGAGTCTCATTGACTTTTGGCCCATATGCTTCAGAAAATGTGTGTTGTGAAGAGCTCACTAGCCCTGCTGAGACTGAGGGTACATGCTCCCAGGCAAAGCAGATTCTGAGAATAAGATGCACTTCCCCTGCATTCAAAGCCTGGGAAGACAGTGGAAGGTGAGTGACTGGACCTCCCAAAGCAGGACAGCACAGAACCTCAAGGAGTCTGCAGACCCTCCAAGTCAGTGATTTTATAGAGGCAACTGCATTGTGCCCTCATCCAGATGGCTGTTTGGGTGGGGTGAGATGGATGCAGAAGGCAGCCAAAGGGGGTGAAGTCTCTGTGTTTTCCCGTTGGAAATTGCTCTCTTCACCAGAAAGATCGTGTGTCCAACACTTGCACCAACGATAATGGGGAGACTGGGTTGTCTACCCAGAGGTCTTATGGATGTCAGCTGGTTCTGGCTGCCTGTGTCCTCACAGAGCTCTCCTACAGAGCTGAAATACTCAATGGCCTTCCATGCAGACTCTATCAGGAGGCTTTTACTACTATCAGAACAAACAGAAAGTATGTACATGTCTGGTTACCACAGATAGGAATGAAAGCTTGGAACTCCTGATAAGACTGATTTGGGTGAACCTCTGCAGTCCCAGCAATTCCCTGAATATGTGAGCTGTCTTTAAAAAAGAAAACCAGTTTTATGGTTGGTTGCTATGCCCATGATGGCCCAGGAGAGAGAAAGGTCCCTTTACTGTGGTGCTGTGCCCAGCAGTTCAAGAAGCTCTTCCAGCCTGGCTGGGGCATTAGGCCATGGTGTGTTTGCTCTCCATGCTTGCTCAGAGCTGCAGTGAGTGTCCCGCCTGGCACCGCACTCTGACATGGGGACATTTTGGTTAGGATTCATTTTACCTGACCCTGAGCACCTAATGTAGGCTAGATAAGTCTTTTCTTACCTTTTGGTAAAAACCCAAATTCAGAACAGCACAGGTAGGGTTTACTTTGAGATAGGTTTTTCACTCTTCGGATTTGCCTTCATCAGCCATATGCTCTCTTGCCCTCCCCTTCCCTGAAGTTTCCCAGTGAGATGCTGAATGTAGCAACCTCATTGGAAAAACCACCCCTTAGTTTTTGGCAGAGAAGCTGCAGCCGTAAGTGTTTATGGGAAATAAAGATATCTGATTAGGGGTTTTTTTGCACACTAAGCTGCATAACCTCTGGTAACCTTATTATTTGTTATACTGTTGGAGTCTGAGGAAGCATGGAAAGACTGCAGTTTCTCAGCAGCACAGCTAGAGCTGGCTCATCTTCGAAAATACAGAGGTGCTGTTTCTATTCAAAAATACTTTATTGAAGAAAGTGATACTGCTTTTGAAAAAACCAGGCACAGCCTTAGAGTAAGGGCTAGTTAGGAGCCTTAGTAAAATGTTATTATCATCTGGAGCCATGTTTACCCTTAAGGGACACATTAGAAAAGACAATGGACAGTGGGCCACACTGACAGCTTATGACTGGAAATAAATGAAAGAAATAAAAATGACTATGCTTTTGTGAAGCTGACTTGAAGATAGCTGACAAAGTTCAGTACATTATGGCTTTGTAGATGGCAAAAGTATCAGTTGTCGTGGTTTATCACAGAAAGTGAAAATACCTACTGTGCCTGACAAGCATATGAAAAGAAAATAAATGATACTGCAGTGAATAGCCAGTGATGAATGTGGTGAATAACACATGATGCATGTTGCATAAGACAGTGAGTGGTTTCCCTGAAGCAGGGAATATTTTTATGTTTCTTCTTTATATAGCAAGTGATTTGTTTCTCCTAAATGGAGACTCCAGAACCTAAGAACTAAAGAAGAGTCCAGCCTAGCCATTTTCCCAACATCAGAGGAAGTTAAATTCATTAGGTTCTCCCCTCTTTAGTCCGAAGGATCCTGGAACAATGAATGTTAGTGGCCAGGAGTACCTGTTCTGGGAAGGGGATGCTCACCCGCCCCTACAGATCCTCCCAGAAGTCAGTTGTGACCCAGAGAGGATTGGAGAGGAGCCTCAGCTCAACCTGGGGTATTGGCAGAGCCCAAGAGAGGAGATACAGTGGGTATCAGGGTAGCTTCATCTGCTCCCTGGAACAAGGACCTAACCCTGAAACTAGAACTCACTCAAGTCAGGCAACCAAAGAACTGGATAGATTGAATCCTTCTCAGGGTCACCAGTAACACTGTGATTCCAATCAGGTTCATGGGGAATCTGTGCCAAAAGGGTCATGGGCAACAGCTTGGGATTATTTACAGTGCTGTATTCTCAAAGTTTATGCTGGATTTCTTGATCTAGCAGAGATAAGCATTGGCAAATGAAGTACATTCCTAACTATGGTTAGATAATCCAAGTTTGCTCTTTCAATCTGAAATCACTGTGACAACAGCAAGATTTGATTTTTAGGCAATCTCAACACCAGATTTAAATAGGAGCCTGGAGCATCTCCCTCAAGGTGCTCTATTTGGGACTGTTTTCATCTGTATCAGATAAATTGGAACAGCAAACTTCAGGGTTCAGAAAACCTGCAAGATTTCTTCCGAGATCTGTCCTTCATACAGAGTTGCATGTGGCTCAGTGGCCATACAGTCAGGGCAGTGTCTACAGCTGCAAGGATTGTTCAGTGTGACAGAGGGAAGGACATGGGACTCCTTCCAGTCTGAGGAGGACCTAGAGTAGTTTTCTACTCAGAACCCCTGCCAACATTTGTCAGTTCATATTTCATAGTTTGTACTGCTGTTTGTGTTTAGAAAATAAAAGCTGGTCCTGTCTTTGCAAATAGAGCACTGAATATGGCTTGAGTGACCCGTTGGTGAGAGGAGGGCAGCATGTGGTGCATGAAAAGCACAGTGTCTCTAGTGCAAACCTGGCCCTGCCATCAGCCCAGCTGAAGAAACGTGCACTGGCAGTTCCTGTCCATAGGTGTTACTGACTGACAGATAGTGATGGAGGCAGAAAAATGTCAAAGAGTTAGAAAAGTCAATATTATTAAGACCTTGTTTCCCTCGTTTTCCTGTTCTGAGTAGTTTCTTGAGTATGACCAATTACATTCTTTTTTTATGACTAGTCAGAAATGCAGTTTTTATGAGCTGGTTTGCTCAGTGATTCAAATGTATAGACTTTATTTCAGTTTCATTTGAATTGGAGGAAAGCATACAAGGATTTTTGCTGGCTTAAATTAGTGGAACTGCCCCTTTGGCTGAATGACAGGGCCCTCGCCTTGCCGAGCACAGCTCCAGTCCTGTCTCTGACTTTTCCCTGTAAATTAGTTTGTGAAGTGGTGTTTATTGCTACATTGGGAGGTTAAGACAGCCTAATTGTATGTTTGTACAGGAGAAAACATCACGCCAGAGCCTTAAGCAATTATTCTTTCCATGTCCTTTCACTGTTTAATCTTGACACTGTTCAGAGGGAAAAGGAGACAATTTGTCTTCACCCTACAGCCAATTAGCAGTAAAAGTGCAGAATGGATAATGCAATATCCACTGAAGTGCCATCATCCATTCATCAAGATAAGACTCTGAAATAATATGTATCTAGAACCCCTTGTTGCGAATTGTTCTGAGTCCAAGCCTGATAGCAGCCAAGGATCTCTCCATGATTTATAACCAGCATGTGGTTTCAACATCTGACAGTGCTCAGCACCTCTCCTCCTACTTTTCCTCTCCATTGGCCATCTCTTTATGGAAAAACTATTCCCCAGACGATTAGTCTTTTTAACAGACCATTGCTTACCAAAATGTTTTGTCTTTTCTTAACAGCTAAGGTGAGTCACAGGGAATTGTCTTTCTTTTCCTAGGAGGACATACCAGATACAAGCCAGATGAGTAGTGTCTTCTCTGAGTTGACAAACGCATGACACAGCAAAGGTAGTCTTCTGTTATGAAAGCCACTGTATTAGAAAGAAGAAAGCTCTCTTTTGGACCATATTTCCCTTGTGAAAGTGGCAAATCTCTTGAAGCTATTCAGGTCTTTTGCCACACATTTACACGCAAGAAGCCTGCAGAGCCGTAGTCAGACCCCAGTAAATGACTGACAACAGCTGAGTTCTGGTTATGTACACTTGATCTGTATTTGGTTCTGGATGTACAGGATTCAGTTTCCTTGAAAGTCTTTGTAGACAGGTTCTCTCATTGGTTTTGGGGTATTTTGTTTCCAAAATACTTCTTTTAAAAGTGCTATACAAAACCCACCAGGATCTATCTTTCCTTGGGCCAACTCAAGAGGCCCCCAACTATTTTTCACTGTATGTTTAAATACATACAGTAAGAACAAGCTCATGATCAAATTTTGTTTTCAGTTGGCAGGGCACAAGTTTTCTGGGCTCCTGTCCAAGAGTCATCTAGTCTCATATGTTTTAAGAGGTTGAATCCAACCCCTGACTGTTGGTACAGGCAATTGCACTGCATCAGGAATGGGCACAACACCTAGTTTCATTGATCACTAAATCCTTAGTGTACTTCATCATCTTGACCCATTTTGGTGGAGTAAACAAAGTTTTCCCTCAGAGATGCTGAGTTTTGATACAGGAAAACTAGATGTTTTCAAAGAGGCTTTACTTGCTGGATGGAATAGAAGGGAAGTGCCAAGAACATTTTAATCAAATGCTCATTACGGAGAGGATCCAAGAAAGAAACACTGGCTGCCCTATTCCCTTCCAAGACAACAGACTTGAAGACTTTTGAAGGCTTCAGCAACTATCTAGCTTTATATACATACACAACATGTTCTTAAAATTCCAACAAAGGATGAGGTGGAGGAGGACTGGAAACAAGGATGGAAACAAGACTGCATGTCAAACAGGTCTGGGAAACATGTTAGACTATTCCAAATGAATTCTGACCTTTCTTCAAGGGGGGAAAAAGTGCTTTATCTTAAAATCCTCAGATCTTTAGTTTCTCAGGGAAATTGTCTTTTGCCAAGTAACACAGTCACTTAAATTCCATACATCTCTGCCAGAGGGTATGTCCCAGGCCTCGTGCTAGTAAAATGGGGAGCGCAAATCTGGATGCTCACGTCAGCCTTACAGATGTGAGAAGACAGGAGACAGGCTTTAAAACCTTCACTGCCTTAAAATGCACCTAAGAAGGTGGATGTGGGTGCTGCAGTAGATGTGGAAGCTCTGCTTCCCTGGTACCCCAGAGACAGAAGAAATGACATCATGATCATGTCATGCTCATCCTGAGCTTCCCTAATGTGAATTACAGCAGCATCTGCTGCAGGGAAACATTTCTGTAAGAAAGGTGTAAAAAACATGACACTTTCCAACCACAGTCGGAGTGAGGAGTTTCAAGCAGTGAAGCCCTGACGCCATGTCCCCTGGGGCCTGAACCACTTCTCTTCGAGGTGTCTGACTGTCAAATGCGCTGCAGCACATGCTTTTCTTCTCTTTCATTTACTTTATTGAGGAAGGCATCGGTTACAGCTGTTTAAAAAATATCTGGACAGGTTATTATGGGAAAGGACAGAAGAGCTTCTTGCTGCCCAAATGCAAAACTCAGATGGTTTTCTTTGCAAGGGTGAAGATTATTAGTGGTTTTTCTTCCTAGGCTGTTTCTGGGGGTGGGAGGCATCTTTGGTGTGAGAGACCTAGCAGAATGGGCAGTTGGGGATTTTGAAGGGCTGACTGCAGCTTTGGCACTGATTCCCTCTGAAACTTAGCTAGAAATTTCAAATTGGAGTCTCTGAAAGGTTGATAATAATAAGTAATAGGACTGGCCAGAAAACAAGAATTCCCTTTTATGAAAAGTGTTGCGGTTTCAAAATTTGTTTTCATTCCAGTGCAGAGAGAAGATGAGATCTTTCTTCCTTTTTTTTTTTATTTTTCAAGGCAGAGGGGAGAAAATAAAATATAGGCAGATTAAAAAAAGGCTTAATAGCCTAGTAGGTTAGAGCAAAGTTTCAGATGAGGAACTTGACCTGACATCTTCCCGTCCAAGGTGAGATGGGGGATCTTCGCTTCACAAAGGTGATTTTCCCATAGAGTAATTCTATCTCAATGAATAATAATTTTTTGACAACTTTTTCATTGCAACATTTGTGTTTCTTTAAAAGTTTTAATATTATTACTTTATTTTTCTTATTTAGAAGGAGGTTTGAAATGTTTCTGGATCATTTCTAATAACCTTGTAAACATATATTTTCATTATATATAGCAAATGCCAGATGCAGAGACAGGTCTTCATGGCTCAAACACTATCCAACTGCTTGCTGAAACTGGGGAAGATACAGAATGGTAACACATTTGAATATTTTGCTATTTACATGTAAAGTTGTTAAAAATTCTGATTGTGTGTATTATTCTGCAACTTCAGGCAGACGTGTTATAAATACAGGTTTTAGTGTCTCTGACTTCAGCTCTGCCACATCTGAAAAGTTGATGATAATATTAAGATATTTCCCTGACTGGCATGGATGTTGATAACTTTAATTAATATCTGCACAGCTCCCTGAACATGACAGCCTTAACTGCACTTTTGAATACCTCACCTTGAATATCTTGTGTGGACAAGACTGTCAGAGCTGTAACCAAAGACACAGACATGGTGCAACATGTCAGAATAGCACTCCAGACTGTGCAAACCAAACCAGCCCAACAAAGGTCTGGTTGACAG
Source organism: Myrmophylax atrothorax (assembly GCA_026770055.1). Classification (NCBI taxonomy): domain Eukaryota; kingdom Metazoa; phylum Chordata; class Aves; order Passeriformes; family Thamnophilidae; genus Myrmophylax; species Myrmophylax atrothorax. The sequence continues at coordinate 81,987,374 of JAOXXN010000446.1, forward strand.
GCCATCTGATGGCTGTTCTCGGTTTTGGACACGGCACAGCAACATGAGGTCATTTTTAAAGAATCAATTTTTTGTTTACCCATATGTTTCATGTGAAAGCTTTGGAGGGTTCTCCTAGGTAAAGTGAGCCAGTATGAAGTACAGCGGGGATGAGGTACAGCTGTAGCTACTACTTTGCTTGTTATAGCTAAAATCCAGTGCTTAAGTGGTGCTACAGGAGGTGAGATTGCAATTGCAGGAAATTCACACAAGGAACAGACTTCTCTGCAAAGCACTGCAGACACGACTGAGACCTGCAACCTGTGAACCTGTGAAGTCTTTTCAAAATTCAACTGGGCCTTTCCAAAGCAAAATACTATTTCTGTAGGAAAAGTAGATTTAGTACCTATTCTTGCATAGATGTGAGTCTTCTTAGCTAGTACTGAAACCAATTCATTTCAAAAATACCATATCAGACTCTTATTATGTAATAGTTTTATACTGACTAATTCTCAGATCACAATCTTTTTAACCAAGGAGAAAGAAAACCTCTCAAGCAGGTCTGTCAATTCCCTTTGTAGCCTTTCATCATCTACTTGCATCAAGCTATTATGACTTTTTCAGCTGAACTGGCTGGTGATTTTAGGGGCTTTGTGAAAGAATACAGAAAGCCTTGGGGAATTGGGGAGTGACTATTTCACCCTCTGCACTGGTGATATCTCTGGCAAGTCCAAAAACATTCAGCAGCAGCAGCAGCAACCGTAAGAAAAAATCATGAGATGCCACCTTGTATTTTTGTAATATACCAGAGACCCCAGTGAGTTAATCCTCAAAGAACAGCCTCCAAAGTGGCTTAAATGGGTTGAAGAGGGGAGATGGGGTTAAAACAGTCAAATCTGGGTGTCTATAGAAAGGAAGCTAAATACGAGGATCTTTTATTTTTCCCCCTTGAAAAGCAGAGTGCTCTGACTGAACTGCTTTACTTGTTGATGTTCAGGTGCAGAAGGGGTTTCAGAACTCAGGATTTACCTGTTGATCACTCTTGAGGAGGCCCAATGTCTGTTTTCTCTAATGTGATCATTTCCCCAGCTGCTTGGGGACGGGGATTGTTTCAGCCCTCCACTTAGACCTGAGAATAGAAACACACGTCTCTCCTTTCCCTGGTGAAGAAAGCAACCATTAATTAAAAATTCAGTGAATATGATTATTATATAAAATAAAGTGAATATGATTATTTTATAACATAAAAGATTTTGGGAAAAAATCTCTGTCTATTTTCTACATTTGGAAATTCCTTGATGTTTTATGGGTATTGCAGGAAATAAAGACAGGAACAGGAGTAGCCAGTCCATGAGCAGACACATAATTATGTTGTTGAATAAGGGAATTACATAGAATAATATCTTTGTCACTGTGCTGTACTGAATTTGTCCTATTTAGCAGCTGAAGCTATTCTAGCTGGCATTTAGACCATGCTGCTAGGATAGGTTTGAGTGCAAGTCATAACTGCAGATTTCATACCATCAGTGGCTCAGAAAGTTAACAAACAGATGTTTTGAACTGTTTGTGCTGCAAGAAATAAGCCAATGAGCTAAGAATATTCATTACATTTAAGGTAAAACCCCCTGAAATACCTATTTTAAGGCCTGGATCTCTGTTGCCACATGGAAACTGAGTGCAACTGGGAGAATGGGAGGGAGGTACAGGGAATGGATGGCTTCAGGCAAAGAGCTCTTCCAAAATTTTTGTGACATTTTTGCTACCTCACTCATAAATATTGTCAGCAATGTCAGACAAATCAATACATTTATTCATGTGATGGCCTTGGGCCATATCTTACAGGTTTGAGAAGTGCTTGGAAATAAGCAAAAAATTCAGCGGCGATCCTTCTCATAAACACAGGAAAGTAACTGAAAGTTTCCTGCTGGGGTGGGGATTTGCTGGAGGAGAATACTTACCCAGGAAACAGAAGATTTGGCTGCTGCCACAGATCCATTTTCCCAAGATTAAAAATAATGCAGAGAAAGAGTTTGTGGAACCAGCTCCTGAGACATCAAGTTTTTGGAATTTTGAATCAAAAATTTATTCTTTTGGCCCACATTTGGTGAAAACAGTGGAAAGACTAGATTTATTTGAAAGAGAAATTAAAAAAACATGAGCAGTCATAAAAAATAGTACTGACTATGACAGTAGAATAATTTATAATTGGGGGTCAAGTATTCTATTAGTTTGGGGTTATTTCTCTTTAAATAGAAGACCAGTCACAAAGGATTCCTGAGAGGTGATATAATCTGAAACTATATTGGAAAAAAGTTTGCTCCTCTCTTAAATTACCAGGGCCTTTTTTATCCTAGTAAAATACTTTATTACTTGATCTGGCTCTAGAGAAACAGTGATTCCATAACAAACCTTTCCCAGGACTTTAATTATTTCCTTTATTATATCCTGAAAAAGGACCAGGGTATGACTTTTTTCTGGGCAAACAAACAAAAACCAAAGGAATGTGTCTTTACATCTTAATCCTAAATTGAAGTTAGGTTGCTAAGTAGTAAGAGTGCAATAATTCTGTACTCAGAAACACATCTCAGATTGTATTTCAAAGAATTATCTAACACTCATCCAGTGAATCTCTTAAAAATGAGCCCTGCCCCAACACAATTGTGAATCTTCATTGTCCCTATAAAATGAAAGTCCATGTGGCTTGTGAATCATTTAGCTGCTTCTCTAAAGGCCCTGGTATTTGAAGTTTCAGTGACAGACCCAGCTGTGCATCATGGGTCATTTGCACGCTTTCAACAGCTATAAAGATCTGATAGTGCTTGACCCGTTTCCCTTATGATGACCCATTATGGATATTGTCCTTCTGAAATTTGCCTGTTGAGATGGGCAGTGAAAACTAGAAAGATGTACAAAAGCATTTGTTCACCTTGAAGGACAAACGGGCAACACGGGGCCCTCCTGTGTGCAATTCTACTGAGAATTTTTTTGTAACCAAAAACTATTTTCCCTCCCTCTCTCCCTGCCTTCCTGCCCTCCTTCCTGCCTGCTTTCCTACCTTCCTTCTTTTCCTCCTTTTTTTTCATTCATATGTTCCTTCATTTCCCTGAAATTATCTTTCTTGGCAGCAAATTGAAAAGCATTTTCTTTTCTACAAGATATAATTTTTACACATGCAGGTCATGATTTACTTCCCCAAGAAGAAGCAAAGGAAAAAAGAAAAACCACAAACCATGCCACAGTCTCATTAAATATATAAAAAAATAGTTGTTTTCATTATGGCTTCCTCTAGCATTGCCTTATATGTCAGGGCATTCAAAACCTGTAATTTATAGAAATATCCTGAGTGAGTAGTCTGTGGTCCCTGATTGACTGCATGGGTAGAATTGAATCACGGTCTTCTGCTGACACCAGGAACCACCAGGGTACAACTTGAGGGTTTATGAATGGCAGTAAAGCTCCAAGATTGAATTGTAATTCTGTTATTCAATCTGATGTATTTTCATTTTTTATGGGATACAGAAAATTCATATAGATTTTTTTCAGGTGAAAAATGACAAATAAGAGCAACAAAATAATCACTTCTAATTCCAAATGAAAAGTCTGTGAAGTAGGTACAGAAAGAAAGACTAATATGCACATGATGAAAGGTTTTTGGGGTGCGATGTGGAGGGCTGAGGATGGTTTACAGGGAAACCAAAGAGAAAATTTAACTGGAAAATAACCACTTTCTGTGGAAGATATTAGATGACCAACTACTGTAACTAGTCCTAAAACCATAGTAACAGAACCCAAACAGAAAGGCAGACTTCACCAATGGCCTCTCTCTCCCAAACCACCTCAGGTCTATTTTACTTGCAAGTGTGTTGTTTATGTAGTTGTCAGTGGTTCAGTATTGCCTGTACTTGTTGCCCTGGGAGTATCTGTATGTTTGGTTGCACCAATGGGTCCAGCATTTCAAAACAAAATCAACAAAACACTGGTCTGGCATGTGGAAACCCTTACAGACTTCTGACAACATGAACTCAAATGTATTTTTATTTTGTTTCTTTCTAGATGTTTTATGAAGTGAAGGGAAAAAAATGGTTAAATGATCCTTAGTGGTTATTACAGGTTAGTTGCGAGCACTTATATAGCTGGTGATGATTCTTGTTTATTGATTCTCAGGCAAGTGAAGCCTGATTCTTCAATGGAGCAATTTAAACTTGTCTATGATGGCTTTGCAATCCCTTTTCCTGATCCTGCTCTCCCACCATCTTTTCAATACTTTGAGCCTCATTTCCTATGTAGCAGTTAATAAAACCAAACTGGCAAGAAACTGTCTTCCCAAATTTATGAAACTGTTGTCCTGCTGTTATTTCAGTTTTTCTTTTTTTTTTCTTTTTGCCCCATGTTTTGCTTGCCTGTCAAACTCATTGAGTGCAAACTTTTTGAATTTTAGAAACATAAGTTCACACAGTAATTGGAAGAACAGTCCCATAATTTCCAACTCCAGGGGGAAACTATCTTGGAAACAACAGCAAAAAAACCCCTCAGGTGAAAGAAGAAACCTGGTCAAAATAAAATCACAGGTCATTGATGGAAAATGTAGATGTGATTATTTCTAATCAGCAATGAAGTAAGGCAATTAGAAGAAACTGTGTAGATTTCTGGAGACTAGTTGAGTAGTCATTTTTAGATTGATGAGCATTTACAGATCCAGTATAAAGAAATAAATGCAAATATTATGGGGCCTTATTCTTTAAATTGTCCTTTGGGCATATGCTTAACTTTGCATCAGTGGAGTTTAACTAGTAAGTAGAGCTGAAGGGCTCCCTGATGACTCTGCTTTTACTCCTTCCATGCTGCCCTGGAGAACTGCATCTTTTTAAGCAGCAGCATTGCTTTCATAGAAAGGTCCACCAATGTTATTAGCAGGTGGTGGGTTTATTGCTCTGATCAGAAAAGCTGAAAAAATAAGTGTGGTCCAGTGTTTCCCTCAGCAGAGCCTTGCTATGAGTGCTGACATTATTTATGCATAACTTGCCAGGCTAACATCAGTGTTCTTCTCAGGGCTTGAAGTGGCTTCTCAGTCATCTCTGCTACAGATTACCAGTCCTTTAGGAATAAAATGGGCATAACTAATTGAACAGAAACTCAATCATTTGCAATAAAATGCTCTCTCACTCTCCACTAAACTCTCTGCTAGTGCTGTAATCTTTATGAATAGTCCTGAGAACTCCCACCTAGTTGGGAGAGATAGCCAACCCCAAAAACATTCAGGATTTATCTATCACATCTAGTGCCTTGGATTCTGCCTAACAGCAACAGGAAGCTGGTGTGGACTTCAGGGAAATGACAGAATTGCCCCATGGTGCCATTTCTGTATAAGGGGCAGGTCCAGGCCCCCCCCCTCTCCTCAGCTGTGGGTGTGCAATGCAAGCAGCACTGCTGAGCATTGTTGGTGATCATTGCTGGCAATGATCTTACCCTGAGTGCAGCAAGAGCCACCCAAAAGGCAGAAAGGTAAAAAACCACTTTTCTGGGTGTTGCCATGATACAGCACTCTCTGCCATGGGTGACAATATGGATAGTATGGAAACACAAAATACTCTTATGTTTGGTATTTCTGGAGTGAGTGACATTTGGCATTGTGGTTGGTCAATATTGCCACCACATCTTGAAAGACTGGAGAGGGACCTTGTCCTTGAAGCCCTGGCTGATGTCCCAGGACTTTCTGCATTGCCCAGGCTGCTGCTGTGAGACCCCAGGTACCAGCTGGCTGCCTCTCTCCTTCACAGCCTCCTATGTTCTCTGCATGGGAGTTGCCTTTGCTGCCCAAGGACACAGTACAGTGAGGGGAAGGGTTGGTTCCCTTCTCATAGCCCCTGGGCAAGGTGGCAAGGTACTGAGTTTGACCAGGATTGCTAGCAGCTTCCTGTCTTCTGCTCCTGAAGTGTGACGTATGGGATTGTACCCATCATACCTTTAATTTTTTCCCAATCCAGGCTGTGGTGTTCAAGGATACTTGAATGGGGTAGGAAGTGTTAAGGCTCACTCTGTATTATCTGTGCTCAGAAAGGCTGGGCATGTTTTATCCCATGTCATCTCTGCCTTTGCTACATGCAGCTTCTCATCTCCAGTCCCTGCTTTGCAGCAGGTAGTGGTGAGGAGTTCCTCTGCCTGCAGGCAGTTCAGAATACATTTTCTCTGGCAGAAGGATGCAAAAAAGGCAGTTTCTGGCTCCTCTCCTCCGCTCCCCACTTGCAACTTGTCCTGGCAGTGGGGCTGGCCATGCTATAATCAAAATAGCAATAACAATCCAGGTTGAAAATGTACCAACACATCTTTTCCAGGAGAAGGTCATCTTTGTTTTCATTCTAAACCACTCATGGTTCTCACATGCATTCTTGCTTCTTCAGGTAAGAGCTGGTAAACAGGATGCAGAAATGAACAGTTACACAAAGAGGGGAGCAGGAAAAATGTGTCTTCAGTGCCAAAGGAAGCATATAATGCATTAGCTTACCTACAAAAATTAGGCAGAGCAAGGCCGCGCCAGTGTGATCTCGAGGTCTGACTCAAGCCCAAACAAAGGCAGCAGCCCTGGCCTGTCCCTGGACTGGCTCTATTTTCATACCCCTGCAAAATAAATAGCATAACACATACTTCCTACAGAAGGTAGCCAAGGAGTTTTCCACACTGCATTGCACACTGTCATATAATCTTCATGTCCAAGGGAAGTTATTCCTCTTTTATTTCCAATATGTGAAATGTATCTAGCATATACATAGATGGAGGCAACAATTAGGAGGTGTATTCCTCTTTGTGAATTACCCTGAGCCCAGTCATACTGGCTGTCATATATGAAGTAAAGGTTTGGAAATTCAGTTATAAGCTATGAGTTTGTTCCTTGGTGTAACTCCTCTCCTTGGCAGGATGGGGATTTCACCCAGAGCATTGCTAATACCCAATCAATCAGCTGACACAGAGTCAACAAATGCAGAACTTTTCAAGAACAGGAAAGGAAAATGCCACAAGAATAAAAATTTATAGTGGTCAAGCTCTCTGTGGAGCAGACCAGGAGGGTCACCCCATTCCCCATTGCAATTAGGATCATGTCACTGTTCCCTGTCAGAGGAATGGACCTTGCCATGGCTTTTTTATTTCACAGAGCTGTTCCTGGGGATGCAGGAGCTGCTAGAAGTCTTTGCTCCAGGTGTTCTCTCCTATTAAGCTGGTCTTAATCTCTGCTCTCTGTTTTGAGCTAAACAGGCAGCTGCAAACTAGAAGAAAGGAAGTGGTTACTCCAATGCCTATGGGAAAGGCATTGATGTTGCAACACGGCTGATCAACAACTTTTCTATGTACAAAATTCATGGAGCTGCTGCCTCCCCAGGGGCTGGCAAAAGCAAGTTCCCACTTCTGCTGCTTCTGAGACTGACTCCGTACAGAGACTTCAGCTGATGTTGTAATGTCGGTCTGGAGTATGGTTGCTTTTAAGAAATCTGTACATTGATGAAACCCTTAGTGGAAGTACATCTTGCAACAGCAAAGACAGGCATTTGTTTCACAAATGCCTTTGCTGCCATGGACTTCTTTCTTATTTCAGTTCCACCTTTCAGGACAACTATAAAATCAGGGGTGGGAGATGTTTCTGCACTAATAAGTCCTGCAAACTGAGATGTTTGCAAAGGGGCAGCTGCCCTGACAGCACTAACTGCTATGTCTGCTGCCAGTTTGTACATTACATAGGAGCTCATAAGCAGTTCAGGCTTGTGAGTACTAGAAAAAGATAGAGGAAAAAAGTGAGCTGCCCTTGCTCATGTTTTGAATAATTCTTTCTGCTTTTAAGTAATTTTTTCCACTATGGAACAATTTTCCGGGGGCACTGAAAACTCTGTCTAAATACTGAAATATATAACACTACATTTTCCCTGGAGCAGCACTGGACAGGGCCCTTCCCTTTTCAGATGAGAAGCCCTGGCCATCTCTGTTGTTTATGGCAAAGAGAGCTGAGGGCCCAGGAGCCACAGGTTCAGCTGCTCAGTCCAATCAGCAGCTGTATGTGGGCTTCTGGCATGGGCACTGCCTGCTCTGCCTGCCAGGCTGTCATACTAGTGAGAAACATTGCTGCCTTCTACTCCTTCAACAGTTTAGATGAGGACATCAGTATCTCCAAACACAGATAGGTGAGAAATCTTTTGTGGATGGGCATGGATTTGCTCTATAGTAGCACAGAAGAGACTGTTCTTACTTACTTCCCACCACCCTTAGCAGCAGGCACTTGGATGTCCAGTAGTTTTAACTGCAGAAAATACTGGTCCACAGAGACTTCAGGGTCTCCAGGGGAATGGATGGCAGTCAAGTACAGTTCAAAGGAAATCAATTTTAGGCTCAGACCTCCAGGGGCAATGGATGGGATGTACCCAGGCTATTGTGTGGCTCTGGCCTTTTCACACATTTGCACATAAAAACATGCCAGAGTCAATAAAAGGGCTGGTTCTAGGACCACTAGAGATGTGGCTGTGGATACTCTGACCTCTGCAGAGTCATAGGGGTTTGACCAAAGCCAGTGGGAATTGTGCAGCTCAGTCTGATGGAGTCAGGGTCAGATCACAAGAGACTCAGTACCTCTCCTGATAGTATTTCAAAGCTATCACAGAGAGACAACTGGTCAGCCATATTTTTGGCACATAAGTCAGAAAACACAGGACCTCTTCAATGTCAAGTAATATATCTGCAGATGAATTCGGACAGACTGCTGTTAAACA
>JAOXXN010000446.1:82012846-82053627 GCA_026770055.1 Myrmophylax atrothorax
ATATCCATTTTCTAATTAAAGTTCCTTTTTCTTAAATTTAATAAGGAGTGATGTGATTATTGTGGAGGAATCCTCTCCTGTGTTTTTGGTAAAGATTTTGGGGTTTTCCCTCAAACTAAGACACTAGCTTTTGAGAGAAGAGAAAATAGGGCTGGCAGGAATATAAAAGTCTTCCAGTCCATTCTGCTATGGGAAAGGATCTGTTTTCTTCAGGCATCACTGTTAGATGCTTACCAGCTTATACTCCAGATCCTTCAGTGACAGAGCCTTTCTGAAGGCAATGCATTTTAGTGCTTCCAAATTTTTTCTAACATCCAGACTAAAACTTTTTGGCTGCATGCTGCACCTATTATTTCTAACTCTAAATAGTCTCTTCCTCACTGAAGTCCCCTTTTATATATTTGAAGACTTATTATCCAGGCTTATAGTAGGAAATTAAACATGCTGGGGACCATTCTGTGACACTGGGTCAACTGGCACAACATCCGCCTGGATCTTCTCTAGCAACCTCTTTCACCTTCTTTACAGTCTGATCACATTCAGTCTGCCAGCTGGGAACATTGCTGGGTTGTATCCCAGGCGCTTTCTCTGGAAGCTGCCCAGGAGAAAGCCAGTCAATCCAGAGCAAACTACAATAGCCATCTCACTTCTCCCATTCTCTTCATCAAAGTAACATTTCAGTATTTCCTCAAAGACCATATTTGGAAGATGTCCCTTCATAACCATTGCCCTGTGGCCTTGTTCCCACTCACACACATCAAATCCACACGTGGTACTAGAGCCAGAGCTGGCCCATGTTGAGTGGAGCAGTGCTCCTCTGCCTTGAGGGCAAAATTCTGATCATGGAGCCCACAATTCCCTGTTTGCTTTGCAGCAACAAGATGTTGCTAGCCTGTGTTCAGTTATGATGTGCTAGAAGCACAAGATCTTTCCCAGAGAACCTACTCATTTGTTGCCTATCCTCTGCTTGGCCAGGTGATTATTCCCGGCTACGTGTAGCATGTGGGCAGGAATCCAAAGTAAAAAACACCGTATTTCTTTGTCAAATCATTTCTCCAATTTGCTCTTTCTGTCCTGCAGCTTCCTCCACACTGAAATCTTCAATGTATAATGTACAGATCATTAACGAATATGCAAATGTCTCTAAACTCAAGACAAACCCTTAAGGAATACCATTTTCACAGTAAGTTAATGGTTAACTATTAGATTTCATCTAGACCATGTCCCTGTGTTTCATTCATGTAGTAGTGTCAAAATTCATATTAAATTGCTGTATACCAACACTTCTATCCATCCATAATGCCTGCTACATAGTCAGAGAGGGAAATAATTCAAATTGATTCAGTGCGTTCTGGAGCAATCCATGTCACTCTTACTTGCATTGTAAACTTTTAGGTTATGAATTATTTTTAGTATTTCTTCCGGTCCTGTTCCCAGAATTCAATCCGATGTGTGGCAGCTATGAATCCAGCTGTGCTCTTTTAGAGAGAGGAATGCTGCTTAGCTTTCTCCCTCCTCTTGTTACTCACCTGAACTCTGCAATTTTTCGCAGAGTAGTTGGAACCATCAATACTGTGAGAGGGCTTTAGCCAGATACTGTAGAGGAGTGCTGTGGCTGATCTGAAAGGCTCTAATTTAGGTAATTACTCCCTTTCTTTTTCTTCCCATACTCTAGCAGGAGATTATCTCCTGTACTGTATTTAAGCCACCCAATTTAGTAATTATTTTCAATGAAAGCTGAAGCAAAAGAGTTTTTGGCCTTCAGGAGACCACTCATCAATATCTTCCCTTCAGCACTTTTTGGATTTTCCTCTTACAGAGTGACTTCTCATAATAATTCTGTGCCTTTGTCTTCCTTATTTTGTCCTTTATTGTCACATTACGTGTTTTTGGCTTTAGCAGTCTAGCTTGGTTTCCACTGCTGGTGTGCATTCCAGCATCTGAAGTCAGGAAAGAGCTTGTGCTTTAACCAGGTGGGATTATTACCACTGCTTCTTCTTCACTTGCTTTAGAATAGTTTACACATTGTTATGTAAGATGCTTTGGAGTAGTTTACACATCTATTGCATTTATCATGCAGTATTTATTTCTAAAAAAACTCAAAAAGTCAGTTTTCCTTTTTCTCATAAACCGTCTTTACATAAGATCTTACTTACCTGTTCTCTGAATATATTGAAATCTCTGTCCTTGACGTTCACTGTTTTCATCTTGTTCCTTTCTTCTTCCTTTCATATGGATCATAAATACTGTCATTTTGTCACCCTCATCTCAATTTCCACCTTGGCATTTTTAGACACTTCTTTCCACATCTGTGAAAATCTTGCCCCTGCTCTGTCTGCTGGATTTTCTTTACATACACATCAAGAAATCGTCATTAGAATGTTCCTGGAGCTTGCTGAACAAGCTGCCTATATTTCACTATGCACAAAACATGTCAATGTGTTCACAGCTATATTTTAAAACTGAGACCAAGTGGCAGAGACTCGTCCACACCTGGACACAGAAATTCTCTCACCCTCTGAAACTGTGAGGCCATACCTTGCCCATGGGACCTGGCGGCTGCTCTTTGCTAACTCCAGGTAGTGTTTGGGAATTGTTTTGGGATGTTGATCAGAACCTGAGGACAAAACTGTATCAGGGAATGTCCCAGCATTTCAGTGGTAGGAATGACAGTGAAACAGCAGAGGGGAATGTGCTCCCACTGGAGCCATATAATTTACTGTGATGAAATCTCTTGTCTCTTGGTTTATTACTTTCTCAATGGGTTGCTGAAATCCCCGGAGAGCATCATCTTCTGGAGAGTCCTGCCAAAAGCTCACAAAATTTCATCTCCACCTGCACTTGCTGAGAGGGTCTTCCACAGTAGATACTTATCCTGAGAGCACTTAAACTCCTTTCCCTTGTGATCAGATATTCAACAACTTTTTCTCCCTATATGTTTGGAGCTGAGACTAGCTCAATGTCCCAGGTAGCCATGCCTGCCTTCTCCTCTTTGTTGACCTTCATGAACACCTGCAAATATGCCAGTCATGAGTTATCACAGAATCTTAGAATGTTTCAGGCTGGAAAGGTCCTTAAAGATCATTTAGTTCCAACCCCTCTGCCACAGGGCATCTTTCACTAGACCAGGTTACTCAAATCCCCTTCCAACCTGACCTTGAACATTTCCAGGGATGGGGCATCCCCACCTTCTCTGGTCAACGTGTTCCAGAGCCTCAACCACTTCTCAGTAAATGATTTCTTCCTAATATCTAATCTAAATGTGCCCTCTTTTAGTTATCTTTCTGGAAGCATATTTTATGCCTATTAATTTTGGATCATGATATATATACTTCCATTTTTTCTCATTGATATCAAGATTTTGTGCATTAATCTGAACATCAAGGTATTTCATAGGCTGACACCACCCAGCACACACATTCTCTTTCACCCCTCCTATGATACTTCCATGGATAAATCTGTGATTACCTTTGGCTAGACATAGATATTGGAAAATAATATTAATAAAAAAGAAGGAATTAAGTCAGAGATGTTTTGTTTAGCTTCAGATGAAGTATAAAATTTGGAGAAACAGGACAACACTCACCCTCCATCTGAACATGGTTCATCTTCTTGGGTTAGAGTCTGTGCTGGAAACACGTGATATCCTGGCAGTAACACAGCAAATGTCCAAGAGGGAAATGACACGTTAAAACGAAAAGACAAACACATTTTTCACCCTGACAGACAGCTGGCTTACATCTGTATTTTCACAGGCATCAGCAGTGTTGACTGTTATTGTTAAAAGCTCAGATACTGCACTGCAGTGTCAGAGGGTCTGAATTCTCTGCAGTGTTATTGCCCACGTCTCAGACACCCTGAAGTGATTAATGGGCTTTGGGGTCTTCCCTCCAGGACGCCTTAACGTCAAAAAAACACTGGCTGAAAAGCAGGGCGCTGTGGTGTTTCATGTCCGCACCGCATCCATGGCAGAGACCGCTCCCGCTTGGCAGCAGGGCGGCTCGGGGACGGGACAGGACGGGACGGAGAAGTGGGAGTGGACGCGCACCTGCAGCTCCCACGTCCACGCCCACGCGTGGTCACCCACGGCCTGGCGGGCGGGCAGGGAGCGGCAGCGGGAGCAGGAGAGGGAGCGGCCTCTGGAGCGGGAGCGCACCCATTGCCCACGAGGTGGCAGCAGCCGGGGGTCGGCCGGGGGGCTGCGCCGCTAGGGGCGCGGAGCGGGGCGTGCGGCGGTCCCGCACAGCACCGGGGCTCGGGGCTGGGCGTGCCCCGCGTTTTGAGCGGGCCATGTGCAGCCAGGCAGCCCTTGGTGACAGCTCTCGGGGTGGGGAAATCCCACGGCGAGCGCTCGTGCAAGAGCAGCAGTGAGAATGCAAGTTTTTGGAAAGCCATTGGACGTGTTGATGCAAAATGAAGACACTAGAAGGTATTTACAAAGTGTAGAAGTCGTCCCGGCTCCGTTTGTTGCTCCTCTGTTTCCACAGCGTTGGGGTGAGTGTCCGGAACATCCCCCAGCCCTGCCTTTCTGTCATTGCAAGAGGATGCTGCAAATCTTGTCCTTCCCTGGCATCAGGGACAACGGGCTCTCTGGCACAGCCACCCACAGCAAGTACAACCGCTGTCAGCTGTGCAGCCTGCGTTGGACTCTGTGCAAACATCTCTTGTGAGATAAGTTGAACTCTCACAAGGAATGTGTGCCATTGGGAGCCTCAGCCGTCAGCCCTGCCACCAGAGCCAGCCAGTACCAAAGAGGATGAGTGTTAAGTGTCGGCACTTCTGCCCTTGCCCACCAGTCTAGGTCATTCATTCTCCCTGTATCTTGCCAGTGCTGCATCTCACGCCCAAGGCTCTTCTCTAACAGTGGGTGCCATTTCTCTGTCAGGCATGCCAAGAGAGGTTTGTTTGGGATTTAGAATATTATTTTTTATGGATTTTGGTTGTGCTGTTGCTTTGATTTTATAATCCTTCTACAAGAGCTTGCAGCGAAGGCAGGGGACGTTTCCCAATCAGCCTCACTGAGAAAATACCACAACAAGCTATCTTGTCAGTCCAGTAGCTGCATGTGTGCCAAAACTGGTGTGCTGAAATGGTAGTGACAGATGCCAAAAAAGGGAGATGCAGACTGAAAACAGCAGGTTCTGGGCTTATGTCCATGTGCAGTTGTCCCATCTTAAATGTGTCCTTGTTCTGGCTTTACAGTGCCTTGGCAGCAGCCAGTTAATTGCATTGTGAGGCTCATAGATCATGGAGTTATGGAGAAGCCAGAGTTTGATATAGTGAGCCAGAGTGACAACCTGCTGCTGAAGCAGGGAGCAAAATCAAGGAGAGGCAGCCTCAGTGTGAACCTCTCGAGCTGGCCTGGAGGCACCTTCTGGTTGGCCTCCTTTGCAAAGTGGAAGAGGAAGAGCTGTATTCTGCTTCTTCTTCCTCTGTGCTGCTCCCCATGGCTTCCCTGCACATGGCTTCAGTGCATGAGCTGCATATGCTTAGGGGGTGTGGATGAAAAGTAAGCCCCAAAAGCTCTTTCCTTCCTCCTGACCTCTGACTGGGGTGTTGAGTTGTTTTGGATCCTTCCACACTGTGGGCTATAATAACAGCCTTAATGGATCCTAAAATGCAGGGAGATGATGCACAGCTATGGATTTTTTGGTACCCTAACAGATCTCCTGGGAAGCCCCTCTGCCTCTTGGCTTCCGAGCCACAGTGTCCTTGCAGGGGGAGGAGCCTTTTGCTTTCAGAAGAGAAGAGCCATCACAGCAGGCACCACATCCCCTGATGCTTCTCTAAGTGAAGGAATTTGCTTGAGGTCCACATCTGTCCCCTGCCATGAGCTAGCCACGATGCTAGCCTCTCCTGGAGGCCAGCACCATTACAAGGGAGAAGCCCCCTCCTACTTCAGAAAAGGCGAGAAGTGCCACTCCATCTGCCTCCAGGATCCCCTGGGCTTCCTTGGCCCCTGGAGAGGTGAAAGGTGGGAACATTCAGAGTACACCATAAGATGCTTCTGTTTTTTAGTGCCTCTGAAAGGGTTCAGATATACAAGAGATTGAGGGTCTCTGGGGAGAATGGGATATTTTTAACTGTCCCTTGACTGATGTTTGCTGTCATGTAGAGAGAGTTTGTTATTCTTTGTTATATGGCTTATATTCTTTTAGGAACAGCAAAAGCTCCAAGAGTCTGGGATAGGTGCTTTTCCTGCATTCACATAGGAATAACAGTAATAATAACAACAATAACAGTAGATTAGGGATTTTGGAGAAATACTCAATGTTTACCAAAATTCCCCATCTTCTTCAAGCAGTGTAGTTGCTCCATTTTACAAACACATAGTATTGTGTTAGCCTTTATGAAAAATGAAAAACTAAATTATGCAACGGGCATTATAGACCAGAAGTTTGCCTACTGTGCACTTGTGTAGCCCTTGAAAATGGTAGTTTTTGGCTAAAAATCAAGACGTTATTAGGCATATGCTTAACTTTAAGCATGAGAGTAGTCATACTGAAATTGGGGGGAGTGTTCACATGTTTACAGTTAAGTCTCAGTCCAAATACTTTCCTGAATTTTGTCCTTCTGGGAACTGAGAATGCTAATACAGCTTTCAGAGCTTGACCCTGGTAGAATATTAAATACAGCTGAGCTCTCTAATTCCCACTGAAGTTAATGGAATTGAGGGTACTTGGCATTCCTTGGGTGCATGCAGCCCTGCACCAAAAACTCAAACTGCAGCCACCAAAAAACATGCTTGTGCTTCTTGAAATCAAAAAAATGATGCTCCTTGATGTCAGGTCAGACATGAGCTGCCAAATGTAGAGATCACCATCTTAGGATGTTTCACTAAGACCTTTGGAATCCAGAGGACCCAAGGTTACATACATGACAAAAATTCAGCATATGACTGTAAGAAAGGAAAAGAAGGAGTGGGAGTGACCTTGAAGGGTCCCAGCAACAAGTTTATTTGGCTGTGTTCATTAACTACAATCCAAATGTGATAATTCAGAGCCATTCCTGTCTTGTCTTGGTATTTGTTACTTTGCCAATTTCTTGTAGCCATTGAAGCAAAGTTTTGACACGGGATTTGGAAAAGGAGAGCAGACCTGGCTGAAAGGACTGTATTTTGAAGATTTTATTTTTATGTTTATATTTTTATTGGCTTGCATGTAATATTATTTTTATATTTCTTATTGGAAATAGCAATTGTGATGAGGAAAAGCTCCAAAAGTTTTCAAACCACAAACTCAACCGCATACTTAATGCTTTTAAAACAGTCTGCAGACCAGTCCATCAATTTTTGGCATCAAAAATGTTTTTGAATATTTTAAATATTGGAATTGAGTAAAAATGTATTTATGTTTTGTTACTTACTTTTCTCCAACTGATTCAGAACACTGGCTGAAATTGTTGACAATCCTTTTGAAACTGGTAACTTTTCTTTCTTGTTTAATTGCCACTAAGTAACATATACGTTTTTCAGACAGAATTAGAAGATTGGTTGGCTTTGCAGGTTGGTTTGGGCTGGGGAATCCCAAGGAGGTAGCCTGGCACAAGGAAGGTTGCAGTGAGTAACATGAGAGAAAAGAGAGACAGCTTGGGTGTTTGATGAGGAAGAGAGATTAATGACAAAGAAAGAAATTGAAGAATTCAAAGAGGCATTAAGTTGCTCGGATTAGAGTGATAACAAAAATATTGATTCTGGCAGCTATACTGGAGGCTATGGGACATTTTTACCAGAATGATTTTGCGGTTGAGGACACAGCTTCTCAGCAATGGACATTTCCTGTAGCAAAAAGGAAAAGGCTTAAGTTTAGCTTGATTGAATCAATCCTATTTTTTTTTTAAATTAAAGTGACCCAAAACATTTCATTTAAGGAAGTTTAGATAAAAGTGTGGTGTATTACTTCGGGGAAAAGAATGGGATGTGGGACAAGTTTGTTCCATTGTATAATCTGCAATTAGCACATCAGGCTGCATGGTACAGAAACGAGCATCCCTTTGGTGCCTAGTAGGAGCTCTTAGGATGGCCATGAAGCTCTGCTCTCTGTTGTTTTCTGGATGAGGTCCCTTGCTATACCATATATTTCTTAATGCACACTAATGCTCTTCCCACTATACCATGCAATACAGGCAGTAAAGACCATGTCACACTGAATTGTAGTTTCCTTTAGATTTTGACTCAGAGCAAGCAGAATCTGCCCAGGAAGGGTAATGCAGCCTGATGCTGATTTTGTTCTAAATGAAGCCTGCCAAGTAAATGAAACAAAACATTTAGAATTTGGCAACCCTAATTATGTAGAAGTTCAAATGTTAGTGTTTCTGAGGAAGTGCTTTTCAAATTTGAGTCTTTTATCCTATTTTGGATGAATATGGATGTTGGAATTTTCAATTAGAAATTTACCATTTTGGTCAAGTCTGAGCTAAACTGATGGGAAAAGAAATAGCAGATCCTGATAATGAAGATATGAGGTGATGAAAACTGGATGAAAATTTAAGTAGACTATAGGGGAAGTGTGAATGATTTAAAAATTGCAGAGGAAAGTACATCACAACTTAGGTAATATTTTTGTATTCTAGCCAAGAGAAAGAAGGGAAATGGCCAAAAATTCTCACCACTCTTGAAACTGCTTAGCAAAATCATGTTAAAAGGACTGAAAAGTGAGAGCTGTCCTGGAGAAAAAGTGATGCATGTTTCATTCAGGCTGATACTGGAATCTGGAGGAGGCTCAGAGCAGCAGGCTGGGATGTGTGATGGTGTGAAGGGAAGCTGGACTGAAAAAGGCATCTGAAGAAATCAAATCTGAAGTCATGGGAGCAGGATGAATGCCCCAGAGAGGTGGGGAAAAAAAGTAGAAATCTGACACTGTGACCCTTTCCTCCTTTCCCAGAGATCCTTCTTTATTACAGATGGGCCTGACCTTCCTCCTGGGATTTCAGCAGAGCGCAGAGCAGTGTGGCACGTGAGTCCAGTGCCACTTCAGAGAGATGTGCACCACTTAGTGCTATAAACCCCCCAAATATCTCAAATTCAGTTCCAGGGTTTCTGCTGAAGGCAGCTAACCATGTAGCCCAATTTGATTGTACCTCACAGGTTTTCTGCTCTCAATGAAAAGAGGAAACAGCTGATAGTAGATGTGTGGATTCAGCAGCCTGGGGGTGCACTACAGTGTTGCTTGAGTGGGATCTCTTTCCCTGGGCTTTCTCATTCCTTCTCTCATGTGTCCTGGGAATGCTCTGTCCCGACCAACCCCATGGATGACCGAAATGCCATGAGACAAGAAAGGATATTTGCATTCGCCTGTGCACTGTTGCCCTCTGCTTCTCCAAACTGCAGGGGCCACCTTACAATAATACTTATATAGGGATATATATTTTTTTAGCATTGTACAAATATTAACTAATTAATACCCAGGACTCCTGTCGCCCATTCTGCTAGACTGTACCAGCCTCAGGCGAGTCATTTAACCTCTGTTTGTCTTACCTCTCCCATCTGCTATGTATTGCTTTTAATTGTCCTCTGAGAAGCCAAGCAAGTTGAATGAGATCTAAGACATGTAAAAATAACTTGCAAAGGATGATGTGGAACAGCCTCGCTAAACTTCTTTTGTATTGTTTGTCAATCCAGGCTGTATTTTAGCACAGCCAGTATGGCTAAACTAGGCACTTGGCAGACCACATTTGTCTGTGACTTCCAAGGGGGAAAAATGGAAGTTTTGAACAAGTTCACTTCTAGTCATTGAAGGAGAGGGAATAGAAGAGACAGTATTTAGCATGAGAGGTGCTCTTGTGTCATATGGGAGGTTGCTTAACCTGTGCTAGTCTACAAAGGAGTGGATCCAGAGTTCTAAAGGAGACATAGTGTGTTTCTTGAGCAGCCCTCACTCCCTGGAACAGAGAGTGAGAAATGCAGTAAGACTCCAGGGAGAACTAGCCTCAGAGCAGACCAGAGTG
Organism: Myrmophylax atrothorax; assembly: GCA_026770055.1. Lineage (NCBI taxonomy): Eukaryota > Metazoa > Chordata > Aves > Passeriformes > Thamnophilidae > Myrmophylax > Myrmophylax atrothorax. The sequence continues at coordinate 82,022,792 of JAOXXN010000446.1, forward strand.
CTTGGCTTCTAAGTTCTGGACAGATCTTTGGCCCTAACTTGGCTACAGCTTGCACCCTTGAGCCTGCCCTTCATGCTTACGAGGAGTAAAGCTGATGGAATGTAGATAATCAATGTGAGTACAGGATCTGAGTGTGAGCTTGAGGCTCTGTGGCTGGTCATAGACGAGTGAGGTCATGAAATCAGCCTTGCACTTTGGCCCTCCGGGTACAGAGGTGTATTTCTCCAGAGCATATGCACTGTGGCAAAGTTGCAGATGGTCTGTGATTCAGGTTTTCCAGGCACAGATTGCTAGGAGGAGAGGTGTAACAGTGAAATACTGTAAACTGTGGTGGAACTTCTGATAGAGACATGCCATGACTTTCCCAGGAGCATCCCTAGGTCATGGTAGAGCAAAGTGATCCCAAAATTTTCTCTGATAGGGTTGATGGACCCTGCAATATAGGACATAAGGCCCTCTTTCTCCCATGCTTTCTTTCTCCATTCAAGATACAGTGAATGGAAGTCCTTGTGATGCTAAATTGCTACAGCAGCTCTGTACCACTGGGGAGTTTTCCTCTGGAAGAGACCCCACCTGCCTGACCTTCAAGGTTACTTTGAACTGCTGGTTGACTTTTCTCAGCATTGACAGACTGGGAGATCTAATGTGTGTCAGACGAACCCATTAGAATGACATGCCACTGCTTTTCTCAATACAGAAATCTGACAAAATGTCCCTAGCAGGTTGTTTTTTTCTTTTGCTTCACGTGAATTTCCACTTAAATGTAGCTTGCTTCTTACCCTACTCTTAAAAAAAGAAGGAAACTCAAGAGTCATTTATGCAGGCAGTGTCACTTTTCCAAAAGCTCAGTTTTTCTGACACTGGTATTAAAAGATAGGAAGGTAAAACTTTGCACTAAAACCCATTTTTGTCTGAATGAAATCTCTTTTACTGACTTAAATGGCTTTAGGATGTTTTTACAACCTGTATTTTTAAGTAGAGGGATAAACATGTGAAACCTTGAGCCCAGCAAAGCAAAAGTACTTATTCAGCCTCTTATGTAGAAGATTGTATTAAGGGGCAAGTTTATACAAAAACGTTTGCAAAGCTGGTTCTACTTTTTAATGAAAATGAAAAGCTAACTTTAATATAGATTCCCTAAAATGGGTCATAGTGAGTGTGTGTGTTGCATGACAGGCTGTTCCTCAGCATAATTAATATGCATGTGAGAAAAGTTCTGAAATTGTAGCTTTTACAACGTGCTGAATTCTTGAAAGTATGGGAAATCTGATTTTAAATCAAGGCTGAGTTAGACTGTGTTTACAGCTGTTAACATAAACAAGGAAACCTAGCTACAGAACTCACAGCATGACTGCAACATCATGCTTTTGTTACTCTGACTGAAAACTATGCATAATAATCAGCAGATTGTTTGGCATTTAAATACAAGTATGGATTCAGTTAATATCCATCTGAAGATGAATATTAAATTAAGGCTCCTTAACTCTGTCATCTTTTTGCAAATAGCTAATAGTCAACTGTTGCTAATTTTTGTTTACAGCAAATCTGAAGTTAAAGTGGTTGCAATTAAGCAGTAAAACGCTGTAATCAAGAATCAAACTGAAAGTTAGTTCAGCTAAGCATAGAAAGAGGGGGCTGACTAGGAAGGCATGGATTAGACACACATATTATTAAAAGAGCTTTTCTTGATGTACAAAACTTTCCGGGTGCCTACTGCTCTGTGCTGGGTGAAATAAAAAAAATCAGCTATGGCATCTCTATTGGGCTGAAAGGGATTTGTTTGAAAGAGTTAAATTCTTTTCAGACAGTGAAATAGGCTTTAGGCTTGCAAAATGCATGGCTTCTCAAATGCTTCTGTGCAAATACTGTTTGTGGGGGGGGAAAAAAGCGTATCCCCCTTCCCTCTGTACCAAACAAATAGTAAAATAGCATGAGAAGAAACAAAAAGGTAATGAGGATATTTCAAAATGATTTCTGGCATGCTCATGACCTAATTTTAAGCTTGTGGGGTTTAAAGGAGCTTTTGTTTGAATGTAACACTTTGGCAGGAAAATGTGGCTGAGCAGAGGTGTTGAAATAGCATGAGAAAGCTGGAAAAACTGCCTCTGAACAGCCCTGGGAACACATGCTATGCAGTTATATGTGCTTAGCTGGTGGATCCTTGTTCACTTTTACTCTTTCTGCTTCCCAGTAGAAAACCCACAGTTTGCAAATGCTGCATAGAAATGTAACAGACGAAGGCCGCAAGGTTTGCATTGTCCTTCTGCACAGGGGCCATGATCCCACGGTGTTGTATGCTCATGCCTCATGTCACCTGTGTGAGAAGATCCTGTGTTTGTACCAGCTTATCTAAGGCTTTGTAGGACCAAAGTCTTCTTGTATCTCAGTTGTTTTCAGGGTTATCTTGCAGAGTTCACCAATAAAAACCATGATTTTCAACAAATCCTGAGCCAAAAAAAGAAATATTTTCCTAGTCTTATGAAGCCAGGGCCTTCCTCTTCTCTCTGTTGAACTCCCAAGCTCCATAACCACCCAAAAGGTTTCAGAGACAGGGGGACTTGCTTTGCTCTGAAAGTATGGATTAAAAAGATATGAGACTTTTGTAGAGATCGGTCTGTCCTTTCTGACCTCAGAAGCAGAGATCTCCATATACTCCAGTAAAGCACATCCTTGTACCCCCTACATTTTCTTACCACAAGCATTGGTCATACTTAGCTTAGGAGCCAATTTTTAACTGATTTCAGAAGTCCCTCATGTGAAGGCAGCAATGCTATTCTAAGCAAGGCTCAAGCATAACCAGTTTCAGCATGCCACTCTAAATTGCCTACATGAACACTTTAGTACAGATCTCGCTACCTCTCTGGGGAATGCTGATATAAAAGTGAGGGATGGCAAGCATTGCTCTGATCCCCAGTCTCGAAGCGCCAGAGTCGGAAGTTGCAGGCATGTAATCATCCCTCTGCAGCATGCACATCTGAAAGTGGTCAGCTCCCAAATTCTCTTGTGCATCCAGCTCAAAAAATGGAAACCTTTTGTTTCTGAAATAGGCAAAGTCTTGTGACTTTTTCCAATGACTTCCACACCTCCCCCTAAATTTTTTGGCTGAAGCCTCATCACTAAATCTGACCCAAATGTAAAAATAGCTTTGTCTGTCAGTGGGGAAGGAAGGCCTGACTCTAGCATGATGTTCCAAAAATCTGGGCTTTTGTGTGAATTTAAGTAGGGGGATGTTCATTTGGGTTTTTAATAGTTTATCAAACCTCATCCTGTCCTAACATTGAAGCATTACTCAGAGTTGTTTCTGCTTTGCTGGTGTGGTATACCCAAGAGTTTTGACAAAATGTTAATAGTGTACTCAGTATGTACTTGGTTCACAGCAATCATTGCTCATTGACATCTGAGCTGCTTTCTAAACAAGCCTTCCAAGTAGGCTTTTCATGATTAAAATGACTTCAATGCAAAGGAAACATTCTTTCTCTGCCCAGACAGGCAACTAAGGTAAAGGGGGGAGCAGTTTGGGGACTTGCTCTTTAGCTTTGGCTTTAAAAGACAGTTTGATTTGACTCTTTCCATTACGACAAGCCTCTCTCTTTTTCAAATCCAAGAATTGCCTTTTCTAAAATTCTTTCATTCTGCAAATATCTATGTTTGGACTTTCTTAGCCAGGTTATTTTAACCAAAGTTGAAACCGTAGGTTATTTTTTAATTCTTGAGTGCATGGTCCAGCAAGGATAAGGCACCTCCTATTTGGATAGTCAGAAACTCAGTGTTCATTCCCATCTTTCTCATGCAGAAACAATGAAAGCATCAGCTCTGAGCAGAATAAAGGGTGAAATTCTGAGCTTTTCCTCTGGATCAGCTGTGAACAATCTCTGATTTGTACCACTGACTTCTGTGGAGTCGCTTCCAAAGAAGAGTCTTAATTGGTATGAGCTGGAGCAGCCATATCTGGTCTTAAGAAAAGCAGGGACACTCTCTAAGTACAGTAATGGGGTTATAAATGTTGTCTCCAAGAAGAAGAGAACAAATGTGATGAATTGAGTTAACAAGAAATGGAGCCACCCACAATAGTTCTGTGAGACCTGTTCGTGGTCTCCCTCACAAACCATAACCAACTGCAGCCAAGCGTGACTTCACTATTGTTTTTGAGGTGGCCCTGGTGAGTTTTTTACAAGGCTAGTGATAGGACTCCTTGGCATGCAGCCTGGACTCTGCTGCTTCTTTAGTGGGAGGGGGACTGTTGGGTTTTCCATACTGTCTCCTGCTGCAACGCTGAACTCAGTTGCTAGAGCATACTGAAAGCATCCTGGGAGTAGGTTTTGTTCCCCTCTGGATGGCTGTCAAAATTAGCCAGGGCCATGAATTACCCTACCACTGCTCTTGCATGTGCATTCCACACAACCAGGACTTTGCAGTTCATCACCACAAGCACACCACCGCAGTCAGCAGCAGCTCCCATGAAGGGAAGGATGGGATTATTTCTCTGTGGGAAGTGCAAAAAGCAATGCAGGGAGACCAGCAGTGTGACCAAACCCATGAAGAGTCTGTGCTGGAGTACGGCTTTGAAGGCAAACATCCTTGTCTGAGTAACAAAGGACTGACAACATGTGTGCTTCCTGCTCTTCTCCTTCCTAATTCCTGGTTAAGACTGAGCCTCTGGCAGCCTGAACATTGTTGGCTCTCTTGTGGAGATCCTCTTCTTCTTGCAAACTAGAGTGGGACCTTCAAAATTGGCAATGGAGCAATGGTCATTGGTTTTGCAGATTTTACTGGCTGGCTCTGGTCAGCCTTAGAGATCTGTCATTAATCTGTCCCCTTGAACTGGTCACCTACTTTCCATGAGAGTGAGCAGTTTATAATCCACTTATCCATTCACATAGAGCAATTAAGCCATAAAGCTTTAAAAGAAAAGGAAGCCAAGTTTCTCCTGTATCTCTGTAGATCCTACAAATCCTTCTGTGGCTGTGAAGAGTTGATCTTATCTCCTCTGTGATGGCAGCACATGTGTGCTTATGCCATACACCCCAACCAAAGCTTCTCAGCAGTTCCTGTTTATTTGACTTGCTTTATAAAGTAACGTGTCAATTTGAAAACCATTAGGTATTCCTACCAGCAGTCAAAGACCACATTCAGAGTGGATTACATGCATGTTTCTTAAAAGTGTTAATGTGCTAATCTGCTGGTTACTTGATCCAGGCAAAATGCCACAATATTCCACATGAGCAATATACCACGGTTCTTGGAGATTTCATATAAATATTACCCACTGTGTTTCCACATTTGAAGTGTTATACTTGTCTATTAAAATCAACAAGCTGGAACTAGTATCTGGAAATAAGTGATACTACTATTTTATTTATGAACTTCAGATTCAGATTCTTTTTAATAAAATACCTTACAAATAAGGAACAGAACATGAATCTTACTGTTATTTCATGTATTCCATGTAAATATTTCAACTATGCCTTGCAGCAATAAAAGTACATTATATACACTCTGCATTACCATTGTGACCAATAATGTTTGACTTACTGTACTGTATGGAGTCCAAAACCAAAACAGAGTCAGGGCAACACTGTGGCTGTTATAACAGTATGCTACAAGTAAGGCGTGCAATGAATGAGGCCTCACACTAAATAAGAGCTTGTTCATTATGAAGCCGTTTGGATTATAGAGTACTCCTGACTCTGTTAAAGAGTAAAAATTCCTTATTTGTGCTCTGGAACAGGGGTGGGATGAGGCCACACAAACAGTAGCCAGCCTGTGATTTTGCAATTTGCAGCATGGTCCCTGCTGTTTCTTGCAAAGCACATGCATGAAGGGGAGAATACACTGACTTTTGGTACAGTGGGACCTCAGCAGTGAATCTGCAGGTATTACCCAGACATATCCAGAACTCTCTCTAGTAGGCAACATAGGATCACTTCTGCGCCTTTTCTTTTGTGCTTAAGTTGAATTATCCCTTGAAGGGCTGGTCACTATAAGGAGCAAAGCCTGTTACTGTCTCAGGATTTGGCTCTCATTTTCTCTATCTGCTTATCAAAGGGAGCACAAAGACAGCTGTTAGGCTGCAGGAGGCTGCAGCACTGTATGATCTCTGACTGAGAGAAACCTTCCTGCCTATGAACATGGTGCCAATAGGGATGATTTTTTTTACTTTCCTCTGTTTGCTCTCATACAATCTAGCTCAAGGCAAAAGAGATCTGTATAGTTTCCAGCTCACCCTCAGATACTTTTCTGGGGGATTTCGCATTGTTTTTTCAGCAAGGTTTCAATAGGGCTGAATGCAGGTGCAGACACACCAATACCTCTCAGCTTTACAATCAGGGGCATGAAATTTATGTTGGTTAGTACAACGGGAGAAGTGTTTCTGTGGTTATTTGTCTCCCAATAAACTGGTAAGCTATCACACACTATATGCCATCGTTTCCTCTTTTTCACCTCTTTCACAATCTTGTTTTTTCTTTTTATTAAAATGCCAGAGGAAAAAGTAATTCTATTTGATTTAAACTCTCTTCAAATATTTTTTTCAGACCAATTCAAACTTGGTCTTCTCCCAGTGGTTAGGCCAGTGAATTGGAAAACCTCACATTTTCTCAGGGCTAATTCACTGACTACTACTGTACATATACCCATCATTTAAGGCTTAAGTAGAATTTGACTTATATGCATTCCTTGGGTATAGATTTCACTCTGTATGGCTGCCAGAAACTTACATTCATCTTATCAAGTGTATCACATGAGCCATAAGGAGACAATAAACCACATATCTCTTTATTCAGTGATAGAGGCTTGGGCCTGCCCATCTGCCATCTCTTGATGCAACCCCTGCTACAGCTGAACTTTAACAAGTGTCTTTTATTTAGAGCTTATTCACACTGGACCTGGGATAAGAGTTAGGCAAGAAAACCACCTTCAGTTTAGAGACAGATATGCAGCTAATGATGTCACAGCTGGTAAGACATCAGGCTTAGGGGATTGATAGTGGCATACAGAGCCTTTTCTTTTGGATCATATTTTGCTCAAGATGCCAGTACTTAAGAGTAGAAAATTACCATCTGAGATCCATCTGTGACATCTGGCAAATATGATACAATCTTATCTCCTTTCCAAGCACGTCAAGGGTCTGCAGTGTTTGACCAACATTGCTAGGCCTGCTGGTAGCCTCGACTGCCATCGTGAAAATGCTCAGCCATTGGATCCCTGACACACATGCTCTTCTTCTTTCTGCTCATGCCAATGGTCCAGGCTCGTGTTCTCTGCAGCCATTGTAGCTCTTGGTTTTGGTACCTAAGTAGCAAGCCTGCTAGACTTGCCTGCTCAATGGAAGATCTGTTAGAGGCTGACTCAGCCCAAGAAAGAAAGGTGTGTACTGGTCCGTCTGCAGGGACTACAGGAAGGAGTCTTTGGTGTCGCACTCCTTGATAAGGGATCTCATGTAAATGTCTCAAATCAGGTGAGGTGAATCCAGATCTTTGACTCTATGGCTTCAAAGTCAAGAGTTTTTTATGAACACTGAATTTATTAAAATGCACTGGGACACAGGTACACCCAGACTGCAAATTCAGCAATGGAAGAAGTGGATTTTATAACCCATTTTAGTGACAGCACCCTTCTCTTCCTGTTGTGAGGAAGTTGTAGACTTGCAATGAGGTCTCCTCTGAGTCTCCTCTTCTCCAGACTGAACAGACCGAGTGCCCTCAGTCGCTCCTCATATGGCTTCCCCTCAAGGCTCTTCACTGTCTTTGTTGCCCTCCTTTGGACGCTCTCTGCTCTTATTCATGGAGGATCCTATGCGCCAGTAAGAGCAACCCATATTTTCTTGATATTCTCCCTTTGTTCGGTCTTCTGTGTACCCAACTGTTCTTTGGATACAAAATGAAAAAAGCTCTCCAGGCTCTGACTTAGCTGGTGTTAGAACTCAGCTCTCTTGAGGGAAAAAAATTAAATAGCCACACACAGACTAAAATGGTAACACAGCAAATCAGTCAAAGCTCATCAGCACGTAACCAAGCCTGCATTGTTCTTCCCTTCAACCCTGCCAATAATTTTTGAATCTAGGGATATTCTGCTATAATTCATTTCCTGTGCTTAACAAATTCTGTCCAGGATGCCAGAATATCTAAATCTGATAATTACTTCCACTGTCCCACTTGGCACAGCTCACCGCTATCTGTTTAAACTCCCAATTAAATCTTGTAGCAGAGAAGAGTTGGTAACATTGGTTTAGGGGGGGCATCACTAATGTGAAGTAGAAGGCAGCTTTGCAGGTTCCCTTGGAATGATGATGTCAAGGCAGCAGCCTCACTCAAAGCCTGTCACTAACAGAAACATTTATGTCAAGGTTGTTTTTAGTTAATATTTATTTCTGCACATGTGGGACTTTATTTCTGCACATGTGGCTTTCCAGCACCATTGGAGTGAAGTGGTAGCAAAAAATAAATGTTTTAAGGCTTTCCAGCTTGTGTGAGAAGATCTCTGAGTAATCAGAAATATGTTGCAATCCAGGTGACATAAAAACAAATTTTCACACAGGTATTACTCCTTAATGATGATGTCCTTTCCCTGCTGCTATTCAATATTTATTTCAATATGTATGCCTCTTAAATTGAGTTAGTGATACAGCATAATCCTGGAGCTATCCTGTCTCTAATCCTATAACAATGCATTTTGTCATTTCAAAAAATGGTCTCTCTTTTTTTCTTTTCCTTTTGTTTGTCCCAAAGGCAAAGTCATGTCATGCTCCTGGAATGTGTGTATTGCAGCCAAAAGAGGAAGTCAAACTAACCAGAATGTTATCACCAATTAACAAAATATTTTAAAGATTTCTTTCAGCGTTTTGGAAAAAAGAAAATAAAACACCAGGTCCAACTAAGTCCATTTAGCTGCAATAAACTCTGGTATTCTGCCAATATTCTTTATAACAGAGATTTAGAAGGTAATAGTATTGGAGATTAGAAATTGGTGTCAGTTACAGAACTGTGCAAAGTGATTTCTTTGCATTAAGACATAACAGCTGAAATGAATAAAATACATTTCTTTCTTTCCTTTTTTTTTCTTTTCGTTTAGCTGTAATTGCAGTTTTGGCATGCTGGCCAAATGTCTTTTTCCTGGCAGGATGGCCCCATTCCTCATTCAAAGAATACCAGGAAAAAAACTTAAAAAAAGAATGTATATCATAACTTGTCCTGAATAAAACCCCAACTCAACAAAACCACCAGTGCCTTTACCTCCTTTACATACAATGCAGAAAACCTTGCTTAAAAATAAACACACAAAAGGAGGCTCTTGGCCTGCCCCAGCACAAAGCTGAACCTGCTCCTGCCAGACTTGCAGCTGGTGAAGTCTGTTTGTGGTCTGCCCTTGAGTGGCCACATTATACCCTCAGAACTGTGGCTCTCCCCTGCCAAACCCATTGCCACTGTCCTGAAATGTTTTGGTGGTACCAGCTCCGGTGCCTGATGTTCCCTGTGTGAACCAGGAGCAGAACTTCCCCTGGCTGCCAGCAGGCACAGCTGAACATGCCTGCTCCTCCAGCTGGGTTTGTAGGGACCAATGCCAGCTGTGACCCACGTGGGAGGGAAAGGTTCGCAGCCACTCGTGGAGAGGGAGGCATAAAGACCTGCGTAGGTATGTTTTTATGCTCTCCTATAGCACCTCACAGCTATAGCTAAAAATACTACATAGCAACCTTTAAAGTTGCCCGAAAGCTCTTAATTAAAGTTGCTGGGGGATTGGAAAGGGGTGGAATCACAGAAAACCCATTGATTAGGTTCACTAGGGCCTTACTTTTCAAAGTGGAATTTGGGGCCCCAGAGTAACCCTTTAAACAGATCTTTGTCAAAAACCTCAGTGGTTCAGCACATGCCATTCCACATTGAGGATTTATTACAAACTTAATAACATAAGTAATTTTAATAGACTGAGCGTGTGCACATGTGTGTGTGCATGCATGCTCATAAGGGATTATGGTTTTCCAACTACTAATTTCCTTGCAAATTAAAATGTTAATATTGGACATACACTTGAAAGCCCCCAACAACAAAGTTGAATTTTTAGCACACAGGGAAAGTGCAGAAAACTTGCCAAAATCACTGATTTCAATTTTATATAACCAATAACTTATAAACAATTAATTGGAATCTGTGCAAAAATGTGTTTTGGGGGTGAAACCACCTGCCATGTCCAGTTGCAAGTAAATGCTACCTGCTGAGGATCAGCCTCTGACAAACATGTGGGCACATCAATTCTTAGTCCGGCAAAGTGCCTTCTGACAACAGAGTGAGTTTTGTCTTGCCGAGGAATGCAGGATTTGGATCACAGATAAAAAGAAGCTCGTGCTGAAGCAGATGCAGCTGTGGTCTAGATAGAAGTGTTTTTAGTAGCTGTTTAACAAAGGCAGTCTCTTATCAGGAGAGCACTCATTAACCCTTCTTAGCAGGACAAGACAGAAAAATTATTTTTATTTAGGAAAAACAGTAACAGTAATGTGACATTAGTGAGTTCTTAATGGCAAGTAAAGTATGCTTCATATGTTATAAAGCATTTTGTGATCAAAATTGGTTTGAATGCTAATCTTCAGGTAAGACCCTGTGCCACAAATCCTAATAGCCATGGGAAGGCCCGTTGTGCACATGAGCAGCTTTACACAGATGTGCATGCGGGGACCAGTGGCAAGTGGCAGATCCTGCATGCTCCAGTTGGCTCTCTGGTGACAGGCAAGACCATCCTGTCAAGATGTGAGAAGTCCTTTAGTGAGGACCCTTTGGAGAATGTCCTTGCAGGTCTTGTTTGGGAACATATCTCCTACCAGGATGGCCCTGCAGAAGGAAGATCATCTGCTGTTCCCTAAATCAGACCAATAACAGAAAGTCATGTTACAGAGCACTTTGTATCTTGGAGGTGTTTGGAATACCGTGATTACCATCTAGATTCTGATTTTTACCGACTAGATCCTGATATATCTTTGCATTATTCAGTAGGAAAACAAATACTATTTTGTACAATGCAGTACATAGCTTTTCTGGGAAGTTTATGAGCAAACTTTGGAGCTGAGTATGATTTTCGGGAGTGCTGAAACTACAGTGAGAGTAAAGATAAATAAGGTAGTATTTGATTTCCAAACCTATTTAGACAGAAGAGACACTCCTCAGTTGCACTGTAGGACAATGCAGCTTTTGGCCACGGTGAGCCGCACAGGGCCCTCTGAGGTGAGCTTTCTGTTACTTGCCAAAGAAAACCTTTGCCTGCTCTGGGACAGCCTGCAACCTGGGCTCCTCAGAAGTCAATTCACTGCTAGTGCTGAGAAGTGAGCAGCAGCAGAAGATGGGAACATGGCTAAAGCTTCTGCCATTTCTTCATGGCCTGAAGAAATACTGATTCTATTGAAGAGCATCAGGACCAAAGGAAATAATTTGTGAGCTCTGCCCAGTCTCATCTTTGCCTTGAAAATGGCATCAAAGCAATAGTCATAATCCTGACTGGCACACATCAAATCCTGAGCTGTGAGTCCACACAAGGGCATTTTTCATCAGACCAGAACTGCAGAAAAATCAAATGTAAACCTCCAAACATGATGGTCTCAAATCCCCAAGTGATTATTGGCATGTTCTTACTCCTCATCAGTGCCCGGGACTGAGGGAAGCACTGCTGCAGCTTAGGTTGGGGAGAGTTTTCCATGCAGGTCAAGGGAAAGAAGAGCACCTCAGAAGGCCAGAGAGGAAGGTGGGAATGTGGCAGGCTGGATGCAGGATGGCTTAAGCTTCCTCAGAAGCTCATCCCCTACTTACACAAGAGAAGAGTAACTTTAGAGGTACTCCCCTGGCACCTGCTTTAAATATGGGACAAAAACTCTCTGGAAGACAGTCTCTGTCCCCTTTGACCATTAGCTATTTTATCCCAGTTAAATTTTCTGCTGCATTAGTACCAACTTTATTTAATTGCATGAGAATAATATCAAAACAATAAATTCACTGCCTGAAAGAAGAGGCATATTTCTACTTGGTATGAAATACCATGAAATTTAAACAATTGAAGTTTTGTACTTATTTGGAATGAAACAAGCCTGAACATGTCAAAATATATCCAGAAATGGTAATTCCATTTTTTTTTGTTTGACCAGCTGTATTGCCAATGCTTGCTATTTCCCTGGAAATACTCGAAATATTTGTTGTATTTCTGTTAAGATCCTGCATATCTTTTCTCTGAAACAAATTTTTTTAGCTTAAATGGGTGCAGACAAGAAATAAAAAATATATCCTTCCCCTGTGAGTCCAAATCAAGAAAATTAGGAAACCCTACTTTTACATGCATATTAATCGTAATTTCTGGGACATCCTCTTGGTTTTGCAAGGTTTGCTACCTGTTTTTAAATCGTTTACACTTGTTTTCTTCTGTCCCAGACAGCAGCATTATCACAGAGAAGTCACAGGGTTTGCTCTGGAAAACCACCTTTCCCACAGCAGCAAAGGGTTGCTAATAAGCTTGTGAAAGTGCAAGGAGGCTGACAGTTAGGTGGATGTTTTGCATTAAGAAATCTCTAAATCTTGGGTGCTATCTCTTCAGAATTTCCTGCATTGTATTCCAGACACCAAAACAGCATTTTGCACATTTTCTGGGTTTTGCTTCAGTGATGTCATCTTCCTGATTGTCTTTACATCACTCTCTTAGGTGATGCACAGCCCCCAAAGGTCTCATGACATGTACTGCATTTCCTTAGTCTCATGGCATATGGCACATACAAGCTAGACCAAAATGTCAGGGAAGAAAGAGGCTTGTGGTGCTTTTCCCGCTCTCAAGGGTAAGCAGGACACTCAAAGGGGATTTGAAGCTCCCCTTCATGTCTGGGTGTGTGGGAAGCCAGGCAGAAGGGGTGAGACAAGGACTTGGCTAGAGTCTCCCATCTGGAGGGGAGTGGTAATGGAGGTGGGAGAGGGGCTGGGACAGGCAGGCAGTGCACAGACACCCAGGCTGCAGCAAAGACCTTGAGTTCTCCATCCACGGCTTGGGAGAAGGAGGGAGGACTGGAATCCGCTTTCCTGTGCAAATCTTGCTCTGCTGCTGCAGAGCAACTTCAGGGTTTTGGCATGAAAGCCCAATGCCTGGTCCCCGAGGTGTTGAGGGGGTTGAGCTGAGGTGAGAAGAGAGGCTGAGGGCTGAGTGGATCTCACAGATCTCCTCATGCTTGCTTTCTGTCTCTCTTGTGTCATTTTTCCAGCTTGGTTTTATTCTGCTTGTGCAGGATAGTTTCCTCACTTTAAGCATTTTCCTCAAACAATGGAGTAGGGAGGTACCAACATGGCATGCAAGTAATTGTGCCATGGACTCTTTTTAATACCCCTTGTTTGCTATATAAATTGAGGATTGAGTCCATAAGACTTTTTCAGACATCACAGACAGTCTCATGGTAAGAGACTTGGCTTCACTCACTACTTGAAGAACCCTTTATGGTTTGGGCTTCACACAGAATAAATTTGGGATTAGATGTATTAGGCAGTGCAAATGCATGGACTTCTAATGTCTCAGCTCGGGTCCCAGCTAATCCCAACAGGTGTAATGCAGACATGCTGCACATTAAAGATTTGTTGTGGGGATGAGGATAAAAATCGCAAGGATCTGGGAGAAAAAGTACACTTTAAAAGCAATTTTCCTGCTCATAGAAATGCTGTACTTGCAAACAAATTTCTCTCTTACACAAGAACTGTATACACTATTTTATTTATGCTCATACACAGTTTGGAGGAGAGTCTCAAATATGCCGATCCAGCATTGTTGGATTTAAAGAAATTAATAAAAACAACTCCAAGCAGCTGGTTGAAACAATTATGCTTTTCACAGAAAGCCTTGCAGACTGCACAGAAAGTTATGAAAATAATCCTTTCAATTAGTGTGTGGTCAGTGCACCTGCAAAGGAGACTTGTCCAAGTAAAAGTATCAACTAGTGTCAATGAGAACAATTCATGAATTCATCACAAGAGCCTTTTTCTATTACCACATTTACACAGATGTGAATCCCCGGGGTGCAGACACCAGAAGGGTAACCCTACTGTAATCCAAAGAGCATGAGAAACACGAGCTCAGATCAGGAAAGCTATTAATTTTTGTGTATATTTGACTTCAGCATCTTTTCCCTCTCTTGCACACACTGCATTTAATAATTGTATCTACCTACCTTCACTTCCCAGCTCTCTCGTAAGAAATAACATATTATTTCTGGTTAAAAATGACATCATCTGAAGGACTCTAGAAGACCAAAAGGATTTGCAGCTCTGTAATTTTATCACCTGTACTGTAACTGTAAATGAGCTCATCAAAATGGTAGAATAACACTCATATTATAATCCAGTTTTAACCCGCTGGTGCTGGGTGTGTGCAGCAGATTATATATTGCCCAATGGTTCACACAGCAGAGTGACATTAGAGGGGAACAAGTGAATAATTTGAAGAAAAGTGTTGAAAGACTGGGAAGCCCTGAAGTAAAGATAGCTGAGATGAAAGTGGAAGTTGTGTGAAGTGTATGGTATGTCTTCTTTGACTTGTTCTTCTACAATTTTCTCTTGCAATTATGTAAGAAACTCAAATTTTCTGTAATAATGGAAGCTTGCATCAAATGATAACAACTCGATATCTTTGATCTACAAAATGAAGAAACTCACCAAGTTGTGTAGCTCAATAAGCATACAGTAAAGTCCTGAAGCAATATAAACCACAAAGGACAGAGGAGGGGAAGACTGTGATGTTATCAGCATCTTATGGGCAGGGGACAGTATTTTAATTAAAGTATGTATTTATTGACTTCTTCTGTATCTGAGTACAATATTCTAGTATTTGCAGCAGAAAGAAGGGCCAGCAGGGTGTATGTCAAAAAGCCAAGGCACAAAGGGATTGCTCTGATATCAAAGACCTCTACACACTTTGAACATTTAGATAAACAGTAGTTTATCCAAATTGCTTTAACAGCTTTTCCCAGTGAAAAACACAAAACTGACACTGGCGAGACTTTGCAAAAAGTGCTGTTCTTTAGATTCAGCTACTATTAGCACACTTGCCTTTTAATTTTTTACGAATAACTCAGAAAAATGCCTGATATGGTATGGTACATACTTCATGGCCTCTTTTTTTGTAGTCCATGGAAAAAAAAGCAAATAGAGATACTTATTTGCAATGTATTCTATGTTGTATGATGAGACCAGTGAAAAAGCCCTGTCCAGCTGTAACGCCCATGATTGAGCTGTGCCCTGGGACTTGCTGCACCGTAAACACAGGAGTCAAGGAAGCTGCAGAGCTGCTGGATGTCAGTGACACCCCTGATATTGGAAAACTGAGTCCATCTCTAAGGAGGGGGTGGGATGCAGCAGGACCACACTGTCCATCTTCTTGTGAGCAGTATGCATGCTAGCCAAGGTTGAGGTGGTGGGAACTGCTAAATGGTATGTAGAAAGCACCAGTAACAACGTGGTGGAGCAAATCCATGCTTCTTAACTCCAGGGAATTTAATGTGTTTCCATCAGCATGGAGGAGACTGTACCTTCTGGTACCTGCTGGCCAAACGAGGAAAATGAGACATTAAAATTTTGTCTTGCTCAATCTAGAGAGCATTTTGCCTTCAGTCAGTAGAATTTAGGAGTGTTAATGACAGCAGGATTTGGTCCAGAGGTTTTATTTCCCTACTTTTCTTTTGCTGGAAAAGAGGCCCAATTTCGCAGTGCTTTGTCCCTGGAGAAGTCATTTGCACCTATGCAACATGTAGGCAGCCCTGCCAAATTGCAGGGAGAAGTGTACGCAATGCCAAATGGACCTTGCTTTTTTTTCTTATTTAGTAATCACATCTTAGCACATTTTTCCTTCCTTCTCCATGACATATCTATCCAGCTTATTCAAAAGAGGCACTTTGCAGCATTCAAAAGTGGTTTTTCACCATTGCAGATGCACACAGTCCTGCAAGGGCCATGAGCAGAGCTTGCCAGAGGAGCCAAAGGGCCATGAGCAGAGCTTGCCAGAGGAGCCAAAGCACAGCATTCACTTCCAACGCACACTGGCAAGTAATTTCTCATGGATTTCAACAAAAGATGGGATTTAACCCATCATCCTCTCTCCCCAAGATTGCCATTAAGGGTCAGGCCACTGGGGAAAGGGTGAGTGCTTCCAGACTGTTAATCACTGTGTGTTTAAAGTCTTGGAAACCAGAATTTAAGATCCTTGGAAATACAAACCTCAACATATCTAGGCCTGATTCAGTATTGTTTTGTCCCTAGAGCAGAAACCTGCCGTGGTGATTTGGCCAGGCTTTCCACCCCTGCTGTGCAGGTGCAAATGGCTGCTCTGCTGGGGAGCATCAAGAGGATCCAAACCCTCTGTAGCCCTGCCAAGGTGAGCACAATCTCAGCCGCTGGAGATATGAGTGAAAGAGCTGTTCCATACGTGACCTCCTTTCATCGCCCTTTCGCGGCCATCTCGGGAAGCTGACTGCTGGGCTGAGATAGCTTTACACTTTTCCTTTACAGCTGGCTGGAAGAGTATGGAGGATTTTTACCTTTTTTTTTTTTTTAATGAAATGAAAAACCATTGAAACCTTTACAGAGGAGATGTGACAAGCAGATTTTTAAGTGTATCATTGCAGTTCTCTAAGTATTTTTTTCATCATTCAAAGAAACTCCAGCCAGTCCTATTGTTTGACATCTAGTCTCTTTTCAAAATTCAAATTGGATATAGTTATTTTGTTGTAAGGTAATATTCTGAACATACTGAAATCTCTAAATTACTTGACAACTGAAACAGTCTGTCTGAGGGTAAAGCTGACACCTCCTACCCATGGACCCTTCTGACTACCCGCACAAATGCATTCCTACTAAGAAAATTTCCCTTATTTCTGAACAGTCCTGAAAAAAAAAACCCAACAAAAAAAAACTTATCCATTTTTCTTAGTTTAGTTGTGCAGTTTTTTTAAAATTCATATAACTGTGTTCTGTAAGTATTCAATACAACAACTTGCCAGTGATGAAAATTCATGTCATGCTGATGCCCCAATGGGACATCATCTCTCCTCAAAGATTGCTATTGGAACTTTTATTTTTGCAAAAAATCAGATCCAAGAAAATCAGATCCG
This sequence comes from Myrmophylax atrothorax, assembly GCA_026770055.1. Lineage (NCBI taxonomy): Eukaryota > Metazoa > Chordata > Aves > Passeriformes > Thamnophilidae > Myrmophylax > Myrmophylax atrothorax. The sequence continues at coordinate 82,039,896 of JAOXXN010000446.1, forward strand.
GGTCCCTACTACACATGGTGGGGAGTGTGTATGTAATTCAGAAAGTCCTACAGAAGCACAAGTTTACCATTTTAGTGGCTGAATGAAAAGTTCAACACTGATTTCAGGTAAAACTGAACTGAATTCAGCTTCTTCTTAAACCAGAAAATGTCAAAATACAAAGTTTGACCTTTTCCAATTTCCCCTCCTTTCTCCTTGTTTTCTTTCCAGCACCTGGAAGCCAAAGCTCTGTGCTGGATTTGATCTTACCTCACACGTAGTTTTTAGAGACCCAAAATGGTACCGTTTGGTGAATACTGTGAATCCTGCCCAGCTCTGGAAGGACTGCAGCTGCTCCATAGTTAAGCAAGGAGATAGGCAGGGGAGGATGTGTGCCTCCCTCACCACCAGGCACAGCATGGCAGCCTGGCTGTCAGCATCACCATCTGCAGCTGCAATACAGCTGTGTCTCACCCCTAGATGGATTAGAGCGAGGGTCCACCTTCTCCTTCTCCCCCTCCTCTCTGCCACCATCCCTCTTCACTGGGTGGGCAATGGGAGCTCGGTTCATTATCTGCCATAACAGGGGCAGGAGGCTGCAGCAAGTCCCTGCTTTAGGAAGGGGCCACAGGTCAGGTCCTGCAGCTGCTGTAAATAGTTGCAGCACTGTTTAATTCAATGCAGCCTTTATTTATATCAGCTGATCTTGCCCCACTTCTGCTGTTTTCCTGTGCTTGTTTCCTTTAAGATACATTTTTATAGCCTTGTAAAACACCGCTGTATATTCCTGTATAAGCTAGTAAAGATATAAGCACAATGTGATTCTGTGGTTGTTATTACAGCAGTGCTTGAAAAGGTACCCCAGTATGCCAGGCTCTGTGTGGCTCCCTGAGTGACAGGGCGTTCATGTCCAAAATAGGCATGGCAAGCAGCAGGGAGAGAGAGGAAACAACAGGAACAGGAGAGGTTGCCCCAGCCAGGAGAGGAGAGACAAGACAGCAGGAGCTGGGGGCCAAAAGGAATGAAGCCTAGATGGGGAGCTGTGGGCTGGAGAGGGAGATGGGCTTTGGAACAGCAGCAACAAAAGACTGAATATGGCTGACAAAAACTCTGCAGAATACTCTAGCACCTGACTCAGCTGCTCCTGCAGCTGTTCTGCCTGTGCTTGCCTTTGCCAGGCTTCTTGCTGTCTTTCTCTTCCCAAGGCAGGTGGTGGTGGGAATGGGGCATAACAGAAGGAGAACATGGCAAGAGCACACATCCCTCCCTGAGAGGTAGGAAGGACATCTCCCTGCAAATCTCTGGGTCCAGCCACCGAAGAGAGAAAGACAGCTCTTTAGAGTCCCAAATTCCCTCCTTGTCCTTCTCTGTCCTCTTTTAAGCACCTTTTAAATCTTCCCGAGGCTCCCCAGCTGCCTGAATAAAGTACCAGAAATAAATCCTGACCTGACAGAGGTATTGGTGACTGTAGGCAGCTTGACCCACGAGCCCTCTGGAGGGAAGCCTTTCTTCTAACCAAAAGGAGACTATGCAGCAAAACAATCACTCTGTCTCTGAGCCTCCCAGTGTTCAGAAGGAAGGACTTACCGCAGCTTGGCATGTTGGGCAGGATAAGCAAAAGAGCAGGAGGTGAATTTCTTTTACCATGTGTTGACTGCGGTGCTGTCATGGGCACAACACCAGCCTCCCAGCCCTAGAAATCTCTACGAATACTCCTGCTCACAGTCTGGCATAGGTGACAGTTTTCTGTGCCCTCTCTGGAGGGCAGGACTACCCTTTCAAAAGATATGCCAAATAGTGAAGGGCTCAGGCTCCTCCCTGGGCAGCAATGTTCATCAAGGTTGCTTTGTCTGATTAACTGGAGTCCAAGCTACACCTTGAGCATGGAGTTTCACCACCATACATGATTAAAACATAGTTGTGTCTAGACCTAGGACACTTCCTTCAGAAACTAGGGAAAAGAGGGGAAAGGTGCTGGAGCAAGACCAACCCAGTAAGACTATAAATGACAGATATGAAGGAATTTCAGAAATAAACACATATTGAATGCAGAGAAAATATTTTTGAATAAAGACTGCTTATGAATAAGAGAAGGTTAAAGGTAGTGTCTGGAGAGAAAAAAATCCAGGATGAAAGTGAGTAATGCGAATAAAAGGAAAACAAGAAAAGAAAATCAGTTCTGCTATACAGAAGACTTTTGTTGCTCAGTGGTAAGCTGTGATTACTCCAAGCACTGTGCCCAGAGTTGCAGGTTTGAATCTGAGAAAGGTCAGGAACAACAGATCACAGGACAGACTGAAGGAGCTGTGGTATAAAGAGAAAAGATGTTTGTTTCTCTTGGCAAAACACGTTCAAGAGCCTCAGGGTGGGAAATTTCTATGTGAATAAATCCAGAATGTTGTGTTTCTGCTCCACCTGCACTCGGAGCAGTCCATAAGCTCATTAGTTTTGGTCATGTAGCAGCCATGGCATAGCACTGTACTGGGTTTGAACTGATATATGCATACCCCAAGCAGGACTTACTCTTTCAGGTTCTAGGCCATACTAATGTGATTTTGTGTCTTGCAGAGAACTCACTGAGGTAGTACATGAACACAGAGCAAGCACATCTGCTTAGGCCTAGGTATGTCAGTGTACGAGACTTGATGTTAAAAACATGCAAAAACATGCTCACTGTAGCACCTGCTATTTACTTCAAAGAAATGTCTTTCTTCTTTGTTCAGATATATTTCACAGAATTGCATACTTAGGTATTACCAAGCTTAGACCTATAAAAGAAGAGATTTTATTTTTTCCGTCAGAAAGATGTTGCCTAGCCTTTTTTTTCAAGAAGCACCAGCTCTGAGCAAGCTCTGATGGTAAGATGATTCGCAGTTCTGCAAGGGAATTTGTAATCAAAAGAGATCATATTCATGTATCTCTGGAGCTGCTGGAATATAGGAGCTCATTCCAACCCAGCAACTGCCTTTTCTGTGTTGCTTCAGTTTGGAGCTGCTTTGCTGGGCATGGACAAACACAGAAACCTGCAGCCTTTTCTCTGGCATCCCTCAGGAGTACAGCCTGCACATTCTCTGCCTGCTGCCAGTCTCTCCCTTATAGCCTATCCATCTGGCAAGAGAGGAAAAGCAGACAGGGAACAGAGGGAAAGCAGAGCAAAGGCATGTAAGTGGCAGGGCCATCACTCCCCATCACCAAGGCTGAAGTGCTCACTTGGTGTGAATCTCATCTGAGACTCTGCAACAGCAATGCTTGAAGGAGCTACTACTTCATTATTCCCATTTTAACCCTTGGCCATTTAAACCATTTTGATTATTCCAGGCAACTACTTGTTTCATTTACATTGCATGCTTCCAGGGTAAGTGCAGGAGGTCACAATAGGACAAACAAACAAGCCAGTGAGCAGAGGAAGATGTGCTTGGGAAAGGATGATTTCAATTTATACCTTCTTCAGTTGGGATGTACCTTTTAGGATAGTAAACAAGGGGTGTAGAATCAAAGACAGGTGGTTACATTTAGCCCAAGTAATTTACTAAGTTCCTGCCTTTTCCTTTTTTTTCCCTCTGGTATCTCAAGCGTATTCCACCAGGAACTCCTATAAGTTGTCAATCATCTAATGAATTTATTTGAATAAACATCTTATGTCAACCTGAGAACTAAAAGAAAAGGATCCTAGCTCAGGAGAATAAAGTGCAAAAAGTACGTAGAGGACCTTTCAACAGTAGTAAAAATCAGCTCTCTTGAACAAAATTGTAAGGCTCCAATAATAGACCTTGATGACAAGCAGAATTAAATAAAACATGAGTGATGAAACCCTGTAATGTTTATGGTGAGGTAGTCCAGACAGCTGATTATTAACTGTTACCAAAACAGTGTCTTGGCAGTAGATGTGCAGCAACCAGGATGGAGACTGGTAGCCAGTTTAAATTACTGGTAAAGATCTGTTGTAAGTTACAAAGAATCCTTCTAACACAATGAAATAATATCATGAAATCAGTAATTGTGTGTGTGGGTGAATAGTGTCTGACATCATATCCAGAGGAGGGAAAGGGGTTATTTCCCATTTCATTCTGATTTGCTGTCATATTACTGTGTCAAGTTTTGCACCAAATACCTAAGGAATAGGTTTGGGACTTGTGTTGTTTTTAGTTAAGCAGCCACGCATGTAACACGCCACACCCTTCCTAAAAAAAGAAAAAAATGGAAAAAAAAAAGATTATTTTTTCTCCCTGACACACCTGGAAATAAAACATCAGCAATCTCTAGACGTAACTCATTGACTGATCCCAGCCTGACTGAGACACCCAAATCCGGCCTCTCCTTTGGCCAGGAGCAGTGACGCCTCTCCGGCTCAAGACTAAGTACCAAAGAAGCCTTTTGGGACCAGGAGCACCTACATCTTAGCTAGGCAGGCTCAGTTCATAAAAGCCTTAATCTACTCAAACGAACTGTTTCTGACCCATCACAGATTCCAAGCACCCTCACTGCCTGCTGCAGGGAACTGTTGTTTATGTCACTTATTGACAGGCTGCCCTTGTAAAGGCTTGGGAGTCCTCAGGGAAATGGATAGAGATTTCCAGGACTTGTCACCCTGCTACAAAACAGTGCTTGTCTCACATGTGTGCTGCACTGTGCCTTAAGTATCCCCTTGCCTTAGCCTTTGTAATGCCTGGAGCCTGTGGTCTGCAGCTCCAAAACCTTTTCCCAAAGTAAATGAGGCAGTGTTTTCCAGACTCTCTTTGGCAGTACTCTTCTTTAATTGTTTTTATGCTGTTGCTCTTCTGCTGTTACTTTCATGGGTCTGCACCTGCAAATCCTGGCAGCATTGTCAAGACAGGGCCTCATGGGAAACAGCTCCCACTGCTGTGGGATTTGACCTCTCCCCCTCCTTCTTTGTTTCTTGGTTTGTACATTTTAGTTTACATTAGAGAAAACCAAATATAGTCCGCAACAACTTTAACAATAATAACAGTAACAGTAATAATCAATAATAACATGCAATAATAATGATAAATACACAGTAAATGTTATCCAATAGGATCGATACACACTGAAGCATAATCACAGAATCACAGAATATGCCAAGTTGGAAGAGACCCACAAGGTTCAAGGCCGACTCCTGGCCCTGCACAGGACAATCCACAAGAGTCACACCATGTGCTTGAAAGTATCATCCAATACTTCTTGAACTCTGTCAGCCTTGTGCTGTACCACTTACCTGGGGAGCCTGTTCCAGCATCCAATCACCTTCTGGGTGAAGAATCTTTTTCTAATATCCAACCTAAAGCTTCCCTGACACAACATCAGACCATTCCCTCGGGTCCTATCACTGGTCACCACAGAGAAGAGATCAGTGTTTGACCCTCCTCTTCCCATTGAGAGAAAGTTGTAGACCATGATGAGGTCTCTCCTCAGTCTCCTCTTCTCCAGGCCAAACAGACCAAGTGACCTCAGCCACTCCTCATATGGCTTCCCCTCAAGGCCTTCCACCATCTTCATTGCCCTCCTTTGGACTCTCTCCAATAGCTGAATATCTTTCTTATATTGTGGTGCCCAACACTGGACGTAATATTCAAGGTGAGACCACCCCAGTGCAGAGTAGAGTGGGACAATCCCCTCCCTTAACTGGCTGGTGATGCTGTGCCTGATGCCCCCCCAGGACACGGTTGGTACTCTTGGCTGCCAGGGCACTGCTGACTCATATTCAACTTGCCATCAACCAGGACCCCCAGGTCCCTTTCCATGGCACTGCTTTCCAGAATCTCATTCCCCAGTCTGTATGAACATCCAAGGTTGCTCCATCCCATGTGCAGAATCTGACTGTCCAACTACCTATGATTGGTGATTGCCCAGACCTCTAATTTGTCGAGGTCTTGCTGCAGGGCCTCCCTGACTCTGAAGAAGTCCACAGCTCCTCCGAGTTTTCAGTCATCTGCCAGCTTGCTTAGTATCCTTTCCAGTCCTGTGTCCAAGTCATGACCAATCAATGTGAAATATTTGCACTTGATTAGCATACTTCAATCAGCACAAAGTTAATGTTCTTCACAAAGCAGGAATGCAGGTCTATGTAGCCAAATTGCAACTTTATCCTAAATTCTTAATCTCATTCTGAGACTTCCTAGCAATTAGGCCAAGTGACATGTAGATTATCAAATTAGTTCAAATTTGCTTGCTTGAAAATATCAGCATCTGTCACTGAGATTTTTTAATACATCACCCTGACGTCATCTCCAATCCCGAAGTAAAAGACAAATAGTAATGGTTGTAAACCTATTAGATCCTGTATTAGATCCAGTCAAAATATATGTTTCACACTTTTACTCAAAATCCAAATGCATCATACAAGATAGTACAGCTGTCTTCAGGTAAGAACAGCAAACTCTGTCTGCTTTCAATACACAGATACATGGCCCTATCACATTAGCCCCATACGTGGATAGGAGACTTCTCCAAAAGCCATCAGTCATCCTCATGCTGTCCCAGACCCCATCTCAAATTTAATTCTTGCTGCAAACCCAGTGCTGGGCGTTTTCCCTGGATTACAAAGGTTTCTTACCAAGTTTTAGCATTGTAGTTGAAAAGAACCATCTAGCTGTGCACAATTTTGAGTCTAGCAGAGGCACTGATCACTCCACAGCCACATCAAAGCTGAAGATATGACAGGGCATCAAGCTATGTGTAGGTTTAGGGTTAGGGTCAGGCTTTCAACCGCCATTGAGACGGGAATTTGAGCTGTTGCTGATTCAAAGTGGTACTTTTAAGACAGGTTTGCAGGTATTACTATTAGGGTCCATCTTCTGTACTTAGATGCAGTCTGACAGTCCTCACTGGCCTATTCTTGGCTATGAGTTTAGAGTTGGGTTTCATTTGTACATGCAATCAGAATTTGACTGGCATTGGGCATTAGTCCATTATTACTGTTCAATCCAGAAATAACTACCAAACTATGTTAATATCTCTTGCAAAAAGTGCCAGGGAGCCTATGGTTATTTTGGTGTCTGGCAGGGTTTCCTGAATGAGTTTTAGAATTACATTTGTTCTAAGATTTAAAACATCTTTTTTCAGTTAAAATTCTACCTCCTGCCTATCACTGAGTTTATTAGATGTTGGTTTGCATTCCCTGCATTCAATCCCTTTCCCATTCAAGCAATCCACCTGGCTCAGACAACTGGCAGACTTTCACACCATTCTGTGCAAACATCTCTCCTTTTACACATGTGGTGCAAAACCGAGGTCTGAACCCACACTCACCCATAGTCTGCCCCTGCCTTCACCTGTGTGATTCAGAACTGCAGCTAGAGCTCCTGCTGGTGAGCATGGGGTGAGTAGCATTTTTGTGTCACTGTTCAAACTCGTGCAAGATGAACATGGATTTGCATTTTGTTCGAAAATCTCTTCTGGTTTTATAATCATTTTTGTGCAGTTGGTATAGATTTCTTGCTGTAGAAAATGAGGCACCCATCTTTCTGTGTTTCTTGCACTGTCTCTCTAGATCTCCAGCAGTAAGTGTGAGCTGTGGGTTGCTTAAGCCCATTGCAGAGATCGTCTTGCCTCTGCCTCTGTGGGACTGTGGCATATGTGCTGCTTTCAAGATCATGCTGTCACCAAAGCATGCCTCTGCCTCCTGTGTTGCTCATGCACAGAGGTGTGGAAACATTTGCATGAACTAACTTTCTGCTTTTGGGCAAAACAGATGAAATGGATCACACTGCCCTTGGCCAACTAAATGTTGGTAGATCTATCCCAGTACTTGACTTCAGTAGCACAGTAAAATGAGTATCCTTCATTTTTCCTACTTCTCAAGGTGTTTCCAAAACAATTTACCAGCCTATCACCTGATTGGTAAAAAGTTTAGTCCGCTGCTGTTCCTATATTCAAAAGTATTCAAACATTACAGAAAGATTTCCCCAGCACAGTGTTAAGTACAGGCCAAACTCACATCAAATCGATCTCTGCATGACAATAGCAATGTCATATGCACCCAGCTTTCATTAAGTAGTAGGAAGAACCACTTAATTTGCAATATATATTTTCTTGTTGCTACCAGAGACGCTGAGTTATGTTCTTTTGCTTGTACAGTCTGTGTTGCCAGAGAGCCCCCAGTGGCCCCCTGGCCCACAGCTGCCTATCATTTATTCCACACACAAACTCTCAATTAGCATTCTACTCCAATTTTAAAGCTGTTCATCATGGCAATAAATTGGATGAATAAACAACACATTGGAAAAACTTATGACTTTAAAAATTATTGTTAGGTACAGTAGGGTTGAATCTTCTCAGTTCTCCTGTTTTTTCTGTGTATTGTTTTTTTCTTTTTGATCTTTGCCGTAGGTCCTTTCTTTCCTTATTTAATACCCTTCCCCGTCTCAAAGGGCTCTGAGTTTTCCTCACCCCAGAAAGCAAAGGACAAGACATCAAATCCAGATCTCTTGGAAAAGAGTGTAATGCACAAACCACAGGAGCAATGGGTGTTCTGAGAGCATCTTTTCAATGCTTTGTCCCCTGCTTTCATGCTTTCACATACGCTCCCTTGAAACATGGTGAATCTCTGTTAAAGTTCTACCTTCTGGTTTTATCCCACATAAAAGGCAGATCCTGTAGTCTTGCAGAAGGTAGTAGTACAGGGTAGTAGAACAAGTATGGAGAAGGCTTTCAGTCTAGAGGAGAAATTAGAATTGACAACCAACATGCCACCCATTTCCTATTAGAAGATAGTGGTTATTTACTAAAGCCCTGAGCATTAAATCCTACCATTACCTTTTATATCAACTTTAACAAACATCTCCCACAAATCACAAGGAGATATTCAGATAAATTAGACTAATGCCCTGTGAAAATTGCAAAAACACTCTTTTTCTCAAAGTTAAGAAATTGTCATGGCCTGAGGAGGGCTTTATTTCTTTCTGTGCCCTCACATCCCCTTCATTTTTTAATGCTTGATGTCAGCCATGTCAGATTGTCAAAAAACATTTTCATAGTCAACACTGGAGATGAGACAAAAGGGATTTTAAAAAATTGCTGAGCCTGGAAAAAAGGACCATGTGTTGAACCGCCAGTTTCCCATGGTAGAGACAATTCCTGTACTACTGAACTGCAGTACATCTTCAAGAGGGACCACCCTTCACCTGCTGCTAGGCACCCAAAGATTGTACCAGCATATGGACCAGAGTCTTGTCTTTGCCTTAAGACAGGTGGTCCCCACATTTCACACCTGCACAGATTCTCTTGTAACCCCCCAAAGACAGCAGAATTGTGGGAGCAGTCCCTGGCCCCATAAGAGTCCTGTGAGAAGGGCTTGACACTACCTGTGAGAAAGTGGGTTGATACCAGCCATAGCCTGGTGGAGAGTGTGCCAACAACTATGCAGGCTAGATGATCCCATGCCAGTACCTAAGACCACGTTTGCTTAATCGTTACAGGTCCAGCTCAAGAGCTTGGTCTTAACCACTGGTGAGGACGATGAAACAGGGCTGGAGAATCTGGATTCTACCTCTCACTAACCTAATTTTTAAGAAGAACAAAGCCATCCCAGCCACGGTGGCAGGAGTGCTGCCTCGAGAAGCAGTGCTGCCTGCTTCTTCCTAACCCCTGACCCAAAAGCCCTCATAAAGAAGACCCAAGGTATCACAGTTTCCAGGACTGTCAGTATAGGCAGAAAGAAGACCCATTTTGACATAAATTTGAGCATAATTATCTTCCTGGGAGCCTTTAGATGTATCCATCCACTGAGCCTAGGGAGAAGACCCCTGTTGTCTGAGAAACAGAAGTTACCTTTAAAGAGTTGCAAGTGAAGTAGCTACGGAAAAATACATGGAAGCCACACACCACTATTTTTCGCAACCATGCTGCAATGGTGGGCTGATGCCTGATGTTGTCTTATGCATTGGCACCACGCTCCGTAACTCCTCTACCTATAAAATATTTTGCAAAAGACTCCCAGGGAGGTGTGGTTATAAAATCAGAATGAAAGATGGGAAGAGTCATAAATAGCAGAGTAGGTCAGATGCCAAAGCAGTTTGAGGCTGGTGACAAAATGACTGTTCCCATGTGCAAGCAGAGCTCTCCATTGCACAGCTAGCTTCTAGCTTTGTTCAAATGGTGGAAAGTCTGAGAATGGCATCAGCTCAGCCATGAGAAATTTGGGACATACTGAACTTGGTGAACAGCACCTGGAATTGATTGGCGATCACCCGCAGTGTAAAAGCAGGGTTGGCCTGAGAATTGTTTCCTACTAGTGCAGCTCCAAGATGCAAGTTCCCTTCCTGACTCCTCAAAGAAGCAGCTGCATTAACTCGCTCCAGCAGAGATGCTGCAGAGTTGATACATAAAGGCATCTCATGGCAATATGTTCATCTCCTGCCTTGTCAGGTTTGAGGAGCACTATGGTTTGAAAAGTCACTCACTGGGAAATTGGAATCATCCCTTTGGCCAAAAGAGAGGGTTAGCAGTAAGGTGTGTCTATTCCTGTCTAACTGCTGTATGGTCTTTAGCTATTTTGGAGGAATGGTGAAATAATTATGCTAAGCTCAGACTCAAAGATCATGATTCAAAGATTACAGAGGCAGTCCATGACTTGTGAGTAGTTTTGGGAGCAGGCACTTCTGCTCAGCTTTACTGCAGTTTGTCAACAGAAGTGTCATGACTATGCTTCTAGGAGCAGTTGTGGAAAGGAATTAAATAAGAAGTAAAGAAACTTTAGGAACTACTAAGTTCTCGTGTGGTTTGCATTTACTAATGCAGGCATTTGCCAAAATGTGTGAGCTGCTTCATCCAAAAAAAAAGCATTTGGCCCACCCTTTCAGCCCAACAGTCCTCCTCCTGATTGGGCAGTGGAAGGGATTTTAGAGGCTGGAAGAAATTAGCAAGCAGAGAAATGCCAGACTAATTGTTCACAAATTGTTCTTCTAAGTATGTATCTGTGGATTTGCCAAATAGCATAAATGCTCATGTTCTTTCCAAGTACACCTATTATAATTCTGACTAATGGGATATGCTCTCTTCTAGATGAAAAAGCAATAATTTCCTGCTTTTTTTTCAGGAAGATATCTTGAAAGATGTTTCTGTTTCCCTTCTCTGCTCTGCCCTTCTTTCCTTTTATTATTTCATACTGTTTTTATAAAAGATTTGTAAACAGCATCCCTGGATTTAATTAATATGTATTACTAGAAAAAAAGGATGCAACAATACTAACCTCTAGTAACAGGGACACCTGGAGTCCAGACGGTCCCTGTTTTGATGGGAAGAACAGGTATCATGGAGCAGCTTTCCCGACATATGAGGAGTCTGTTCCACATAATTTCTCTTTGTTCAGATTTCTCTCAAAGTGGGACCAGAATTTGGCCAGATTCTTGCTAACTGAGAAAATTGGACTGAAAATCATGCTTAAGTCTCTCGTTCATACAGCAGCAACCAAAAGTGGGGACATGTGCACAAAGAAACCTTACATTTTTTCTTGTTTTTTTTTTTTAAATTCCTCTTTAATTAAAGCCATTCTTTGGGCTATTTTGCTTATATGCCCTGAGGTTTTTAACCCTTTGAAATGTATAAAAGTAGAAAAGAGACAACATTTGAGTTTTCCTAACTTTTCCTTTTTCATATTTTTGTAGTTATATCAGTGGTTTGCTTAGCAAAAGATACTCTTTTTTCTAAACCTTGTGTTAGAAAAAACCCAGTCTCTCATTTTCCATTACTTTATATTAGCAGGTATAAACGCTTTGCTGAAGGAATGAAGCTCTCCATCACAGCTATGCAAGCAAAAGGGGCCATATGAGTGAAATGGACTGGAACCAGGAACATCCTTTTCATGCTGATATTGTTAGGACTAGCCTCAAAAGAGGGACTTTTCATCACTTAAGTAAGCAAGGCAGATGAATAAGCTCAGGAATCTCACCAACTTCTTAGTGGTGCCAGTTTCACTTAGCTAGTCCTTAAAGCAGAACCACACATTAGAAACTTTGAATTTTCTTCCGTTTCCCTGTCCTTACTCTGTGGCTGAGAACTTCTTGCCAGACCCACAAAGGTATTTAGGTGGCCAATTCTCATATAACTGTCTGGCTTGACAAAGTGAAATCAAAACCTTTCAAATCCTGACTAGCTATATCCTTTCTTTCTTTTGTTATGGTGAACTGCATTTGGCTTTTATGGCATTTATTTTTCAGAAGAGGATAAAGCATTTTATCACTTATGAAAATGTGGTTACAATTTGTATGGAGCTCTATAGAATATCACTTGGAGGTGTAACTCTTACCATGCCATTTTCTGAATAGTCTATTTACTAAGTGTTAATGTGAGTCCCAGCAGGGTGCAGTTAGTAAACTTATGGGTGTTTAGAAGTATGACATTAAAAGCTGTATTAAATGCCTGCCCCTGCAATTAGAAAACATATGACTAATGCTTGCTCATGCAAAATGTTCTATTGTCAGAGCTATTTGGATGCAGCTTTGAACTGAGGACAATTAGGCTGCTGGCCTTTTCAGACTCTGCATTGTGCTTCCACAGGCAGAAAAGGGCTGTGGTGGGAATTGCCTGGTTCTGCTGCGTTCAGAGCTGGCTGGGCAGATGCACGCCCCCATCCTTGTCCCCCCACACTGAGGCTGTTCTGGCTCTAAAATGGAGCTCAGGTGTCTCAGTGACACCTAAGAGTAGCTTCATTCTGAGGGCATTACAACAGTCAACAGATTCCTCCCCAAAATGCAACTAAGACACTTTCATAGACAACATACAGGGAGACTCCAGATATGGTAATACACTATAGCAGTAGACTATATATATATGTGTGTGTGTGTGTGTGTGTGTGTATACACATGTATATGTACATATGTGTATGTTTTCGAACATATATCTATACACCCATATAAACTTACATGTGATTATACAGATATAGATATACATATGTGCATGTATGTATGCACACGCACACTCTCTAATGCCCACAGGTTTAAACTCCTGAGTTGTAGTTCTGCTGCTGCAGTGCTCAGCAGAAAAGTTTGAGATGATTTATCCCACAGGGAATTCCCACACTGCTATTGCTCTGACTGCTTCTGTAACTGTGCTCTCAATTCCAAATTCACCATGTCTAACTAATGCCACCTGAAAGTGAAGAGGGCAGTCTTAGTCTGAGATGAGTGACATTCTTTCCACTTACCTACAGAGAAAACCCACACTCACGCTTAGACACCTGGACTTCTTTTTGCTGCTGCTGGGTGAGATTGGGGAGTTTAGGCTAGATACTAAAAGAAGGTTCTTCACCTAAAGGGTGGTTGGGCACTGCAACAAGCTCTCCAGGGAAGTGGTCACAGCACCAAGTCTGACAGAGTTCAAGGAGTGTTTGGACAATGCTCTCAGACACATAGTGTGACATTTGTGGATGGTACTATGCAGGACTAAGAGTTGGACATGATGATCCTTGTGGGTTCCTTTCAACCGGGCATATTCTGTGATACTGTGATTAGCCCTATTCCCAATGGCAAATTTGCTGAAGCTAGTTTGGAATCAGGATTCCCATGGGCACACTAGCAGCCAAGCTCTTGAACTAGCTTTTCTTTCACATAGCGTGGATATGCGTATTTCAAATTGAACTCCTGATTTTCTTAAATTAGGTCTGATATTTGTTTAAAATTAATTTTAATCCATGGCCCTGCAACAATTTGTGTTAATCTACATAGCAGTAAAAAGAGAAATTAAAAAAAAATCAGAAAAATCTATTCTTTAAATTTATCTGACGTTAAGTGCCTGAATTATGCCTGAAACACTCTTT
>JAOXXN010000446.1:82073634-82103750 GCA_026770055.1 Myrmophylax atrothorax
AAGGGCAGTGCTGAAAAACACCCTGAACCTGACAAACTGCATACATTTTTTTTTAAGTTTTAAAATTATGTGTTTTACTTGCACCAGGTTTTTAGTTACAAAGTTTTTGTATCACCTCTCCCCATTATTCCTCCCATTTTCCCATCGGCTAGTTGGCACCCACAGCCCTCCCTTCCACCCAATCTTTACCCAGTCTAGTCCCAGCTCTAGCACCTTGCCCCCAGGACTTCATAAAAGCCTCATGTATTTTGCAATAAATCATTTTCACCTCTTGCCTCTGGACTGCAAAGGTCTGTCTCAGCCCTCCACAGCTCCAGGAGGACAGGCAGGAACTGTCTCCCTCTCCCCCCCAACGCTGCAGAAAGTGAAATCTTAGGAACAGATCCTGATGTAATTGGGTAACAAAGAGAAGCTTCCCTTTCTCAGCTGCAGTTCTTCTTCCAGTCTAAGAGTCAATGAATCAAAAATTAAGGATTAGGTAAAAAAAATTTCTTGCAAATGAAAATATTGCAGTCCTGTAGGGAAAAATACTGTGTGATCATGTAATTAAAATCTGCCTCCTGATGCATATTCAAAAGTAGGACAAATTTAAATTGTGCAGACAGTAAATATTATTTTTTAAATTAAATTGTAGGAACATTTTATGACCTGATGATTTTTTTTGTTTGTTTAATTTAGGGGGAAGAAAATTGTGGAAATATGTAGAGCAGCCAAAACAATGAGATAGAGAACACTAATACTGGAAAATATTCAAGCAGTAGATTGAAGTGACAAGAGATTATTTTAAGAGACCCATAGGCCACCAAAATTTATTTCTCCTTCACTTGCAAGTTCATATGATTCTTGTTATATTTTTTCCTTTTTTTTTTCCTGGAAACTGATCAAATATCTGTGGAGATAAGTTTTAAGTCACAACACTGCATTTCAGTGACTAAATAGTACTGATGTCTCTCCTAATGACTCAGTTTTCTGTTATTTCAAGAGAACATATTTGTCCATTCATGATAAGGGAAGAAGCCTGAATTTTGCAGAAATTTCTCAAGTCTGTGGAGTGCCACTACTTGCAGCCCCAAACAAAGACACCTGGCAACATATGGAATTAAGGGCTGAGGAGAAAGTCCACTAATAACAAAGGAAATGTTTAAGTGCTTTGGATCAGGCCTCACCTTTTACATTGGAAAAACCTTCACAGCCCGTTGTTTTAGGAATTTGTAAAGGGAGGGTGTTGTTTCATGCCTCACCTTTTACATTGGAAAACCTTCACAGCCCGTTGTTTTAGGAATATGTAAAGGGAGGGTGTTGTTTCATGGTTATGCATGCTCTAAATTCACTGTAAATGCTGTATATCAGAGGTAACTTTTGTTAGCTTCAGGTAATGTTTCTTTGTCTTCTAAAAGGGAAAACGGACATGTTTCCTGGTTCCTAGAAGAACTTGTCAGATGGTCCATCATGGCAGACACTGGAGGTAGCAGCTCAGCCCTGGCCCTGTTGTTCCCATGGAAGTAAAAGGGATTTCCATGGCTTTTGCTTTGAGGAAAGACAATTACATTTATCCTGAGAGTCTGCAAGAATGGCATGCTCTGCCTAGCACTCCTGAAAGGACTCATCCCACACCACCAAGGCAGCGCTTCCACAATTCATTATAAATGCACCTCTTTACCACCGAATAGTATATTTATTAAGGTTCATGACATTTCATATTTGGGGAGAAATTCTGTTTTGATTTACAATTTGTGTCTTTGCAGGGAGTAGCTCACCATGTTGAGAAGCATCTACCTCAGGGATGAGTTCCTCTGAGCAAGCAGACCCAATCTGCAGCAGGATGGAACAGGCTGCAGCACTACCCAGGAACCACGTCCTGAGTACCTCAGTGGTTCATTTCTGTGTGACAGGGGTGTCAGCATTTGGCCAAGAATATCTCAGTCCTAAAGCTGCACCCTGTCAGATACAGAAATCTCATGCTTTTTATCCACAGTGCCATTATTTTCTCTTTCTTTGTTTGCATAGTTATTTTGGACCAGAGCCAGCGACCTTCTCAGGCTGTTTCTGAATATATTCCCATAGACTGTCCTTATGGTTTGAGAGAAAACTAGACAAAATCTGCAGCTTTCTACTCCTTTTGTTATTAGTTTAAATCAGAAGCTATCTTGCTGTGCTCTTGGATAAATGGAGTTTAGAAATGTCAGTGGGAGTTTGGCTCTTCTGTCTTCTGGGAGATTTTATAAAAATTAATGTATCTTCTTTTAATTTGTGGATTTGTCTTCTATCATCAGTTTCAAAAGCACTCACTCTTCTCCAAAATATGGCCTTTGCCTTTATTTTAATTAATTTGCTGGAGGATTAGAGGAATCAGACCTTTGTTTTGCCATGTTTGATAGTGCCTTTGGTGTTGAAGCAAGCAATGACCCTCTGTGGGTGTGGGCAAAGGAAACAGAATGGGTAAGGTTGGATGGAACCACAGTGAACCATGTGGTCCAACCCCCCTGCTCAAGCAGGGTTATCCTAGAGCACATGGCACAGGATTGCATCCAGACACTTCATGAATATCTGCACTGAGGGAGACTTTACAGCCTCTCTGGAAAACCTGTTCCAGTGCTTGGTCACCCACACAGTGAAGAGGTTCTTCCACATAGTCGGGTTGAACTTTGTGTTCTGGGTAGGGGTCCCTACACAGCCCCATACACCTGAGTCAGGAGTGGCTGCTGCACTGGCTGTGACAGCAGCAGGCTCTGCCTCTGCACATGGGCTGCTGCAAGGAACAGACTCTGCAAGCTTTAAGATCTGGTTTCTCCTGGACCATGGAGGGGCTCCAGCAGCATTTATGTCTGTTTCTCGTAAACATACATTACAAAAAATATATGTAATTTTTGTGTTGCAGTTGATAGCTTTAGTGAGTAATTATTCTGTTAGGAGAACCTGCTTTTTGAAGTCAGGGCTTGAGGCCACAAACAGAGGATGTACATCCAGCCACTCACAGGAAAATAAACAGAGAGGCCCGTTCTGCTGTGCCACCTTTAACAAACATGCAGCACTATTCAGGGCTTTTAAAAGAAAACAACACAGTTCCTCTTGCCACCCAGTAAAAAATATACATTTGCAATCACGTCTTGTTTTGCATATGATTGGTAGCATACTTTTAAACTGCTGTAAGTAATAAAAATATATATGTGCAAGTTGGCTATAAGAAATGCCAAAGTTTCACCTAATAAAATTTTGGTATGCCTCAATTTTCAAAGTAAATTTGATTTATTTGAGCCACCAGCCATCTGATGACAGCCTTGTGTTTTTTATATGAGTCATGTCCCAAGGGGTCTAGAATATGCCAATAGTGTACCTTGGATCAGATCCAGTGTCCGCAAACAGGTTTTCATTAGACTTTGATGCCAGTTGCATTGGGGAGCAGAGAGGCTGCTGAAAACCAGCTTTACTTTGGGATCGTTTCTTTCTTTTAGAAAAAATAACAAAGATCTTTTTTAGAGAAGCTTTATGCCTCCACATTGTAGGTGTATGGCAATATTTTAGGGAACAGTAATCTGTTATTACAGGTGGTCGTGCTTCAAGCACTTCCGTATTTTGAGAATAGATCAGACAAAGTGCAACAACTTTTATTGAAAAATTGCCGAATTTGTAAATTAGAAACACATTTTTCTGTGGCTAAGATTAAGTTAGCATGTATTACAGTCACAGGGACTTCTCTGAAGCACTAAGAGGAATATAATTACATAGATTATTCCACATATCCTGGATTGGGACCATGGGCATACTGAGGGTACCTCAACCGTGCAGTTCTAAATCCGGATGTTTAGTATCTGTGGCAATACCATAGTGCCTTTGGACTGGAGGCCTTTGACAGGCAATGCATACCTCCCATCCTTTTGTTCACCCACTATGGGCATTGCTGTCTCCCATGTGGTGTGGGAAGGCAATAGGAACTGGATTTCAGATTCTCAGAAGAGCCATTGCTGTGTGTTGCCTTACTGTTGTCACTGTAATAGATTCAGAGGTATCACATTTAGCCTAAAAATGGATCCTGGCCTGCCCTCCCCATCCTGTAAGGTTACCACACTTTGAAGTTTTGAATAAGACAGGAGGGTGAATGGGAGTGGAGGAAACCCTGAGAGACACTTGGAGATGTTGGTAGATGCATACTGCAATCCAGTAAAATAATGCCTTTGAGGCAATCAGATTTGCATTCACTTTTGATACTTCTCTGTGAATATCTAGAGCCTTTGGCCTGTGTCTCTCACTGAAAATAGGCAAAATAATGAGAAAAAACCCAGACGTTTTAATTGAGAATCTTTTTCTTTCATAATTCCAGAACTCTTCTGACCATTCTTTTCTGAAGCTGTCATGAGAAAGAAGGCCTTGTGCTTTTTTAGCTGGATGCTGCTGTTGACAAGGAGAGGGAATGGGGAGTGATCCATCCTCCCCAGAGCACTGCTTGCCACGCAGTGCCAGATGGCAGCAGGAGGGAGGGACAGATGTAGGGAGGTTTGTACCCCATGGACTGCACCCTTACCAGGGAGGGCAGGGTGAGACAGTGCTGGTCATGGCTGTGCACCGCTGCCAACTCCCACTGGGCAAAATTCCATCCCTCCTGTTCTGATGTGCAGACTTCTCCCCTTGATTCAGGTGTGAAGGCAGAATTACACTTATGCTTGAGATCCAGCATCCCTAGAGTGGAAATCTGCATCACTTTCTTATGAAGAAGGATGATGAGGGAAAGAGCATCCTTCCTTCTCCCAAGTGGAGCCCTGCCACAGCCTGGCATATGCTTAAGGGGAAGGCTGAGCCCTTCTCAGCTGAGTGGTTCCATGTGACTGCGTCTGACACTGCTTCCAGACTCCAGGAACTCCTGGATAGCCTCTGGTTGCTTTTGAAACTTACCCTCAGATAGCATTTTTTGAAGGCACACTGCACAGGGCAAGGAAGGAGGTGCAGGGCTTGTGGTGCCAGGGAGAGCCAAGCTCACTTTCTCTTCAAGGTGAGCAAACACTTTGTGTAGTTGCCTCTGAGCCATTCATCCCAGCACCTCTACTGTACCTGGAGAGACATAGGCATACCCAACAACCTACTTCATGCTCCCTCCTCTCCCTGCTCAATTGGTATCTCTGGCTCTTACCCCAGTGAAGGAGAGCCCTGAAGATCATCTGTTCCCCATCCTCAGGAAAGCACAGAATAATGTGTGCAGCACTATCTGAGAGTCACATAGATGTGAGTTGATGAAGGCCATATACATACTATAGACAGTACCAAGAACCTCACGGTTTCCTCCTAGTACCTGGGTAAGGATGCCCCTGCAATTAAGATCAGCCTCTTTTCTCACAGACACCAACCTGATGAGTCTGATGAGTCTCTACAATTGCTATTTATAGTGTGTAATGCTTATGGAGGGAAGATGAGAGCACCGAGCAATGCATATTGAATATTTTGTGGTGAGCTATATTATCTTCCAGTAGAATAAATAACTCTCATAGTGCAGGTTACTGCCAGATACTCATTTCATAATTCACAGGTAGCATTAATACATAGCATTGATTATCTGCTTTCTACTACTCTTTGGTTTCTAGTTAAAGAACATCAATCCTTGCAGGTAAACTCTCACTGGATGCAGCTGAGCAGCTGCCCAGTACCGGGAGACACTGGTTTTGTTGCTGTGATTGTCCTCCACCACACAAGCCTTTTAACTTCTGTCTGCGTTCCTGCCTATGCTGCTTATGCTTCACCTCAAATGATATGGTTTCACATGCTTGATGCTTGCAAACAGAATCCATGCAAATACAGCAGTAGTCATTAGTCACTCTTGATTACGCTTTTCAACAACTTTTCTCAGTGTAAACCCTGAAAACGGCCTGCTCTGTTTTGTAGCTTTTAAAGCTTGCAATTGGAAGAGGTGAAGGACAGGTTTCTGATCTGAGTTTATTTGGTTTTTTAATTTCACTACATTTTCATGGGAAAGAAATATTTCTGTGAACTCGTGGACACCTACAGAGCGCAATGTTTAATTCATTTTGATGTTCTAAATAAAAGAAATTGGCTTTATTTTCACATATTAGGTTTTCCTTCCGGCTGTAGAGAAAGCCTTTGAAAAGTAGCCCAACAGAGATGCAAGATTTCCTCCTGGACAGACACGCTTCCAAACTTTTCTGAGCCTGGAAACTTTAGGAGCATCTGCAAGAGGAAAGGGACTAGGACATAAGGCTCACCAGAAAAACTTAGGAAAAACACTGTTTCCATAGCTAACTGAAGAAGCTATATTAAAAACTGAGGTGAAAACAGTGCCAGGTGTACCCACCCATAATTTACACTGTGAGAAACTCTGGTACTCTTATGCTACATTCAACTTCCATGCAAAGAGAAGAGGAAGGAAACTTCCTTAACTGAAGTTAAACTCCTATAAATTGGTCACATAAACCACAAAAAAGATTCATTTTGAGTACCCCAACTGCATAAATGTGAAGCACCCTCCAAGAGATCTTTCAGAGTGCCTGGAGCACATATTGCACCAGCTTACTCCTGGTCTGCACATTAATAAATGTGATGTAAGTGGGCTTAAGACTGCTTGAGTGTGTCCAAAGCTGATCTAATGCACAGCACTTCACACATTGGTTCTGAATGTGATCCAGTCTCTACTGGAAGAAGCTGCACATGAAAAGCATTTGGAGGCCCCAGTATTGGGCGCACTGAATGTTGCAGCAACATTGGGCTCTAATATGACAGAACACAAAAAACCCCCATACATACACTGTGTGTGTATTTATATGGTGTATGTTCACATGCATAGTATTCCTTTTCTCAATTTATCGCTTCCCTTTATAGCAGAGGCAGGCATCACCCCATCCGTACAACCGTAATCATTTTCCATCATCAGTCCCACTGGTGGCCCTGGGGCTGCTGCCAGTGTCTCTCCGCACACAGCGTTCTTTCCCTGCTCACTCAGACTCTGCTAGTTCTGGCTTTTTCTCTATTCCTCACTCTCAGGAAGCAAGAGGGAAACTTGAGTAGTTTTCTTTGTCAGAAGCCCTTTTCCTCCATCCAGAGCAGACACATCATGACATAATTTGCCCAGCTATTGCCACCTGGCTGCTGCCTCCTTCTGGTTCAACTTGCCTCAGCCATCTCCTCTGCTCCCAGATGGGCTGATGAGTGGTAACAGCTCTGTGTCTGAAGTTAATGCATTGTGCCTCTCAGCTTTGCACCCTTTCATTCTTGCAATCCAGGCATATAGAAATGGGGACAGGGGAGGAATATTGAAGGTTCTTGATCTTGGAGCATATTTTCCCATAAAATACACTGTTTACTAGGAATACTTTCAACTTTTCCTATAGATCTCAAAGTCAGCTAATATCCTCAAGGATTCTGTTGGTAGGTTATTCTTTTATTTTTCTTTCAGTACACATGGAAAGATTTATACTACCCTTCATGAAAGCATGCCTCCCTTTCCTAAGGTGAAATATGCACCTGTTAAATTTGTGATAGCAGAATTTGCTGGGATTTGTATTGTCCTCACAACCTTTTTCTGCTTCATGCTCAGTGAATTCCAGAAACAAGTGTTAACACAAAGTCAGCTCACCAACTTTCTTTGTAACGAAGCATGTAACAACCACAGGAAACGATAGTATAAAACACACCTATGTAAGAAAAACTGGCTTGAAGAATAACTTCAAACTCTGATTTCCTTCATCCTGTATAAATCAATGAGAATCATGTATTTTTTAAAAAATCAATCAAACACCATGGAAAAGAAACCTTTTTCCCTGTTGCTCCTTTGACTCTTTTTCTCCAAAACATAACAAACTCTTAGATGAGCAGGGAATGATTTATCAAGGTTGTTGTTACTAGGAGTGTTACAGTGAGAAGCTGACAGACATAGGTGTGTCCAGCCTTAGGAAGAGAAGACAAAGGTAATCTGCAACTGATGCAGAAAGAGAAAACAGTCAGACTTGTCTCAGCAGTAGACAGCAAAAGGTTGAGAGGCAATGGGCACAAGTTGCAATATGGCAAATTCTCACTAGATATTAGGTGAATTTGTTCACACTGAGGGTGATAAAACAGTACAAAAAGTTACCCAATAGTCTGTTGAACATCTAGTGATCTGACTCTAAACAACCTGATCCAACTTTGTAATTGGACCTAACCTCAAAATTTGAGCAGGAGTTTGGACCAGATGTTGTCCACAGGTTTCTGCCAAACTAAACTATTATAGGACCCTAAGACAACTGGGAAACTGTACAAAAGTCATAGATGAACCTCTGTTTCTCTCATAACATTTCAGTTGTTGGAAAGCTGGACACACACGGAAACTCTTGGGTGCAAAGATCAGATCAAGGTTTATTAGCAGTGCAAATGTCACTGGACTGCTGTGTTATTGAAGGCTTGTCCAGGCAAGAATTGACCACTTGAGTCAATGAAATTATACAAGGTGAGTGTGGGAAGGAAAAGGACTAGTCCTAGGACATAGAAGCAGGAGGAGAGCTCTGGAGAACTAACTCATGGTGTTGCCTTCTGCCAGGGAAAGTGAAGGATAGGGAGTTAGAAAATTTATCTTCCTCTGCAGCAGTATTTATGTCCTTATATATACTCCCAGGTAGTCAGCTTGGCATTAATGGGCTGTGGCATAGGCAACAGGGGCAGCACAAGCAAGACTAATTTATGACCTTCTGTCATATTCAACCTGGAAGCAACAACAAGCTATTTTCTCTTCCTGAACCTGACCCTTGCTCATTTGACATTATTCTACACTCAGTTTTCTTCCTAGGGATGAATTGTTTAGGAATCTTTATCGTCCTGTTACGTGAAGATTTTATTGATTTATGCAGCTCTTATTGGCATAAATCCAATGTTGAGTGTGACTCTCCTCCCACTCTGGTATCAGTTCAGAAATGCAGAAGCAAAAAGGTGCTAGTAGCAGTCTTCCTGGTGCACCTACTTCTGAAAGCCCTCTGCTTCCCTTTTCCCATCCTTGTTCTGAAATAAACTGAATCTAGTGACATTCAAATGTGCCACAAACTCCATCTAGCATTTAAGAAGGCAAAAGAATTGCAGAGAAGAGTGTGTGGCAGAGAAAAAAATTGCCTTATTTGCTACCAGACCAAAAAAGAAGGTGGAATTCAAACAGATCTGGTACAATTGTGATAGTTATGCTGAGGCAAGAGAACTTTTAGATATTCGTTTTTCTTGTAGAAGTCTCCAGTAAAAGTTCTCCGACTTCACCACCAAATGTCATACTATTCCAAAAAAAAGCAACATTTTGAAAAATTATTAGCTCTTCAAAGTGGAAAGGCCAAACTTTCCAGAAAGGTGGATTGTTTGGTTAGGTCTCCTCTATGTCAGTCAGTTAAGCTAGCCATGAACTGAAGATTCTTAATTCAAGGCTTCAACATCTGTTGATGTTTCATATCATTCAGAATGAACCTCAGACATTAAGCATTGTGGCTGTAACAGTGGTTTACTGGTTTTTTGACCTCAAGTTAACAAGTCTTAAATTTCTCTGAAACAAAAGCAAGTGGTTGCCCTAATTGTACTTCATTTTCAATAAATGGGTATAAAAAGAGAGAGTTCTGAGTCTAGATCTAAGATATCTAGTTTATATGGTAAAAACAATATCTGTGGATTTGTGTTGGCCTGGAAACAAGCATTGACATGAGAACCTTTTCCCATACAACAACTTATTTATTTTGAGATTATTTTTAAACAATCACAGCATTCATTCTGTATCCAAAGGATAAGACAAAAATCACCTATATTTTTTCTTGATAATGTCTGCTTTAGCAGTTTCTTAAAGCGTATTTCTTAGAAAGAACTGATATCTGTTCCCAGTAAATGTCCCACAGAAGGAAATAGACTGATAATTTGGAAGTAAAGAATATCTGCTTCACCTTGACTTGCTAAGTCTCAAAAATTGTATTTATAATGCATTGTCTCTACACCTATATGAGCTTAAAATATTACAGGTTTTCATGTCTTTTAAAACCCAGGCCTTTCCATAGTTGTGTTTCCTCCTACACACTCTCTTGTCAGTGGATAGGCCTATCTGACTCTTTTCTGTCTTCTATTTCTACTTTTACTTCTCAAATACAAGAAAGGAGGAAATACATTCTACTTTGCAACTGCTCACAAGATGATTCTCCTTTTTTTATAATCCGGATTAATAACCTATCTCTCATTGATTATGGCTATATGCATCCACTGGTGGGAGGAAAAAGGCAATTCATGACCATAAATGCTGACAAATCAGAAGAAACAGTCATCAGAGTAGTGCTATGTGTGTAGAGGCAGGCCAGAATGGCTATGAAAACAGTAAAATGTGGGAATAGACTGAAACCCACCCTCTGCCTTTTCAGATAAATGTTATTTTTTTGTATCAATTTTAAACACTCTAGCATCTCATTCTTTGAATACATCTCCACTGGCAACTTTAAAGAAAAGGTCTTCAAATTCATATCATTGCTGAAGGAAATAGAGGTGGAGTTTGAAAGACCTAATTTAGGAAGAAACCTGCCAACAGGATAATATCCTTGTGCTTTGAGCCCCTGTTAAAGTGTCTGGGATGGATGCACACAATTAAAATTAATTTTTCCATCCACCCTTGATTCTGGGCATAGATAGTCTCTCCAAAGTCATATAGGAGGTGTTTGGAGAGCCTTCAACCAGCTCTTACTGTATTTCCCAGCCAGTCTGTTTAACTTTCTGTGTCTGTAGCCAGAGCTTTCTCCTTGGGGAGAGACAGGACTCCTCAAACAAAGGGAAACTTTCTTCTTTTTCTTGGTTTTCACAGCTACCTCTTGTAAGAAAAATGTCTGACCAAAATAAAATAGCTGGCATAAGTATAAAGCTACTATCTGTTTTTTGTCTTGCTGCTCATGGGTATTTGAACCTTTTTTATTTTTTCTGAGTCAGACACTCCTTTTTACCCAGTACTTTCAAAGGATGACAGGTTTTTTCTCTAGTAGCACTGCTTTTACACATGAGCTTAGATGACTCCATAATATGAACTACAATTCCCTTTGGCAACTGCTTCCCCCAGTAGTGCTCACCTTCTTGACCATATGTACAGATGTCACAGATGGAGGAAAGCACCTGAGCCACAGGACCTTTGTGCATATGTCCTCCTCTTAGCTCAAAAAGCAACCTACCTACACTCAAGACCAGGGAGTGGAGCACTTTACCCATGTCTTGCAAAGTGGACATAAAAGGTCAAATTTTGCATTATGACCGTGGTGAAATGCCACAGACCACAGTAGAATAACTTTGAATTTCAAAGTATTCTTGTGTAACAAAGCTGGCCCATGACCTCCTCAACCAGAAGCTGGCTGGTGACCCATATCCCATTGCCCAAACAAAACACATTAGGGAATGGTTTTGCCTTTGGAATGAGAAGATAAAACACTTTCTTGTCAGAATGGAAATAAGCGGTATGACACAGTTAAAAGCTGAGAAAATGAGCAAAACGGCAATGGGTGAACTGAAAAGTGTTTATGGCATTTTTCAATATAATCAAACATCTTTTTATCAATTGGTAAAACCATGTAATTCTGATAAATAATGATGTAAATAATGTACACAGGAGTCACCATTCATTTTTTCCAAATTGCCAGTGGAATTGGTTCATACAGCCAATACTTATAACCCTGCAGCAAAGATTGTGGTCTACAGACTGCAGTACAACCACTCGCATATGCTGTTTTGCTATATGGAATTATAAAACTTTCTAGTGCAGCCTACAAATACAACTCCAGAAAGGGAATCTGGGAAATGCTGAATGGAATACAGTCTGGTATGCCAAATACTTCACTGGTCTGCAAGCTGGACTGCTGCTCTGCTCTGCTTTCAAGCTTCACCAGACTCAGGGTTGGGCATCCCATCAGCCCAACCAAATAATCTCATATTTAGAGGCTTTTTCCTTCACTCATACTATGTCTTTTTCTAGATGAATTGTGGAGGGATGAGAATGTTTAAATGGAAGATGAATCACCCCTACACTCAGCCCGTTTAATAAAGCAGAAAACATGAATGAAACAGCCATTTTAATAGCTTTGACTGGTTCTGCAGAGGGACTTAAAAATCAGGAATGAAGCACTGGGCTTGGCATTCAGCTGGGAACCAACAACATATGGAACAAAGCACCAGGATGATGTGCTACTGGCAATCCAAAATGGGCCATTTGCTTTCTGAGCCAACTGGAGCCTGTCTCTAAGGTCAGTGATTTCATTACTTAGCAATCTCAGAGCTTCATCTGTTCATAGCTTTGTTGGTCAGTACAGGTAGGTCAAAGCTGATGAGCTGGAATGATTTCCTCTGCCAAAACTGATTGTTTCTTGAATCTAGTGGCAGGCAAGCAGGAAGGACACAAAGACAACTTTTAAGAGTTGTCCATTTGATGCATTGGGACACCAGGGTTAGAAATACTTGTGTTCTTAACTTCTGTGAGAGTTAGGAAGCCTAAATAACTCCCTGGAACTGGGCTAAATGTCTCTGGAACACATTTTTCTGCTCGTGGCTTCTAATCCTTTTTAGCCATATTAGCACATTATGCCTAACAATAATCCTGGACAGTTGATAGCTAATATCTTTACCATGCTAGTGTTAATTGAAAAGATCACATGCAGGGAAAGATTAACAAGGAGGCATTAGCTTATGATCTAGGATGAAACCAGTGAACAGCAATGCCTGAAATGTCCCAGAGCAGAGCGCACCTCGTAATAACATCAAAATTATGTCTGAGAAGAGAATAGCAGGAAGGACTTGGTAAGGCTCAAGGCTCACTTTCCACAGCTGGCTCTGCAATTTAAGCCTGGACTACAAGCATAAACTTCCTTGGAAAGCACTTCAGTGCAAGATGGAAAGTTGAGTAGAACAGAGATGATGGTCAGGAAAGAAGAGGCTTTTGCTCAGATATTCATGCACAAAACAAAGGTAGACATTGTGATCTTTTTTTTTTTTTTTGTCTTTTCATAATAGGATGTAAGTCTTGAAGCAATATTCCTGGATAAAAATCAGTAGATTGCAGCACATACTATGTATCATATAGCCACACGTTCTCATGTTCCTTCCTTGAAAGTGATTTGAAAAACTTAATTTAAATTGCCAGGCAAAGGCCTGGGCCCATGTTCTGTGATTTTACATAGGGCAGTTTGAACGGATAAATTTCCAGAGGAATAAAAGGACCCTCTCCAGTAGAGGAAGATCAGATTAATGAACAAATTGAATATGCACATGTCCATGGTACCTATAGGGATACATACATGAGTGCTGAGGAAGCTGGCTGATGTCACTGTGAGGCTATTCTTGATCGTATCTGCAAGATTATATGAAAGAGGAGAGATTCCTGGGGAAGGGAATAGAGTCTATGGCTCTGTTGTCATCAAGAAAGGCAAAGAAAAGGATGTGGGGAGTGAGGCCTGTCAGTCTCCCCTGTATCACAGGCAAAGAACGGAGTAAATAACACTGGAAATGTTTCCAAAATATTGAGGATAAACAGGTTATTGGGAGCAATAGATTTGCTATACAATGGAAAAATCATCCTTGAGCAACATGACAGCCTTCTATTATGATTTGACTTGTTTGATGGATAAGGAAAGACTGTGAATGTTGCTTACCTTGATTGTAAAAAGGCTTTTGACATAGTCTTTTATAATATCCTCATTGACAGGCAGCATGAAGTGCAGCCTAACTGGACATTGAGGGAGGTTGAAAACTGTCTGAACTGCGTAGCTCAAGGGGCTGGTGAACAGTGTCACAAAGTCCAGTTAGAGGTCACTGAGGGTTGATACTGGGGCCAGCATAGTTTCTTGTTCATTAACAACCTGGATGATGGGACAGAGCATCCCCTCAGCATGTTTGCTGAAGTTACCAAACTGTAAGGAATCATTGATGCAGCAGAGGTTTGGGTTGCCATCCAGTGGGATCTCAGCAGGCTGAAAAAATTGCAAATCCTGGTCTTGGGGAAGAACAACTCTGTGCACCACAGAGCCTGAGGGTCAACTGGCTGGAAAACAGTTTTGCAGAAAAAGATCTGGAGGTCCTGGGGACACTATTGTGCCAGCAACATAACCCTGAAGTCTCCCCTTGTAGCAAAGAAGACCAACAACACAGTGGACCAGGCAGATGGAAGCATTATCAGTAGTTAAAAGAGGTGACACATTTCCCCCCAACTCAGCCCTTGTGATACAGATCTGAAGTGCCAGGTCTAGTTCTGGGTTTCCCAATACTGACTGGAGGGTGTTCAGTCACAGAGATGCTTAAGAGACTGGCACATCTGGGAGAGCCTGAGAGAGCTGACAGTGCTCAGCACACACATTAACATCACTTTGCAGATCACAAAAAATTATTGGCCCTATGTTAATGTCCTTCTGTCAACCCTCTATCTGATTTTGGAAAGACTTGATATCATAATGTGTAAAATATATAGGTTTGTGTAAAATATATAGGTTTATGTACACTAAGTAAGCTACAATGAGTACAGTTATGGTCTGAAATAGAATGAGATTTTAGGATTTGAGAAAAGAGATTCATTAGAAGAGATTCATTAGTCTTGGGGCATAAAGAACTTCCCATCTTCCTCTTTAATCTAATCCTATTTGTTTTATGACCTATTACTTATGAGTATTATCTTCCTATGAACACATGATGTTGTCTGCATGACTTCAGTTTCAGATACAAGAGCCGTAATGGTGGGGAGAATTGTTTTGCTTTCTAGTTTTGGGTGGAGGAGGCACTAGTCCAGCTCATTGGTTTAAGTCTCTAAGAATTTCCTGTTCTGAGCAACACATCCCTGTAAGTGCAGTCATAGTCGGGTTAAACCATGTTACTTCTCACTTAAGACAGACACTGAAACACTTGAGAGAGCCAGTATGAGGCTTTCAATGGTAAATTTTTTTAAAGGTATTTTTCCACTAGTCACTCAGTAAAACTAAAGTAGTGCTTCAAGCTAATTTATAAGGTAGAGATTTTGAGAAGTGTTGACCAACCTTTTATTTAACTTCTAAGCCTGTCAGAACTGGGATCTTATAACCATGATTTATTCACCAGACAACAGTTTTCATACCTTGTTTCTTTCCCTCAAGCATCCCTAAAAGAAATTCCAACATATTGAATTGATTTTAGAATTAGCAAATGGCTAATTAAGGTAGTCTTTAGTCATCCACACATTGTGATAAAACTCTCAGATTTAAAAATGTCTTTTGTACTAGCAGATGAGTCCCAGCACACTTTCCACGATCTCCATTACTAATTTTGTATTGCATGTGATAACACTGAAAATAACTCTTGCACAGAAAATCAGTGGATTAAAAACAGGAGCAAAACTCACTCAAAACACCTGCTTGAAGTAATCTGTGTCAGTATGGAAAATTACTGATTTGTCTGAATGCTAGCTATGAAAACTTAAAGATGGGAAAATTGTGCATCTTTATATTTATTGCCATTCCATGTGAGAATATGCTGTTATTACCCAACAGATAAGTATTTGGTGTGAACCTGGAACCTGTATGAAATCCAACATTGCATTTCACTGGAGCAAGAATCTGACACTTAGACTTTATAAAGAGAAACAGAATTTGTGCAGCTTCCTCCACTTCTTATAAAAATGGATGGTCATGTCACTGTGTGAACAGGTATTTGCTAAGTACAGCCATACCTTCATTTATACCTCCTCCATTCACTAAGAAAAAAATCCAGCAGCACTAACCACATGCTCTTCCCAAATATCTAGCCTGTCATATCTACCTGTGACTGAACAATCTCCAGCCCAGGTAAAATGTAAAAATCACAATTTTGATTTATTTAACTTAATGGATGTTAACATGTCACCCATTACAAAATTTCAGTGGTTTTGTATATAAAAGGTAAACAGCAAGGAGAAGACAAATGTTTGGGTGAGCATTATTACCTAGCTGAAATATGGCTTTTGTGGGCTTCACAAAAAAGGATAGAAATAATGGAGAGAAGGTCACATATATCACAGGCAACAATTATTTTTTTCCATCTACATAATACCATCGTCTTGCTTGATTTTTTTCTACCCTCTTGGTACTGGCAAGGCAAGTGACTAATATATTTAGTGTTATGAGAACTCTGCAAGGCAATGAGGCAATGACATCACATTACTCAATTCGTCTCCTGTGTCCTCTGAGGAGTCAAAGGTCTCATGTATGCTCAAAAGAAAATCAAGTGACCTAGTCTGAAATTAAAACACTTTCCAACATAAACAAAACCAAAGATCCAGTGTTTTTGCAGTTATGACAAACTAATTTGAGACTTCATGGTTTGGCCCTCACTTTGAATTAGCCATTTTTTATTTTTGTTCAGTGAAAGAAAAATGCCAAATGTTGTCAGAGTATAAAACTTTTTGGTATGAGATTTCTCTGTTAGATGATGTTTCCTACACTGATCTTATGTTGCCAATAACTAAAATACCTTTTAATGTGTTCTGGCTTTTAATATAGCCCTGCCTGCATTCCATATGTTTACCATTATCCATAGGCTCATCAGTCCCCCTTATTTTCAATAGAGGCAGTTGTGGAAGGAAGCCAGATTATGCAGCAACATAGTTCCGGTAGTGAAATTAGCAACTGAACAATATTCCCAGAGAAATAGTCCTGTTCACTTCTGGCCATAAGCCTGTTTCAAAAAATGTCCATAGGAAAGGAGTTGTATCTCCATGTATGTTTGAAAGAGCACATTATTTACATGTAATTATTGCATGTGCAATATATGATATACTGCACACATTCATAAATACTTCATGTGCAGCTCAGATCTTCACCGGGCTGGGAAACTATTGGTGACTCCATCTTACAGCACAAG
The DNA here is from genome assembly GCA_026770055.1 of Myrmophylax atrothorax. NCBI lineage: Eukaryota > Metazoa > Chordata > Aves > Passeriformes > Thamnophilidae > Myrmophylax > Myrmophylax atrothorax. The sequence continues at coordinate 82,090,441 of JAOXXN010000446.1, forward strand.
AAATTGAGGTACCAAGTGCAGGGATGCCAAGTAACTTTCCCAGAGTCCTGCCGTGAGCGTGAGCCAAGCTAGAAGCAGAACTTAAGTCTGCGTTTCTGCAGTGTCTTGTCCCTAGTGGCAATAATGACTGGAGATATTTTTGTATTTCATTCCATCTCCTGCTCTTCTCCCAGTTTATAAGCTGCAGTGCAGTGCCCCTGCAGCTCTGCCAGGACAGCTGTTTCTGGGGAAAGGCTGTGAAACATGTCACGGAAATGGGTCTAAGAATAACTTTTAATTTATTTTTTTAAGGAAAAGAAGGCATTTTGCAAATCCAGGCCCCTTACCTGATCTTGCACTGCTGCAAGAACCATTTTGTCAGCATAGTCTGAAAGAAGAGAGAGGCAACAGTCAAGAGAAGATGAACAGATAAGGATGCCATAAGCCATCATTAGCACATCCAAAGCCTAAGCTATCCATACATGCTCATGACATCCATGTGCTACTCTGCAGAATGAAGCAGTAAATGACCATGTGCCTTTCACTTACCTCACTTCAAATCCCTGTCTGCTCTCTAACATACTCTTCTTGTATTCCACTTTTTCTTAATTAACTATTTCTTAAAAAGCCCATAAGCTCCTCCTGTTCCCTGAACATGGAATATTTATCTTCTGGTTACCCTATGGTTGCTCTTTGCATAAGCAGATTTAGACATAGAATGTTGGCAGTTAGAGATGAAACTTATGGGTTTTCTCAGAAGGAAGAAGTATCTGTGGCATAAATTGTAGTTGCTGGATTTGCTGGAAAATGCCACTGTTTACATGCATCAAAACTACAGTGTTTTTTCTCTTTAAGACACTGATTGAAAGTCACTTTTACAGGTGTTACCCAGATATGAGTTTTCTTTCATTCATCCATTGATCCTTCCTCAACGAACAAGCTGAAAACACCATTTCAGAATAGCTGAGGCATGTGATTTTGCAGAAGATGCAAGAAGAAAGCCCAGTAGATGAGCCATATATCCTGGGTCACAGTTGAAGGTAGGCTCAAGACACCAAATTTCACTCACATACAAGTTGGGTTAACACCTATTTCCTGTATACATCCAGCAAGAAAACATACCCACAGTTTTTACTGCCATCACTATTGCTGTCCAACCTGATGGTAATTTTTTGGACATGGAGAGGTGGTGCCATGAGGGAAGGTTGTCACTGCCTCACCCCAGCCTGGTACGAGCACACACTGCACAGATGCCAGCGTGCAGAAAAGCATGCCAGAGATGGCTCCTGGACACATGCTGTGGCCAGATTCCACACGTAGATGCTGTGGACTGGTGGCATGGCCTCCAGCCATGCATCCCTGGTGTAATGTACTTCCTTGACATCCCTCTAGCACAGGAGTTAGCAAGCCCAGAATTGGTCTGCTCTCCATCTCCTCAACACTCCCATGTTCCCCAACAGGCACATGGTCTCCATCACCTCCTGAAGGTCAGGACTCCCCTAAAGCTTAAGGTACTTGTCCACCTCTAGGTACTTCAATAACTGGGGAGGAACTCCAGTATAAACCTACTGTATCCTTTGTGCCCATTTTATAATCACTTTTCTCTACCAGAACAAAAATAGATTATCTACCATGGCTATTTCAAGGCTGTGTTTTGGGTAATTTTGCTTCTTTCCAGTTTATTCACTGGATCTTTCTTTATTTCATTAAGCTTGAATTTTCCAAAGTCCCCATCATATTCATACATACATTTGCCTTTTCCTAATTATCTTATCTGGAGAGCTAAACACATAGAATGGTAGGGAAAGATGGTTTTAAGATGTGCTGGCTGCTTCTATGCTGGAGCTTGGAGCATGTACAGAGCAAACCTCTGCCAGCTTACATGGTTACACTTATTTTCTGAGTAACATAGTTATCATGTGGGATTTTATTACCTTTTCTCCATGACTCACCTGAGATGAGCCTATCTTCTGCCTCCCAGCAATGCAAGGAATGCTCCTCCTGCTTCACTGCTCTCATACCCAATAGTTCAACCTGGAGTTATGAGCATAATGTTGACATTACCCAGGAAATCAGCCTGAAGGATCATGACTGGTTCCATCTGGCCTTGAAATGAAGGCGAGTATTAAAGTTTTTTCTTAGGTGAGTGTAGCCAAGTTGTCTGTTCTGTCTGCCTTTCTTTTTTCTGTTTTCTTGTGAAGAAATTGGGTAATTTAACTTTGTTTATCAAACATTAAAAATAAATTTTTTTAACTGTGTGTGCAGCACATATTTAGCACATAGGGAATATATACTTGGAGGTGTAAATATAGTTTTCCATGTGTGTCTCAATATAAATGCATTTAAATGCATAGCAGGCTAAATTATGATTTAATATAGGTCTGTGTATACAAGCCAGGATCCTGAAGTTCCTTGACAGGTGAAACCAAATAAAGAACATTCCTATTTCCCTTGTAAGTAAGCACAAGTGAAGGCTGCTTGCAGATACCAGAAAGACTAAATACCCTAAATAGAGTGCTCTGACAGCTTTCCAGCTTCCCCAGGTTCATGTAGCTTTTAAGCATGCAAACACTGCAACCACTGCAACCACATCAAGATCCAGGATTCCAGAGCTGATGGAGGGTGTGCACAGGCCAATGGAAGTCCCATTTCATTCCTTATCCACAAGTTCTCACTAATGTCACTGGGTCATCTTGCATATCCTCAAGAATGTGAAATAAAAGGGGCTGGAGCTCAATGGAGGACATGTGGAAGTAGGAAATGAAGCAGAGAGGAGAAAGGTATTTGTTATACAGTGTCTGCTTTGGTCCTGCTCTGTGTGCATGAAGCCCAAGTGCTGCCACTGATGCAGAGGTTCCCCACCCACTCTGTCTTTTTAATCTACTCTTGTAGAAACAGCTGAGCAGTCTCAGGTGCCCAGCACCAGGAAGAAAAATCTGAAGAGAGAAATCTTCATCCTGAGTTTTGTAGAAAAGATAGAATGGATGGAAACCTCCAGTACCTGCTGTACTTGACTCGATCAAAGAAACTTAATACAAATTAAGGCATTAAGTGGCATGGCAGAAGTGTGACTTGAAGTCCTAACTACTTTGGATGGTGTCTCTACTTTTGTACACAGTGAAGAAGTCACATGTGACCCCCTGTGAAGTGATCTGAACTAGATGTTCTAGCTGGTTTCAAATCCTCTCAATTGGATGCATTTGCTGGAAATGTAACCTTTGGAATACATCCACCCTTTTTCCATTGCCACTGGTATCCTTGCTCATATGTGGTGGTGGTCATGATACTTATGTTAAACACAGAAAAAGTAATAGAAATAACCCCTTTGTGGAAAAAAATCTGAATTGCTGGATGGAGAGGATGAATTTGTTTTTCTTTTTTTCTCCATGTGCTGTTCCAGTGATAATGGCAGTGGCTTTGCATAGTTGTATACTTATAATACAGAATACAATTGTGGTGGAGGGGCAGAAGTTCTACTTAAACAGGAACATATCCTTAACATACTTAGACACCTAGAGTTTCCGTGCATTGTAGTTACAAGCCAGAGCATGGCTGCTATAATATCTCCCTGGAGCCTTCTCTTCTCCAGGCTGAACAACTCCAATTCTCTCAGCCTGTTTTCATATGTGAGGCGCTCCAGCCCTATGATCATCTTCATGGCCCCTCCTATGAACTTGCCCCAACAGGTCCATGTCCTTATTTTGAAGCTCCAGAGATGGATGCAGTACTCATGAGATCAGAGGTAGGGAATCATCTCCCTCAGCTTGCTGCTCACACTTCTTTTGATGCAGCCTAGGATGTGGTTGGATTTTTGTTCTGCAAATGCACATTGCCAGTTCATGTTGAATTTCTTGTCCACCAATGCCCCCAAGTCCTTCTCCCCAGGGCTGCTCTCAATCCATTCTCTGTCCAGCCTGTATTTGTGCTTGAGATTTCTCTGATCCAGTTGCTGGACCTTGCACTTGGCTGCATTGAACTTCATGAGGTTTGCACAGACCCATCTCTCAAGCCTGTCCAGGTCCCTCTGGATGATATCCCTTCCCTCCAGCATGTCAACCACATCATACAGCTTGGTGTCATCAACAAATTTGCTGAGGGTGCACTCAATCCCACTGTTCATGCCATTGGAAAGATGTTAAACAGCACCAGTCCTTATACCGACCCATAAGGAGCATCACTCATTACTGGTCTCCACTTGGACATCAAGCCATTGATCTAAACCTGTCTGGAATGTTATATATTTGAATCATGATTACTTGATGAATATTTGATTTATGTTCATTGTATATTTGGGAAAGTGTTACAGACTCAGAATACGCCTAATAACATTTTAACTTATTGAAGACTTAAATAAGAGTGCCAAGAATTTGAAATATGACCTAATGGTGGCTAAAGGGAAAATTCAAAGACTTGAAACATTTTATGACATGAAGTACTGTGATTTTAAAAATGAATGGTCTAGAGAACTTTGCTCAGAAAATTGGATTTTGCAGGACCTAATTAGCTGGGTTCACTCTTTTGAACGTGACTATTTCATTTTTTTTAATGAGGGTTTTGAGTTCCCTTGTGTATTCTGGGACTATTTGTTTATCCAGAGAGGATCATATGCTGCCATGAAGAGTTAGTTGCAATATGAATGGGCAAGTAAAGCAATACACATTAATAATGCAGAATGTAACCACCAAAGGGAAGTATTACTGGTAGCTTTGGCTTGAGCTTGTGCTGTCAGGGAAAAAAACACCATCATAATTTTGAAAGGGCTGAAGTTGATAAATCCCATGGAAGGCATGTGAAGAATACATAATGGAGAAGTTGAAGGAGACTTTTCCTCACACTGAAATAGAATGAGATGAGTGTATTTGTGAATGACACAGTGAAGAAAAGCAATCTGATATGACCAAGCAGTGACTGTCTGAAGACGACAGGACAACAAGACCTATGTTGTACAGTTTTTAAAGCAGAGTTAACTTAGAAACAAATCAAGAGAGCATGCATCTCAATAAAAAGCTAAATCAAGTTTTGAGATTGTATTTTTTTATGTAAGAAATGAGTTAACATAGAAGTTGCTATAATAAAGAGACAATGATCAAATCTTAGGTACTCTGAATGAGAGGAAAAAATGTGGGATATTGTGGAGAGAGAAATTTGCAAGAATTGACCACAGACACTGTAGGGAAAAACAACAGCGGCTAAACCAGTAGAATGCCAGTATAGCCACAGTGGTATAAAAATGAAGATCTGAAGTTTCTGTAGATTCACTCACTTTTCAGGATTTGTTTCTTTGTTTTCCAACATCAGAAATCTCATTCAACAGGGTCTTCAGGAATTTCCATATCTGTAGGACAGCTACTTCTTGATTAAAGTGTAGGTTTTAGTGTGACTGTGGGAACAGATGGAAGAGTCTAATTTTAGTTTCCAGTGTTATGTGAAGACTGACAGAGTCTGGATCTGCCCAAGCTTTTGGGCAAGGTTGCCCCACGTGAACATAGTGAAGAGGATGCAGCAGTTGTCATGTGATGGGCAGAAGACAAATATTTTCTGTGTGTCTATACTCCCTAAAGAAAATCTTTCCTAGTAGTTCCTGGACAAACAATGCTTCATGGATATCCACAACAAGAAATCCAAGTTCTGAACCTCAATATCTCTCCCAAAAGCTCTGAGAGACTTCAAGACCCTGAAGCCCAAAGCCTCCTCAGTCCTCCCATGTCTATTCTCACCGTGCTCCAGACAATGCATCAGATTCCTTCTGCTTACAGAACTCTTCCATATTCTTTCTGTTGTATGCTCCCTCCCATGCTGCCCAGATATTCCCTTTTCTCTGACTTCTCTCTGCTGGCCTCAAAATTTAGCACACCACATGTAGTTGTTGCATTAGCTTGTTTCCCTGCCCCCTCCAAACTCAGAACATTTCAGGTTCATGCCCTGAACTCCCTATGACTCACACAGCTCACCAGCACCTACAGCCAACACCCTGCTGTGCAGCACAGCCAGCCTCTGTCTCCCTTACAGATAACACCTCAAAATCCAGACTCCATCCAAATCATCCCTTCATAAATAGTGGCCTGACCTCCAAGGGCAGAGAAGAAGGACATGTCCAAAAGAGTCACCCAAAAAACACTTGAGATATGATAGCCCCGACCTCAGAACAAAAAATGTATCCTTCAGTTCTTAATAACAACTTAGCCACACCTTTCTTCTTTCTATAAAACTTAAGACAGAAGAAACCATGTGAGGATTCACTTTGTTCTTATGGGTGCTCTGGTCCATTCAGATAGCTGCATATATCTTGCTCAAAGACTGATGCACTTCAGGCTTCGAGGAATTACTGCAATCAAAGAACAGCATCAGTCAGGAGGCCTGTACTGTGGCGACATGACTAGGCAGGATAGATCCAAATATTCTGGTAGGCAAACCAGTACTACAAAGAAGAGAAAAAGACAAAATATCTCTAGAATTCCTGCCAATCTGATGGAAATTAAAATCCTTTCCTCACCCTAGTGCACAGAGGACCCCAAACCTGTGAGATGAGCTGCTAGGATTTTCCGAAATGTTTTCTGCACCAGCTTAGCATATTGATCTGTCCTGTCCCAGCATGTCCCTGCCTAGCTCTGAACTCTGCCTGTGCTAACCAAGTATTTACCTGGGTTCCTAAAACCTTTCCTAAGCTCTATGCCATTGCAATGCTGGAGCTGTCTAGTTGAGGCTAAGTCAGGGCAACACAAGGTAAAGTCACTATAGGGAGAGACCAGATCCCTCACTTCTTCAGAGAAAAACACAAAAAAAGTCACAGCATTGCAGGGTTAATCAGATGATAGCCCATCAGACAGTCTTTTGTTAACTACTGCTAAGAAACTTGCCCTAATGAAGAAAGGCGAATGTTGCAAGACTCCTCCTCCTTCTCACAATGACTGTGGAAGAATAACATGCTCAGAGGAACCCAACAGCTCCCGGAGTCCAAGACCAGCAAAGACCACCATGATCACGCAGACCAGCCTCCTCCTTCCTGTTGCAAACCTGGACCCACCTCATTTTGTTGCCAGAGGTGCCAGATGGTCAGGCTTTTCAGAAACGTAACTAAGCTTTCTGAAGTCTGCTGTCTTCTGTGGTCAAATGCTCCCATGTTTAATTACCATTACAGCTAGAAAATTGATTCTTATTCAGATGATGTTGAGTTGGTTTCCTTGCTCATGGATATTGTTACACTCTTGTCAGGAAGTTTGAAATTCCACAGTCCCAGAGGAGTGCAGCTTACACGGTCATTTACAGACCAAAGCCCAGCCTTTGATATAGCTGGGACCTGAGTAGCTAATTTTTTCAGAAATTAGGACTGTGTCATCAGACTGGTGCTGGAAGCTGATGGGAAGCCACCAAATGGATTTGAGTACAGAATTATGTTCATGTAGTTGCCTGAGCCATAGAGATGGGATACATCTCCTTTCTATACCAGCTGGAGCCTGTGTATCACCTCTGCATTTAGCTTGAGGCACTTTACCTCAGTAAACTGCCTTGAGAGGACAGGGCTGGACCTTGAAGAAAGGTGAATAGGCTTTGCTCCCACTTGGAAGGAAGAGATTATCTCCCTAGAGAGCAGGTTCTGACACTAACATTGCTCTGTCCAGGTCCAGAGCATCCAAAGAGTTCAAAATGGTTCAGATTCAGCTTCAATGTAAGAGTGGATACCTCCCCCGCATTAGGGAGGTTAGACCCTAAGGTTTGCCCACAGGAAGATTGGATGCAGTGCAGAGTCAAACCTTGACTCCTCAAACCCTACACTAGTTCTGTCAGGAAGACCTTTCCTTGCCACTTTCAGTCCAGCTGAGCTGGATTTGAGCATGGCCATGCAGAGAAGTGAAGGCAGGAACTGAGATGCAAAGGGCAGTAGAGCAGAGAGAGGATTGATGAGTTTTCAGTACCAAGATGGTAAAAAAGGGCATGTGACCCTTTAACAATATCAAGGAATAACAAGTAAAAGAAAATTCAGCCTCAGAGAAAAGCCTCAGGGACATCAACAGAGTGAGAGAGGAAGGAAGAAACCACAAAATAGCCTGGAGGCTGGGGGTGGCTGCTGACTATTGAGCTTTCTCAACAGTCTCTGAGTTAGGCTCCTATGCAAAGGTTGTAGTTTTTAACTACAAAGTCTTCTTCACTTCCAAACTGTCAAGGTTTTCCCATGAATCTAAGTAATGAAAAAGGGATCTAGTCCCTCTTGACTGCAGGTGTATTGTCAGGGTGAAAAATTGGTTCCTTAATCCCAAAACCACCTTTTCCTGGCAAGGATGTGAGCAGAGGAACAGAGAACAATGACTCCAAAATGTCTGGGACACTAAGAGTTTTCTGAGAAACAGATCAACAAAACACTTCAATAAAAAAAAGAATTTAAAAAACCTCCTTGATAATATAGAAAAAATATTTGCTGTAGAAATTTACACTAATGAGTGGTAGATGCTTAGAATATGTGATCACACAAGGAACTTGCTATCTGCTAGACATGAGTGCTGAGGGATATGAGAAGATTAGCAAGGAAGCTTATTGCATGACATCTAATCTAATTTTTATTTCAATGAAAATTGGGAGGTATGGGAAAATTTAAGAAAAAAAAGTAAAAAAGAATAAATACAGTACTACTCGTCCAAAAATGAAGAATGACTTTGGCTATCATTGTCTCATGGGAAAACATTTTAAACAGCTATAGATAGTGGACTTCTGAGCAATACCAGAGCTCATTGCACACAACAACTTTCACTAGATATGCTTGACCATTAGAGGAAGGAAAAGCAGTAGCAGTCATACTTGGAAATATGTGTTTGGCCTCGATGTTATGCAAAGTAATAAAGCTGTCTCTGGCATATCTAGTTCTCATGGAGACTGAGGACTTGACACAGGGCAGATGATGAACAAAGGCAGTAAAAAGGCAAAATATAGAACATAAGGAAAGCATCTAAGGGTTCAAATCAAAAGAAATAAGTATTTTATCTTAGCTTATTTGTATAGTTCATGTGTACATTCACAGCATGCACGGAAAAAAAGTGCCAAGTAATTCAGTTTAGCATCAAGTGCAATGAACATGAAGGTCCTACCATGCATGATGATAGGCCCAGAAGTGTTAAATACTTTTCTTCATGATTTAGGGAAGTGAGATACAAATATTTTCTAAGAAAGGACTGAAAAGGTTATGACTTCATGAGGCTCTCCGCAGTACGGATGTAAAGAAAACAGAAGAAGAGAGCAGATGTTTGGAGGTCAAGGAAATTTCTGGGAATCAGATATCTCTAGAGGTAGCCACTAGGCAAGGAAAACTGAGCTCCCGTTAATGACCTCCAAACATCTGCTGTGCTCCCTCCCCTCTTTATTTTCTAGTATGATTTGGAGGATGTCTTACACAACCATGATTTGTCACTGGTAGGTTAGGGGGTTTGGCTGACTTCCAGTCTCTGTTTCAAGTGGATGTTTCTGCTATGAAGATTTTGCTGTATCCTTTGCAAATGATTATCAATATCCAGTCTCATCTTTCTTAAAATGTCACTGAATTGTGCTTCTGCTTCTGTTTCCTTCTCATTATGTTACAACTTTTTTTCTAAAAAGTTTTTCCTAATGTGTTAAATGGATGAAGCACTGTAGTTCTGAGATGGCAGATTTGCTGTTAGAAGACAGACAAACCATCTGGCCCAAAGCTTGTTTCATAATGTTGACCACCAAAGCAAATCAGAGGTTACCTCAGAGAGCTCTCTTGTACTGGTCATTCATGTGAACATAATGAAGATTTACACTATGAAGCTGTATAAGACTCAGTGTCTGCAGCAAATTATGCATCTTCTGTATCTTTGTTGCAGGAAAAAGAACAAACACTCAATTTTCTCAGTGTGTAAAATTAAATTTTGTACTAGTAGAGATGAGTAAGCCAGTGGAAGGGAGGCAGTTTTTCTTTAGTGGGCTAGTAAAACCTCAGCTGTCAAGGAACTGGCTTTGTGAAGTATAGTTTGAATACAATGTCCCCAGTCTGGCTGGGAATGATTGGGCAGCTTTGGTAAAGTTGTCTGGTTCTGTTGCAAGCTAGAATTTCCCTCCTCCCCCTATCACTTTTATATAAGAAAAAACAAAATATTAGTCATGTCTGGTTTTATCATAGATGGCTTTATATGACTCTCTGAGTGGGAAACTAAATAGCAGTCAGATGGAGAAGATAATCACCTTGAGTACTGTGTCCAGTTCTGGGCCCCTCGATTTAGAAGGGATATTAAGGTGCTGGAGAGTGTCCAGAGAAGGGCAATGAGGCTGGTGAAGGGACTGGAGCACAAGCCCTATGAGGAGTGGCTGAGGAAGCCGAGGTTGTTCAGCCTGGAGAGAAGGCTGGGGAGACATTATCACTCTCCACAACTCCCTGAAATGAGGCTGTAGTGAGGAGGGGATTGGTCTCTTCTCCCAAGCAACCAGCAATAGGACAAGAGGGCACAGTTTTAAACTGCATCAGGAGAGGTTAAGGTTAGACATTAGGAAGAAGTTATTTACAGAGACAGTAAATGGGCATTGTAATGGGCTGCCCAGGGAGGTGGTAGAGTCACCATCACCGGAGGTATTTAAGAAGAGACTGGACATGGCACTTAGTGCAATGGCCTAGTATACAAGGTGGTGTTGGGTCAAAGGTGGGACTCAATGATCTCAGACGTCTTTTCCAACCTAGATGATTCTGTGATTCTGTGAGATGTGAGGAGGACATAAAAATAAGGAGACAGTCAGGGGAGTAAAAAATAGCAAGGAACAGCTCTTCAGAACAAACAGTTACAGTAAACACTTTGTTGCATGAAGGTAGAGCTAAACAAACTTTATTTCCCCTGAAGTTTTGTCCTGTGCACCTTAATAAGTTTTTCAGCATCCTCAACTCACTATCATTCTTCACCATTCAATAGCCCTCCTGTATCTTTTTATTCAATAGCCTTCCTGTATCTATTTTCTTTGCATTGTGGCAGGTTCAGTGCTGACAGGTCAAGCAACACACTGCCACCATAGGCTGATCTCAGTTTACACGTTTCTCAGTGGAAGTACTAAACAAGGTCTTCCTCCACTGTTTAGAAAGTTACGTTTACAATGGTTTAAGGCACTTGAAGGCATCCAACCATCTCTTGAATTCCTCTGAAATTAGACTGCTCTTTTGGGAGGACTGACTGTTGTGGAGCCTCTGTCAATTCACACAGGTAGATGTTGAGAATAACATGCCATCATATGAACATCTTAGACAGTTCATCTAAATATGATGCTCAACATGATAATATATGCAGACAGAATTAGAGGAGACAGAAAAGAAAACACACAGAACCAAATCTTCATGAAATAAAATGCATTTGCATTGTTACAGTGATCAGGTAATGGCCAAGAGAAAAATATTAACTACTTCTAATGAGAATACTACATAATTTAAGACTCATCTAATTCAAGAATAACAGAGTATTTAAAGCACAAAGCTCTGGGGTAAGGTTCTACATCAAAATAAAAGATACCATAAATAGCTGATAACAAAGCTGATGGTTCCATGTGTACTACAAACTGCAGTACAGCAGAGGGCTGATATTTAGGAGGACTTGGAAGGTAAAAGGCAAAGGACTTAGACTGAACAGATGGAGGAAAAGGAAGGGGACAACAACATTGGAAAAAAGCATGGAAATGTTTTGCTGAAGGGTGAAGGCTTTGGCTACCATGTTTAGAGCAGCAGGCCAATAGGGAAGAGTCCAGTTCTACAGGACTTTATTGGTCCCAAGGTTTTGACATCCAATTTAAAACACTTGAAAGTGTCTTTAGAAAGTTGGCATATAGCTCACGCTTATTAGAAGAAGTGAGGTGTGGGGACTGAACGTGTTTGAAAACGATCTGTCTGACCCCTTACAACTGGACATGCCCAAGCAAGACCTTGATCCCACCTTTGCTCACACAGTTGAAATTTAAGGCTGCTTAAATCTGTCTCTTGAACTTTGCTCAGCAGAGTTCCTTTGCAACCAGAAACTGAGGTAAGTTCACCATAGTGAAATGCTCCACAGACTTATTTTTCCTCATGTAAGCCGTTGGAAAGGAAAATTTTCTGTCTGAATTTTTATAGCTTGAGAGATACTTTTTTTTATTTGAATGTGTCTTTTAAATACATGTTTTCTTAGCAGTGTCTTCTTTGACATCATGGATTTTTGAACTGTTTTCAAATTAGATTTTTCTTTTTTTCAAATGCCAGTGTTGACTCTCTTTGAAGAAATTTCAGTCCCTATGTTCTACAGGTGACATCATAAAGCCTTCTCTCTGTGGAATTGAGAGTCATAAGGGTTTGAAGTCAAGAAAGAGAGTTACAGCAGAAAAGTCAAAAACATCATGCATTTTAGAATCTGGATAGTACAGCTGAAACTGAATCATTGACTTATGGAAGAATGGCATCTTATGACATAAGGATATCTTTTTTTTTTCCCAGCATTTAAGGTTATGACTCATAATTTCTCGGTGAATAAACAGCCTTGAAGAGAGCTTTGTTGTAGGAACTTGGTAAAGGAATCCCTCAGTAAAGACTGGCCATTCCATTTACTATAGGAGGAACTTGTTTAGACTAGACAATTATGACACAGACAGACTTGGGCAAAAGGAATCCCATTGTTAAAGTGTGCAGTAGTTTTGCTGGGGAAGGATCCCTGTCCTGTAAAATACTGCTATTCACTATAAGGTATTACGAAAATATGGCACTGAAGGCACTAGGCAGTGCTGGATTAATCAAAACCTAAAAAACATAATGAAAACCAAAGGATTGTTTCTGAGCAAGAGATTCAGATCTCCTCAGCAATGGGTCAGTCACCTTTCAATAAAATCTTTTAGGTGAAATATCATGCTGTAGATTTGTTAAGAGAAGTGCCAAATTTGATAGGCTTGAAGACTAGTAGTATGGCAAATCTCATCTTCATCATTAACAATTTCAGGTCTTGCCAGAAATAACTGCTGTGCAAAGGGAGAACAAGCTTCGATATGTTAAAATTAGCTAGAAAAGAGTGTCTCCTAATCAAATTTTGTTCTGAATTGCCAAATGATGTATAGCTGTTTGTGTTGTAGATAATGCTCCAGTGGGGACTATGCTAAAATCCCTGAAAACTTGTGTTATGCAAGACCTCTGGCTGAACTTTAACTCTATACTTAGAAGTGAGAGGTTGGTGCTATAAGCCACACAGATCTACATCAAATACTGTAATTTTAATTGTACACTCAACTAACAAAGATCAATTTAGATTAAATGAGCAATAAATTCCCACCTCCACAAAATGAACCAAATAACATTTCAGAATAGCGTACTCTGTATTTTTGAGGCCACCCTCAGA
>JAOXXN010000446.1:82104843-82123133 GCA_026770055.1 Myrmophylax atrothorax
TAATGTTTGCAATAATACAGCAGACATCCCCTGAGGCCCTTCTCCATGCTCCCACCTGAGCAGAATCTTTAGACAGACAGAAAAAAGAATGAACACTGGAATATAAACCCTGTTACCAGAGAACCCCTATTAGATCTCCTGCATGTCCATATCATGATTCTTTTATTTCTTTGAATGACAGCCATTAGTCTTCAAAATTGGGGTTTAACACAACAGCAATGAAGAGCTTATAGGTCCTGCAGACTACAGCCACTCTGTCCTGTAATAATATAAGCCATCACAAGAACTTCCATCCTGTGACCTGGTTCTTTCATTCATTATTCCTTTTGCTCTTAGTTGTTTGCTACAGTATTTGCTATCAAATTTTACCATTGCTATTTTGCTTTTATTTTAAAGTATCCAAGAATCATTAAGACAACTGCACTTTTCCAGGTCAGTACAGGTACCAAAACTCAAAACAGTAGACAAAATAGCCCTTGTGGTCAAGACATCCTGCTGTGGAAGTAGTTTACTGCAGGAGGTTAAAGTTAAACTTCTGTTTAGAAACTGTCCACCTTTAAAACGTGTGCAAGATTTCTCTTTCAAAATTTGAACATATGAACATTCAGATGCATGGAACATGAGAACAGAGGTGGGTGACAGACAACTGTCTATTGATATTTCAGTCAAGACCTGTACCAGCAGCAAGGGAATTAAAAAGAGCAAAAGACACTATGAAGCATATTAGTCACTGCCCTTTCATCACAGAAGACTCTGAGAGGTTACAGAGGTGAATAACTTTAAAGATAAATGGAGAAATGTCTTATCTTTAGTTGGGTTTAATGACTGAGGTTAGGTGTTTCCTCCCTTATGGGCAAAAATAAGAAAAAACCTTCACTTTTTCTTAATTTAAAAATACGATTCCTTATTAAACCCAAAATGAAGAAATGCAGGGCTCCCCTTGTGGTTGCCTATAGCCTCACAAAACACCAGAGACAATAATCTCTTTCTGAACCATTCTGATAATTGTTTCTTCACCCACAAAAAGCATCAAAGTCACGCTTTTTTCAGCAGAGCCATCTGCATAAGTTGCGTTGCCACAAACTCCTGACTGGTTGAGGCACATCTGGCAAATCCTTCTCACACGCCATCCATGTGTGCACTGTAAGACTGATGTGTTCATGATGAATTGGACAGTTGTCTGTATAGAGCACATGCAGTAATGCTGGCTCTTCCAAAATCATTGGATTGATACCATGTGTCTACCATGGTCAACACTTACATATTAGAAAGGTCTGGTAACTCCTGATATCCAGCAGCTTGGTCAGAGCTACTGCTACTGCTATGATTAGCTGGAAATACTTCTGAAAATCCTGGATATATGCTGAATTTGACCTCTTTACACTTGTAATCCACCTGGTGGGGGGGCATGGATGAGAAGAAGGAGGAAGAAAACAAAGGGAAAATATGTGAGGAAGCCTGAATTTATCTATCACCTCCATTTGAGCTAAAAACCTGATTCCACAAGAAACAGTGGCAGAGCTTCTAACACCCTTGGTAAAGCCAGGATTTAACCTCTGGCATTTAGTTTCTAGTTGTAGTCTTTGAGTCCTAGAATACGTTTACAGCGCATAAAACTGGAGCAAGCAAAACTGAAAGGGTCGAGGCTGTTGGGACAGCAAGAATGAGAATTTCCTGATCAATCATACTCAAGTGGCTCATGTGCCACTGGAGAATATTTCAAAAGCTCATAGAAGTGTCACAAATATAGGGTGATGGCAAATGCAACAGATGTTGACACCTCTATATAATTTTATTCTGTAATTCAACAGAGTCATAGATGATAAGGCCATAAAAAGCTGTTTTATCCACAAGTTCTATGTTCTTCTTCTCAACATCAGACACAGAGCTTCAAATTCAGCCCTAACATAAGTGACTGAAGTAACTGAGTGGGCTAGCAATGTGGCTTCTACAAATTCATTGGGGATTTCTTCTTGCTACAGCAAAGGGATGGTAAGATTAAACCAGTGTCAATGTGGGTTAAGAAACCTCACCGTGAGTCCAAAGGCATATGGCAAGCCTGACTAAAGAGTGGTAACCGAGGCCACCACCAGTTATTCCTGCTATAAATCAGTTCCTGTTCATCAGGTCTGATGGGATGCTAGCCATGCTAGTGTCATGTTGGCCACAGAAAACAAGGTCTCAGCCTGGCCCTGTCAAGACAGTTGGTCTCAGATGGTTACTGAATAGGAATAGGTGAAACTGGTTTCCAACATTTGCAAAATGCCTTAAATACCAGGTATGTGCTATGCTACAACTGCATCACATTAATAAGAGCATCAATGCAAAATGTTTTTAGTGCTGCACCATCAAAGAGTTTCAGCTGTTCTCAAACTCAAAGTATTTGTATTTATGTCCTGAAATAAACATGAAAATATTTTTAAAAGAAAGGGTATGTGTATTTTATTACTTAAATGTAAACTTTATCATCTCCTTATGATTTCTGCATTGATTCATTCTTCTTTTTCTCCACAAATATATAATATTGAGTATATTACTTGCCTGCAAAAGCCTGGAAAAGAAGAAGATAATGCATCATGGAAAATAACTTTGTGTGAAAGATATTCATTTTAATGAATCTGGCTCTAAGACTCTCTCTCTAGTTTTAAAATTACTATCACAGCCAGACTGTGCATCAAAAAGATCCCACTTAACAGAATATATGATCTCAAAAATGAATATCTGTTAGATTGTTCATAAAGAGTGCTTTGAGAAATAATTTCTCACAGATGGAAAGCTATAAAAATGGTGCTCTGCTATCTCATAGTTTGAACCACAATCTCAGAATGTATGAAATATTGATATTGAATCAAGCTGTACCAGGTTCTGCTTGAAAGAATTCTTCTAAGTTCTTGACCTCTGTTCTAGTGTTGTTTCATTTTAGGGTGCACTCCAATAGAAAGAAAAAACCACAACAACAACAGGGAGAAAAAAACCCTGCACAACCCTGCCCTAAACCTTTTGTCCGTAAGCAGAGGCAAATCCGGAATTACCTACTGTTTTCTAATGAGCCTATTTGATATTACATTTTGCCTTTCAATAGTCTACTTGTAATAAAATATAATGGCATGAATGGTCACACACATGAACATTTACTTGGTGTGCAGCATTTTCACTGCTCTTCTGACAGAACAGACATGTCTTGACAAAAAGAGATGGCATAGAGAGCACTGCTGACATTTTTAGGTGATAATGGAATAGTGCAAATAAATGTTCACTACTGTTGGCTTTTTCTGGAGAAGATTCTCTGACAGCATGATTCTCAGTGGAAATACTGACATCATCAGTAGAGAAGCCCATCTGTGAATAGTGAATTTTTGTCTTGGAGTCTTCTCTCTTCACACACCAGTTCACTCCTGGCAGTTTTCAGAGTGCAAGGATGCTTTCCTTGCCTTTAAATCACTACTGAGGCCAAACCAATAGTACCAGTGTAGCCATGTTCTGGAAAGTTTCAGTGCTCTCTCCAGGTGTTCCTAACTTTCTTAATAACAGTAGTTCATAGTGTTAGTTACCAGATGGATAATGAAACCACTCACAGAAAGCATCCAGCCTCTGCCTCAGTGATCTGTTTCCCAGAGCCTGCTGCCTCATGCCTTTTGATCTTGAGCTACAGTATGACTTGTGAACAACAACACAAACACTGGCACCTAACACCTCAAAGTCCACTCTTAAGATAACAGAAACCCCAGAGAAACAGATAGAAAAGTGGAGCATCAGTGGTCAGAAAATTCTGCACTCTACCATAGACCTTACTTGGAATCTTTAGATACCTGGGTCCTTCTTTTTTCCCTTTCTTTCTTTTTTTTATTATTTTTATTATTTTTTACAAATAACTTGTATGGAGCAACTTGTCCCAGACAAGCTCTTGTTTAGTTCAGCTCACTATAGCAGACCATTTACAGGTATATTACTTTTATTTTCCATACCTTTCATTTCAACATATTTATTATCCTTCACCTAATAAATCTTTTATCAAGTTATTCATAAAGCTTGGATTGATTTAGAAAAGTGTCTGTGGCAGGTTTTACAGCTGAAGATCTCCAAAGTGCTCTTTTATCACAAACGGATTTTCCATAAATCAGCTAATACTGGTTGGTCCCTTTGTGCAGCCCTGGGACTAGCTGAAGTGTGCCCTTTGAGGGCACTCCAACTGCTCCTCCCAGTATAGCTACTCCTTGCCCAGCTCAGGGCTCATCAGCTTGAACAATGTTCACAAAACTGGTGCTAAATGCTATTCTTCAGGAAGCATTTATTTGACAAGTGATGCTCCTGCAACTCCCCACAAGAGCAGTAGCAGAGGTGAGAGTTGTATGTCCATGGGGCTCAGTTTGAGATGAGAGTCATCAGGCGCAAAAGCTGTCCATCTTTCCATGCAGGAGGTGGTCCTGAGAGCTGGCAGGAGGCACCAGATCCCTTCCCTATGGAGTAGCCTACCCCCCTGCTGAGAGCAAGCCCAGTGAACTCCTCTGAGGCAAAGTTGGATAGGTTAGTAATTCCAAGGAAAAGAGCTGAGGCACTATTCAAAAATGTGATGGGTCTCAGGCCTCAGGTCTGCTGAAGTTGTACACAACTCTGAAAGGCCCTGGAAATTGCAACTGAAATAGGCAACCTCCTGCTGCTGGAAGGCTTACATTTGTGATAAAGGGCACATTCGCTGAAAAAAATTAGAAAGGGAGCTGTAGACTAAAAAGATTGACTGCTGCTAAATAAAACTACTACTGAGGTACATCATGGAAGGTGTGAAGTCAAACTTCCCCAATGCTCAGAGGTGTTAAGCCCTCAAACCCTGTTCGGTAAGCTGCACTCTGACAGGCTTGCACAGCAGAGGAGAGGTAACATTTTTTTAAAAGCTCATTGAAAAAGAATTTGGCTCTCGCAGGAGGTCAGTGGGATTCAGCTCCTTTAGATCTACATTAACATATTCCCTCTGTGTCCAGCCAGACGTCACTCCTGCATCACAGCTTTGAACTTTAGAGGAAGTTGCATGGCTCCTGTTACAGCTTGCCCAGGGACTGCAAGGAGCCCCAAAACCCACTCTTCATGCTCTGCCACACAGGTCATGATGAAGAACCATGCACGGTGAATGGTTGTTCAGGCTGGTCAGAATCCTCTTGCTGCCTTTTATGACCATGGAAAAGGGAAA
The DNA here is from genome assembly GCA_026770055.1 of Myrmophylax atrothorax. Classification (NCBI taxonomy): domain Eukaryota; kingdom Metazoa; phylum Chordata; class Aves; order Passeriformes; family Thamnophilidae; genus Myrmophylax; species Myrmophylax atrothorax. The sequence continues at coordinate 82,110,026 of JAOXXN010000446.1, forward strand.
AGAGAAGCAAAGCAAAAAACGAAAGGAAATCAAGTGCAGTGATTTCCTGCTCTTTCAATTTTTTCCTCCTATGGAAATATAAGGGAAAAGGTAGGAACAATAGGTACAGAACATTCAGTCTTGAATTCTTATTCACTTCAATTCTTTTTATATTGGAATTTTCTCTGCTAGTGCACCTTCACATTGTAGGTTTGTTCCTCTGCCTGAGCAAGTGAGCAAGCAGACTTCTGGACTGACAGTTCAAGTTTGCCCAACCAAACCTCAGACACCTCAAGTTGCCCTGGGCTAGGAATGCACTTCCCCATAGACATTAGAGAATGAAAGATCTCTCCAGAGGTGATTCAGAGCTCAGATGGGCTGACTTTGCCCCTGGAGATGCCTCACTTAATTTCCTGAGGTGACACAGAGAACAGCAAACTAAAGTGCTTCAGTCCAAAGCTGGCATTTGTTCCCCTGATGGTTTCCATTGGATGCTATCCTAAAGTAAATCTCTATTTCAAAAAGCTATATTAAATGTTTGTTACATCTTTTTGTAACAGAGGTGGCAGGGAACTGGAAATAGATAAAAAATTCCCAGCCAGGAAGGCAGTGTCAAGACCCCTGTGCAGGAAGAAAGGAGGAGGAGAAGGGAGGGAAGAAAAGGGAAATCCAGGGTGATTCTGCTATGACCAATCAGTACTCAGGGGTCCGGCAGGCCTGGAAAATTGAGAAATGCATCTCCTTATTCTTCTCAGATACCTGCAGCTGCCAAAAGGCTGTGACCTGCTCTGGGACTGCTGAGGGAGCTGAGGACATGCCCTGGGAGCCCAGAGCGGCTTTTGGCTCCCCAAAGCTGCAAGTTCACATCAGCCAGAAGAGGATGTGAAATCCAGCCTCACCAAGCTGTCTGGAAACAGAGCTGTCTGGAAAAGCATTAAGGAAAGGCCTTAAAACCTGTCCACTGCAGCAGGTTTAGATTAAAACAGGTATGTTGCAAGCAAACCTAAACCCACTCAAAGGGCTGGAGAGTCAGCTCCTGCTCAGCTTGCAGGGATTATGTTCCTCACACAGACTGACTTCATGCTAATAACCAGCCCCAGTGCTGCTCAACTCCAATCTCCACTATATATCCCATCAGAGCTTCTTTAGGCAGGTGGTAGCCATTTGCTATGAAAAGCAAAATCTGTGTTGAACCTGCTAACAGATGGATTATATAGAGCCATAGATAGTCTTTTTTTTTCTTTTTCATAGTACACATAGATATAGGAGCATCAGTGTGCCCAGCTGACCTCATGGGGAAGTGCTTGCACAGTACCTCTTCCCACCCACACGTTAAAAATTGACACTTCCACACACTCTTGTGAACATTTTGCTTTTGTTCTTTCTTGTTTTGTTTCCCTTAATCTAAAAGAAGTTATTCAAACTGAGAACATATTGTTGCTCTTTGAGTGTGGAAAAACATAACATAGCAACTTGTCTTAGCTTTCTAATAGTTTCATGATGTGCTTTTAAACAATGTCAAACTTGTTCAAGACTCATGACATTTGAAGTTGGCAAGTAAATCAACGTTTGGTTTTTTCAAAAGCAAAACTTTTTAGAAATAAAATGGTTGCATTTATTTCAAAAGAAAATATTCATCCCTGGTTTTTCTGGGTTTGGGGTTTTTTTTAGACACAAAGTGCTGCGTATGCAGAATTATTTTTATTTTGTATGTATGTTGCAGTGTTCAATATTTTAATTGCCACTTCCTCAATAAAACTATTGGAAATCTTCCATCTTGCCATTAGCACTTACAAAATAACTGTTAACAATATGTTATCCAGACACAGAAACTTCATAATTAACATTGGACTAGTCTTCAAAGTCTAGTGACTAAAATATATCCTATAAAATTACTGGACTTCATTCAATGCTATTCTGCTGGTTTAACGTTCAATAAATGTGTTGAGGGGAGATATTTGGCAACAAGCATTAGTCCCTGGCAGAGAGAATGACTACAATGGGGTTTGCTCTCTGCTCTGTGGCAAGAGCACCAAGGCTCTACTGGGCTGTCACACAAACACTGAGATGTTGCTGCTGGTGTGAAATAACATAGCTCCCAGACACACTGCTGTGCAATCCTTCAATGCAACGCTCCTCCCTTGTCAACTGACAAGGAATTGGACGGTTTTCACATAAGCAATAAAACACAACAGGCAGTGTATTTCTGAACCATTATAGCACAACTGGGGCAGTGTCATAAGGCTGAAGGCCAACCGTCTCAACTCCAGAAGAAATACAAGATTGGCTCCAAAGCATCTTAATGCTATCCCAAAATGGAATTTCTACAGTACATTAAATAAGGAGGAATACTTAGTCCTGTGCCTTTAACACAGACATGGACATGACATCACTGGCAGCTAATTAAGACTTATTCCAGCCAGGATTGTGCTGCAGCCGTAGCAGGCCATTGCTCTGGTAAGGAATTTGGAGGACAGAATGAAAAGGATTGGAATGTCCTTTTATTTAGATCAAACTATGAAAAAGACATCATAATGGATTAAAAAATGAAATTTTTGCAGGATCAAGGTCATTTAAAGCAGTATCTCCAAGTAATTTGGTCGTACAAATCTCTTTGCCCATGGGAAACATCTGAAAATCTCTCTTCCTGGTTTCTGAGATAAAAAAAAAAAATAGACCAAGAGATGTGTGGATACAGTTCTGGGAATTATTTTACTAGGGTATAGTTCTTAGTCCAGCAACAATATTGTTGTGTTTAACACTCTAGATGCTTGTGGGGTGAAGCAGTCACTGTCCCAGTATACCTTCAGTCTTTATAAGTGTGAAATACTTCACATGCAGGTTGATATCTATGCCAGGAGCTTCTGTAGGCAAGAATCAGGCTGTCCAGGGTTCCTACCTAGCACAAAAAGTTGGGAAGTCAGGAGAAAAATCCTTGGCCTTAGAGCCATGGGACTCCATGGGACACTGAGGAAAGGAGGAGTGCAGTGAGACACGTACAGCTCTCCCAGCCCTGCAGTTTTTGCCCTGTGTAGACCCAAGTGTGTAAAGAGAAAAATGAATAAATATGCACTATAAATATTAATACAGAGTTTTGCTGTATCCAAAAAGCAAAATTTACTTTTTTTCTAGACCACTGTACTAACTTTTTACAGCAAAATATAAAAGGATAACTGTGGTGTCTGGGCAGAGTTCCTTCAGAAAATAAGCCTGAGTAGGAACTGTTTTCTTATACTCTCCCTGTTCTCCACTCACAGGTCATCCATTGAGGCCAGAGGTCAGAGTAAGGGCTTTGGTGAAAGAACAGCACCAGGGAAGGGCTTTCATCTTTCATGCTTACTGCATACATGAACATTTCCTGTCTGTCAACAATTTGTACACCCGCTTAGACCAGTTATTTTCAAATTTTTGGTCACTGTCTGAGCAGGTTTGGTCTCTTTGCAAAGTGTGATATTTCAGGAATAGAGAGTGGAGTAAGTGGTTGGATTGCTGAGGGGAATGGTTTGGGCTGAGAAATGTCTACTAGAACACAGTGGAAGCTCCTATCATCTGGATGTTTCTCTGCGCTGAGTCAGTGGACTCATTCTGGTCAGCACTCTACTAATATTATATGTAATAATACACTTGGAAATTAAGTTACAGATCATAATGTGGGTGACTAAGTTGTGCTGGTATAACATCATTATGACAGTCAGGTTTCAGATGAAAGACTGACAAATTTTTAGGGGAAAAGTCCATTGTTTATTCATTGTCAAGCACTCAGACTGAAGAGAGACAAAAGATTTTGGAGGACATCTTTCCTGTGCATTTTTTTGCCATTATCATATAGTTATCATTTGGAAGATCAGAGAAAAAGAACCTATAAGGGATACTAAGATGTTATCTAGCTGGTTCACCTCTGGCATGGTAGGGAATATAACTATATTTACTCCTTTCCTGCCATTAGCTTTTCTAACTAATTCTTGGGTCCCTTTGATGATTTGGCTTCACGGTTTCCCTAGACAATCTACTTCAATGCTTGGTTATTTATTACAATAGAAACAATATCCTTACCTTTCTGGTACCCAAGAGAATTATTCCTTGTTTAAATTACCTCCTTTTTTTATGCACAAAGGGCAAAGGAAATTTTTTTTGCTGTTCTCTTGCTGCTACCCTCATGTATTTGAAGGCTATTATGACAATTACTTTTTATTCTTCTGCAGAATAAACAATCTAAATTCCTTCAGCTATTATTTGTAAGGTATGATTTTAGACCTTTGGCCACAGTCAGTGCCCTCCTCTGGTGTCCATTCACCATGTCTTTTTAGTGTGCAACACCCAGGATTTACCCACACTAAATAGAAGGAACTTGTCTTATGTCTTACAGGTAATATCCCTGTCAACTGCCTTCTTCTGAGCTCTGAGAGAAAAAATGGGAATCATTCACACCTGACTGGGGTAGGTATTGTAAGACAAAACACTTCTGTGATCATTATCCAATAAAATCATTTTTATCTTCAAGTTCTTTTATTTTCATGAGCATTTGCTTGAATACTCCCAGAAGATGAATGCAACTGAGGACACAAAGACAGCTGTAACAAATTCAGACAAATACCCCTAAAGTAAGTGCTAATGTTGTCTCATTCTGAGTTAATATAGATACCGTTTCTTAGGACAATGCAAGGTCATAAATTATTCTGCAAGTTTGGTAAGATAAAGTGGTAGATACCTATTAAGCTGGTAATAGATGTACATCATGTTGTAGTTTTAATGTTTTAAGGGAAAAAAAAGGCAATGCTTATAAGGAAAACACAGTATCTCTTATGGTCCAAACACACAGAGAGGGGGAAACACACAAACCTCACCCCCAACAAAAAACTAGCTGTCACCCACATAAACTGTCCTCTAGACATGCTTCTATTTTGGACTTGACAAAGGGGGTTTGACCCAAAGCTTATCTCTTTTTTTCCAACTATATTAGTCAGCCTAGTAAAAGAGACAGCCCTCTGTCCATAAATCTTGTTTTTCTGGTGGCTATCACTATAGTATTTGCTAGGAATTCACAGATCATTCGGTCTCTCTCTTAAAAAGACAAAAAGGTCAGATGAAACTGTCCTGCTGCAGGGTCATACTCCAGTGCAAACCAACAGTGTCAGGGATTAGCCTCAGATGAGCTGATGGGTTGGTACAACAGGGTACAGTGCCATGAAGAAATGTGACCTTGTGTCCCAAAGCCATGAGGCCACCAGAGTCAGTGCTGCACTGGTACAGTGACACCAGGACTGGTTTTGAAGGGCTCTCCCAGAGCTTCCCCTGCTCTATTGAAGGTACAAAACTGCTTGTGAGACTGCAGCTCCTTTGGGTGCATGGTAGCTTTGGAAAAACACAATCTCTATTCACAAGCAGGAGAAAATCACCAAGTGATTTGTTACAAATTATTCACCATGCCCTAAGAATAACCAATTTATTTCATTTAAAAAGAGGGCAAAAAGGTTCTCTGCAAGCACGTGAGCATTTTTCCCCAAGGAAAATTTCATAATGGTTAATATAAGCAGAACTACAGTAGTGCATATGGTTAACAGCTGCTTTAACATGATATGGTGTAACAACTGTCTGGAAATCATTAGCCTAACTTTTCTTTAGTATTTGGGTAATTAACCAACAGCCAGAGCTATTTCAGCTTATCAGATAATACATATATATTTTTTCTGTATTATTTACAGTACATATAGTGCAGTTTCTCAAAATAATACATGAAAAGATTTCTGAGTGGATGAAAAAAAAATCATTGGTCTCAATAGATATTTGACATATATTTAGATCTTTCCAAAACACTGAAGCATTCATGGGTTCCAAAGAAGACTTTCCTTTAAGGAAATTAAAACATAAAACTCTTTTACTGTTGAGATTGCATAGAGACTAACAAAATCCTGGAATATAAATATTTATATATAGATATAAATTTTGTTAAATATATTAAACTGTAAAGAGAAGTTCTCAGGGACTTTGATAATGTAGATCACCTTTTGGTTCAAAGATTTTGTAGCAGGCTTTTAGTGGTCTTTACAACTGCCACCTTCCCCCTTCTTTTATCCCCCCATAATAATTTTATTGGAAATACAGCTATTCTTTAGCTTAAACAGTGGTCTCAGAAAAGTGTTAGTTCTTGCAGCATTAAGCAGAGCCAAAATTGAAGAAGAAGAAGATAGACCAGCACCACATAGGGAAGACAAAATAATCTCATATTGATCTACAGAAAGCAAGCACCCATTGCCATGTTGTGTGAAAACATACATAAACCAGTGTAGAGCAAGGAAGAATAGGAAGGCAGATTGAAAAATACAGTAATTTAACAAGCCAACAACTCTTTAGTTCATTAATGTTCCTGGTCTAGGAATCAAAATTTTGTTGATTAAAAAAAATTGAAAATTTGTTGCATATTCAAACAATTCATTCTGCGTAAGAGTTAAACTATAACAATAAGATCACTTCCAAAACCTTCCTTAGGAAGTAAATAAAGTCAAAAGGATATCCTAAAATTTAGAATGTACATAAGTGGCAGAAATAAATGCCTAAAATTGTAAGAACTGAATTCTTGTCAACTTCATGTGAGTTGTAGTGTAGGGAAGTAACAAATAAGGATGTTAAGCTTTTCTTTCTGCTTCTCAGCATGTTTGCATGTTTGTATTTATTTGTGCACCTGTCCTTCCTTGAGAACAGCACAGAATTCATATTTAATACCCACAGAAAGCACCCTCATGCAGGTGCATCCATGTTCTTTTGAGTGAGGGAGTGAAATGCTCTTAATGGTTTGATTGTAATGAAGCTTTGGGAGTGGGGAGGGAGAAGTAATGTGACAAAAATACAAGTCGTTATTCAGCTGCCTGACAGTAAGCCAGAGATTAGTTTGACCCAATGGACTTCTTCGTTGGATGCCACTAAATGTAGCCTTCACTTGAGTTGCTCCTTTTGGACCTCATACATACCAAAACATACATTTCTTTACAGCACACATCTGAAAATACAGTCGTAAAGGCAAATCCAGCAACAGACTTTGTAGCACAAGTATGTCCTCGCTTTATAAAGCGAGATTCCATTTCAACCGTAGCCCTTTAGTAAGAAAGATGTGTAACGAACTGTTGCCTGAATCTGATGTATCATGCATTTGCTAATACAAAACCTCATAGAAGACAGAGACAAAAGACTTAGTAAATGTGAGTAGCTTTTTCACAGACTCACCACCACTATTAATTAACTGCCTGTTAATCAGTACAGCACGCTCTTAAAAGTCCAAATCTAGTGATTTGAAGGGAACTCAACAATAACCCCACCATTGTGATAGGCTTTGACAAACTACTAAAAGGCCTGTTTGCAGTCATCATTGGACAATAGTGAGCAAAGATATCTGATGGTATTTCCTCATTTATAGGACTTCTGTATGATTTCTGATCCAACATGAGTAATGACTGCAATACCTGTAAACTAGTGGAGTAGATGTATCCAAATGCACTTTGTCAATGGAAGTTGTTGCAACACAGAGCAAGAACTCATGTAGTTTGGAGAGCTACATTTCAGGAATAGATACAGCACTGAATCTGTTAGTTGTTTTGATACTATGGGAGATAAATAACCAAAAAAATCACACTTCCTCATAAATGTCATGAGTTGAGCTATTTATCCAAGATCTCCATATAGCAGAGAATGCTTGTGGGTTGACAATATTGCACAATATCTAGTACTTGACGGTTAAGTCTCAGGAGAGTGTATAATGGCATTTCGTCTTCTTCAAGTTTGACCCAGAATTCTGTTAAAGGCAGACAAAAGGCACCCTGCAGCTGAGAAGGTCCTTTTGAGATGAAGGAAAGGAAGTCCAACCATCTTCCAGCTAAGCATTCCCATCTTTGTAGAGAGCATACTTTTGGAGTACCTACTACTAACTGCCATACACAAGCATATATTGACATCAGTGCCTAAGCCAGATTCCCAGCCTTCCTGAGGAGTTTATAGGAGTATGATGTGCACTTTCAGATTGCTGCCATCTTTGCACAAATGAGGCATACAGCCATTTGCATCCAGCAGGTCAAAACTGGTCAAAACAACAGCCATTCTTATCTAACAGGTCACTGCACAAAACGAGCAGGTGGGGATCTTGTGAGCATCAGTGAAAAGTAATTGTTATTAAGGGAAAAGGGTTTTTACCTCACTTGCCCTTTTTCACTCTTATAGGACAATAGCTAGAGTAAGTCTGCACAACAATGGAATCAGATTTCTAATCACAAACTAATGTCTCCATTCTCAGCATATTTTTGGCCTCTGACCAAGTTCCATGTGGGTCCAATACTGCAATCTTCATTCAAATAAGAAGAGATTTATCAAAGTGAGGATCAGGATTTTGTCTATAGAATCAGATGGTTCCTGTTAGAAGATTCATTCAATCATGATGACATTTGGGATATCTCCACCAAAATCAGCAAAACTCATTCCTTTTGCTTTGCAAGATTCATCTCATTGTATCTTATCAAAGCCTTTCTATTACTCAGACCAGTGACTGTAAAGAATTATCAGAAAAAAAATTCTGGAACTGCTTAAGATTTCATGAGGGGGGTGGGATGACTGCATAGAAATCCCCTTTCAAATTAATAGCATTTGAATCCTGAAACAAATGTAACACAATAAAATTATGTTCAATATCACAATTAATTTAATGAGTCTTAGAGCAATTCAGTCACAATAATGAAATACAGAGTCCTGTAAATAACAGAGACAAATATTCTAAGAACAAGTATTACATCTATCTGACAATAACAATGGTAAGAAGATGAGAAATTAAATCAAATCAGAAAAGCTTTCAATGGAAAGCTTAGCATCCAATTTATAACTTAAAATATGTCTAAAATAAAAATAACAAGAAAATGTAAAGTATCCAACCATACTATTCATGTTTCAATATGATTTTACAGTTTTGTATCTTCCATCTTTGTGTTTTGATATTTAGGCCAAGCTTCCCAGGAATGCTTTTCATGGTTAGCCTCCTGTTTATCATGTCTCTTCTGTTACTTGGCCCTAGGAGGTAAGAAATGACAGCAAAATAAAAAATAATCATTTAGTGAAAGAAAAAGATAGAAAAATTAGCTAGTTTTAGTCCCATTTTCTCTAATATTATAGGTACTCCTTTTTTGCGAAAATGGGAAATGACACATTATAGTTTCTAGATACTGTTAAACCCTGAATCTACCAGTCCACACTCAGAGTGCCAGCAACGTTTTTGAAAGGACTGCTGCCAAAGAACAAGTAATATATACACTTCAAGCATTTGTGTCCTAAAACTTTCTCTAAGAGAAGGAGAACATTACTCCCCATCTTTATGGGTTTCTGAAGACACATTTAATCCATGAGCTAACTGATTTATTTTGGCAGAAGAGCTGTGCTTTTCTCTTTCCATTTTTTTCCTCTGTCTTTCCCCTCTTTTTTCTTTTTCTTCTTTTTTAATTTTTTTATCCTTTTTCCCCCCCTCTATTTTTTTTTCCTTTGAAACAAAAAGGCTTTCAGGACAGCTTTTTAAAATGTGAAGATCTGTTTAACTTCCTTTGAGACTAGTTGGGACACAGGTGTTTCTTCTAATTATTAGTTGTAGCTAAAGATAAAGATAAAATAATGATGTCAAATTAGAAGGACAAGTTTTATACTACACACATACTGAATCTCTACTAGTGACTTTATCCAACAGTATGTAACAAACATATTACTGCAAAGCATACATTAAATATAACACGCTGAAGTAGCCTCATAGTTGAATGACTTAAAAATAATGCAAATATTGGCACTTTTTCTGTGGAGGCAGCACTTACTTCTTTAACATAGGGCAGTTCAAGTTCTTCTAATATGAGAAATGGTGCGTCTCTTTTTTCAAAGCAAATACACAAAACTTTTCCTGTGGATGTTTTCTTGTAAAGCTTATGTGGCTCAGACCTCTCACTACAGAAATAGGACAGCACTCACTGTTGATGAGCTCAACAGGCCATGTTTGACCTTGCCCTTCAGAAACAGGTCTTTAGTATTAGCTGTCTTGCTGGTGCTTAGGGATCTCTAATAGAGATCAGGACCTGGCTCTTCTAGGCACCTCACACACATACAAGAGCAAAAGTTTTACTCCCCTGAAGAGTTCAGAGGCTCAAGAAATTTAACCAGTCAACTGTGGCTGTTGCAAGATCCTCACCAAAGGCAGGTGAACGTCTCCCAGATGACCATAAGTAAGTCTTGTTTTCTCCATTTTTGATGTGTCAAAACTCTGTTGCTGTTTCTCTCTGGTTTTATTTTTTACTATTCTCATTCGCTTTCAAACCCATCAATTTGTTGCCATAGAATTCAGCTAAGCCATAAGGGTTTTAAATTTAGCTCTGGCAGAAGTCAGAGGGTAGGCTTATGCACCCACCTCTGGTGATGTAAGGCTAACCTCAGGGTCCACACTTCCAGCTGACTCCGGTGCTCAGCACAGGAAAGCTAAACACACTGATTTTCCCATGCCCTCGGAGACGCCAGCAAATCCTCTCTGGGCTGCCTGATGGCAACCGCTCCAGTAAACTAAACACAAATTCAGCACAGTCAGTTCCTGTTTAATCCTTATGCGTCAGAATCAGCCTGACCAATCCAGCAAGACTGTTTGCCAGGTTATGTCACCTGAGGGACCTGGTCTCCTGTCTGAGGAGCCTGCCTTGAAGTTCTCTGTGAGATTTTCAGCCAAAAAGCTTTGTATTGCCTTTCCAATAGTGATTGCTTTTTCCATCCCTGAGAGAGGAATTCTCATAAAATGTGTACTCTTGTTATTATTGTGGGACAGTAACACTAATATTAGAGTAGCATTCAGAGGTCTGGGATGAGGTCCCATCATGTTGTACACTGAACATAGCCATGCATCTTAGCCAAGGCGTTAGCCCTGCCATGGCATCAATCACAGACATGCGCCTGCAGAGGAGCTGGAGGTACCAAACAGGAGGAGATCCCTGTGGTTGCCAGATAGGTGCTCAATAGTCATGTCTATCTTCAAATACTCAATCTTTTTTCCTGAGGGTGGGTATCAAGAAGCCTGCAGGAAAGAAAACTTATAGGATGCAACATTAAGACATAGGGTAAGATAGGGAGGTCGTAGTGATCCTCACAGAAGAACTAAGAGAATATCTGATCTTTGCATCATCATGAGCTTAATCAGTGTGTTTTTCAAGAGAAATATTCCAATCATGAGCTGGCCCTCACAGGAAGAAGTTTAATGGCTTAGAGTAACTAATAATTGGCTTATGCTCTTTTCTGGGGTGCCATGATCACCCTTTCCCATCCAAAAGGGAGAAAGAATGTACACACTCCCAACTTCTGACTCCTGGACATACCTTTAAAAATTGTACAGTGGCCTGCAAGAGGGTGACACCAAGATGGCAAGAGGAGAGGGCACCAAACAGACCCTGTCTGATGGAAGCTTTCCATGGTTTAGATAAGTGACCTGTCAGAGAGATGTGGGAGCCCACATGTAATCATTAGTTTGTGTCAAGAATTAAAAAAAAAGGCATTAGCAAATTTGATTAAATATTTAATTATTTTAGCATGAGAACACTGTAATTACTGTGCCAGTTGTTTTAATGGAGAAGCAATTATTGATTGATACATGATATTTATTGGCAATCTTTAAATATTACCTGTTACCTGATTTAACACTCCTCAAGGACAATTTCAGTCCTGGTGTTGCCATTTGTTCTCTGTCCTAGGGTACCTGGAGACTGGTCCCATGCTTTACTTTTCTGCGAGGTACTCTACAGCCACGTATGGTTTTGCTGACCCTATTTTGAAGACTTTAAAATTATGTTCATGGTTTCTGGGCTATTCATTTAGACTGGCAACCCCCCACTGACTTCAGTGAAAGTCTGTTAATTTACACCAACTGCGAATTTGGATTTTTATTTCTTCTTTTTATTTCTGAAGGCAGATTGGTTTATTTTAAAACCTGGCTGCTGATGCAAAATGTGTGAAATAGCTTTTTTTTTTTATGCATAAATATTTTTAAACAGTATTTTCAAGGATTTTGCAATGAGTTACACGAAGCCGGCAGAGCTCTATTATCCCCTTCATCTGTGCAAACAGAATTATGTAAAGAATAGGCCTCTGGGATATTAGCACATTCAAGCAAAAAGAACGTTAAAAAGAAACTTTTTTCTCAGAGATCCTTAACCTTTTCCCATCCTGGCCCCTGGAGTAACATTCCATCATCTAGCGATTGTACCTGATTTATCCTGACTAGGTTTTCTTTATACTCCACATAGGACCAGCTGGCCAGTTCATTGGTTGCCTTTGCCATCACTGCAATGAGCATGCAATCTCATGCTGTGAGTCCCTCAGTCTATAAAGTCTACTCCAGATTCAACTAAATTTCTAAGTGTAGGCACAAGGCCATCTAAAAGTTGTTTTTCCCTTGAATTTAATAGGGTTTGGCCTAGAAAGCTGGTCCTCTGGCCTGGTAGTCTTTCCCACATAAGGGAGGCCTTTCCTCATTATTTAGAATTACCTCAAGATCTTCCTAGCAGCAAGTACTAACTCAGCTATACACCTTTTTAAACTATTTTAATATGATGAAGCTGTCAAGCATTTCTAAACATAGACACAAATTTGAGACTGTATAGTAAATGGTTTCTGTGTTCCTTTGATCATTGTCTAAGGACAAAACTCACAGCCAAGGAATCAAGTTTAAAACCTTGACATGAAAAGCAGGGCTTGGTATCTGGTTGTTGAAAGAGGGTTGCATCCCCTCTGAGGCTGCAGGGATGCTCTGCCTTCTCCAGAGCTGTTGTTCACTCAGGTCTCTGCACATGCCTCAGCATCCTCTCTCTCATACAAGGTTTTCTTTCCCTTCTCAACAGTGTTTTGAGCAAGCCAGTCCTACTTGGTGCAATAACCAGTCTCTCTCCTGATGATGAAGAAATTTTCCTCCTCAGCTCTAACCACTCTTATTCCAGGCTTCCAGTTAGTTGCACACTGGTATTGCCAGAGTAAAAAGGTAACAAACTGGGCAACAGCAAGACACAGACATGTACATAGAATCATAGAATCAATTGGGTTGGAAAAGACCTCCGAGATCATCAAGTCCAACCCTTGGTCCAACTCCAGTCCA
>JAOXXN010000446.1:82152503-82173308 GCA_026770055.1 Myrmophylax atrothorax
TTCCCATTTATAATTTACAAGTATTTGGGGTAGGGAGTGTTTTGCTGGGGGGGGGGGGGGGTGTTTGCCTTGGTTTTTTAGTGTGTGTGTGGGATTTTTTTTGGTTGGTTGCTTGGTTTCTTGTGGAGGATAATAACCTAGAGGTAATATCTCTTTTCACATTTCCTTCTTGACCCATACAGAAATAAAATTCAGGTTAAATTTTATTACAGTAAGGCAGTATACTGTCAGGCGAAGAATGATATTTGCCAGAAGATTGATCTCAATAATTCCAACCTGCCATTTGGCAGCATTAAATACTTATTAGCTTTTGTGGGGATCTGCAAAAATAATGACCAGAAAATTGGCCCTTATTATGCTGTGTTTCAGGACAACCATCTTAAATTATATAAATGTGAAGATGTTTCTACTGTCTGCTTAATTCTTTCAGGAGAGTAATTTTGTGTGCTCTTTAGCTGAATTTGGAAATAATAATTTCTCTTTATCATATTTACAGATAACTCGTCTGAAGATTGATAGGAATCCATTCGCCAAAGGCTTTAGAGATTCGGGGCGTAACAGGTAGGTGTTGGGAAGAAGGTGGGCTTGTTACCCTGACAGGATCAGTTTGTGAAGGTTGTTCAAAATGAATACCTGTATGTACAGACTCATTAAAGAACTCAGATTCCCTGAGGGAGCACTTAGATATCCCAGTAATGTTCTCTGTGCTGAGCTCCCATTCCTGCTTCTCTGACCATCTAGGTCAAAAACAGGCTGGCACTTGGCTTGACTCATGTACTCAAGTTTCCTTCAGTGGAAGCAGTGACATACCATGAAGGCTGCAAATGGAATTAATGCATACTCAGGTCTGTGATTTCATGCTGCTCTTGAAATTTCCTTCTCCTGGCTGGAGACACAAATTGCAGATACAATTGTCAAACTATAAGCACAGGTTCTCTTGCATGTAAGTGACATTTAATGTGCATTAATGCCTTGTTTTCTCTTAAAGAGGGAGAAACTTAGTTGGTTTGTGCAGTAACCTTATGTTAGTACACTCGCATAGGAGGTGGGAGACCTGTGTTCAAGTGTCTGTTTAGTCTAAGGAGTTCTAAATCCACTTCCTAGGTGAACGCCTTTACTAGTAAACTATGAAAGATCTTGAAATAAACGTCGTTTCCACTTCTTCTGTTGTGGATGGACTGATTAATTGCTTGTTCTCTCTTGATCTGTGAATCTTTCAAAATAGCAATGGGAAATCTGAGTAGTGCAAAGTGGAGACTTGAGTCTAGTCTGGGCTGCCAGTGCTGACGAGGTATTTTATCCAAAGACTGTTTAATGCAAACTACTTAAGCCTGCTATGAATTGTATGTTAAACCATTTCAGCTAAAAAAAGCAGCGTTTCATTGTGGTGTATATTATACATCAGTTCCAGTGACCACACTGTGTTTGGTGTCTACAGCTGCTATATAATATTCATGCCCTAGCCTTGCAGGGAAGGGAGAAGACTGTGTGCTGGTAGGCATGATCAGTGAGTTTCTTTTTGATAGCTACTTTTATTGAGCTTCTCTGTTAGCAGAGGCTACAGCATTAAAGCCTGGTTTTTACTTCCACATCACTTACATAAAAGCTGGACAGCAAACAAGTAGTTTTTACAAAATGAGTACTTGTAGAAGGAGTAGGGTATTGGTAAAGTTTTACAGGAATTCACTGTAAGTATCTTTTCAGTATCTCTGAGATTTGTTTTCTAGCAATTATCAATTAGCACTGCTTTGTTCTGGGGCTTGGAACGTGTGCCCCAGGCACTGACATAAATAGTGTTTTGCCCTCCTTTGTAGCCTTCTAGTTAGAAATTAAGTGAACTGTAACTTCCAGATAAATGCAGTGACTGAAGAAGCAAAACATGCTGTATGTACTGGGGGAAGTAAAGAGTTGCCATACGTGCCTTGTTTGAAAGATCTCCATAGACAGTGTCTGTCCTATGCTTGCTTTATGCAGAACTATAAAATAAGTACTAAGGAGCCTCCAAAGAAGTGTGAAATCCTGAAATGGATGAGTTTAAGTGGATTTAGAATTTCTTCCATAATTTTAAATGAAACAAGAGAAGATGGCTTTAAAATATAAAGGAAAGACTTGTTTAGGAACCAGTTTTGAATGGTGTTTAACACCACAGGGCAGCTCTGGTATTAGCTGAGGATGATATAGGTGCAGTAACAGTTCTACATCTGCAACCACACAAACCCAATTGTAGTACTGGGGATATGCAGAGGGTTTTTTTTTGGTTTGACTGCTAGAAATAGTTTGGTTCAGGTATTAGAAAAAAAAAGTAGGATATTTTAATTCAAAGACAGTTAATCCACTTTCATAAAATATAAGAAGGCCAGTTCTGAAAGAAGAGCCAGTCTCTGTAAAATGTTTTGGAGCAGCCCTTATATGAGGTCTGAATGCTTTTGCTGTACAAACACAGAAACTTGTCCATTGCAAATTGACAGTGGTTTACTGGAGTCAGTACTGCTGTTTTTTTCGATAGTCTCTGTGGTACTGAATAAATGTGTTTGGAAATGCAGCTCAGATTTTTAATTGTCAAGAAAAATTTTTATTGGTTTGCTCAGTTGACTATTAGTTTACTCTGTTACTAAATATTGAAATTAAATGTTAAGATTCTGTTATCTTCATTGTTTTAGCTAGTGTGTTTACCATTGAGGCATTTCAGTTTGTAACAAAAGTTTAAAAATCACTGTAGTAAAATTATATCCAACTTTTCAATATTGCTCTAATTATTGCAGCTATCTTATGCTGCACTGTTGCATGTAGTAATTCTGTTTAATTAAAAATATTCCCTCTCAGGTCATTCCCTTTCAGTCCCTCAGCCTATTTTACAGAAATCAGTAGCTTCACCTTTTAAAAGCATTCCCTGTGCATTTGCAAAGTGCAACAGAATTTATGTGCTGAGAATAGTTTCATTCTTCAGTTGGGCCTTCAGTTTGACCCTATAAAAACTTTTACTTAGGAAAGGACCAGAACTTCTCCTTTTAAATACTTCAGGAAAAACATAACTGTTTTGTTAAATAAACCTGGCCATTTGATAGCGCAAATTAGGGTGGTGATAAAATGTGGAAATTGTTCGAAGGCATCTTGTATAAATTATCGCCTTGGCTACACTCCTCCAGGAGGTGGCTTTTATCTTCACTTTAACTAGAAATGAAAATTCACCATTACTGCAGAAAATTAAGGCTATCTTTTTAGTCCAGGTTCAGCTAATAAATACTTTATAAATGTTTCCTGACACACATTTGTGTTCCTGCTGGAAATGCAGAGGGGAAAGAGTAGTATCAGAACATGCTGGTTGCTTCAAATTGGGCTATTTGCATAATGCGAGTTTACAGAGTGCTGCTGCTCAAAGGCAAGCGCTTGTACTTGGTGTGTGTCTGATGCTGACATTTAACAGGCCTCTGGGGCCCAGCAGCCAAAAATAACAGCCAAATTATACCTCTGAGTGTATATATATCTGAGGTGTATAATTCATAAATAATTGTCAGAAAACAAATGCATCTTTACCTTCAGGAAACGGAGATTCTTCTAAATAGTGTCTGCCAGCATTGTCTACTGAGTTATTTCTATTTTCTCACGACACTGATGAAAGAAAATGACTGAAGAATTTTAGTTTCTAAGGACGTTTTGCTCAGCATGTAATAACCAAGACACAGCATCACTTTATACATTTTAGTGGCAAAAGACCTGTACACCCATGCCTTGCTCATGTTCTGAGTGATTTTCCAGCTCATCAGTAATGACTGGGAATCTTGTTTTGATGAAAGTTGTCAGTGGAGCACATTTGTTCTAGGCAGAAGTAGGTTAGCCCTCTGGCAATTAGAGCCAGAATAATGATCTCTTAAGGACATACCATACTAGCAAAACATTTAACATAAATTATCCAAGGCTCCCCACTCAAACAGCCCTCTCAAGAGGCCCAAAATACTGAAATAGAGAGCCAGCCTTGTGAAATTGGAAAACTCTTTGTGTGCTGCAAGCCCAGTGGTTGCAGATCTCAGTGATCTCATGGACAGGATGGAAGGCTCTTTTCTAAAAAAGCAAAATCAATTTCAAAATTATCCTGAAATGTTACTAATTTTAATGTTTTTCTGAGGTAGAATATCCAAAGAGTGGAACAAAACAAAGCTTGCTTTCATGGCACCCTCCTTCTTTTGTTCCCAATAGAATGGGACTGGAAGCTCTGGTAGAGTCTTATGCCTTCTGGAGACCTTCACTGAGGACACTTACATTCGAAGATATACCTGGGATACCCAAACAAGGTAATGGCTGTCTTCTTGTTCTTTCAAAAGAAACATGCATGAAGATAAAGCTTTGCCCATCATACATTACAAAAGTCTAGTTAATTTTGTCATTTGTAGAGAAAAAATAACCAACTAATCCCAACGTAGGCCATCACCTCTCATCAAAATTATTCTAAGCTAGAAAACTAATGCTAATTCAACCACTGTGGCAATAAAAATGTGAAACTGTAAAGATAAACCAGATCACATGTTGAGGAAAATGCCAGTTTAAGGATTTAAATTATTCAGTTTAAGTATTGAGTAACCTTTCCTTAGCTCTATGCAGTGGCTAGATACTAAAGGTAGAGATCTTTTTATAGATGACATCTGTTGTACACATGCAAACTCCAATGCAGGAATTACTTGTGTTTTTAAAGAGAGGGAAAAAAAGGGAATGAGAGAAGAAATGTCTTTTTGAGTAATGAATAAATAGCAGCAATCTTAGCTGGTTTTCTTCTTGGAATGCCTTCTTGATTTTTAAAGACCTAAAAATTTTTCAGTAAATATACCAACAGGTTTTATCTGCATCCTAGAGCTTGAAAAAACCGATCTCCTCTCCATTTTGCTTTTTCCTGCTCCTCAGTCTTCATTACAAACCTCTGGGTTCTCACTTTCTCCATTGCAGAGATAGTGCCATGAATGAGGGAAATATTGAAATGGCCATTTTGGACAGAGAGTGGAATCTGTACCCTTTTCTCAGTTCCTTTATTTCCAGAATACTTCAATGCATAAATAAAATATCGAAGCCTTTTCCCAACTAAATCAGACATACTGCTTCTGATTCTTCACATTTCATGCTACCAAATTTGCAAACATCCAGTCTGCTTTCTTGATAAAGTATTGCAAAGTTGTTAAACATCTTCAGAGAAAAAAGACATAAAATATGGAAATTCAGAGAAATAATTTTTATTAGCTTCGTAGCTCATTCTGCTGAGAAATCTTGAGCATCAGTGCTTGATGTGGGCAATTCAGAAGGTGGTTTTGTGCAAAGTCATAGATATATTGGACGACTGTTGTCACAGTTTTGGGCAGAGCACAGGGGTGAGGAATGGTCTTATAAAGAAGGCCTGTAATGAGAAGTTAGCATCAGACCTGAAATGCCTTTTCAGACTGTGTAAGACTGAAAGGCAACTCACCATTCAGTTAATCTGTTTAGGAGACAGATCAGCTTTGACAGGAGCATTGTTTGAGAGCAGGGGAACTGCTGCCATGAACTTCTTGTTTCTTTTTCTGCTGTTGCCTGGGGTTAAGGAGTTTGTTGAAGATACTGTTGATATTCTGAGGATGAAAACTGAGATCCTTGCAAAATCTTCATAGTCGTCTGTACCTTGGACATTAGGGTGGTTTAGAGACTTTCTGAAAGACCCCATTAGGAATTTGCTTGGGTTGTTAATGGTGAAAGTGCCCATCTTCAGGTAGCAGAGGCATTGACATGGATTGGAATTAAAAATAAGTGTATCTTATACCAAGATTTCTGGAATCTGATGGTGTCTAATGATGCTTTGAGCTTGGGTTGTCCTGTTAACAGAGCAAGAAGCAGCAGGGATTGTTCACTCATAATGCATGTTTCCTTTTACTATCAAGATACCTATCACGATAACCTGTTAACTTATTGACAACATGTATCTCTTTGCAGCATCCAGCTGTTTGATTGTTAGTGTGATTCAAAAAGGAGAGAGTCTTCCTGGTTAGAGTCTTCTGTCTTGGAGACTGTGAAAGGCCCAAATTAATTTTTCTGCACTCAGTTTTCAGAGAGATGCAATCTGTTCAGAAGAAGAAGTGTTTCTTGCAACTGGGAAATTTTCAGTCCTGAGAAAAGGCTTCATCTGTAGTAGTGTGTTTTTAGGACCCTTCAGCACTGGTATTTGTAATGTAAAAGGTTCTCACATCAGTAAATGGACAATTTGCAAACAGTTTGCTGCAAGCCTACCTATTCAAGAAACGAAGCAGCTGTGCGCAGTATTCAGCCTTCACTCTTCCTGAAGTTGTTCTGAAGTTTTGTTCTCAGATTTTTTGGGGTTGAAGTTGGAAGGGTTTTGTTCTGAAGTCAGGAACTTTCCTGAAGCTGTTAACTGTGGCAGCCTCTATCATCAGAGCTAAGCAGCTGGTTCCTCAGCTAGTGCTCTGATAGTGATAGGTACAGAGGGCTTGAAATGCACTCCATACTGTAGCGAGAGCATAGACAAGCCAAAGCCACTATTTCGAAGATTTCCCTGTGATGTAGTACTCACTTGGCTATATCTTAATGGCCATGCAATTTCCTTCCAATGTCATATAAGGAGCAGTTAACCTTTTGGGCAGGAGCTCTAAGTGTTAAGTGATGGTTGTGAAAACATAAGTTCTCTTTCTTGGTCAGGTTGCTTCTTTAAAAATATGTATGCGGTTTACTGACACACCCTTCTGCACATATATGTAGAAGGTTTTTTTAATTAATTTGAGTCGTGTTTCATGTCAAGGGCTAGTATAAAAGACAGAGGTTTTGATCTGTCACCTAGGAAGTGAACTTTCCCCCATATGCTTCTTACACTGTACCATTCTCTTTCAGGAAATGCAAGTTCCTCTACTTTACTCCAGGGATCCGGCAGTGGAGTGCCATCTACCCACCCTCACCTTTTACCGGGTTCCCCTTGCTCATCTCCAGCCTTCCACCTCAGTCCCAACACTAGCCAGCTGTGTACCCTTGCTCCAGCTGACTACACAGCTTGTGCCCGCTCAGGCTTGACCCTGAACAGATACAGCACTTCCTTGGCTGAAACCTACAACAGGCTCACAAACCAAACCAGTGAGACGTTTGCACCCCCGAGGACTCCCTCCTATGTTGGTGTGTCGAGTAGCACAACTGTGAATATGTCCATGAGTGGCAGTGATGGGGATGCATTCAGCTGCCCACAGACTGGCTTATCTATGCAGATTTCAGGGATGTCACCACAGCTCCAGTACATCATGCCATCCCCATCCAGCAATGCCTTTACCACTAATCAAACCCATCAAGGCTCCTACAACACATTTAGACTGCACAGTCCCTGTGCACTCTATGGATATAACTTTTCCACATCCCCTAAACTGGCTGCCAGTCCTGAGAAAATAGTTTCTTCCCAAGGAAGTTTCTTGGGGTCCTCGCCAAGTGGAACCATGACGGATCGGCAGATGTTGCCCCCCGTGGAAGGAGTGCACTTACTTAGCAGTGGGGGGCAGCAGAATTTCTTTGACTCTAGGACCCTAGGAAGCTTGACACTCTCGTCTTCTCAAGTGTCTGCACATATGGTTTGATGAAGCCTTTAAGTAAAAGTACAGTATGTTTGATGTCTACAATGTATTTCTTTTGGAATATGAAAGGACACTCAATGTAGCTTGTAAAGTGTGTGTATATATATAATATGAGAGGAAGTTTCACTGAAATTTTGACTTGCTTGTGGCCAGATTATTTTCCTATTTTGAGTTACACAGAGTTTGCTGCGGTGCAGACTGGTTTAGTTTTCTGGTATAATACACTTAGTTGTATAACACATTGGGACATATGCAACAAATTAAGTAAGACTTCCTCCCCTTTCCCCCTCCTCTGTTCTAACCCCTTTAAAGAATGAAATGACACTTGGAGTATTAAACAACACAAACAACCCCACTTATGTTTCCTATAGTACTAGCGAATTTCTTTAAAATATTCATACAATAATAAGCTGATGCACCAAAGGCATTTTACAAGTTTCTTCTCTCTTACAAAGGATACAAAGAGTATTTGGACTTCTAAGTGTTAAGCACCAAGCATCCAGCCTAAAATAGATTAGCTAATGGATTATTTACAAAGTAAATGGAAATATTAGTTTGCCTTCTCATGATGCACTGTTTTTAGCTTATCAATGGCAAGCATTCTCACTAGGATTTTTTTTCAGCATTAGTCTAGATTTATGTTTAGATATTTGAAGACAACATATATTGAAATTGTGGTGATAGGAATAATTTAAACCAATAGCACTATAAACAGCATTCCTTAGTACAGAATAAACTTTGGCATACTTAGTTTTTGTCAAAGGAAGGGCTTGATGCATTTTTTCCTCCATAAATATTGCCTATAAGGCATTTACAGGACAGTAGGATATTCTTATGTATCTTTTTGCTGTATTTTAACTTTTTTAAAGGAAAATGCAGGCTTGATTTAGGGAAAAAAGGGAGCATGGTGAGAAGTGCCATTATTGGTTTTACCTGTTTTGTGTGTGTGTTTGCTGGGTTTTGGTTTGGTTTTCATTTTTGTTCATCTTTTTGGTTTTTTTTTTGTTTGTTTTTGTTTTTTTGTTTGTTTTGTTTTGTTTTTAATAAGGGCAAAAGGTCCTACATCCTCAGTTTCTCAAAAATGCATCACCTGTATCAATTAGGCAGATGATCCAGTTTTCCCACAAGTGTTTCAGGAAGCTGAACATTGTCGTAGCTGACCTCCGTTGCTTTGTTTCTGTCTGGTTTTACCCCAGAATTGGAGAGGCTCCAATGGCTTCATTCCCACCTCTGTTTTTTAAATGGCACTTACAAGCATGTAGATCACTATCTCTTTCTGACCAGGCTTCTCCAGAGTGACAAGGACATTGGGAGGTACTTGTCATGGTGAAATTTTTGCCCTCACCTGCATCTTCACAGCCCAGGTGTGCATCAGTCCTCCTGCAAAAGCTGCTCATCTGTCAGAGTTGAACCACAGAGGCTGTGGAACTAATCTTAATGCATGAGAGAACAGGTCATCTTCAACATTATGCTAAGCCTCATTTATATTGTGTAGGTGGTGTAAAGGCATTATAAGGTGGGTATAAATTCAGTTGAAAATGTTTCCCTTGTCAACATTGAAGGAGATTAAGGCCTTTCAAGTCTTACATTTGTTAGATTTTTTGGGTGAAAGTGAATTTTCATGTTTTTCAAGTGTTTGTATGTCTTTTCTGGCAAATAGTGGGCTTAAGCACTCCCACTTCAAGAAGGACTCATTTCAGCTAGTATTTCTTCAGTGGGATGGACATAATGCATTCAGAAACAGCACTCTTGCTATCTCCTCTAATTATCTGGGAATAGAAGAGAAACCTCACCAATCTTGAAGACTGTGCCTAAAGGCTTTATTTCTATTGGTTTCATATTTGTTTCTTTTAAAGAAGATACATATAAAGTTCTTATTAAAAGTTGGAAAGGCAAGAGGATGAAATGGAGATGTGTGTTTGCTTTTTTGCTGTCTCAAACTTCCTAAGTGACCTTGGGCACTTCACTCAGATTTTTTTTTCTTCTGTAAAATGTGATAATAGCACTTCCATGCCTCACAGGGAAGGGTGACAGTACATTGAAGATCATCTTTACATCTATTGTGGTGTGGACAGTTCATTACAGATGAATGGCTAGGTAGTGTTCATCTACATCGGCTACAGGGATAACAAAGAGCATTTGTACTTCAAGTTTGTTGCTGGTTTTGGCATTGTAGTGTCCTTGAGGCAGATCTTGTAGAAAAGACCTGCAGTGCTGAAAACACTATTCTAACTCACATTAATGATTTGTGAAATGGTTCTAAGATGTTTAGAAGATAGGCAAATTTTCAGTTATGTAAATTGTCATAACTTTATTGGTTAAATTTGCAAGTAAATTGTGTATAGTAATTCTTGCTTCAGCCAAAACTTTGAAACTTAGCAGTGGGACAAATCTTTAAATGGGAGAGGTGGTACAACTAATCTGTACTTGGAAAAGGGTAATTCCGTGTCATTTTAAGGGCTGTGACTAGGTGGAAATGTGGAAGAGCTAAATCATGTGCATTCCTACAAGGAGAAAAAAAAAAGGGTTGTGCATGGATGTTCATGGAGGTGCTCCTGAAAAGACTATGTACTTTATTGTCTGGGAATTTCTTAGAATTGGTCTCTTATTTTTCCTCAAATTATTCTTATCATATAACCACACAATATTGTTTCATTTGTTCCTTAAAATTCAAATCATATTGTAAATACTGGTGTGTCATTGTGAAAAGACTAGCTTTTTATCAATACAGTAAATGTTATATATGCATTATATCTATAATTATATATCTGTATTTTACAAAAATGCCACAGAAAATATATTAAAGTGTGTATTCAAACACTTTTTACTACATTTGGAAAACTGAGAGGCTTGGGCCTTTTTTTTATTCTACAACTTCAGCAAGACAACAAGAAGGGACTCTGAGGTAAACTGTGAATTTCAGAGACTTAATACAAGAAGCTGCAGCTAGTCTACAACTCTTACATGATTCAGTTTAACCATCTGCTGTGTAACCTCTCTGTTGCTTGTATGCAAAGGTCCCAATAGATGTTGTGTATGAGGAGATCCTGAGGCTGATAGCAGAGCTGTGAGGGCTTTATGTGGGAAAATGGGACTGAGCTGCTGCCAGCCTCTTTAGCCAGTGATGGAGCTTTGCTGCTTCCTCATAGACCATGTTATCACAGCTGCCAAGAGCAGTTCAGCTGCCTGATATCAGCTGGATGTGGGAAGTCAGCACTGCCATGTGACTTAAGCAGGAGCTTGGTACTCTGTTTTCCCTCTCTGCTGTTTCTTTGGTCATTTGCTCTCTGTTCTGCTAGTTCTAAATGCAAAAATCTACTGATTTCACAATTTACAACATATAATCATCTGGGTATACTGTTACTCAGCAATGAGCAACAATTCTCCCTGCAGAAATACTGTTATGCATAGTGGCCTTATTTCCTATTGTGCTGCAGTAAGTGATTCCGTGTGACAAAGGGCACACAGCCTGAAAATCTGATTACTTCAGAGACTCTGGTTTCATAGTCACTTAACACCAGCATTGTTGCAAATGACCAGAATTAGGACAAGAGAAGTAGGCATGAAATGCTTGATCATAAATATCAGGCCTCCAGAGAGAATGAAAACTTCTGTTTTTAATAAGAGAAGAGCCTTTTTTTTAATTTTTGAATGCACAATCACACTCTGAGAGGGCTAATTTCTACTTCAGCAGAGGACAACAAGAGAAACTTGAAAATCATGGACATTGTTGTCATTAATACTAGTAAGGCTGTACAACAAGCAGGTCAACAAAAGAAACATAAACCATCAGAAGTAGCTCACACTTTCTATGAATATATTTTTCCTGTAAAGATAATATAGTTAAGCAGCCTGTATATAGGTATGATTAAAAAGTTTACAGTCCATTATAATGAGTTAATGGTTTTTGTGGGCTGACTCTGCACTTCAGCTGACAAAATGTATTAATTGTTAGTTCATTTTTTCATTAATGTGAACATCAGATTCAATATTTCACCTTGTATTTAACACAAAGTTGTTGACATGTCAGTTTAATATATGCACAACTACAGGAGAATTCTTGTTCTGCCTTATGTTCCACCATATTCCTCAGTTACCCAGTTAATTCAAAACACTGACCTGCCAAGATGACACACTCGTGTTATTTTGTATTTCATTAGGAAATAACATTTCTAGATTATTTCCTAGCCTTCATTAGGACATAACATTCAGCTTGCTTTAAATGCTTTTTGTCAGTGCTGTTATGTTCAAGCTCTGGAAAGGTGTTTGTCGCCCAAAAAAGCTAAGTCCTGTGCAGTCACCCCTTACTCTTGCAAAGTGGTGTTGAATTTGCCATAAAATTATCTCAGATAGTTTGGTGGCCAGTGCCCAGGCAGAGCAGTTCCACCAAAATGAGAACCTGCATCTTCTGCCTACATTTTAGAATTTGAAGTCCATAAAGTAAATGTTTCTAAGAAGTATCAGTAAATCAGATCAGCAATGCCATCAGGAAAAATAAAAATACTGTGCGCTAATAGAAATGCTCTCCTGAACTTTATCTATCACCTCAGAGGTTTATTACCCTTGAATAGTTAATATCCCACATCTTCCACTCCTCCAGAATGAGCATTAAATTTCCATGAGCTGGATAAATTTCCAGATTTTTCCATTGTGGCCTTTCTAATTGTTGTCAGTAAGAACCAGGCTTCAAGACAAGCACTAGGGCTCCAGTTTTGCAGCTGGGAATGGCAGGAGAAGTGGAGATAGCCCAAGTGGGCCTTGCAGTCCCACCATGCACTTTTGGAATGTTACAAGTGGTGTGATGCACCCACAACGCATAGTTCTATCCAAACATATCTCAGTGCATCTCTCACAAGAGGCTGTAGCCTAACATGAGACCTGACATCAAAGACTAGTCAGGAAGGATAAAACACAATGTGAAAATACTTACGCTACCCAAAAGCTGGGCTCTGGCAGTGAATGTTAAGTAAAGCCCCAGCACAGACTTGGTCTTTTTCAGTACTGCAGCCACTTCAACTATGCTGCGCCCTCCTGTTCATTTGCACACCACTGGATTTTATTTGGATGCTATAATAAAGAGCCAAGAATAAATTTAGAGCACATTGGAGGAAACCTGGATGCTCTGTGGCCAGTGGTAATGGTGCCACTGACTTGAGCTTTATGGATACCATATTTTCAGACCCTAAGCCATCCGCTTTCTGTTCTGGAGTGCTTTACCCACGCAGAAGCTGTAGTCATAACTATCTTGGACATTTTTCTGTCCCTTTGTGGTGTTTTTCAGATGGTTGACTGGCTTTTTGCTTTTCACATGCTTTTTTTTTTTTTTTTTTTTTAAACTTCACACTTCTGCAGTTTTTAAGCCATAGTTTGTCTCACAATGAAAGACAAGACAAGGCTGGAATTTGGTGCTCCATCCCCCAGAAGCCTTGCTGATGGATGGTATATTCCTTTCCACTGCAGATAATTGACTATATATTTCCCACAATGTTTTTATTGTATTTTACAGAGAAAAGTAATAAAAATAGAGGCTGTATCACAATCAAAGCAGTGTTTCCATTCCTCAGGCAATATTTTTCACTAACCCTAAGGAAAATACCACCCCACCCTTTCCTGGTTACTATACTCAGTATATGGTTCACAGCAAGAAGAAAACCAGATGCCATATTTAAATGTAAGATGGCAAAAACCAGAAAACCAGAAAAACCGGTCCCAATTCACAGAAATGTTCCCAGATAGTCTTTGTGTTCTTTGAAGTGCAATATGGACACTAATGCTTCCAGAGACATCTGCAAAGACCTTTTGATATGTCACCCAGATGATTGCTGTTGGTGTATGATAAATGCCTTGCTGATGTAGTGTGCACTACAGATTACCTGACCCATACTCAGGCAAGGCATTGTCGGTGTCGCACAAAGACATGCAAGAAAATGCTATTTATGTTGTTCTAGTAATCCTACACAGAAGTGTAGCTTCACAAGTGCTAAACAGACCCCAAAGCTATGTTAAGAGACCAGTTCTCAGGAAGAACTTGTTATGTGCCAAGATCATGCAACCCAGTTACCCTCATGGTGGTAACTAAAATGCATTTTACAATTAATATAAAAGCAATTAATCTAAGCAGGAATGTCTTTCCTATAACTAGATGTATTAATTTCCTGAACATTTTGGTAGGGGAGAGAAGGGGCCAAACTTCTCTGGGTTTTAATACTGAACTTTCAGGTCTCATAGGAATTTTTTTGTGGAAAGAGGAGAGCCTTGGAAAATGAAATTTAAATCAAGAGAAGGCAAATGAAGAATGGTCTATGAGTAAGGATCCTTTAGACATCAAAATATACTATTGTGAATGTCTAAAAATGGTCTGTTCAATGTCACATTCTTGCATTCAGTAGAGACAGAACTGCTACGTTAAGAAGTGAAGTGGTCTGTGATACCGTTAACTTAGGAAGTGTTGGGTAGAATGATGGTGTTTGGTAAGGTAAAGGCTGAACTACTAAAAATAATCTAAGATTGCATGCTGCTCATTTTAAGTCTTAACAATGTTACTTTTTTCTTTTTTTTTTCCCCAAAAAGATCCTGCCAGCAAAGATGAGATGATTCTTAAAAATTTTCAGCCAGATGTGTCTCCAAACTTTCCCAGAGATTACAGATATTCAAATGTAGTTTGGATTAAACCCATTATATAGATAAGAGTGTTTTATAGCTGGCTGCAGCTGTGAAGTTTGGATTCAGATCTGTAACTCTCCTAAACTTTGAAGACTGTAGTCAAATCTGTGGTTTTGGATTTGAATCTTCAGTTGCTTATTGCATCAGACTGTCATTCACATCTGTTATACCAACAGCTTGGTGCAAAACTGATACCAGTTTCAAACTCTGCAGAACTGAGTTTCAGAAAGGCCACTTCTCAAGCACATTGCTACGTATGAGCAGCGACAGCAGCATATTGCAGGTCTGTAGGTTAACAACTCTGTACATGCCATCTAATGGCCATAGATGACCCACCACAGAGCACTGGCTGGTGGGTCAGAAGTTGTTGGCTCCCACCCTGCAAAGTATGCTTTACATATTTCCTTCATATTATGTTTCCGTGTAAGCGAACACTGTAGCTTCCCACAGGGATATTACATGATCCTGAGTGGAGGGAGAGAGGTTGGCGTAATTGCAAATGAGATGAAAGCTGCTCCTTGAGGTACTCTCTAAGGGCTTATCTATACAGAGTGGCTGCTGAGAAATAAGGTAGGAACGAATTTAAAACATCACAGCTCCACAGGTGGGCACTCTTCACATGCAGGAAGCAAGAAGAAGGTGCTACATGTGGAAAATAAGAAAATACTCCACATTAAGTAGTCTTCTTGTGAGGATGCAGTGCTTTGAGGCTGAGGTCCTGCAGTTTCCCTCTCTTGTTTGCTCTACAGGCAGACCTTAAGACTTAAGCCACACTATAAAAAATAACAACCCACAAATGTCTATCTGGGAGGCTGTCACTGGTTGTCACCATGGCATAGATGGCCTCACCAACTGAAATGATGGAGACACCCGTGGTAAATCCTGGACAACTCTTCTGACCTGTTAATAGTTGGCAGACTGTCTGATGACAGTTGCAAGAATCTGATGCACAGCAGTATCCTTTACAGCAGTTTAATCTTTGTCATCAAATACCCCGGCAGCCATGATTAATAGCAGCACTTGAGCTTGTTTTGAAAGTTGTATATTTGGCAGCTATGAACTTTGATCTGTGGTTTTGCTTTAAAGAATCACTATGACACAAACTTTTCCTGTAATCCTTCCATCTAATTAAACCACACACAAATACTATGTGGGGAAATATGATGCTATTGATATAAGCTGTGTGTTTATTACATTATTTTAGGCACTTTATTAAAGCGGATAGTTGTTCCCAGCAAGATAGTAGATAAGCTCCCCAAAAACAATAACATCACCCAGAAAGAATATATAAGAGAATTTCCCAAGGCCAAATTCGATTAGAAACTTTCTTTGTTGATTAATATTGTGCCCTTGAACCTATTAAGGGCTCAGATGTTTTAACCTGAGCTAAAATGAATTCAGCCTACTAATGTGTACTTTTCCACAAAATGTTTGCCTTTGTTCCAGATTGTTAAAGGACTTCAATGCCTAACATGATAGTGTCTGTCTTCCTGAAGGAGTTTTTTTAGTATTTGTATACAAGTTAGTGGGGAAGTTTTCAGAAATCAAAGAAAAATTATTTTCATATAAATACTTTAAACAACAGAACATCCATCATTTTTTAACTGAATCAACCATAAATCAGCCATTTCTTGTTGGTTTCCATCCCGCTGCACACTTTGTAGTGAAATTCCCATGAGTAAGATAATCCTCATGTTTTCAAGATGAGAATATGAACTATGGATCAGTCTGAGCAGTGTTTTTGCTAGGACTGAGATGCAGTGCTGCACACTCTTAATTGAGTTGACTTGCTTGTGTATTTCATCTTCAAGACTTCAGGATTTGTGCAGAAGAGGATTCCTTGCTCTAGAGCAGACTACCCAGACTCTGAGCAGCAGCTTTATGGAAGGACATGGAATTCCAGGACTTTCCCCTGATTGGCCCACCTGGATCTCCTAATCTGGGTGCCACAAAACAGAGATAACAGAGTAATCACCATATTGAGGCTCCTGTGCCTGTGAAGTCCAACAGTGTTTATATTTCCTGATCACCATCTTTTCTATATTTTCTGAGTAGACATTCAGCCAGCTGGTTTTGGCTAAACCAGGATTCCTGTCACTACTGGTTAAGTCCAGTGACCATGGTTTCTGAGTCAGTTGGAAAGCAGACAAAGTACCAAGTATAATAATTTTCCTTAATTGTCTCACAAATTTCCAGAGACTTCATATAAATGTAGAACAGCTGAAGCAACATGAGTGATCCCGTAGAGAATTCACAGCTGAGCACCCTCAAGCAGAGGGAATAGTTGCCCATCACCACTCTCTGGACTTGATCAGAAAGAATGAAACAGAAGGGCTCTAAAGCAATTCCGTCTCCTCGTGCCAGGTTCTCTAGACTTGGTATTAATCCCTTGTGATGAGCTGTGTCCAAGACTACCACAAGACTGGGCAGAATTAGCAGGAACATTTGTCATGTGTCTGTTGTCAGGAGGGAGGCTGGATCAGTGGCCAGAAATGGCCTTGACCTAACCTGCTCCCAAATAGCTGGACACAAGCTACTTGAGCTGTCATCCTGTCTTTAGCAGCTCTTCTCTGAAAAGCAAAACTTGTTTAGGTAACCTGGAATCCTTCCAACATCTGTACAACCAGGGTTTTGAGTGACAGTCACAGCCTGGGCAGAGTGGAGGTGTCACATTATTCTCAACTAGTCACAAAGTATTGTGAGTGGATATGGGATCAAAATGTATTTCATATATGACTAGAATAAAGTTTTGTATAAAGAGCTAATAAAACCTCATAAGGATCTTTTACTGGATCAATGACTGCCTCTTGTTCTTATTGAACTCAATGAGAATTTTGCTACTGACTTCAAAGGAAGTTGAAAGGAGCCATGAGGGGTTGATTTCCACTCCTACATGTGTGCTTCTGCACACAAAATTTGCATCTGGAAGGACTGTGTGTTAGTTAGATTTTGTTGCTGTAGTTGTTGGGGTTTTGCTACTTGAGAGTTTGCACAAGATAAGCACAAGATTTCCTACACACAGATTGCCTGCACACATGAGCAAATGACTTATTTCTGTCGTGCAAACTATCTGTATGCTACATACATTTCATGTATGTATGCAATGCAAAAAGGATGCATTAAACTACCTTACTTGAGGGGCTTCATTCTTCTGAGAGACAAAAATCTCTCCTAAGCACTTAATGACTGGTAAGGAAGGTTCCACATTCGTCACTGTCAGATGCATAAAACCAAATCCAATATAAATTGATCCTTTTGCAGGATTTTTTATTGGGCTGTATAATGGAAAACTTCAGCATCTATTCTATAAGCAGGCATAGGCCATTAAGACAAGATTCAAGAGTCCAAGCAGTTGTCAAAATGGTTTGTCACTTAGTTTAACCATTTCTGAGTGCATTCTTTTCCATTACTTCTCCGCAGCAATTTGTAAAGGATGAGACTTACCAACTGCACTCAAATACACTTCATTAGGCTTGAGGGCTTCTTACATAGAAGAACTTTGATAGTTCAAAAGTAGGAGGAAGCTGCTAGAACGGGGCATAGTTTAAAAACTTAGCAACTGAATATGAATAGGGAAGTGATTTTGCAAATACCTGGCAGTTCTGTACAAACCTTGTGAACACTAGAGGCTCCTGGAGACCCAAGCAAAATCATTATAGAATCTCTGTGTCAGTAATAACATACTTAGTCTGCTTTGCAGTCAGTTGAGATCTGGCTGCTGCTAACTTTCTTTTAGTGATGACTTCATAAACTGTAGATCTTTCTGTCAGGATACACTCCTGCATTGAGTGTTTCAATAATTACCATCCCATTCTTGATAGTTACACATTCTCTACTGAGTCTAAATAACGCCACTCTTGTATAAATTTTTTATGTACTTCAGACATTAGAAATCCTTATCACAGCCTTCCTCAGTGATCCTGTAGCTAAGCTATATGCATTTAACTCCTTCAACCTTCCCTTTTGAAAACACTTCAGGGAGACCAGAAGAAAAGTTGAGACAGCATCAGCATCTCTGAAATAAGGATATAATAGAAAGCAGAGTGATTGGGCCCTCTCAACCTCTCAAAAAAACCCTACTCTGCTCGGTCTCTGCTCCTGCATGACTCTTTTTCTGGGTTACTCAGACCATGGGCATGAAGTAGAAGATTGCTGAAGCTTCATAGAAGATGACTTCTGCTAAACCAGAGAGAGATCAGTAACCAATCTGAAGGGTATAGTAGGATACTGACTGGGGAGATGGAGAATAGCAAGTAGAGAAGGCTTGGTGAAAACCTGCACAATTTTGTGATAAAGAGTTTGGATAGTTCCATAAAGCAGCAGCATCTGGTTGCCAATGAGAACAAATCCAGTTTTTTGAGCTGACTGGTATTTCTTTCTTGTTCATGAAAAATATGTACTTAAGATCTCACACTCTGAAGCTAACCCAGTCAACTTTTCAGAACAAGTTTAATATCTTTTGTTGTATTTGAGGTCAAAGGGCTTTGCTGCAGCTGCAGCTCAGCCAAATAATCTGGACCTGTTGCAGGAGTTACTAGTCAGAGCTCTGATTTGTGTCAGGTGTAGGTTTAAAACAGATGTGACAAGGATACTTTCTTGTGTTGAAAGCTAGAGAAGGTGTCCCGCACTTCCTGGGAGCTTAGCGTTGGGCAACATATACCTAAAATATATTTAAAAGGCAGACACTAAAAAAGCAACATTGGAAATAGAGTTATAATTCATCTATTAAACAGAAACGTCATATACCATGGTTGTGGTTGTGCTTTGTGTTGATTTTTTTATGCTTTATATAAGGCTTGCTTTATGTCCAGGATTAGCTTTTCAACATCCAGGAGTGATAAGGGCTTTTGAAGGGCTGTAGGTAGCTAGCCATAAGATAAAGCTACAGATCAGCTACTAGATTTCTTTCCATTAAAGCAAATACAGCTACTTGAGAAACTTGAGAAAGGCAGTGTCCTGGAGACAGGCACTGACACAGAAGCCCAATTTGGATATTCATATCTTTAAAAGGTGCAGTTCAGACTAAGAAGCCTTCACGGTTGAGAGGGAATTAGGAGACTGAAGGGATATTTGCACAGATAAATCATCAATCCATGCAAACTGGAGCCCGTGGTAGCACAAGTTGGCTAGACTTGCCTTTCAGCTCTGGCAGCCCTCAGTGTGCAGAGAACAGGTAAGAACACAGCACAGATACTCATCATCCATTTTGACCTGACAGGGAGATGTTTCAACCAGAGTGTTTCACGACATTTTGCCATCAGGTTTTATGTCCATAGGTCCTGATGGGATGTCATAGATCCTCACTTTGCATTGACAACAGTATTTCAGTATAAAATAGTCAGTGACTAAGAATACTTGGAAGGACAGTTTCATTGTGATAATTAATAGGAATTTTCTCACACTGATACACTAGACTTTTTTAAAAAGCTATTCAGGCCACTTGGTATTCACTAAGGGTACAATACTGCACCCTGTTTCCCTAAATGTTGACAAAAGGGAGGAAATGTGTGAAATACATATATGTTGCTGCCTGCTCCTTAGAAACTCAGAATACATCCTGCATATGTAAAAGCACAGAACAGCTCTCTTCAATAAGCAAAACGACAACACATGTATTTAAATATCAGAGCCTGAATGGAGTCTGCTTCTTTTCCCACACCTCTGTAAAATCAAAGTTTGAAACCCTGTAGGAGCTCTTTTAAAATATCCTGGCTTCCTTGCTGCAGACCATATGTTTTTTTCAAAAACCAGGACTGCAAACTTGAATAATTGCATGACTTGCGTTCTATCACTGTAGACTGTACTCTACTGGCTTCAACTGGCACGGTTTGGTAGTTGTTACAGATGCCACAATTCATTGCTTTGAAGTCTGCACATTAAAAAATGGGGAGGGGAGGAGGGAAAAAAAGCTTTCAAAAGATTGCCTGTCTTTCTGTTATGAATAAGTCGATATTTTGCAACATCTGTCATAGTCACTGCCACTTCAGCTTCCTTTCTCTGCTCAGACTTATGGGTTCTATGTTATTATTGGAGCAGCTGTGGATGGTGCAGCTTCACCTTGAGTATTGTGTTCAGTGTTGGTCATTGTGTTATAAGAAAAGTATTAAGCTAATTAGAGAGGGTCAAAGGAGAGCAATGAAGATGGTGAAGAGCCACAAGAGGAAGCAATAGGAGGAACAGCTGAGTTCACTTGGTCTAGAGAAGAGGAGACTGAGGGGAGACCCCACTGCAGTTACAACTTCTCATGAGGGGAAGAGGGATGGTGACCAGAGAGGTAGTTACTGTGGTGTTCATTGATAGGACTCAAGGGAATGGCCTGAAATTGTCTCAGGGAAGCTTTAGGTTGGATATTACAAAAAACTTCTTCACCCAGAGAGTGATTGGGCACTGGAACAGGCTCCCCAGGGAAGTGATCCCAGTACCAAGCCTGACAGAATTCAAGAAGCATTTGGACGATACTCTCAGGTACATGATGTGACTTTTGTGGCTGGTCCTGTGCAGGGCCAGGAGTTGGACTCGATGATCCTTGTGGGTCCCTTCCAACTCACCATATTCTGTGATTCTG
>JAOXXN010000446.1:82217389-82240987 GCA_026770055.1 Myrmophylax atrothorax
TTCCTGAGGCACAGAGATACAAAACAGGCTTAATTTGAGCCTTTGAAAAAAAAAATATCAAGCATAAGTAATCTAGCACACAAAAAAAAAATCTTTCTGTATGTTAATTTTTATGTGCTTTGATTGAAAATGTACACCAGCTCCATCTGTCCTATTCCCCAAACTCCCTACCACTGCTCTATTTTCTCTTACTGCTTGACCCTAGTCAGTAGTTTAATACTACAGAATGTGGTATATCAGATGTATGCTCCTCCTTGTCCACAACCCTTGTCTTCCCCGGTCCAAATGACCTCTAGTCCCATGAGGACTCTATCAACCCCTTCTAACCCTCTGCAGTATTGAATAATTAGGGCAAGAGCAAGAACACTGGAAAAGAGTTCATACCCTTGGTATTATTTAGCATTTCTTCCTTCAACTTCTCCCTACTTTTTAGATGGCAAACTCTGTGGTTCTTAAGTTTTGCCTACTGTAAATCACCTAATACATTAATTGTATTAGTAGGGAATAAAAAAACCCATTGCATTTGTAATCAAAAGGAGTCCTGAATAACTTTCTGGAGATTTTAATAAAGCAGAAATAAACACTTTCCAGCCCACTATGGGCTTCAGTAGAGTTTCAGTAGGTTTTGTTCTGTGGCTTCTTATCTAGAAGAAGAATAAGCATGGAAGAGGCATAACACTTCCATTGGCACTATAGGTAGAGCTAATGAGTCCTGAGAAGCTGTAACTCTCTTAATGTTGGATGAAAAATATTTGGTTATAATGGTAACTCTGTTGTGGATGCTGTCTCATTTAGGCCCAGATATCTTACATTCTCTTGATGACAAGAAGGGTTCAAGTTCATTTCATCAGCAAGAGGTCAGCTATCACTACCCAATGGGCTGATATTCATTAGCCTCATTGTGTCACTCCCAACTCCTTATTGTCCCAGTCTTGTCAATAGTGATAGCCTTGGCTGGTTATCTGCCTACTTTTCCAACTGCAGGTCTTCTGCATTGCTCTTGGATTTCCTCCTAAACCTGAGACAGAGGACACTTGCCCTGTCTTCCCAGGAATATTCAGGAAACCTCTAAAGAATTTGTCAGCTAAAGATCACCCAAACTTTTGTGTCATTAATATTCATTTACACAGTGAATGGACAAATTCCTGCTTCCATTGAAATCAATAGAAAAAGCCCACGGTTTCACTATCAGAGGAGCAGACAGTCAATTCACTATTACTAACCCTGTGAACATCCCAGTTTCCCAGGCAGTCCTGTTCCCCTGGCATGACGGAAATTATGGTGCTGAGACAATGGCAGCATAGACTCAGGTACATCCTCACAGACCCAGTGGTGCTGAGCTCCTTCCTTCTGATGGCCACCTCCACTGCTACTCAAGAAGTGAGCAGAGGAGGTACAGAAGCAAAATATGCCTTGAACATCTCTGGGCCCACCTGGCCCCCAACACCTATTTCCATCCAAGGTGAGATGCTTTGCAGGGTAAGGGACATTCATCCCATGGGGTGACCAGGCAACAGATCTGGGTTCCCAGCAAGCACCCTTTTATTGTGTGACTTTTGTTCCTCTTCAGTGCCCTGCAGGGAACTCTGTAGTCCAGTGGCAGGGTCCTGGAGATTTTCTCACAGATGCAGCTCTTCCTTCAGCAAACTGTCAGTGTTTACAGCCTCAGAGCCTCTTGGTCTGTCCTTAGTTGATGACTTTTCATTGTTGGAGGAATGGGTTCATCTCTTTCTCTATCCCACAGGCTGACACAGTAAAGATTCCCTGTGCCCCTTGAAAACAGTGTAAATGGACTCCATCCACTTAACTCTCATGGTTTCTGAGTTTATGCAATACTTCATCACCACACTTACAGGACTGAAATTAGCCAGCAGTTATTGTTTGCATTATTACAGGCAGCCCACAGCTAGGGAGTCAGTATGTGGTAGCCAAAGTATGCACTTTGCCACCAATCACAGGTGGTGACAATACAGTGTACACTTCACTGCCTGCTGTCATCACTCTCAACAAGACATTTCAGTGGTGTTGAGCTTTGAAATCAGATTTCAAGGCGACAAGAGCCCTTAGGATTGTGGAATTTAAAGTCAGTCTTTATCTTCAAAGCAGCCTGCACAGCTAACGTGCCATATTTTTGTTTATGCTAGGGCTACATCTGTAATCCTTAAGATTTGCCAAACTGATCACAAGGTAGCCAGAGGGGAAGGAAAAAAGGAAAGAGAACAGAGAGATTTAATCCAGGCTATATTGCCAATATGCTGCCTATTAAAAAAATAAGTTTGCCTTTGCTATGTGAGGACTGCAGAATGGCAGATCTGTCTAGTGCTCCTTTGGCACTGACATGTTGAAAGCCACATCACAGACACGTCAGTTCCCTGTCTCCACAGGGGAGCAGGTTCTTTCTTCAAATACTCTCTCCTGCTTTTTTCTGTGTTGGTTTTGAAGGCTTTCACCTCTTCTGTTGCTATTCTCAAAGGGTGGGAGGAAAGATAAGGTTACAAGGCAGCTTGGACACGGTTATGTGGTCCAGTCCCCGGTCAATACACAATGGGACATGGAAAACCAAGCCAAAGGAAGGGAAAGGACAAATCAGGCCCTGATGGAGACACAGTTTTGGAATTAATCTTCATTTGCACTTGTGAGAATTCACACCCATAGCTGAATCACAGAGCAATTGTGAAATTAATGGGAGAACCATGAGAAAGAAATAACTTTTTCAAGGCGGCATCTTGGTTCCTTAGAGAAGCATTTGTGTGGTACATCTAATTTTGCTTTTCCTATATGATACGTTATGTCCTCCGTGGGGACATCTGGACCAGTGAAGTGTGGTGCTGCTCAGGGACAGCCCACGCTTGCAGTGTCAGCATCCTCACTGGCTTATATTTTCTCTAGCCATGACATCTAGTCTGGATGCCTCTGTCTATCCATCAAGTAAAGGTGCCTCTAAGATCTTTCCATCTTAGAGAAAACCACAGGCTCAGATACTAAAAGAACAGTTTGGGAAACTTTGCTTTAAACATCAATATGTTATTTTGCTCAGGGTTAAAAAAAAAAAAAGAATTCGGTCTTTTGTTGACATATTTGACAGCTCAAGCTGGAATAACTTGAAGTATAATAAGCCATTTTATTAAATTCTCTTCTATTTATTCTACAGTCCTTGGTGAGACAAAGCAGCAGAGCTGAGCTCAGGGTGCTCAGGTGTGCTCCTGCTTGACCGCTCTGCCCTCTGTAGTTATAAAGCCTCAGTCAACAAGCATGTCATCAGGAGATTTCACTGCCAGTGAATTTCACCTACACACCGTTGAGGCCGGAGGGATTTCTCTAAAAGCAGAAGTTGTAAAAATGAAACTTTAAAATTAAATGAATGTCTACATTTCATTGGGAAGTTAACTGGGGACATACAACTAAAGTGAAGAGCCTGGGCTGTTAGTGACTCAGCAAGACAGAAGTTAGTCAGCAGTTGCCAGAAATTTTACTGGGGAAAATGTGCAAAAATCCCCTTAATCTGTAAGTGGCAAAATGCCTCAGCACTTTGGCAATGATATTGAAGACAGAGCAGCAAAGTGTTGTCCTTCACTTATCTCTGCTTCTAATTCAGTCATTTCATTTACTGTGTATTTGTGTTCTGTGCATTTTTACGGGGATCTGCAGGATTTGACTGTTACTGGTTTGGCTGCTGCACTTAGTGTCATGCAGCAGCACCTCACACATGGGAATAATTTTAAATATGCTTTTCTTTTATACAAGTGGATATGGCTTTTCTGTTTGCTTTGTCATAACCTGAGGTAACTCTGAAATACCAAAATAATTGCTGCTTAAGGAAGAAGTCAATCCCTCTGTTCCCTGCAGAGTCTGTGCTCTGTGATGACCACTGGGACACCTGATTTGCCCTCAGACAGCACAGAGTCAAAAAGAAACTCATACTGCACTGTGCTGATCAGAAAAAGGAGGATATTTTCTCTTTGCATAGGCCATGCTAATTGGATCCCATGTGAGGCTGCCTCTGGCCACCAACAGCCTCATCACTCCAGCCTCTGGTCACCCTTCACTGCCTTCCAATGCGACTGGTGTCTGCACTTCTGCAGAGACTCTCTCTGCAGAGTACCCTGAGCAAATCTGAGATGATCAGTCTAAGTCCACACCTAGAGAGCTGATAGGCCTCACAAATTTGCATCTCAGATTCTTTAAGGAATGTCAAGGTAAACTTTAATGTCCTGTGAATAGATTTGATCTGACTCAAGTCACTGGGAGTTTGCTATTGACTTTAATGGGAGTAGAATTTTATACCATTTACATTCATCATCTGCATGTACACACAATCTCCTTGGAAAAATGTTGCTCTGAGACAGGAATTGGCATGTGAAACTTTGGAAGAAACTGATTTATTTGAGAAGAAACAGAGGAGTTAGAAATTGCAATAATCAATAGAAAGGACATATGACCTTTACTGATAATTTTCCTTAGAAGTCTTTTTTTCAAAAAGGAAGGGCTCACCTGTGAGAAACACTGGGATTGTCTGGCTAAAGGGGAAAATTTTAGTGGAAATGCCTCAGCAAAACACACCAGTACAGATGCTCCCAAAAGCTGCTACATCTGCTGCTTTGAAAAACACTTCTTCCACATCCTCTGCTATGGTGCCAATGCACATCCTTGGGAAATGGATAAAAACACACTTCAGATTTTCACATGCCAAAGTGGGAATAATGATTCACTAATTAATCCCTCCTTAACAAAATAACAGAATTACTTGAAGGAAAAAAAAGCAGTAAACACTATTAGGATTTTCTGCAACACTGGAGAAAAATGGGAGCCATTCTAAAATGAGGTACATGTGTGCAGAGGGAGCAATATCCTGCAGCATTGCCCAAGATATTCATGAGATGAGCCTTTCTTTAACTGGGATTTGTCTCACTCATGTAATTTATTAAAGGAAAAAAAAATGACCTGAACACAAAAATTTGCTTCTTAACTGTGCATTTATGTTTATCCCATTTTAAAAACATTGCTCAAGACTTACATTATCATCTAAAAAACCACACAAACAACCTTTATAACCTTCCTAGGATCAGTGATGACAATCAACAAAAACAAGTGTTAGTTGGGCAAATTAAGGGACTGAAGGCACTCTTTACTTACTCAGTCAAGTTTCTCTTAAGATTTCAAAGCATTCTGGAGAGGAGAATACATGCAACAAGACGGTTTGGGTCAGTGCTTCTTTTTTTGGTATTCATTTTCTGTCTTTCTTTTACTGGCTAATTTCCAAAGTGTGGGCCAACATCTTGGAGCCTAAACACTGACTGCAGAAAACAAGCCATGCAACGACTGCTTGTTGTAGTGTAAAAATAATGCATTTTGTCTGGACAAAAGAAAAGGGGAGTCTGCTTGTTGTAGCATCTCACTCTATCCTGAACAGAAGAAACAAAACAGTCATCCATCTTATTCCAACATATATAATCTATAATATGTTTATGCTTTTTCTTTGCTGACAACTTTAATAAGTAGTTGCCCTACAGTCTTAAATAGAAAAAAATACTACAGTTCTAGGCTTGGTTTAACTCCTTCCCTCCAGCTTTTCTGCAACAGCTTGTTTTGGGAGAGGGGGACCACTTGGGATATTCCCGTCCATCATGCTGTTGTTGATATCCCTACCTGATGACAATGAAACCACCCACCATTGCAGACCTCTCTGCATAAAAAATTACTGTTCTATCCGTCAGTCTAGTGGAGAGGGCTGACAAGACATACTACACTCAAATGTAAAACACATGGCTGCAAAACACTTAGTTTCCTGGCAATAATTAAGAATGCTACTTGGCAGGTTGGCAGCCACATAAAACAACTGTTAGTCAGATTTAAATATATTACTTTCCCAGCTTATTGAAATGAAACCCATATTATAAACGTATGCATGAAATGAGGCCTCAGATGATGAAACAACATGCACATGAAGTCAAGGCAGAAGTAAATTGTCTCAGGAGAGTTTTAAAAAGTCATTATGTCCTAAAGCAAGCAGAGAAAAGTACACCTTCTGAGGTGAGCCACCTGAAAGCTCACCTGCCTCTCCTGGTTTACTGCCATCAAGCAGACGAAATATCTAAAGTGTCAAAATGCTTCCTAATTTTGGTGCAAAACAAAACAGAGAAAAGTTAATTGCCATTAAGTTTGCTTTCACTTTCACAATTATCTAGGGAGAGCTGCCTTGTGTGGGAAATATGCATGTGGGCAATCTTATTAGGCTGTTTGAAACTGCTGTAAATGAAATAAAACAGTTGCTGGCCACATATTTGCTCTCTCTATGCCGATTTGCCTGGCCAATGTGGCAGCCCAGCCCAGCATTACTGTCCTTGCAGTCCCCATGATCATAATCCCTTCACTTTACTGATCAACAGGCATCAGCTCTATCCTCCATACCCTCCATCTTTTGGCTGACCCAAACAGTTCAGGCTCCTTGTGTCCTTCTTCATGAGCCAAACTCTTGTCTTAGAAAAACCTGATCCAGCTTGACTTTGTTTTGTGAACTTCTGAGAATGAGCACAGGCTTCCAGGGAAGGGGACAGTGGCCTCTCCTGTGCCACGTGTGAGTCTATGGCTGTCCTGCACCCCAGGGCTGTAGGGCATTTCCCAACTTCAAACACTGAAAGAGAAACCAAACTCCTCTGGGTGTCCAGGCAGTGGATTCAACTGCAGCACAACATCATTATACAATTTTTCCTGCTGGGGGAAAAAAAGGGCAAAATTTGTGATTACCTAGTGCCTGCTTTTAAGGGTCCTGAAATGATTTCAAAATTTAGATCCAAATCCCATAAACACTTTGCCATATGACAGACTTGACTTTCATGAGGCAACACTTGCCGGCTCTCTTTGAGGTTTCTTGTAAAGGAAGGCTGTACATGTGCTAAAGTGTTTGCAGAATCAGCTTCTTGGAGCTAAATTCTCATTTTGAATAGTTGCAATGCTCTTCCTAAAGTCACTGGCCTCTTGGGGACATTCAAGTTTCTTCTGGGGTGGAAGAGCTTTGGGTGTTTGGGCTGCAGTAAGGCAATGCTGCACTGTTTGCTGATCTGAGACCTTCCCTCTGCTCTACCAAGAATATCAGAACAAATCGACCTGCACCAAGACTGACTCTCCTGGTGAGTAACTGTTTCCAAGGGATTAATTGAGCTGACATTATGTCATGTGTACTGAAATAAAAGGTAATCTAGTACCCAGAAATTACATTAAGAAACTGCCTGATCATTTGTTTACAAGTTCTTGACAGACTTTCCAATGGAGAATGTTTGTAGGTGGATTACTTAGACCTTAATGGATGTTCCTAGGAATGGCATATCAAATTTTTCCTGAAGAGTTAGTGCCTATGGCTTGGTACAGCCAACAAACAATATCATCAGGATGTATGCTCAGTTGGCTTTG
Organism: Myrmophylax atrothorax; assembly: GCA_026770055.1. Classification (NCBI taxonomy): domain Eukaryota; kingdom Metazoa; phylum Chordata; class Aves; order Passeriformes; family Thamnophilidae; genus Myrmophylax; species Myrmophylax atrothorax. The sequence goes on from JAOXXN010000446.1 coordinate 82,224,797, forward strand.
CCTCTGGACTGAGATTTTCTTTGCGGTAAGTATTTACCAAAAAAATTCTCACCTATGCTGGAATATAAATAAGACCTCTGTACACATTTGTAAAACTTAAATGTGCCAAAATGCTGGGTGTATTCTAAAAAAAGCTTAAAAACATCAGATTTTTATTGAAGTGTCCTTGTCTGAGCATGACCACAAGATCTATCCTGAGTAACGGAAAATCAACAAAGTTTATCAAAACCAGTATGAATCTGTGAAATGTTTCCACATCAGTGAAATGCAGCATTTCAAACAGAAATACTTTAATGAAGCTCCTTGTATGATTATTCCCAAATAGTAAAGCCAACAAGACATCAATTTTTCCAGCAGAATACAAAGAGCAAATCAGCATTACAGAAACATACAGCAATCATTTTGTCCCTAACAATTTTTTACTGCCTTTTCTAGTCAATACTATTACACTATCCCAGACAGAAACAGTTTCACAGAAGTCAGGAGTGGTTTGAAACTAAGCATTTTATATCACAGACTGTGGAATAGTAAAATAGTCACCTAAAATCCAAAACACACTGCTACTGTTCTCCTAAAACATGTTCTTACTGACAGCACGAGCACCTAGGTATGCAACAAGCATATAATGTCAAGGAAGGGAGCAAATAATGTCTGCCTATGAAGAGGATATATCTCAGCAGTCAGGTGCTAGATGGAAAGGAGTAGGTGCAGGAACTGCAGGGAAGAGGTGGATATGTAGGGAACTACAGTAAGAAGACTGAGCACTGAAGGGAGCAAAGGACAAATTTTACAGTAAGGAAAAGGCAGAGATGAGAAGGAAGAATAGAGAAAGAACTGAGAAAGAGAACATAAGCCAAGAAGACAGTGGAAAGGGAAGAAGGAAAAATCCTGAGGTTGGGAGTCAAAAAGGAACAGCATAATAGAAGATTCATTTGAGGAAAAAAAAAAACAGAAAAGGGAAAAAACAGCATAAGGGAGTAGTAAATCTATGTGCAGGGGTTTTTCACGTTGTTTTTTTGTTTGGTTTGGTTTGTTTGTTTGTTTGTTTTTTAAGAAAGCTTAATTCCAGGATGTAACAGTAAATAAAAAACACACAAGCATTTTCTAGGGATGCTTGTATATACACTTTTGTATAGATAGGTGCACTTACACCCCAACAGACATCTTGAGCAGACTATAAAACCACACCACAATCCCCTGCGAAAAACCACAACTGTAAACTGTGCAGATGCACACATGGTTGCGGTAAATGGAGAGCAGCTGTGATTGACAGTTCTCGGCTGCTTGAAAGATACTGCCCAGACTGCTTTCATCCCTTCTGGCCAGCTTGCTACAGCAAGAAAAGCACAAGGAAGAGGACAAGAAAATCTGGAGAGGAATAGTTCGCCAAGAGACCCTCATATTGACATAGGGAAGGGAGAGCAAAAACAGTCATGGAGCAAGTATTAATTAAACTATCTACCTGGAAAGTAAATGCAACAAGATAGAAGGAGGAACAGAGAAACTTTTGGATGTATAGCAAAACCCTTCTTGGATGCTATATGCAGAGAACCACGGGAAATGATTGCTGATAAATCTTTCAGGAAGAAATTGCTTTTGGCCAGTACATAGACCCATACGTTGAGACAATAAGTAAAAAAATCCCACCAAAACAATTCCACCCCCAAATCCACAGTGTAAACAGAGGAGGAAAGAAATAAGGAAAATCAAAGCAGTACAAAACCAGACTAGTTTCTCCCCTGCTTTTTCTCAGATAGCTGAAGCACAGGACAGTTTTGTGATACACATTTCTGATGCAATTCCCTTTGATTTTTGAATATTTTTTTCAATTCTGGCACTTTGGTCTGAATTTTTTCAGTAACCTCCCTCCACCTATGAAATAAAATGTTAAGTCTTTCTGATGAAAGGAGTTGAGGCAAAGCAGCAAAAAAGTCAAAGTTAAATTAAAAAGAAGTTGAGACATTTTCCCCATTTCTAATTACTATGTCTTGTACTTATGTGTGCTCTTGAGTCATGGTTTTAGATGTTTTTTAAAAATTAACTTTGTCCAATCCAGACACTAACTTTGTGTGTGTATGTGTGTTTATGTGAACCTTTTTATGTGGTTTTTTGTTTTCTAAAACTCCTTTGTTGTGAGGAAGAGGAGTTCTAATTCCTGCTTGCCTTCTGAAATTTCTGAAGTTCCCCCATATGATACAGACTCAGTCTGCTTTCTGGCAAGTTTCCAGCTGCCAACTGAAGTTTCAGTCAGTAAGGGCATTCTTTTAAAATATGTCAAGGGTGGAAGTTTTATGATGTACTGTACACACATGCTACTAAAATTTTGCAGCAGGGCAAGTCATTTGTAATGAACTTTTTTCACTTGTGAATTATCTGCAGACAGACTGCTTCCCTCCCCCCCCAATCTGATTTATTATTTACTGTTTGTTTCCAATTTCCATTGGTAATTTTTGATTCGAACTTTTTTCCCTCCACCATCTTTTAGTTATGAAATTCTGATAATAAAAATTTGAAGTGGGACCTTTCAGTGGGTGTCTGCTTCGGGTTTTGGGTTTGTGTTTCTGGTGGGCATGAAATGATAACTTGGTATGATTAGGCATTAGCTTTCTATATTCCGTGAAGTTTGCTTCCGTCTAAGAAAAAAACAAAAAGATAGCACAGGCCTAGTCAAAACCTGTGCTCAGGTTTAAAAAGGAATTTGTGCTTTTCTACAAATGCAGACAGTTGTTTTCTAAATTGTCACAAATTGCCAAATGGAAAGTTATCTCCAATTTTCTTATCTATAATGGCTCCCACAAGCAAAACATTACTTCTTTTGGGAGAGTCAGTAAAGTTAGGATCTGCTAAAACAATAGAGGCTGACATTTGCTGTGGTTAAGTTGCAGCTCATGGGGACAGAAGTCGGAGGAGAAACTGCAGGAAGATCTCATTTACTTTAACAGAATTTCAGCATCATCCATAAAGATGGCCTGTAAACCAGTGTGGCTTCACTGGAAGTTCACATATTCTGTTGAGTTGAGAAGGTGAAAGCAGAGGGTGTAGGAATGGCTGGTTTCCACTTTTTTGGGAGTAAGAGGCAACAATTGCCTTTAGAGGGGTTTGTCATGGCATCAGCACCAATACCAGGGGTGCAGGAGGGCTGTGGGGAGGTCACTGGCCAGGGGTGCAAAGGCAAAGCACCGAACACAAACAGGGTCCAGCATTTCTGTATGTCAAACAAATGTTTAATGTCGAGGCATGTTTTATGTCAATCAAACACATAAACCACTATTACTGTTACTGAGACTGCATGAGCCCATAAAGATGCACTTTTAAACCTTTAAAAGTAGGGTCCATAATTACATCTCATAGAACTCTCCAGGTCCCAGGGGTGCTTTTCCTACTTTTAAGATACCCAGGGTGGATGATGTAAAGGAGGAAAAAACCTTTCTCAAAGCTCTGAGGGCAGAAAAATGCAAGCACTCTCTGATTCCTTGCATAAGATCTCTCAAGCCTTGATTTATTGGCTTTAATAACTGTGGGATTTCTCTCCACTTTTTTGGCTTGAGAAATTGAAGCCATGAGGTTGTGAGAATGTCTTTCTTCCAGAATAATTTGCTCTAGTGCCAGTCATTGGGGAAAGCCAGCAGGCTCACTTTATTTGAGCTGCAGGATGTTCTTTTTAAACTTCTTTTGAATCTAGCTTGATCCTAAAGCAGACTCCTTACACAATAAAAAGGTCTCTTCTGAGTACCAAAAGGCTAGGCTTTGCCTTACAGAAAGGTGTGAGTGACTCTCCCGTGGTTAGTGTTGCATAATGGTTTTATGACGACGCCACGCTCCTTTGTGAGCAAGACAGCTGAGCTTCAGGCTGCCAGATTTACTTTCCTGGAGGAGCTGCAGGTCAGTCACTGTGCTGGATTTCTTATGGAAATAACGATGGCTCCTACATGAGAAACAGGTGATAAAAGGAATTAGGCATCTGAATGCTGGGGACATGTGCAAGCCATGGATTAAAATCAAGTAGCTGTAACTGTTACTGTCCACTGCCCTTGAGGCAGAAGCCCTTGGTTTCAGCCCTGAGTGAGGGGCATGGACTTCACCTCCCAGCTAGCCTGGAGGTGGAGGACAGTGCCACCAGCTGATTTCCATCTGCTGGCATGAGTCCAGGCATGCTGGACCATCTCCAGCCACACGCAAGGTGTCCATTCCTTGCCCACTGAGGTTTAGCAGGATTTCTCCACTGCTGGGTTTTGTTTCCAACTGGACCTGCAAAATCCCACTTAGTGTTTCTTGCTTTGGCAGTGTGGGTAGTAAAAAACTGACTGTACAGTATATTGCAGTCACTGGATAAACGGATTTTTTCCCCAATCTTTAAACTTAAGCAAGCCTCAGAGGTCAGACATGCAATTGAATTTGAAATTTGAAATTCCCTATCAACTTGCAGAGGCCCATGGACCAGCTTCAGACACAAAGCTTTCCACTGTCTTCTCCAGTGTGGTGTGGGCAATTAGCATTGGTTGGGAATTTTTTAAGAAACCACTTCTGTATTATAAAATACCAGGTCACTGGCCCCAATATTTTCATTAAAAGAAATGTTTCTGAGGTCTAACATGAAAATTCTGGGCAAATCAAAAGAGCATATAGCAAAATAACTTGCTATTCAGGGCACTGCAACCTGAACTGGGTGGATCTGAGCATGGAAACTGTATTTTTCTTAGTACAGGTGAATTCTCAAGCACCAGTCTTGGAAGACAGATGTTGGTTTCTTTTTTATGGGATAACATTGCTGGTGGGTTTGAGTGTTGGAGTCATTACAACTGAATAAACCTGGGCCTTCACAAATGGGAAAACTTACTTATGTTCCTTCCTGGGTCTCTAATGAAAAGCTTGAAAAGCATTTAGGAAAAAAAAAAAGAAAGATAAAAAAAGGTCTAATTTTCAATTTGTGTCTCTACAACTGTTTATTTATATATAGGAATATCTGTTATTAAGGGAAGCGAGAAGGAATGAATTCTGGTCTAACTGTACATTGTTTCAGGAGCAGTCAGTTCAATGAAAAAGACAGGAAATTCCAAACTGAGATTCCCAGTTGACAGTACATCTGTCACTTGCATCTTGATATGCTTTTTATTTCCCATGACGGCAAGCATTTCCATTTATGCGGATTCTCTTTAACTTTGAATTTCCTGATTTTTGTCAGGTTGGGAAACAGTTTTAATACTATACATGTAACAAGTAGTTTTAATCTCTTGGTTGGTTATTGGAGACTAGCAGTATTTTAGACACCCCTACACCTTTCCAAGTTAGTAATTTCAGGATTCAAGCACAACTAGACTTTCCTGAGCTATCCCTAACACTTTTGGCAGACACCGGGGTGCACCATGCATTTTCTTTTCCATGTGGGAGGGCTCCCCTCTACTTGCCAGCCAGGTTTCCCTGGACTCTGGCTGCTACAGATTCTCAGGGTTTATTTGCAGTGTGTGATAATCTAAATTCCTCACGAACACCTTCCACCACTTGCTTGCTGATCCGTGTCCTGTTCTTTTGGCTGAATTACATTTTAAAGTCCCTCCTGGCTTCCCTTGGTCGGGTCTGATGCTGTCTGCCATGAAATGACCCTTGTCCTGACTGACTATCACTCATGTTTGCCCTAAAAAAATACAATGTACCTATAGTGTTAAAGCAAATAAGCCACATGTCATATTAGCAAGTATGTGCAGTTAAAGACCAGTAGACCAGAAAAGGCCCACCTCATATTGTCTTATGATTCATATTTAAATATTTTTTCCCTCAGAGGTGGGAACTCAGTCAAATACAGTCTGTGTGGCCCTTTCCCACCAGTCCTGAGTGACCAATAATTAATTTATGCTGAATGTAATTACTCCCTTGTTAACAGTAGTTTTTCTGCACTTTCTCTCAGTTGGCTCTGGAGACATACATGTTGAGTGTGATGTATGACTCCTGGCACAGAATGAAACCCTAGTCCTGTGAAAAGACATAGATAAAGTGAGGCTGCTCCATTACTGCTAATGAATTTATAGGCTCACCGCTCTTATCTGAAGTACAGCACAGAAAAATTCTTAGAGGCTATTAGTGTAGTCATGAAATAAAGATATTGGGACTTGGGTTTAGCCATCCTTCTTTGTCCTGTCACTTCAACAGGCACTTCAAAACAACAACAACAAAAAAATGGTTTTAATCTAGAGGCAGGAGAGTGAGACAGACAGCTGCTGTGGCCTTTGCCAAGAAATGCCAGGGCTGGAAAAGCGAGGAATAATGAAAACACATCCCACGTGATGATTCATTAATGGTACATAGGCGTGCGCAAAGCTACGCAGTGCAGCGGGGGACACATTACAGATCCTGAGCTGCTGCAGCTATTCTGTTTCAAAGCAGTAGTCATGTTAATGTGGTGCTGGCAGGGAGACATAAGCTTTTTTGGAAGGCGCTGTAATAGCTTCCAAGAAATTAAAGACAGAAGGGGCTAGCAGGTCATATAGCCTGTCCTCCTAAATACTGCAGGCTACTAGGAATCATGCAAATATCTTATACCATGTACAAAGCTGTCACTTAAGGCAAACTTTCAACCTTACAAAGTTGATCTTGATATCAGCAGCAGAAGAGATCCAGGGTGTGGTGCCTCCTGGATGACAGTCCCTTGTGCTGTTGGGATACAATGTAGGTTTAACAAGCTCAGGCAATCCTGCTGAACAAAAATTATGCCCCAGGCCACAGAGGTAGGTAGAAAACTCTCAAGACATAGTAAGTCTGGTCTAGAAGGGAAATTCTTCCTCAGCCTAAAGGTCAACATGAAACCCTGGGCTTGTGGACAAGGCACATCAACAGTGGTGGGGGCTCCACATGTCCATCTGTGAAGGGCATAATTCAATGGAAGTTGTATGGGGAGGGAATAAGGAGCTCAGGAGCTGAACTATTGCAGGGAAGTGGTGGGGGGAAAAAATCCTTGACTCTTCCACACGGAAAATCCTTGTTTTGGCATATGTATGGGTAGTTTCTTGAACACCAATTAAAAAATTCTGTGTGTCAATAAGCTCATAGCTGTTGTGCAGAAACCTGTATTTTAAACCCTAGAGGGTAACAAAGGCCCTGTTCAATCTGCTGGGTAAAATATAATTTATACCAGCCAGCAAACCCTAGAAAGCTAACCTGATACTGCCACACAGTGAATGGGCTCGATGAGAAGATTCCTAGGAAGACAGAGGGGATAGTCAGATGACAAGGGCTGTTGCCTTCAATATAACAAGTTAAAAAAAGCAAATGCAAGAAAACAATTACAGCTGAAATCATCAAAGCAAGGACTAAGTGGTGATACAGGAGGCAAACAGGAAAGGTGTCGCTCCAAGGGTTGCATCGTCCTATAGGGGGATATTTTGTCTAAGAAAGTGTGCAAGAAGGCAACAGCTCAAACAGGGGATTGTGGCCCTGTCTGCATATCTCCAGCAATCTTCTTTTGGTAATATGAGCAAGCAGGCTCAGAAGAGATGATGAAAACCATTTTACTCCTTGTCCAGCTAGAAAAGCCACTACAACTGTATTACAGACAGTGACCATGAACAGGGCTGCCCAATCTCAGAGGGTCTGATCACCTGGCACTTTGGCCCAGGCAAGTTTCAGAGGGTGGGGTATGAAGGAGACCAAATTTGTGCTTCAAATATGCTCTCCCTCTCTTTCTTTTGTTGCAGACTTCCTCCTGGTTTGTCTTGAAGAAAATAGGATTTGGCTTCTGCACAGCCTGGAGAAGGGGCAGGTTTTTGCTGTGGGCTGGCAGGGATGGAGGAGGTGGGTGGTCGAAGGTCTGAGCTGGGGCATCCCGGCAGGGCTGGGAGCCTGCCTGGCAGGACACAGCGGACTGCATTTCCCTCCCTTCCTCATGGTCTGGCTTAGTGCACAGGGCTCCTGACCACAGCCACAGCTTTTTTCATGGAGAACAAAGCCCTTTTTGTATATTTTTTTTTCTTTGGATTTGGCTGTTGGAAAGGAGCTAGAAAGTACTTGCACCAGGAAATACAAGCTGAAGGACGAGTGTATCAGCCCGAGTCCACTTGGCAGGGCTTCTCTGTCTGCCACAGTGAGGTGGCAGTGTGTTAGGAGGCCTGCTAATTGTCAGTGAAGACAAAATGAATAGCTGTGGATTAACTGAGGACTTCTACTATTGTTTTTCTAGAAGAAAAGTTTTTGGTTCTAGGAAAGGACCAGGGATGGTGTTTCTGCCCAAGCACACATATTTATTGGTCAGACATTCACCAGGTCTTCTGGGGCTTAACAAAAAGGTATGGGGTTTTCCAGAAACGTCTTTTACTGTTGAATCCTCACCAGTGTAATGCCAAATATCAGATGGGTCAGCTTGCTTTTGGGAACTGTAGTTATTAAATAGCCCACAATTAAAATGTTTCTTTAATGTAAAACATGAACAGAGTAATGAGCTGGATTTTTTAGCAGAAACAGAACTGACTTTATGTTTTGAAGGGAAAACACTTGCTGTAATTGATTATTTCTGGTGAACAAGGAATTACAAAGCACCTCCTGGAAGACATTGGCAGACACAAATAAAACAGGGTAAAGTCCACCTGCTCCCCAACATCAGGTATAGGATTTTACATCATCTAAAGCAGACATCATAATGTATCAGATTTAAAAGAAGATAAATCCTCCTTCATTACTAATGAAGACCTCTGCCAGGAGAATTCTGTCTGAAAGCAAAAATCCAAACATTTTGTGCAGCCAACAACCACTGTACTGCCGGCAGCAAAAGGTTTTGGCATCAAGGTCCTGAAATGGAGTCAGCTATCTACAATATAGGCTTTGTCAAAAGAGAGGCAGTTTATCTTTTTAGTTATTCTATGCAGGCAGCTTTAATTTCTTAATCTTAGATAGTTTTATATTTGTAATACCTCTGTTTCTGCTGCGCAACTGCTTAGAGAGAAGAAATGGATCATTTGGGTAACACGGGAACTTTTTTGATGTTACTCAAGATTTACATCTAAGCTGATGATGCAAGGTTTTTTTAAAGCATTAAATCTTACAAGAGGAAGGAAAAGAAAGAAGAAAAGTTTTCCTTTTCACACCACACCAGATCTAGTTGAGACTGGATACAGGAACAAATACCAAGAGTGAAATTCTAGCCCCATTGAAGTTAATGGCAAAATTCCCATTGACTTCAGCTGGGTCAGGATTTCACCTTTGAGTATTTCCAGCTCAACCAGAAGCAGGAAATACTGGAAAACTCTTGACAGAGCCTGTTCTCATGATATTTCCAGTCTAAATTTTCAGGCCGTCTTATTCTGCATTGTTTAGATCACACAGTAAAATAGGAAGGGTGTTTGGAATACGCTGTGCTAGAAATACTTCGGAAGGGAAATGTAGAAATAGGGATGAGATTTAAATTAAAGGGAAGAAGGATGAATGAGGTGACTTCATGCTGAAAATGATATAGTGAGTTTTGGGTTGACTTTATTAGCTCACTATTACATAACAAAATGGTTGTTACATTCTGTGGAAATGACATATGAGCTGGTATACTACGTTTATATAATTTTCACTGAACATAACTCCTGCTCAATGTGGAAATCAGACCTTTACCCCAAGTCATGCTGTTGTGCTGTAGCTGCACACAATGCTTTCCCAGAGCTTCTTAGTGCTTCTACTGCAAAATGCCTCAGGAAGAAGACAAAAGCTGCAGAACACAGTAGTCTTTCATATACAGATAATTAAAAGGAAATACAAATGCTGTGGCCTGAAAGCTTTGGACAGGAAAGGGGCCCTCTCTACCACCATCTGTTGGCGAATGTAGGAAAGTAAGTATATTGAACGAGTTCATTTCAGAGACCTTCCCAGGCCCCAGCTGCACAGATGCTCTCCAAAGCAAAAAGTATTTTCGTTTTGGTTGCAATAGCCCAAAGGTGATGTGACAAAGCAGAAAGTGCACCTGTATGCATCTCTATCCAGAACACCTCTGTGCATTTCATTGTCAAACCCTGATACAAACTGTGCCTCAGCCCATAGGTGAAGTGAGCAGGAAAAGGACCTTATTTTAGAAGAAAGAGTTTAAGGAAAGACTCCCAAAGAGTTGTTGGGCTTCAGCTGTGCCTCTCCAAGGGATCCTGTGCACCCTACACAACTTCCCAGTGTTCCAACAGGAACACAGCCTCGTCATGCCATGGCATTACTCTTCAACTTGCCTTGCTGTCTTTCTCATGGTTTGCTTAAAACCAGAGTTTAGGAATTGCCTGTTTTGGCTCAGGTTTTCATCTGTGTTCCCTCCCACAGTCCGCAATCCACAGTGAGTGCCATTCTCCCTTCCTTCTGGAAGGGATGATGACTGCAGAATTTGTGTTTCTCTTTCCTTCTGCCATCCTTCTCTCACTCCAGGAACTTTAATTTCTGTGGGAAACTTGCCTTTGGGATGGGAACACAATGTCTAGCCAGCCACAGGGCTACTTGTTACAGCAGGAGACTCAGTTCGGGAGTCTTTGGATATTCTAGATGTCCATAACACCCTTCATATTTCCACTCCTCTTCTATAACTGTCATGTTCCAAAAATATCCATCTGCCAGATATATTTCTCCTAATTAGCTCCTAAATGCAGGTAAATTCAGTATGCTAGAGCTAGTCTCAGGCAAAGCTGGGACACATTCCCTAGGCATGAAGATTATGTCTGTCAGAGCCTATGTCAGGAATTTGGCCATCACTAGCCACTGAGAGTATCCATAGAGGACCTTATGGGTAAAGAGGAGGTAGTGATGGTGAAGCACATTTTGTTATTTATAGAGTTACTTCTCTTCCGAGACCAGGAACTGGTACAATTGCTAGGAGAGCATTCAGTCCTGATTTAAAGATATGAAAAGCTGGACTATCCCCCACCTTAGTAAGTCCCTTCTGAACAATAATTTGGGAAAAGCAATGGAGTTTTTTTCAGTTTTCATTTGTCTGTCTTTCAAGCTTCAAGCAATTTATTCTGGCCATGTCTTTCTTTGATTCTTTAGTAAGTGGAGCCTGAGAAACCCACTAGTTTCTCCTGGTGAAGGTATTACCCAGTGTAATCAAGTGGCTTCTCAGTCTTCTTCTTGATAACTTAAACAGATTGAATTCTTGGAGTGCTTCAGTGTGGGGTGATTTCTGCAGTCTCTGAATCATTTTTATGGCTCTCTTCCGCACCTTCTCCAGTTTTTCAATATCCTTTTTTATAATGTGAATATCAACAGCCCATACAGTGCTGCAGTATCTGATTAATAGGCTGTAGATAAGTTTCTTGGTCTGTTTTCTGAAGTTGACACTGAGTTCCTTTTTACCTCGAGTAAAATCTTTGCCATTACCCCCAAAGGCAGGAGGCTGATCTGCGTGGTCTGAGACAGGCAGTGACAAACCTGTCCTGCCTTCAGTGTGATGCAGCCAGCTATGGGCTGGCTGAAACCCAACAGTGCAGTAGACTCAGTGAATGCAGCAATATGTTCTAGTTCAGAAGCATGGCTACAGGTTGCTCCTTTTATTTTGGTCTCAGATCCAGGTTAACCTGGTGACAAAGTTTTCAGACAGAGCACAGGGAGGGCAAGTTCCTGCCTGCTAGCAGGGTATGGAGAGGTTCTTAGGGTTTTTTCTTTAATAATGAGGGCAGGGATATTAAGATATTTAGTGCTAAAGGCATTTAGAAAAAGAAAATCTAAGGAAAGATATTTAGTAAACCTAGAAATGCTGCGCGAAGAAGTTTATTCCTCTTTAAAAGAATGCCAGGTTTATTGCTGCTGACAGTACCAGGCAAAAGTCTTACAAAACTGCATAATGTGAGGGGAACTCCCTTTTTCAGTTGGTAGAAGGTTTTCATGAAAGGATTTGTCAGCTTGTAGGTTCAGACTGCACATTCACTAATTTAATGGAGCATGATGATGACATAAGTGCCTACTTCGAAGAATTCCTGCAATACTTTTCATTGCTTGGATAGCCTTCATTTTGTTCATATAGCTGCAACTTAAAAAAAAAAAAAAGAAGAAGAAGAAGAAATGACAGCAGCTATTCTTCATAAAGGATAATACACATATGCAAGAGAACAGTCATGGCACATCAGCCAAGAAAGAAACACATCTTTAACAACAGTGGTTCCCCAGACCTCATCTGCCATACCTGTTGCTGACTGTTGGCTGAAGTTAGAGATATGGGCCCAGGCTCTTAGAGGAGACAAGGATGTGAACTGAGACAAAAGTGCTTTGGCCACCCAGAGCAGGGTGAATAGTGGTTTTCGTTATGCTGGTGGGAGTCAGGATTCTGAGGAGAGCAAACTCACTCCAGCAATAACTAAAGGAGTAAAAGGGAGATATACAGACATGGTGGGGCAGAAGGAAGAGCAGGAAGCTCAGATATGGAAAGGTGCCCTGCAAGAACTGGAGAGGTCTGAGGCACCTGTGAGCTGCTGTGTTAGTCTTTCTTGTTAAAAGAATTTAAGGAAGGAACATACGAGCCAAACCTTACAGCCTGAAGTCGGCTCCTCTCAGAAGTTAAAGCAGTTTGAATGAAATCCATGCCAACTGTAGGGGTAAAATAAGGAAGGAGTTCCTTTCCTCTGCCTGAAAAACATACAATAGACCTTAAAATACAGCCACGAACTGTGATAAAAGCAGCTTAAAGCCAAACCCAAACTCTTTCGGATGTGGAGGCCTATATTAACATAAGAGATGAAAACCAGAATCTCGTCTGGCCAGTCTATTCTCCATTAAAAGCCAGTTTCAGGAAACCCAAGTACTCCCCCATGCTGGGAGGGCTTGGACTCAATATGCCTGGATTAGGAATGCAGCTATCAGGTCAGGAGATGAAGATTGATGTGCTTCTAATCCTAGATGCAGGGTTTAATACAAGGGCATTTTCTGTGGGCAAGCCAGATCCTTGGTCAACACTGAGGGAGAGGGAGCTCAGGAACAATTCTGCCTTTGCTGGGCTTTTATACTGCAGGAACATTACAGATGGAGTTTCTCCTTCACTGCACTCCTAGATAATTGCTGGGTTTGTGCAGTCTTCTGTAGCTAATAATTTATTTTCCTCTCCTATGTTTCCTTATGCATGCTTGATGCCTGCAAATAAATTCTTGAAAATATGTACTTGACTGGTCTGGAAAAGTGTTAATTGTGATAATACGGGACTTCAATTTCTTAAAATGAGCCACAATGAAGGTTTTGGTGCAGGATGTTGGGTTGCTGGTCTGTGAATAATGGCAGGGGTTATAATTTCATTAATGATGAATAGGAATACAAATACATCTGTAGGCAAAACCAGAGGTCATTGACAAGAAGTCATTTTAGCAACTCCCCTCACTCTTCATTCAGGTAAAGAGGCATCTGCCTCTGCTGTGATTGTCACCTAATAAATGAGATAGAGGCCTAGCATGGGGCTGCTTTAAAATGTTTGCAATTGGTGTGCCATGTGCGACCTCCGAAGATGCTTGTTGAGTATGGGAAATTGGAGAAAGACTTCATGCAACTAAACCATGGTTGTTATAAAAAACCACACAGGCATCAGATAACAAGTTCTCTTTCAAACCTAAGTTGCTTGGTTTTTGGACCTTAAAAGTCATGTTGTTTACAAAAAGAGTCACTTAGTTATTTTTGTTTGTATAATATTTCTGGAAGATTGAGAGGTTTTTTTAGTGCACCTGATCTGATTTAGAAACAAAAATCAAAGATCTCGTGAGAGGTAGGTGGCACATTTCTCTGTCAACAGTTCGTAACTTTTAGACATATTTGAAACTGGTTTCTCTTCTGGAAACCTATTATTTAAATGCTTTTTGTCAAGCTTTGAAAATATTTTTCAGGCTCAATGAATTTAGATTGAATTTAGGAAGAAAACTTTTGTTCTTCTCTTTTGTTCATCTTTGTCATGTACAGTCATGTTTTCTAATAGCTTCTGCAGTTTGAAAGAGAAAGGAAACTCTTCTATTTTAAAGGAAAAGGATTTTGCCAGAACTTCCTTTTTTCTTTCTTTTGTATCAACAGTCTTAAGGTTTGACTTGGATAGCTCTTTTTTATTATTTCTCTAGAAGAGGCCATATATTTTTCCAAAAACATATGCATTGCTACTAATAGTTTGGCTTTGATGCAACAGCATTTTTCAATAAAAATACCTGAAATTTTCCAACAACTATTAGGGATATTTATTTGCCTCCAATCCTCCTTCATCCCTTGAACAAAAAGCTTTCAAAATTTTCTGAATGCAAAATGAGTTCACAGCTGGCCTCCTCCTGGAGTTTGTTTTAAAGTAATAATATGTGAATATTATATTATTTGTAAGATCATAGAACTCAGATTATGGCAGGTACAGATTAGTGCCATCACTGAAATTGGCAGCGTGCTCTTACTCAAGCCGAGCACCTCAGTGAGTCCTGCAGTTGAGCATGTGAAGTGACATGGAACCGGGGCTTTCTTAACTTCTGCTAAGTTTTACACTTCTTTAATTTCATCATCATCTGGGAAAAAAATCGTTCTGTTTAGAAAGCTGTGACATGATCAAGTTGGCTTATAGATAATATGGTGATTGAATCTGGAGGCAAACATAGGAGATGAAAATAGGGTTCTGCGCATTTGTTTGGTTTTATGTTTCTAAAGATTTTTTTATGAAAAGGAAGATTAAAGTTTCTGATTTTCAAGGATGACATATCTATGCAATAGCAGTAATTACAGCTGGAAAAAGTGATTTATCAATTTAGTTCCAGAAAACTTCATTTTATAATCCTCCTCTTCTCTTTCTCATTTGGTTCCCTTGTCAAGGCTGATGCCTTTCCAGGACAGACTGGGGTTTTTTTTCTTTTATTATAAAAATTGTGCCTTTTTTTTCTTTTCAAGGACATGTGTTGTCTTAGAAGTTTGTGTCACCAGTCAAAATAATGCCATCGCTTCTGAAAATATTTTCATTTTCTGACATGTACAGAGGTGCCATAAAGCAGTGCTGACAACTTCATCTCTCGCATTCCACAAATCTTATCAAGATACATCATCAGAAAACCACACGGGCTATATCCGGACTCTGACAAACCTGAAACATGGCCTGCCAGCCACAGATAAGGCTTGAAATGTTGGTCAGTGAAAAGGTGATAACAGTAACAAGGATCAAATGCATGTACAACTTCACCTTTAGACAGCTGTGGTTTTTGGCTGAGCTGCAACATTGGAGAAATTGTTGCTCTGCCCTCGTTGATACAGCGACGTGCAGCGTCCTGCAGGTCGGACACAAGGCATGGGTACAGCAATGGCCATAGGTAACCCACGTTTTGGGAGAAGCCTTGTGCAAATGTAAACCTCATGAGTCATGAGGAGTGCCCAAAAGCAACTCTGAAAGCCTGATGCTTTGTTCGAGGGATCAAAAGGATTGTGGTGCTTTGTTCTTCCAAACGTGGAGAAAAATTGCAAAATGCCGCAGCAGAAATAATAAATGCACCCTCTCCCTTCCCCCTCAAAGCCTCCTACAGGAGGTCTCAAAACTGTTCCACAAAACAATAAACTGGCTCTGTACTTATTTTTTGGTTAATCTTGGGATTTAAACATATCACTATTATCGTAAAAAAATGGAGTTTTTAAAACAGAATTTATAATCATTTGGTTAATGGTGCTTTCCCCATGCCATCCGTTTCCAAACAAAGCTTAGTTTATGGCTATCATAAGAGATTACGTTCCCTTACAGTTGCAGTATTTCTTCTATAATGATTTATTTTAAAGGGCTTCACCATGATAGCTCTCCAACTTTGTTCCTTCCTGTATATCACTGTTCAGGGTCAAAAGCTGGAAAAAGGGCTGGTCCCAGAGGCCTAACATATTTCACCAGTGGAGACTCTGGCTTTTCACTTCTCCTTCTCTCCTCATCACTTTATGCTTAAAGAATAACAGATGTGGAAACATTTAGAAAAGAACTAATTGAATTTCACATAACACAATTTAGCATTGTTTGAGGAAGTACCTAAATCAACAGCACATTTTCTGAAAGGCCCAGCATTGCCTAATTAGAACACCAAACGTGTGACTAATTGGCCACACTTACACCAAAGGCTCTGTTGCAGATGAACGGCTGCCTATTCATCTTAGCTAAACTTAGGCCAGTGGTTTGGCTGTGAGGTAACTGTGGTTGTTTTAAATGAGCTGTGCCAAACATAACGGGAAGACTCAGCAATGGTAGGAGAACAAATCCATGTAAGAGCATAGGAGTAATCAGGACGCTTA
>JAOXXN010000446.1:82251641-82278198 GCA_026770055.1 Myrmophylax atrothorax
AAGGCATAGCAAGCCAGAGGAAGCTTCTTGTGTGTTTTGGAGCTGTTCTTGCTAAATTGGGTTCAGTAGTTTTGCACAAAACTGAGGTGTATGCCAGTTAAATGAATAGAGCACACAGAGTCAAGAGGAACCACTAATACAGCGAGGAATCAAAATATCACATAAGGCAACCAGTGTGACTTTTAGAGCAGAGATAAATGAAACAGTAAACAAGTCATGTGTGTACTAATAATAATTTCTAATATAAGCAGGGAATTCCTCAGCAGGGAACAGCTGAGGAGGATAGATGCCTGGCTAATAGAAGGACACAGATGGGTATGACTCACCAACAGGATATGGTTGTGCCAAAAATTTGAAGTGTGTAAACAAGTATTCATACAGCTAGAAACATGTCAACTGTGAGTTCAGACAGAACCAGTGTATGTAAGAGTCCAGGTCTACCTCTGCATGTTGCATATTGCATATGCTGCTGCTTGCAGCCCAGGCTGAGTTAAAGAAGTCTACACCACCCTGAACACCTTTTGGTAAAAGAGACTGAGAAGGATATTACCCTTATTAATTAAATGGCCCTAGGACAAGTAGGGCATTACACTGGTGACAGGCAACTTTGAGCTAGAAATACGAAGGTTTGGGTCTGTTGGAGCAATGACATCTGCAGATGGATTCTCACTGGGAGCAGTGGAACAAAACTTCCGTGTCTGAAATCACCTGAGTTCTGCATCTGATTCTGTCATGGCAGAGATGGTGATGGGGTGTTTGAGGTGGTTGTAGTAGCAGCAGGTATCTGGCCCAACACTTCTTGAATCAGAAGTGAATGAAAGTTTTCCCCCTGTGAGGAGTGAGAAGTAATCAAAATAAGAAATTAAAGGTGAGCACAGTGCAGAACAACACTTGCACATTAGCAAACTTCAAGGAAAGGAATGTATTCTTAAGTTTCCCCAACTGCAGGGACAATTGGGTGAAAAGTTTTATATTGCATATAATTCCCTTGAAGTAAATACAACAGAATTCTCAATGTATTAAAGAAAAGGTTCCAAGTCAAAATGTTGCAACAAAGGCAGTTTATATGGTCTAGCAACTTCCCTGGTGTATTACCAAAAATTCATACCTCCACAATGATGATGACAGCTGAAAACATCTTATTTGACCCTTTCATAAGTGTCCAAAATGTGTTGTCGATCCTTTCTGCAATAAAAAAATGCTGAGGCGCCATCACACAAAAGCCTGGTTTTTTCCTAACTGCAAATGTCTATAAAAATACAGTCCTACATCTCCATGATAGATAAGAAATACTAAAGGAGCAATAATAATTAATGGCCATACAAGATGAAACTCCAGTTGCTCAGACGGCTGTCTCCACATAATCTGTATTTTATACAAAAGGAGAAAGAACTCAATGGAATTTCAGCTGTGACCGGATAAAAACTGCCAACAAAAAGTGATAAGAAAGTCTAATGTGCATATTAATCATGTTTATAGCGCCTCATTTGCTGATATATTAGCCTAAACTCCCTTTCAAAATACATTTTTGATCACTGGTAGAATAATTTAATACAATCAAACTTAAATAGAACCAATTAATGTTTCCATCTTCTATTAATTAAAAGTAATTGATTAAAATGGCCTCAGTAATAAATCACAGAGCAGAAAAGTTTGAAAATGTACTGTTGGATGAGTTGGTTTTTTAATAATGGAAAGATTTAAGCCACACACTGTATCTTTATGTGTTTATTGCCTTAGCTCACATTCCATGTTTTTATTATGTAAGTATTTTTTTGGACTACAATTCAGATCCAACAGTCACATATTAGGTTAAAAGGTTGCCTGAAGAATTCTGCACCAATGCATTGGTCACTTCCTATTCTTCATATAAGTAAGTAAGAATAGATAACTAAGTAAAGTCTAGAAAAGTGTGTATCAATTACAGCCCCTGGTTTTCCTTATATGTCTTTAATTTTTATTTTCAATATTTGTCTTTGCTTTCATTTGTCTATTACTCCCAGAAAACATCCACTACATCATGGCATGACTTAAAGGTGGTCCAGCCTTTTGTCATGAAAAATTTGTTAGAAGAATCCCGGCTGTCCCATATCCTGTCTGATCCATGCCTTGCACACACTTATATGCAATTCATCATCGTCTGGGGCAGATGGCACTGATAGCAGCAGACATCTTCCTTTAACTTCAGTAGTCATAGATATGGTCAGCAGGTGAGAGGATTTTTGCCTGTTAGCTTGAAAGTACCCCTCTTGTTTGAGTTTATGAATTGATATAATATCTGCTTGACCACTTTTCTGCCTGGAGACTGAAACAGTGAAACAGCCCGAAAGGGAATGACCATTGCACTGGACAAGTATTCCAGACAAAGCCTCTGCACCTGAATAGAAAATTTTCTTAAAGAATATGTGTGCAAACACATGGAGGGTAAGGGAAATACTTAGAGCTGAGGGAAGCTTGGGTTCCTCAGTCATATTTGAAAAATACCTCTTTCATAACAGCAGCAGAGGGATCGCTTGAGTGTTTCATATGCTTCCTGCATGATTTGCAAAGCTGTCCTGTAAGCTCACATGACCCACTGCATCTTTCCATGTCTTCCACCTCATCTCCCTTCCAACCATTATTAGATTTCTGCAAAGGCACCAAGACTGGCCCATTAGTGGCCACATTCTTCACTACAAATAATTGCCAAATTAGTACTCCCTAACTAAGTGCATCCTAGAGAATTGGTCCTTTAATAGTTTCTTCAGAAGTAAATGCTTCTTATCTCACCAGATAAGACTCCAGCTATTCATTTTCCCCTTGCATGGAGTCGTTTTTCTGCATCCCATGCTTCAGAGCGTTGGTATGTCCCTGCTTGTTGTCCCGTTTACGTCAATGGGCTGAAGTGATTATTCTATCACCACATTCATGTTACATTTCTGGACGGTTCAATGTTATGTCATTTACTGGGTAATCCTACATTTTTTTTAGAAATTAAGTGTTTCTGCTCTCCTAGATTTTCACAGAGAGCTGCCAGATCCTGCTGCAGTGTGCCTCCCTCCCACACACAGTCAGAATGGCTTCAGATGAGCTTGCCTTCCTCAGTATGGAGCTTTTCAGTTGCATCAAGCTAGCTCAAACAGACTGAAAATCAATCTTTTGCCCACTTATCTCACCTGCATATTTTGCAAGCTACCAGACTAAGGCCCAGCCTGGGATGGGGTAAAATGGGATCTAGATTTGAATGGAAAATTCTGTGTCAAACTGTGTCTACCTTTTGTTTCCTTCTAAGGAAGAAATGATAATTTCACTAAGTAAATGTTTTAATAAGAGTTCAAATCATTGTTTGGTAAATAGTATGCCAGGATGACTTCATGTTCCCAAATTATAAGCTTCATCTGCTGGAATTTTAGTTAGAGCTTTGATTTCCTGCTGATAACATGACAATGTGCATATGACTAGTTAATAAGGTAATGTACATTTACAGATGTCCTAAATTCAGGAGCTAAACTGAACCTCTGTTTGTCCCAGTCTTGCTACATTGCATTCCTGAGAATGTCACCATTGTATGGTTCATGTACACCGCAATATAATTTAACAAATGACAAGCTTTTTCCCCTAGATGCCATGACTTCATTCATTCAGTTATGTTACTTTTCAAGTGATAACACTCTAATTAGCTGCTGAACTTTGGTATCCTTTGCATACCCTTCTCAGTCCAAACGTTCACTTATCTCTCCAAAAGTGCTACATGACATCCTTGTTGTTTCAGGAGAACACAGTTACCATTCACTGACTGCCCCCACACTATCTAAGATAAGTGTTATATGACACGTCTTATAATTCAGAGCACTGCACAGACAACAAAAACTGTCCCTCTGCACAAACTTCTCAGTAGCAAACTCAAACCCCCACCATCTTTTACTTAGTATTGAGTTACTTTGCTAAAATATTGCTGAAAATTTGAATCTGGCCACAGCAAGGCAGGGATTCTCTTTCTCTCACATATGCAGTGTCTGTATGCACTATGCTGTCATTTCTGAGCAGCAGTAACCTTGCAGACATATTGTGTCATATGCTTAGTTTAACCTTTTGTGGTCCTGAGCCAAAATCCCCTAAACTGAATTTAGATTGATTCATGGGAGGAATTCACTCTTTTATAGTACACCAGTTTCATCAATGTCATGTAAACAGTTTGGGGTTGACATTAACTGTGTGTATACAAAGGCAATTTTTTCTCAGTTTGCTCAAAGAAAAGTGCTGGCTCCATTTTGGCTGCTTCTTTCTTTGTCCTATGTTTTTCCCTGTGATGAAAAGAATTACAAGAATAAATCTGTACCGCACTGAGTAACATAGTGCAGACACAGTCTTAGACCAGAGCCTCTCAAGCCCTTTCATGCTATTCTCCACATCCTGTTTGTCTAGTCTTAACTAGTCCCCTACTCGACAACTTCAGATTTTCCATAATGCTTGAAGAAGCCTGACACTTGGAAAGAAGTACTTCCAAAACCTGCTGCAAGCATCCTGTTCTCTTACTGGGACTCTCTCAGTCCATCACTGAAGGATACTTTCAAGTGAGAAAGCAAAACACTGTGTTGGAGGTTTCAATGCTGGGAATGGGAAACACATTAGTGATACTCCCCTCTAAGACAACTGCTGGACACCTCTTTTCAGTATGCCATCCACAGACTGAGGACTTCTTGCTAGTGACATAGCCTGTGAGAAGGACCTCAAAAGTAAGCTTCATTATGCATTTAAGAGCAGAACTAACAAAATGTTGAATGAATTCCAGCTAGTGAAAACACATGGTGGATTCTTGTTTTTTTCTTTACTATCTTTGTTTGCAAGCAAATGTGCATTTGTTCTTTGGGTTTTAACCCAATGACTTCAAATGACTATCATTTTAACTAATAAGTTAAATAATAAGTCCCCAGTGAACCCAAAGTCCCATAAAATCACACCAAATTATATATCAAGTATAGAAAGGGCTGTTACAAATAGGAAGGGTGTAATCCATTCTCTATGCTCGTGCTTTACAAGGGGCTTGTATTTCAGGAAGAAAGAATCAGATCAGACATTGAAAAAACCTTTCCAAGAGTAATGCCAAGAAGCACAGAAAGTTGTTGCATGGAAAAGTTGTATTCTTCATATCTTTAAGAATGTATTAGACCAAGATCTGTCAGAAGTGATACCAATACCACTGAGCCTGTCTTTCTATAATTTTGTGATTCTTCTTCTATGAACTTAATTAATCTTTCAAGTTTTAGAAAGCTTGCATCCAGCTGGAAAATAAATTACTACTCAATAGTATGGTATTGAAGAAGTTTTACATTTCAAGAATAATTAAGAAATGGAATAAAATTTTTGCTTTATGTATAAATGATCATTGAAGTGAATCTACAGATAGCTATTCTACAACCCAACTCTGTGAAAAGGGCAAATGCAGGAAAACACCATTCTTTTGTTGGTGGTAAAGGCCTGGGTTCTTATCATTACTCCCAAAAAGCAGAGTCTCAATAAATACTGACATTTTAAACATTGCCAGAGGACACAAGTTTGAAGAAATTTGCATGCTGGCTGATGAAAATGGGTTGTAGTAAGACACATACATAAAGAGCTCTGAGCTGTCAGGATTTTAGAGTCACCACTGGTGTATCTGCGAGCAGAAGTGATCCCACATTAGCACCTGCTGGCAAGCAATCGTAGCGATGTTTCTATTCTAGTTATGGTGTATTTTGATCTTGCTGATATCTGCTTAGTTATTTTTTCCACTTTTGGAAGAAGAGGATTCAGCAGGCTTCAATAATGCATCCTACCACCTCTACCAGACACTGGGTATCATAATCTTCTGTGTGGCCGCTGGCACAGAGCATATGCATACAGCTGTGACTTCCCCCATGTACACAGAGCCATGAAGTGAGGTCTCACAGTACAAGTTTTCTGTGTGCTTGATCCTGCAGTGTAGGAGTGCAGGAAAGGTTCAGCATAGGTCTGGTTATGGACTGTCCACTGTTGCCTTTTCTTTGTCTGTGTTGATCATTGGTGGCAGTGCTCTTTGATATTCTTAAAGTCCTGGTATTTGGTGTGATAAAGTGTAACTTGGAAAGAGTCCTGAAACAATAAGAAACTGCAATAATCCACAACTTGAATTTTTAACAGCATAAGAACAGGATGTCTATTCTCACCAGTTTTATTTGAGGGATTCAGAATGCCATTAAAGCAGCAGAAAAGGGGGAGGGGGTGTTTCTTTGCTTTGCTGCTAAGGGTGGATTGGTTTATTACTGCATTCATTTTAATTAGAATTCTATAATATACCCACATAAAGGTACATGTCACAGTTAAGTTGATATTTTTCTTGCTTTATTTATGACCACATAAAATATGGTTTCCTGAGCATAATCTCCAAAAGCTCAGGGATTTAAGCTCCACCCCATTTATATATCTTAAACATTATACATAAAAATAATTCCTGTGGCTCCTCTACTCACCCTCCATACTTCTTAAACATTATTCAGGCCAAAGGTAACATGTTTCTTATATGCCAAGTACAACTCAGACAGCATTAAACAATTAGTTCTGTATGTACTATTAAGATAAAAAGTAAACCTATATTGGATTTGAGACTACTAAAGCTCAAAATGCACACCAAAACCTGTATTTTAAGGTATTTTGTATTCATGAAGGGGAAAAAACCAGAAGGGCCAGTGCTAACGTCTCAAAAGTTCAAGTGACTTGTTCCCCCTTGCTCCTGTTGAGGATGGCTCACTGATGGCACAGAGGACAGTTTGGGATTGTGGTATACTGTGAGAGGCTGAAGCTCTTGAGCAGTCCCACAGAGAGGCTGAGATATCTCTGAGAGGTGCCTGCAGAAGCCAGCACCTCTGAGAAAGATTTTTAAGACCCAACATATTTTCTCTCAGTTTGCAGAAGATTCATGAAGCTAGAGGGCTGAAGCCTTTCAGCACAGAGGTAAAAAAGGAGGGAAGAAGAGGGAATGAGAGGAGGAAAATTCCTTCTGGCCACATGAGGGCTTGGAAATGCCACCAGAGGAAATTAATTTTTTACATTCACTAACTGTAACACCTGGCTATGCTGAGAGGCTGAATTTCTGAGTTTTCTTCATGTCTGCCATGTTTATCTAAGAGAGAGGCAATGTTGTGCTCCCTTGCATTCAGGTTCTTAAAATGACACCTGGACTGGGGTTCTGCTGTAGCCCTGAAGTCAACGATGGATGGCTGTCTGAAAGATTTTTGGCAGCCAGGAGTTATGGACTTGCTGAAGAATGCCTTGATGAAGGAACTGCCAAATTCAAAGCTGTGGTCTATATTGTGCAGGATAGGTATGTTGTATTGCAGGTAATGGGTTATTACATACCAGAAGCTGCAGATAGTCTGGTACTGAAGATAAAGACTCTGTTGCACTGCAGATGGAAGAATTTTTATTTATTTTTATATCTGTCCCTCATACTGAGGACAAAGAAGTCTTTCACAGACGATGATACCTGACTGTGAAACTGTCAGAGAACATCCTGGTGATGCCACAGGGAGAGAAAAATGCTTAGAAAGAACAAACAACATCACAGTACAGAGGAAAGAGAGCCTTATTGTGTTCACCTGGGCTGTGCACGAGCCTTCACTTCACTGGGGAAGGGGTGTAAATACCATACAGCCAATGATGAACTGAAGACTGTGAATGGATTAGTTTCCTTTTAGCTGTTTCTGATTTTAAGATAGTTTATTTTGAGGGCTAATGTTTGTCCATGCGACATAGAATTGATGTTATCTCAATATCCATGAATGGAAATTTTCATCCAGAAAGCTGCATGATGAAACAAGTCAGAGATAAATGTACTCCAATTAAAGAACTGCACTCTCAAGCTCTTCTCCTTTTTCCTTTTTGTTTTATTTAAGGTCTTTTGCTAGATATCTCGTCCCCAAAGGGAACGTTAAGGTGGGGAAACCCACCAGCCTTGCCCAGATTATGCCTGGGGTCTGGGTCTGGTGTTATTAGTTATTCCTTAGCATTGATGAAATACTGAAACTCTGTTCTCCTATTACTTTATCCAATAATTGCTGAAGAAGTTTTTGCAGACACGTAAAACCTTGAAACAGTGGTTTGAAAAAACATTCAATAAACCATTAACTTTGATGTTAACAGATTATATATTGCAAATAATGGTGGATTTGCTGTTATTTCCTTTCTTAAAAAAAGGAGAAAAGATGGATTTTAAGTTTTTAGGGGCCAAATTGATGAGATTAACTGAATGCATTTCATTTATCCAGAGCATTAAGTATTTTGCAGTGACTGATGTGTATATATTAGATATACTGAAAACAGATACATAGTTTATTTCTTTTATGTTAGAAGTTGTCTACAAGAGAGCCATTATTTACATCCTTTATATCTAATCAAGATAAACTCTTAGTCTCATAAATAAGAACATACTTATTTGCTTTGGTGACTTATTTAAATCTGGAAAGATTTGCTGAGCAGGGGCTGAGCTCAATATTTCACAAAGCTAAAAATTCAGTCTTGATACATTCTTGACATGAGACACATCGTTTTTCACATATAAGAACAATTACCTCATGTTTGCACAGCATTTAAACCATGGAAAGTGATTAGATTTTACCATCTCTGGCATGCCCAGGATGTACAAATTGCTACTGGCTCTTTAAATATGGAAAGACATCCATTTAATGCTCTTTAATTTGGTGCCACTTATCTGTCTGTGGAAAGGTTCACTCCTGGTGCTGGTGATGAGTATGAAGTACAGGCCTAGAAATAACTGTCAGAGAGGGAGGAGGCTTTAACAGGGAGATAAGTGTTAAGATAGATCTGCCTCCTGGAATCAGTGGGATGAGCCCCATATCCCGGCAAGCCCACTCCTCACAGTGTTGATAACACCTTCTCGTGGTGGGTGAGGTCAGCCAGCTCCTGTGGGAAGCCCGCACACTGGGGAGGGGAGATGGACCAAAACCAGAGAGAGAAAATGACAGGATGGTGAACTCCAGCTTGCTGATGAGTGGGTGCTCCTGGCGGGGGAGAGACATTCTCTTGGCATATCAGGGATCTTCACCATGGCAGGCTGTGAGCACCCTTGGAAAGGGAACCAAATACAACAGCATGGGATGCTCATGCCTGTGTCCCAGTTCCTCTTCAGAGAAGAGCTCTGCTCAGAAGGGGAAGAACAAATCCAGGCCACAAAACCACACTTTTCTAGTTGTCAGCTGTGCTCATCTTGTGTGGGTCTGAAGATCTCCTTTCTCCAACTGTCCTTGCCATCGCTAATACAGCACCTGTGCTGGCATCACTAGTATACCAGAGTTAAGCTCTTCATCATTTGCACTGCTGTGACTGCAGGGATGCTGCCATATTTGTAGCATCTGTGTATGTCTGTACTTCAGAAGCAGCGAACACAGTGGCCTTGCTCTGCATACAACTTGCTTAATAAACAGCTTACATATTTTACTTTCTTTAAAACACATTGCATGCATTATCTAATGCTAAGATGAACATGTCCAGGGATAGACAGATTGGCTCAGGGTCTGGGGTAATAAGTAGTCTGGGTCGATCTCCTGACCCTCCTCCCCAACTAAGGGCTACACTGCTGGCTATCCCAGACTAAGAGACTTGTTATTTCTTTGATACATGTACAGCAGTGTCTGGCACAGAGAGCAGGCCATGTATGGTGTTTCTCCCAATGATTATGAAAATAGTATGAAAATGCTTTGGCTTTGCTGGAGTGACCAACTTTCAGGCTGTAGTTCTTGTTTGCTGTGATTAAGTTATGTAGTTCTAGACTCTGGAAACACTTTTGTGAACAATCCTTTGTTTGCTCTAGCAATCACAAGCGTGTCAGTAAATAAATACAAATCCAATGTCTGGTGTAATCAGTTTCATCAACCAATGTGTTAGTAAGGAGTGGATTTTATGTGGGGAGTTAGGTACCTGACTTATAGCCCTCAGTGATCCAAGAGTTAGCTGCAAGCTATGCAAACCCTCAGTGCTTTGGCCACCCTTTGAAGTACACATCCCTCCACAAACTTTCAGAACCACAATTCTGTGTTTCAGTATTGTTATTTAGGACATTAGGGGATGGAGCAGGAAGGAAGCAATGAGGTTGGCTTTTTTTCAATGAAAAATGTGAAAAAAACCAGTTTCAGGAACTTTATTTTTCTTGTGGGATATCTGTGGCTAATCAAGGGAAATTAGCACTCCTGCACCCTGTCCAAGCTTTAAAAATACGGCTTTAAGGGAAACAAATGCTAGTATTTTTAAGTCCAGGCAGGCTGGAGGCCCTCAAGGTTTTCAAACAGAATAAATCAGAGAGGGCAACACTCTCATAATTTATATCAAGTTTACATAGCTTTCCAAGGTACTAATTAAACCATTTGATCTCAACCAAAAGTTATTTTTCAACAAACTAGAAACAATACTCCATCTAGAAACTTTGTGCCTTCTCTTCAGAGCAACTGTATGAACTGTCTGTTAAAGTCAAATATGTTTGGGGCATAAAGGCCATATAGATTTTTCCCAGCATGTGTTTCACAAGGGTGTAATATGAATGGTATAAGTTAGAGTGGTACCCCTATCTAAAGTCAACTGCTGTTTAATTTTCCTGAGCTCTGGCCTCAGAGGGAAGGGAGATGTACCACCACATCCAGAGTGCATCCACGCTAAGTTCCCATCAAAACAGCTCTAATTCTATGGAGATGCACACATGTGGCTCCAAACCCAAGCACTGTAACAGATCAAGGATGTCTCCAAAGTGTGTCTCATGGTTGGAACATCTCTTGAAAGCTGATTCTTACCCAGGTTATTTATTCCTTTGTCTGTTTACAGTATGATCCCAGCCTTGTGAGGCTGTGTCCCCAGCTACAATTAGCCATCACATAACCCTCCCTCTGACCTGCTGCTGCAGCAGGGAAAGCTCTGTGTCAACAAACAGCACAACACTGGCAGTGCTTCAGAGCCTGCACGAACCTCCACACCACTGCTGCTGCCATGAGCGAAAGTAAT
Source organism: Myrmophylax atrothorax (assembly GCA_026770055.1). Classification (NCBI taxonomy): domain Eukaryota; kingdom Metazoa; phylum Chordata; class Aves; order Passeriformes; family Thamnophilidae; genus Myrmophylax; species Myrmophylax atrothorax. The sequence continues at coordinate 82,262,643 of JAOXXN010000446.1, forward strand.
TAGAGATCCTTTGCATAGGTTGTTTAGAAATGTGTAAACAGCAGTATAAACAACAGCAGGTCAGGTCAGGGAAGGAGGCTGGCACTTTGTGAGGCCACTGCTGGAGCCTGCCCAAGTGTGAAATTCCCAACTGGGAGAGAACATTTGGAAAAACAATGCACTCAAGATTTATCAACACAAATCATCTCCTAAGTGGCACATTTTATTTAGAGTATGTGTGGCCTCAGTCTAGAAGAAGGGAAGTTTTTATCAATTCAAGCTTTATCACTTCCAGATATCTCTCTTTGTTTATTGGCGCCGTGCACAATGCCTTCATTTTGAGTGGTCCAGTTTAAACACAAGTGTAGCTGACTTTTCTATGTAGCCCGCAGTGAACTGCCTGTGCTCCCTTCTCAGGACCATGCTTGTAAATCTTCCCTTCAAGCCCTGAAATGCCTCTTTGTGACCGTCACCCTTGAGAAACGTGGAATCCTGGCCACAATTCATGAATCTGCTTCAGCTGGAAGACTGTCCCTGCTCAGGAAAGCACTTCAAACCCTGCTTAGCTTTGAGGAAGGGCTTCAATGTCTTTTTGAGGAGGAGGAGGGGTTTTCTAGCATGGGTCAGAAAATCAGAGCCACAGGGCACTCTCGGCAGGGACAGGAGTATACAAATAAACCCTACATAAACCTAAAGTAAGCAGGATGAGAATAGCCTCTTAAAATTCAAATGGGAAATCTTCCTGGGTGTCCTGAACTCCTAGGTGGTCACTGCACCCCATTTGACACCTTCTCCTCTGAGCTAATGCCTGCCCTGCGATGAGCCAGTGATCCTCATGGGCAGCTCCCACCAGTCTTTTAGGTCCCCAACACACACAAATCAGGGGACATCTGCAGGTATTGAACTAGTCAGCTGTTATTCCTGGCTTGTGTCTCCACTTGTTATAAGGGGGTTTTCAGCAGTTAACAAATACCAGATTTTTTTCCCAGTGAGGCAGCCTGGCATTATTTGCCATATTTTACAGTTGGAAAAATGAAGGAGCTTGCCTAAATATGATGGAGAACCCATGGAAGAAGTGAGAAAAAAGATGTTATACCTCTGCCTCCGTTCTTCACCATGAAGGGCTCATCTGTCTCCCTGTGTATGGGTGACACAGGTGTTACAATCGAGGTGGTCTTGCCAGCACCACAAAGCTATTTTTGCCATAATTTGCAGAGTTCCCTGAGAGAAACACAGCATATTCCCAAAGTTTACCTGTCACTGCCATGATTCCAGACACCACCATATTACCAGTTGGATAGGTTGATATTTGGGCATGGTGGCTGGAACAACTCCTTGTGGGAGACATGCTTCTCCCTGCATCTCAGGCAGAAAATAGTGTTGGCTTTGCTCCTGACCAGCACCAGCTGCCTATGGGCGAGAGGAGGCATTCAGCTGTGTGAGCTGAATATACTGTCCAAGCAGTTGTCCACTGCTTCAGGGAAAGGGCAACGTGCCAGATGGGCTCATCCCGTTGGCTGTAGGACAGACCTTGCTGAGTAAAGCCAAATAAAGTTATTTTCTGCCCATTCCAGAGAAGCGTTCCAGGATCACAGTGTCAACTGGGGACATGAATATTTTACTATTTATCTGGTATAGCAATCTAAATGTACCAGCATCAATAAGATCATACCTCTTTTCATAGTGTATAGGTTATATGTGGAAGCTCTTCATAAACCTTTGTCCTCATCTTCCTATTTAGTCCTAAGCTTAGTGTCTCTGTTCTCCTAAGCTCTTCCTGAGGCAGAAGTTTGGCTCAAACTGTGACACTGAAGGTTTATTACCTCAAAGTATCTGAACTATCAGAGTATTATGGCATGGTATTATGGCCCTGTAAGTGGCTTCAATTTGTGAGCAGGGTTGTTTACACATCATGTTTACACATCCTGTACAGTTCAATAGGTTTCAGTAATGAATGTTTTTCTAGACATTGTCTCTTAGAAAAGTAACAGAAAAAAGTTCTGACAGAAGATTTTGCTTTACAGTGTGGGGTGAAGAACAGGAAAAGAAAAGGAAAAGTTCACAGAAATCTAAGCAATTGTTAGCGAGGAAGACCACCAACCTGTGCATGGTGGAAAGACAGTTGCTGTAGTCATCTGAGAGCTGGTCTCTGATGCATCTCTTGGCTCTGTAGTTTTTCTATTAACCATCAAGAATATTCAGCAATTGTCCCCCTCTGCAGAGTTGATGGACACCTAGAAGGGCAAGAAAAAGTTAGGCTGCTGCTTTTCTAACCTGAGTCCTTCTTTTCTGTGTTTTACATGGCATTTGCAAGGGAAAGAGGGACAAAATAACGGAACAATGAGTACCAAAACTTCAACCAGACCCATGGCCAGCCCCATCACCCCCAGTCCAGGCCATTCAGTGACCCATAAGAACTGAGACACTATGTGGGGAGCAGTTTTATAAATGGTCCATGATCACTGCTCATCGTGCTATAGTATGTATTAGTTGCTCTTAGAAAAATATGAAGGGGTAAGAAGATGAGGAACAAAATAATATAATTCATTAACCTGTACAGAGCAAGGGCATAAGACAAACACACAGAATCCTTGATACTCAAAATAATTTACAAATTTCAGTCTGAATTATCATTTGCCATCTTGTTTCCAGTTCCCTTATTAATATGTTTTACAACTCACCTCCTACCACAGACCCCCAAGAAAAAGCCTTGATAATCTCCCTCTATTGTAAGAATTGAACATTTGCTCTTACCTTTCTTCTCCTACCTTGTTATTCTTCCTACCAGTTATTCAGCTTTTAAACAGCCTTGCTTTTACACCACAGCACCTTTTTGCACTTGCACTTCCAAATGAGGGATTTTGCTAAAAACCTTTTGAAAACACAACACGTTCATCAGAAAAATCATCATATGCTTGCTGACACCTTCAGAAGACTAACTGGATTTTCAAGCAGGACTTGCATGTATAAAATTGTTATTAACTCTTCCCCAGGAAATCATATGTTGCAAGGTGTCCTCTAACTCTGTCCTTTGTTATATTTTGTCTCATGTTGCCTGGCATAGGCATGATGCTTCTAGGTTCATATTTCTTCAGTATCTCACAAAGTCCTCTTAGAAGTCAGCATCACATATGCCTTATTCCAATCTTCAAGGACCAGTACAATTTTAAGCAAGAGGTTATCCAGCACCCTTAGTAATTCAGGTATTTTATCTCTGACTTCATTTAATTTGGCCCAGCCTTAAGGATTTCCAATTGACTGTTTTATCAGTTTGTTCCATAACTACTTCTACAGCCAGATGCTCTGGTAAGTTGCCACGAAGAAGTGTTCAGACTTGGCAACATGACAAGAAAAAGAAGGAAACAAGGAAAATACATGAGGCCCAGAACAACAAGAAGCCTACCCACCAAAGAGCTTTCCTTGAGTTATTCTGGAATCCTGAATGTCTTCTCAAAGTACCTGAAATTCACAGGGTTGTTCCCTTTGTCTTCATCTTTCATCATGAATAGTTAAATCATCATCTTCCCTTGGAAGAGATCTTGAGGAATGAGAAGGGTCATGAGCTCCCCTCAAGAATATCTACTGCTCTCAGAAATTATGTTCGTATTCTCATTTAAGACACAAACCAGTTTGTCACACCTTCTGTTGTAAGCAAACACAAGGCAAGGGTTGATAAGGGGCCTGCGTGTCCCTAACTGTGACCTTGAGGTGCTAAAACAGGGAGCAAGAAAGGACAAGACCTGAGGGTCAACTGAGGAAGGTCCAAACACAGAATTGTGGGGATGCAGGATACCTACATGAGCCAAAGATCTTGAGTCTTTCGCTACTCAACTCCCCCACTGGCTATTATATGATTGCACTGTTTCAGTCAGGTATTAGGCACCCTGAAACCATCTTTATTTTCCCATGGAGTGTCAGCCTCAGAGTCACCATGCAGGGATCGTTGGAGCGTTATGGCCTCTTTTGCCTCTTTTGAACTCATTAATATTGGCAGCACCATGCAGAGTTCAGTACCCAGCTCCAGTTTATTTAAGGTTTGTTTTAAAAAAACATTATGTCCTGAATTTTATTAAATCAACTTAATAGGAGCTGTGAAGTAAAATAAATAAATATGGAACTCATTTCTGCAGTTAGTGGGAATTATTCTGTTTGTTTACAAAGGCCATTAAAAGCTTACTGGAGGTGTTCATTTCAGCAAGGAGGCCTCATTGATGGATCAGTGCAGCCTTGTCAAAACTGTATCCAAAATTTCACAGCGGTGCTCTCATTAGGCTTTAACAGTTAAAATAAAACACAACTGAAGAGAACTATTAATGTTTCCCGGTGGCCTCCAACCTCCTTCGCATTAGTTTTTCCCAAGCCACACTGCATAAAAACTCTTCTAAGATTTTGGGGGCTGGTAGCTTGAAAAAGGGACAGAAAAAGGAGGAGCTGAGTGTGTTGTGTTCTTAAAACAAGGCTCATTAAAACAGAAACCTTGTTAACTACAGAGACACTTCAGCTGTTGCACAGTGTAATGTCTCTGATAAAATGTTCAGCAGCAGAGAAAGTATTATACATTAGAAAAATATAAGAACAGCACCACAGAGTATTAAAATCCCCATTTTAAAAGGTGAACTAAGCATTTCTTAGGTGTGAGAGTTCAAGGCTCATCTTAACTGCCAGAAAACACTAATTTTAGTTACATTTCAAAATGAACACATGGAGCCATTTTATGTTTTCACCCAGAGATTTCCACAAGCATATATACTTATTCATTTACGTATTTTTCATATCAAGCAGTCAGAAATAAAGGTCTGGAACTATTTCTCATCTACATTTCTGTATTTCCTTTTAATTATTTAGTGGTTTTCAAACACAGGTGATCACCCATGTTGCCTCCATTCTTACACAAACTACCCAAAGAAGTGGCCTGCTTTTAGAGAGGTACACAGCCCTCTGCTCTGCAGTGTCAGGAGGTCACTTGGGTACTTTGGGTGTAGCACCTTTGCACTGACTGCACACCTTCTGAGCACATTTGCAACTTCTGGAAACATTTTCAAACACTGTAAGCAACTTTTCTGAGCATCATCAAAGAGAATCTGTGTTGATGGCTGCAGTGGTGCAGATGAATTCTTCCCATAAACAGCTGGCATGGAGATCTTGTAACACTGATGTGATCCTCACCAAGGGGCTGAGACCTTGAAGTACATCCTTAGGGCAGTCTTCCACAGATCTTGTGATAAAATTTGCCTTCTACTTAGGCTTTTAGGAGCCTGATATGAGTCACTTCCCTTTTATCTTTGGACCAGTAACTTGCAGAAGAACTAAAGAGGTTAAGTGTGATGTGATGGCTTTGCACCTCTTACCTTCTAACCTTCTTATTTTCCCTCAGTGACAGTAACAACTTCTTGTCATGATGAGCAAAAGCATGTGATTGCAATTACCAGCTGGAAGAGACAGGTTACAAGCCACCAAGGACCAGGTCCTCAGAGGACCATCACATGCCCTGGGAATTTGGGGGCCTGACAGCTGCCTTCTTAAGGCCTTTCTCAATGTCCTTTCCAACACCACCAGTGCTGTGTCAGCCTAAAATGTCCATGTCTGAATGGTCTGAGAGCTCAGCACTGTGGTCATGAAGGAGGGAGATGCAAGGAGGAGAGGGAGTTGGTGGTCAGTGGCCATTTTTCCTGTCATCTTCTCATTTTAGAGTCCCATCAAGAAAATAGTGACACAGCAGCCCAGAATTGCTCCAACAACAGGCATCTCCCCTGCTCTGACTCAGACAGTGCCCTGTGAAGGCAATACTGAGTGAGCATCACAGGAAGGACAACGTAGACAGCAACGCAGAGCCTTCATGAAGGGAATTCCTTAGTTTGTGTCTCTGCTTTTGGGAGGTTTGTGTGATCACCATGAAACAGTCCATGAATTAAATAGAGACAAGCCTGGGGATGTGAGTAGGATCCAGGGCCTCAAACAAGAATGAGATAAACTAGAGAAATTGGATTCAAGCATCTCAGAAGATATAGTAAAATCCTGGTGTGGGAGGAAGAAAAACAGTATTGTATAACTTTCAGTTGTGAAGATACTCAGATGTTAAATATCTTATGTCAAGCTCTGGGTCTCAGTCATTTTTATTTTATCTTTGTTTCTATAGCCTCTTTTCCGCCTAAATCTAATCCACATATGACTAATTCATGTGAAAGATCCAGACTAGCTGTTGATTTTACAGATTACAGGGAAGATGTGATGGCTGTCCCCTTTCCATAGCAATAGTGAATATTAATCACTGAAAGATGTGACCTTTTAATGAGCAGCTATAATAAAACAGATTTCCTAGAAGACTGTTAAACAGAGATGGAAATCTCTTTAAAATCTTTATTCTGCTTTGCTAATGAACTGCCACTGTTGTTTAAGGTTGGAGCTTGTTCTATATGTTTTCATTATTTCAGAGCATCCCCTGCCAGAACCATTGTAAAGCTTTCTATTAAAATCCTTCTTACCGTAATGGGATCAATTTTTTTCATTTTTCCAAAAGGCTGATTTAATAGAAACTTGGCACCAGAAAAAGTTTTTTTGTTTCATTACTATGCTATATAAAAGTTCATGGGGCTCTCAGAATATTCTTTCTACAAAAATCATTAGCACATGGTTGAATATAGAACTTACTGGTAATTATACAGTAGTCATCTTTTAAATACACACTTCTCATGCTGTTGCTAAGACTACTAGCTACCGTTCTTAAAATGCAGAGTGAGTACATGAATAAAATGCATACTCAGCAAATTTTCTGAAGTGTTACTCAAGCCATTTTTGTGGTAGTTTGTACACAAAGAAACAGTTGAATTTTTTTCAAAGCCTATTTAATTTACACTTCACATTATTTTTTTTAAACCATACTTTTAACATTTTTATTATAGCTACTCATTTCAGTGTAACCCACTAAATCCTTGTTTGGCTCTCAAAAACAATAATAATCTTTAGCACTTACATAGGGCTTTAGGTTTTGACGGTGTTATACAAATATTAACTAATTAATGTTAGTTCAATCGAGACTGGCTGTATAAGGAGGTTGCAGTGAGTGAAGGGAACATTTTCCCTGTCATTATTAACAAGACTAAAGGTGTTGATGTTGTGCAAACTCAAAAATGCATCACAGTTTGAAATAACCCACCTGTTACTGATTTTGACCAAATTATGGGTAATCTCAAACTTGTAGATTACTTCTCAGTACTATCAAAGGAGAAAATGAGAGGTGCTTGTTTGCCTGCTTTGGTAGCAAACAGCATGTGCTGATGATGGGAAAAAGCCTTCAGTTTCCATCTCTGAGTATATACAAATTTTCAGCAGCACAGGAAACAATTTTTCCCATGTACTCTCTGAGTCATTTTGGCAAGCCAAGGGGCACAGGACCAGCAAAGGATGGTGCCCTTGCATGCTGCTGCCTCCCACCTTTCCCTTCTTCCCCTTCTCACAGCCCAGGTTCAAGCCTTCTCCTCCACTGACTCACTGGGGCTTTGACCACAGCTTTGCATCAGAGATGTTTTCTAGCATACATTTGGTTTTAATATATTAAAAAGCTGATTGAGTAATCTTTACGACAGATGAGGTTTCCTGTAAATCAGGACCAAAAGTTTACCTTATTCAGTTGCATCCAATGTGGTTGCCCAACAGTCCCCTCTACAATATGCTTTCCACAAGAGTCCCCATATTTACTGGGCTTCTGGACCCACAATAATGATGTTGCAATAATGTCAAAGTGTGACTCTTGCACGTATTCTGGAAATGACATGACCATAAACATAACTGGAAGTTTCTGTCAGTGATTTCATACTGACTTAAACAATAGCCAGTAAACATACAGTTCAGGCTTTAATCCAATCTTTTCAATAAAACTAATTTGAGTAAGATGCTCCAGATAATAATTTCTTGTGGGACTACTGCACAGCTTGGGTAGTTTATCATTCAATCTTCATCTTTTATTAATGCACTATATATGTAATATATGACCCCAAATCCTTGTCAGTGCTGTGTTGCTAAACTCGGGGAGTTAATTAGCTGTTTTCACATTCAGTTTTAACTGCTTTAACACCACTGGAATGGCACTAATCACGTTAGACATTAGCACCATTCATAGATTTCTATTCTTGCACGTACGGAGTGTTTGCAGCCATCCACAGCTGACATGTACAAAGGAGGCAGAAACACTGTGGAGACTCTTCTGCTCACAAGACACCCTCCTGATGCTGGGGGGAAACACCACAGCTGCAGAGCTCCATGCTGACACATCGACTAACAGGATTAAGACTTTAAGTAGAAAAAAACATATGTCGTTTGCAATATAGCTGGAGAGCTACCAACAGCTGTAATTAAGGATGCCTATGCATTTCCATGCTAAGCCCCTGTTTTCATTTGCTCATAACTTTCCAAAACTTTCACCTATAAGGCTGAACTTTTACGATCCTGCTTTCTGCCAAATCGTGGTGCTTTTTTTGCAGTTGTTGAAAGTCTGAGGAAAAAGCAATATGTCCAGTTTTTTGAATGAGAGAAGAAATTTTTTAAAAATTCCCTCATGTAAACATGTGGATTGAAACTGATTTATGCCAGAATTTCTATTTCATTTAATTTTCATATGGCATTTTTAATGTAAGTTATGTCCCAGCAGCTGGCAATTATGGGATAAGATTTTAAAAAGGCAACAGAAATAATGCAATACACTTTCCCCCTACACCTGAAATGCTCAGGTACAAAATTTTAAAGTCAATTTAATTACCTGATAAAAAATTATTTTCCACTCAGTTTCCTCTCAGGTTTGGAGAGATCTCACAACCCCACACTGAATATGCAGCCCTAATAAAACTCCTGTTGCTTTTCTCAGTGTGGAAATCGGGAATGAACAAACCATAATGAATACACAGACATGCCATGAGCCTTTCTTAGTCCCTTGGGAGAACACTGTGTGACACACAAGTGCTCACTGGTACAACTAGAAATTTGTGGATATTCTTGGCATTTGCAGATGTCTCAGACTGCTTTGAACTTGAAGGAATTTTTCAAGCCTTTGTAACTTTATGTCTCATGTGCCCCTTTCTATCTTTTTAAGGTAAAACGAGTTTTGCCTTACCAACCTATTTAATTCCTGCCTTTTCCCATCATTCATCCTGCCTCTTCCTGCTGTCTGGGTACTGAATTTAGACTCTTGTAACTCAGCAATCTTACAAGTACTCACTCTATGTGATGCACAAGCAGTTTGGACACGAAGGTGATAGAATTTACCAACAAGTGAATTCTGTTTAGAGTGAAAATATATCTTCTGTATCGATAGCAAACATGTAATTAAAACAAAACCCAAACACTCTCTGCTACTGTGTTTATTATTCCTGAGGTGAGGAAAGAAGGACAATGGGTGGGGGTTAGCCGGAAATTTTTTGTTTTGTTTTGTTTTTTTTTTTCTTTGTGGATTAGTTTGATATTTTTTCTTTTATTCATTTATTACCTTCCTCACCATTTTTTTTTCTTCACAGAGGGAAAACTCAGCTTTGCTAATGAGAAATTCAAACACAAGTGGCTTTTAAAATCCAATTTTTTTCTAAAGCTTTACCTTCCCAAATTACAATTTCTGTTTCTGAACATCCTGTGAGAGAGAGGCAACTTTTTGTAACAGTCCTGGTCTAGAAAGACTTCACAGAGGATCTCACCTGTTCTTTAGAAGTGTACCCATTTAAGGGTAATGAACATTTAAAAAGGAAGCAAATGATCCTAACAACATTAATTGTTGTTGTTGTTGTTTGCTTCTTTCATAATTCTCAAAAAACTGGGGTTTTTTGATTACTCACAAAATAGATTCCTCATAAATTTAAAAGCTCTCTTAGACCTGCAGAATTACATGATAGTTGTTATTTAATTGCTGCAATGTAAGAAGATGCAATAGAATATTATTGATAGAAAAAAAAGAGAATTTTTAGGAGATGAAAACACCAAATAACAACTTGAACATACGGTATTATGAAATGGCCTTTGACTAAGTTTTTTGTACTATTTTCTGACTGGACTTTCATCCCACTTAAGATCAGACTTGTTAGTCAATATTTTTCACTTCCACAACTTTTGTAGTGTGTCCTAGACCTTCTTTAACATCTACCAGCATGCACAAGGACACAAATATAAGAATATTCCTTTCTTCTTGAGCACTTGTTTAAGACTTCCATGACACTAACTCAATGGTTGAGAAGCCAGGATGGACTTGTCTTCCCAGCATGCTTTAACATGACATTCTCAATGCTCCCTCCTCCTAATTAGTCTCCAACCTCCAGCTCCACTTCACGACATCTTCCCTATATCTTCTTTCATTAGCTGAGAGGGTCCTGCCCTGCAGCCATGTTCCCAGATGGGAACATGCCCAACGATCCTCTGAGTGCATTATTTTACTATTTAGGCAAATGGTCACAGGATCAGCAAAAGGCATATCCCTAATGCAAATCTCAAGACTCTTCCCTAAGGCACAGCTATGCAGTGCTTGTCAATTGAACTTCTTTTAGCCTTCAAAAAGGAAATCTCTTGGAAACACCAGAATATCTTAGCTGAAACTTTTCCAAAGACTAACTGATAAAAGGAAAAAAAATAATTTCTGAATGGTTGAAAATCTGGTACAACTATTAGCAGCTGAAGGCAAGTTCTTATAATGAGAAGTGTTAGATCATAGATGAAGTAGTTCCATCTTCACCAGCAATATTTATGCAACCAAGTAGGATGTGAATATGGGATTGATATGTAGGAAAGGAGTGTGTTATGATACTTGGAGCATATCATGTTAGTTCTGTGATTTATGTTTTTAATACAACTACTCCTCATACTCTGTCTACTATGAAGCCACAAATACAGCTGAAAACAGATTATAGCCCAGCATATAAAAAGGAAATGGGAGACAACAGAAAATGTTTGTTCATTCCCATCTTATCCTTGTCCAATCCCTACCAATCTGGCCTCAGTCTGTTAAAAAAATAAAAGATCTGTAAAATGCACATACTTTCTAGATTAAAAAAGGAGACTAAAGCTCATCAAGCAAACTTTTTTTGCTGTAAATAGTTCACTTAGCTGTAGAGTTCACCAGATAAATACCTCTATTGTTTTGTCTTGATCTGGGGAAATGCTCACATAGTGTGTTAAAAATTGCACCCGAAGCTTTTTCTATTTGTTCTTAAATTCCATGTAAATAACCTTCATGGGGTAGGGCTATCTGCATACTTAGTTTTTTTTTTTCTTTCAAGAGAGAAGTTCCCTTATCAGTTTGGAAAAATAACTATCCTTCCTGTACCTCTCATAATCTTTTCCCAAAAAATGAAGTGGGCTTTTTTTTTTTTTTCCAGCCAGCTTCAGTCTCTGTTGAGGCCCTGTACTTAAGCAATTCTCTCAGATTTTAATGCCCAGATACCTGGAGCCAGCACTCTGGTATATCAAGAATGGCTCTCCAAAGACTCAGTGGATATACTGGAAGGTATGAAGTGCAATGCAGTCATTTTGACTAAGCATTACCGGCTTCTGACCCTAGAACGGGAAAAGTCAAAGTTCTTTTGGAAATGACACATTGTGACCTGCAGTCTGCTGTAGCACATTAAGTCTGATAAATGATCAGAAATGATGACTTAAACAAGCATCTAAGAGAGAGTATTTTGCTTAATGTACCCAGCAGTTAACCTTATGTAGTCACGTTGCATAGTGGGCTCATTTGGAAGCCGTGTAGGCTTAGCTAAGAATAAACAAAGCATTGCAGTACCATTAAATGTTTTCTACATCTTCCTTCTGTGTTAATGTGGTTCAGTGCTTCTGTCATGAAAATGAACTCAATGGAGTTTCCCACACTCTCGACCACAAAGAGTGCACTATATTGCCTTTCCGAGACACATTTTCTACTTTCCTGAACACATGCCTGTTTCAAGATCAAACCGTGATTTTCATAGCACTGAAGAGGTCTGCAGCATAGAAAAGGAGCACTCTCAAAGGCAGAAAAAAAAGTGGAAATGATGTCAAAACCATGCAATTTTTCCAGCTGGCAAAAATAGACCTATATATGCACAAAAATAATTTTTTTTGCCCCACATCCACAAAATGCCCTCCAAGTGAAATGACAAATCTAATCCTCCTACCTAGTAAGTTCTCAAATTTTTAATTTAATCACTTCTACCAGAGCCCTATAGGTACTAGGATAATGTGAGCTTTTTCTCTGTATTAAGTTGCTCAACTATAATGACTTCATCATTTCATTTAAGCACCTGTTCTGAAAAATAAGTCCTTATCCTGCAAATACTCATGTCCAGTGAGTATTCCCATTTGAACTCTAAAAATTGTATCCCAGATCTTTAGGGTGATTTATGGCATACTATTAGAAGCATCTATAATCACCTGAAATGTGTCAGTGGATGAACATGAGCAATAATTGTAAATATAGTTTATGAGTTAAGCAGCACACTGATATTGGTGGCCAATGCTCAGCAAAATTTTGAATCTCCCAACTCCCCACTGATTTCAGCTGGAATTTGGACTTCAAATGGAGAGTTAGCAGGTCAAATATTTTGCTGACCATGGGTCTTTGGCTGCAAAATGCCGAATCTTTCCAAAGGAGCCAGTGAAAATGATAGTACAGAGGTATTTTATGAGTGCGTAGTTCCTCTTGTAGTTTCTTTGATGAAGGAAAATATCTCTAGATGTTCAATTGCCTTTCTTGTTTCTCTCACAGTCTTTCTGAAAAATTAAAAATCAACTTTTTCATAGAGACTTTTATTACCAACAAACTGAAAGAGTGCCTGTGCCCCAGAGAAGACATTAGGATATGCACTCTGACCATCAAGGCAGAAACCCATCTGTCCAATGTCAAGAAGAAATGTCCAATTTCTTTATTCACAAAAATAATTTTACTTTCTGAAGAAGATGAATTCTACTCTCTTTGCTTCTCCTCTCCCTCTACCATTTCTCTGCAGGTGTCCCCTGTGCAGAGCAGAGACATGAGACAGCATTCCCAGATCTCTGGAGGGGAGGGCAGGGAAGATGACCTGCATTTTCCATATACAAGGTATGACTGTACTCACAAAGCTGAATTTTGAGTCACCTCCTCTGCTACTGCCAAACCTGCCTTCCGCTTGGTCAGCCTTCATACATGGTGTTTCCTTACTCACATCTTAAATATCTCCAAGATTTGCTTCACTATTAGACACTTAGGATATAATTATTGGAGGGGTGAGCTTGTCCCAACATGCTTAAATATTAATGTTCCTACTCCTACAGCAGCATGAATAGAAGGTCCATATCCATGTAAATACCAGAATTTTCTCTGCTACTTTCTGTCTTATTTTAGCCTCCTACTTGCAAATCTGCTGGAATCCTTTGCATTATGTATTGTTGAACTGTTTCTGTGTGACTTGAGCTTCGCTGCAACTGGGATTCCTTTACTTTTTGTTTTTAAAGTTAGTATGTTAAAGAAAGGAAAATAAACATTAAGACAGAATTTCCTGCAGGACAGTGGGAAGGGGAGAGATCAGATCAGCTGTAAGATTTTGGTGTTATTTTCCCAGGAAAAGATTTTTTTTTAAAATCATTTATTTATATATTTATTCACCATTTCTAAAATCACTTACAGGCCCATGTACGAAACTGGAAGATTTTATGCATGGGTCCATTTTTCCCCTTGAGTAGCTCCTTTACATGGAGGATCATGTGCAGAACTCCTCTATTCTGAAGCAGGAGTGATGTGCTTCAGTATACACATGGTCAGAAACAGTATAAACAGCAGAGGATATTAACCATTGCAAAGTGAAAAATGAGAACTCCACACCTCATTTATCTGCAAATGGCACACATTATATACTTTATTGCTTATTAGTTTGTTCTCCTGAAGAGAATGTGCAGGTGAACCATCAAAGTGCAATGGCAAAGTGAAACGAGGACTGTGTCTACCTGCAGGAAGAGGACTGTTTCAGCGCCCAACTCTAAAGCCGTACTTCAGGCATTATCTGCTCTTCAGCCCTCAGTTTCCCTTGCAGAAGACTAGCCATGAAACCATTATCTTCACTGCAAAGTCTCTTCTAATGTCTGATTCCCGATGTGTCGAGAAAGCTTAAACCCCTCTTTGAAAGCAACGGGACACCTTCCTTGGATGGACCACGTTCTGCAAACTGAGGCCCCTGTGCATAGAGTGTCTGCATCTCTCAGGAATATACACCTAGCCGAGGGGTTGAGTATTTGGCTATGGTCCTGGAATAACCTCAATGAAGTCAATGGATTTTCCCCAGATTTACTTCAGTATAATGAACTAAGAATTTGGACCTCTGTGCCATATTGTGTGGAATTTTATTAATTTTAAATAAAGTTTCCACCTTAAATGAATTGCAAGTGTCATCTGTTTATATATATAACTTCATGCTCTTTATTATTTAAAATGTCCAATTTGCTAGATGAAAACATAAATACTGACTGCAGCTGTAGAATTTAATAAAACCTCAGGTTTGAGCTAGCAAGTGAAAAAAAGTATATTATTGGAAACTTGTGGTCAAACTTGAAGCTTGAAGGAAATATTTTAGCACTATCACAGTATTAAATTGCAATCATTATTTAATTTATCTTCTCTGAAATGACTTAAGGGAAGTGCACCAAAAGTCCTATTTACCTAAACCAGGAAATAAGTCAGTGATCAGCTAGGTGGATGAAGTAATTGAAAGCTGACAAGGGACAATATAATGCCACTATTGTAACAGCACTTAGAAGTATTGTTTGAATTTGACCTGCTTAGGAATAAATGTTGCACAGTTTTCATTTCAAATCATAAATAAAAATGAAAAGGAAAAAAAAGAAAAAAGGGAAAAAGTGTATAGCAATAAAATGTGTTCCTTTCACTGAATTATTGATATTTTTCTTTAAATTGAAAAATATCAGCTTTGGCACATCTGGAGGAAAGGAATGTTCCCCACAATTACCAAGATTTTGAAAAAAAACATATAGATATATTAGAAATTAAGGTATTCGCCAGTCAGTATTTCTAGCAAAAAGTCTGAAACTCTGGGCAACCTGTGCATTTCAATTGTCACTTTGAACTTTGGAACAAAGGGTAGACTATAAAACCAGTTTATAAAAAGTATTATGAGATACCACAACTGGCATTTTTATGACCTTATTAAACTACATCCAACTGTCATAAATTATATGTAATGAAAGTCAATAGGATCTCTGACTTGATTTTAATATTGGGAACATGCTTATTAGTTTAAGGATTCTTGTGAATAAAAGGGGTATTTTTGTTGTTTTCTTGCTTTAGCAACTGATGTTATGTGGAAGCCATAAATGTCAGATTACATTACATCTTTCTTTTTGTTCGTGTAATATTGTTAGTAAATTACTTGGGAGTAATGAGCAGTTTTTCTCACTAAGTAAAGATATAAGTGTTAATTCAGACTCAAAATATTCCACAATTAGACTCAAAGTATTCCACATGCCAAATAGTGACTAACCAAGTTTAGATATGAAACCCAAATCATGGTTCAGAAAAAAAAATCTGTCATTCAAGAATGAATACTCAGAAAATCTTGTCACTTTTTCCCCAATGCCTTGTGTC
>JAOXXN010000446.1:82278426-82326060 GCA_026770055.1 Myrmophylax atrothorax
AAGAAAAGTCTAGGGAAGAAGATAAGTAAGAGTCATGAGAGAAGAGCATGAACTTATGGGACTTTGTTTTCACCCCATCATCCTTGTCTGATCATTTGCATAACTGGGAGGGAGAGTTAGGGAGAATGATCCTTAGTTGCAGAGGCAATTTTGTCAAATAGTTGGTTCCTGTCATGAGAAAATGAATGCTGCTTGCTATTTTTCAGTCTGTATTCCATATAACCAGCCTGCCTGACGTTCCTGAGCATTGGAAACAGCAGCTCTGTGTTCTCCCGAAGTCAGACATGACAGCTTGGACTCGGGAATGTGGGGATGCCAAGGATCCCCCAATGCATATGCTCAAAGTGCTCAATGCTCATTCACCATCTCTTCTGAGAGGTCCCAACCACTGACAGGCCCAGGCAATGCAGCTCTGCAATCCATCAACTTGCTGTCCACAATAGCAAGGAAAATATCTTCTACAGATGATAGCATGACTCCAATGGGATGACCAGCAGGACTGTCAGTGCTTCAATCAGTCAAAACTTGTGAAAAACAGCAAGCAGCAGTCAGTTGTCAAGAAATAGACAATGTTGTGGCTGATATTCAAGTGTGCACAGTGGAAATTTTGCTTTTATAGAGAGGACAGAAGAATCTCACATTTCTCTTCTGACAGAATGGGCAAACCACCACCACGCCAAAAATATGCCATGGCCGTTCCTCAGACTTGTGTGTTGAAAAGCACCATAAAGTTTGTACAGTGTATTTTAAGCATTTGAAGTATTGAGAGTTTAACTGGGCTGGGTTGTGCAAGGGGAATGGTAATAATTTTTGTTCACAAGTTTTCTTGTGTTGCAGGGAGAATTGCCATTCTGCACAGGGAGAATTGCCATTCTGCACAGGGAGCTGAGACTTCTGTGGACACCTAGGAGATGTATTCTCTCCCACTTTTTGCTGCAACATCCAGTCTTCACCATTCTCCACATCCATTTATCAAGATCCAGAAGAGCACAAGGTGGTCCTGCAAAGACAGCCCCACTGACAGCTCTGCAGGGAAGGAGCTTTCTTATACCCTTTCATGACAGCACTGGCTAAATGGCCATAGATGGAGAACATGAGTTTTATTACCTTGTAGGTTTCTTCAAAATACCAAAAAGAAAGTCAAAGCTTATTTTAAATTTTGGGAGGCAAACAAAGTTGAAAACACTGACACTGTTCATGAGTTACTAGAGAATTTCACATAGACTTCATCCAGGATTGCCAGACTAAAGGGGAGAAGAGAGAAAAGAATCTCTTAGAGAAAAAACCAAGAAGCCCAAAACCCAAATAAACAAAAAAAACACCCCAAACCAAAAACAAACAAACAAACAAAAAAACCAAAACCCAACCACCAAAAATTCTGGGGAAAACAAAAAAACAAACAAAAAAGAAACCAAAAATAAAACAACAAGTAAAGCTGTAGAGAAACAAGGAGACATCAAAATTCCAGAAATAGAAGACTTTTAAAATCTAGACAAGTTATAAAAATAAGAAAGGTATATTCATAACCCAAAACAGATATATAAACATAGATAATTTGTTGTGAGTGAAGTAGTCTTTGTCAAAAAATACCTACTCTTTATGTACTCTTTTTTGGTATGATACATGATTTGTCCCCACTAAATAATCTGCCTGGCAAAAGGTTGTATGTTTATCAGCACATCTCCCAAATGCCTGAGAAAGGAAAAGAATGAACTGTGGAAGAGCTGAGCAACAAGAGGAGCACCTGTTAAAATAGATAGCATTTGTTACAGATACCATTAAGCTGCAGCTGTGCATAGAAATTCCCTGTACTGAAAGCAAGAAATGTTAAAGAAATCCTCAGAAGGACAGGATACCTGCTGCATGAATGGCAGGAAAGCTGTAGTCTATTTTGCTTTTTAAACCATGTGTGAGGTGTAGTAGCCTTAAACAAAAGATCACTTGCTGAAGTGGGAATGGAAACTGTATCTCTGTAGGGGCTTTTAAGAAACCTACCCAACTTGGATCATGGGCAGAGACTAGTAAAGCTAAGATAAGGTAAAAAAAGATGGTGGCATAACAGTGGGATATATCTCACTGAAAATTAGCCCTCTAAGTTTAGGCTGCTAGTGGGATGTAGAATTTTGAGGTCTCAGTTGACTTGATAGAAAACCACTGAGGACAATTCTTTCCTTATTTTAATTAATTGTCCTAAGAAGAAACAATTCACTCTCTGCCCAGCCTATCTTTCTCCACTGACTGAGTGCTTGAAACTGTGTGAGTGGATTTCTGACTCCCATGCTGAGCATCAGCTGAAGCTCAATTTATGACAGAAGATGGTCTGGGCAATACACAGCCAGTTTTGTAGAACAGCAACATGGAAAGCAAGAAAGATGACTGAGCAGGCATTGTGGGAAGAAATTAAAATTCAAGAGACCTTCTATTTCACATCAGTTCAAAAAGAGCAGTGATGCAGAAAAATGTTACAGAGTAAACCAAAATATTGTTTTTCAAACTGAAAATTTCTGAAGAGATGAAGGTTACTCAGAGAAGAATGGAACATATGCCTTTGGAAATACCTATTAACTATGGAAATAAGTTATCCTGACAACATGTATCCTGTGCATCTAGCCCCAGTTTGTGCCTAAATTCACCTGCTAATCAAAATTTAACATGTCGCAAAGTCTCAAAATCCCCAGGTGGAAAAGTTCTCTTTCTTCACTGGCAAATGACAGCTCAAAGACATGTTAAGAATAGGGCTTTTATTTCCAGATAGTACTTGAATCAATAATATCATTAAAAGTGAGCCTATAAACTAATGATGAGAACTGCTGTGGTAGTCTCTCCCTCTGAAGAACACAAAATGGGGTGAGGGATGTGTAGTGTAACAAGGGCTAGTTTGCATTTCAGATCACTCTCCATCCCAAATGTGCTTCCTGACTCCATCCAGAGTACTTCTGGGTTCCTTGGAACTCACAAAGTGAGTTATGTTGTCACGCAGATAGTCTCAAGTGGAGAGAGCAGAGGACAGGCCTCTGTGCTTTTGTTCCTTCCCAGCTGTGTGCCAGGGCAGTCCATCCCTGGCTGCAGAGAGGTGATTGCGGCGCATCATTGCACAGCGGCAGCCCGGTGGGCTCACTGGCCAAAGGCAAGGCCTTGGGCTCACACCCGGTGTTCATCGCCACCATTGTTGCAGCCAGCTCTGCAAAGCATATATGGCTACAGACACTGTGCTTTTGGAGGAATGCATAACAAAAATAGGAAAGACGCTGATCATTAGGGATGAAAATGTAGACTACTGGAAGGGTGTTTATACTATCCCATTATAATATTACTCATTATTACATTACTACTATTACTGTATTGTTCATTACTATATTATTACTTTCTACTAGAGAAAGTGATAATTGTGTTGTATAATTTTAATTTGATATTACCAGTTTTCTTGAAAAAAGGTACCATTTTGAATGTCTGGAGCATTAGAACAAAAACAGAGCAAGTACAACTGTATTTCCTGAAAATATTTCCCTGTTGGAACAAAGGTGGTCAAATCTGAAAATGAAAAAGAAATATTTATATACTATTTCTTAACAGATATTTTCTATTTGTAGGATATTTTTATGTTCAGTCACTAGCTTAGAAATGCAATTTACATTGTCTAAGAATATCATTGAGTTTGCTAATAAAACCAAATATTAGAAATGAAAATATTGCTTCTATTTGTTTGGAGGTGAATATGTATACTCTTGATCACCCAATTAATGTCATACATATGGATTTGACTTGGAGCTTTGCATTCTGAGACAGGACTAACAGCCAACAGCAATGTCTGTAGTGCAGTATATCATCTCGTTTCTTTTGTAAAATGTACACATGCCCTTTGCTGTCAGGGTAACCCTTGATGTTGAAAGGAGATGCAAAGGCTGTCTATGGATCTTTAGTAAACTCAATTCAGGTGTCTTTTTTTTTCCCTATGGATCAGTAAAACTGAATTTTTATTCTTCTTTTGAAATATCTGTGTTGGAGGGTTTCCACCTTTCTTTATAAATGTGTAGACATGTCTTATGGTCAGAGTTATATAGTGCATCCATCTGTAGCTCCAGGTGTCTGAAGCTGGTCTCTAGGCACTGATAACATAAGGTGTGGTCTACAGAAGAGGGATTTTATTAGTTACATCTTTTGCTACTTGAGGAAGGAGAGCATATAATTTAAGATACTTTGATGCCTTAAAAACATGTGAAGTATGTTTAAGGCATCAAAGAGACTGAAATAGAGGAAAACAGCATGAAACTTGAAGTTTTGAATAAAACAGGACTTCTAAATGAGTTTAAAAAAACCCAAACAAAACTTAAAAGAGAAGAGAAGGAGAGAATGAAGAAACAAGGCCTACCATAAGAAGTGATAGATCTTTCTGAACTGCAAGGCATAAAACCCACTGAAGAAGCTGAACAGAAAGAGAAAGAAGAAATGCACAATATAAATGACTGTGTAAATGTCTGTGTTTGCTGCAAATAATTCTTTTATTCCACATCACTGGAGGATGGTGAAGCTCCAGACTGCGATTAAGGCCCAGTAGCATGATGGAAATACACATCACAAGAAGTTGCTGTTCACAAGAGATATGCTCTGACATATTATCTGTTCATTGATGCCTGAAAGTGTATTCTGCCCTTAAGACCTAATCCCATAGCCCACGACACTAGTGGAAATGTTAGCATTATCATCATTTGGCTCTGAGATGAAAAGGATTGATTTGGGGTGGCACAGAGGCTGGGTGAGTTATCCAGATCTGTCCAGACCCCTCTCTGACCAGCTTCCTGCCTCTGCCAGTGTGTTGAGAAAACCTGGAGAGGGTGAAATCTGCATCTCTGTGGCTCTGAGCTCCAGTACCTCTTAAAAAACATTGCTCTTCTTGCATGTCAGGTCAGTCCTGTGCATCAGTGCAAATCAGGGGCAGACTGGACCAACAGCTGAGCCTGCCTTTGTACTCCTTTCCACCTTGGGCCATTGCTTACATGGCACAGTTGGTGTTTGGGAGTTTGTCACTTGCCCAGCATGACTCCCAGCTAAGGTCAGCTGAGATGCCAGAGATCAGAGAGGAAAGCTCTGCAGGTAGGAGCACATCTGCTGAGAGGATCTATGGACAGTAAAGGTGTGTGACAGCAAATATACGTGTATGGACATTTCACATAATAAACTAAACTTCTTATTCCAGCTTAGATGAGGAACCAGCAGAAACACTGCTATTTTAAGGTTGCAAAATTTGCAGTTAAAAATCAAAGCATTGTTGGATTTATATGCCACTATATCCTTTGGTGCCAAAGCAGGGGCCTTGTCAAAGAAGTGCAAGTTTGTCTCAGCTCTTTCTGCTTCTGTTATATTGTGGTGATTTTCCTACCACACATCCTCAGAGGGAAAAGCCCTACTCTAGTCACCTCTGGGCTCCTTTGAAAATTCCAACATTGCAATAGGGGAAAGGTTTCCACGACTGGTCAAGCTGGGGGTAGTTCTGCAAAGCACCAAGCAGCTACAGCTCAGTGCAGAAATTAATATCAAGTGTTGGCTTAACTCTAAACTCTATCTTCATGTAAGGAGTGGGACTAAGGACATTGACTTTTGACTACACCTGCATAGAAAGGGATCCCAGATTGGTAGTGGCACACTCTCAACATCTGCTCCTTCCATTGAACTTAGCTGTAAATTGAAATTCCATTGCAATGTTTTTAGACTCAGTTGAACTAAGGAGACTGTCAGAAATCCTCTTTAAACTCACCCTTATCCAAACAGGAAGCTGACCTCTAACCCCCGGACGTAACAGTACACCAGTGGAAATTTCATTATCCCCGTTTTGGCTGTACTAAGTGAAAATTAATTGTGTAATTATCTGGATGAGCGCATGTGTAAAATTTTACAATGTGCCAGTTAGATTAAGTAACGTGTTAGTGGCATGGTTTAGTGCAGAGTCAAGGCTGTCTTATAAAAATGGCATAAGAAGTCCGACAAGATTTGAAGGAAAAGAACATATGTCTGAACAAAAGTTAACATGACAAAGTAATGTAATACTTAATATCATAATCCAAGTTAGATTTTAGCCTCCTCTGATGGAGGTTTATCTGACATAGGAGAGACCTTTTATCTATCACTTTTAAACCCACATATTTTAATAGTAGCTGATTACGATATTAAGCTATTATTGTCCACTTTGTACTGTATCCACTTTATACCTCTGTCGTCTGTACAGTGAAATGTTTAATTTTTTTCACTGTGTAACTAAAAAAAAAACAACACTAAAATACAGAAGCAAACCCAGTATTCAAGAAATGCAGCATGCTAATCTCAACTGCCTCATAAAGAATTGAGGGACAGGTTTTTGGGGGCTCATGGAATCCTAATAAAGCTATTTATAAAAAACCATTTCCATTTCAAAGCCATAGACTTGTTTGGATAACGAGATCACTGGGCAAAAGATGCTGCCTGGAAGAAGTCTAGTCCTTTGAGAAGTAATATTATCTTTAAGCAGTTCAGTAATATATTAGCTTCTATTAGTCTTACTGCCAAAGATTTTTGTACAAAGTTCCTTTAGCAATACCAAATACATACACTGATAACATATCTTAAAAACTGAGGAATGAAAGTGATTTATGAGATTTCAGTGAAATCAATAGAATATGTGAGGGAAGGTTTGGTGTTGCAGTGAGAAGTCCCACAAGAACACTTTGCTACTAAATCTGGATGGAGACAGGAGATGATCCAGACATTGCTGTACACAAATGAAGGGTCCACAGAGGAATTGAATCTGAAAGAGTTAGTGTCTGACATGGATTGTAGGTATGGTGGCATCATGCTCTTATGAAGGCAAAGCTCAAGATTTTCATTTCTAGTGCAACTTAATCTCTGAAAGGCTTGTGAAAACACAGATGGAATTATTAGTATTACAGTTAGTTTTTGTCTGTTATTAATCCATCAGACAGTGAGAAAAGGAGCAATAGAAAAGCTATAAAAATAATAAAATCTGAACAAAACAAAAAACAAACAGGAGAGAATGTGTATGACTCACAGATGCACCTTTCTATTTCCTTTTTACAGTCTCGGGTCTTGGTCTCACATGTCTTTGCAGAAGTCCAGATGTCGACTCAGTATATTACTATATTAACAAATGCGGATGTTTGAAATGGGACAAAACATGATAATGTAGAAAACACCTAGATAGACAGGTCTGTGTCCCAGAGGTTTCATCTGCCTCACCAAGCTGTCACCGGAGGGACGTGGGAAGGGCTCTGGCACGTAGTAGGGAATAGAATGCCTCTCTGCTGAGCTTGCTATTCATCATTTGTTCTGGTCTGGGCTGTGACATGAGGTGGGTGACCACACAGGAGCACGGTGTAGCTATAGGAGAATGTTTAAGTCAATAAAAAGTGTGTTTTTGTAAAAGAAACTGACCTGCAAGCTTTTTGGGCTGCATTAAGTTGAAAGCCTTTGTCTGTAGCCTATGAGCAGGGCTGTTAGAAATGCTCCTGACTGAGTGAACTCCAGGCCTGATGGGGCCAATGGCAAATGATTTAACTTAGAAAGGAATTAAGGAGATCTTTGACTACTTCTGCTAATCTCATCCCAAGGACTTCTGTGCATTTCTCAGTCGATGGGAACAGACACAGAGCAGGCTCCTGCTCCTCAGCATTTAAGCACTACTGAGTTGTCATCCAAGGATGTCCAGGACTGGGTTAACATCAAGGGTGGGAGCAAAGGGGAAAGCTGAGACCAACAGCCAGGGACTTCTGATGCTCTTAGTCAAGAACACTCCCCACACCACAACCCATCAACTCTCTCACCCAGTCCCAAGAGCAGAAAAGACTGCCACCTTTCTTCGCCAGGCTCTCACACTCCAAGCAGGCAGCCAAAGAGTGCTCATGCCCCTCTCCTTCCTGTCAGCTGGGAGGCAATCACCTCCAAAAGTAAAGGAAATCAGTACATCTATGAATACTTCAATGAAGACGTGACATCTAGGAGAAGGGCACAGAGAGATCCAGGAGTTTTCTGACTTTAGCTTGACAAATAAGAATACCATTTGTTAAGCTAAATACAGTTTTTGCACAGATTAAGCAATTATGGAACAAATGCAGATTTTTACCAGTAGCTGCTGACAGAGAATGGTATTCTTGCAACTATATAATGTTTGTCTTAATGTTGTTTAGCAGTAGAAAGAAATGAGATGTTTTGCATGGTAGTGACCAGTAAGGATTCCAAAAGTTATATCATTCAACTTCAAGGGATTTTTTTTTAAACATTCAGTATTACTTCTTTTCTCCCCAGCTGTCTGTAAAACACATCCTGCTTTAATGGTGTTTCTTCTGAACCTGCAAACCTTAGCAACACAATGTCAGCTCAAAATGGCCTGAGACAGTGAGAAGTGACCCATCCTGCCTCCATCACCCTTTTGATGGAGATGCTTGTGCTGAGTGGAAGAAAAAGTGTCTGGGACTGGAATAGCAGTAAGAGGCAGGTGAAATAGTTTCCCACTGCCTGGTACTCATGCAACAAGTATCACAAATGTTTCTGTTATGCTGAGACAAACCAGGCTACCTTAAGGTGTGCCTGTTTCTTTCCATGCCCTTTGAACCCGATTTGAATAGTAGAGTAAAGCTTTTGGAAGGATTTGCCCTTGACATTCATATTGGATTAAATGTGGGGTGTAGATTTATTTGTGGGTTTTTTATAAAAAAACATGTGGATCTTTCTCAAATTATATCACCCCCTGTTGGCTAACAGCTTGCTATGGCATAACTTTTTCACCAACTCCAAACCTTTCACATGACACTAGAAAATGAATGGTCTTGTATTGCTTTTTTGGCAGTTTATTAATGAAAGTTATATTTTCTGCACTTTATGGGTTATTGACTTCTTTGTTTTCTACAAAGACAAAAAACATACACTGAATAAAATCAATGAAGTGTGAAAAACATTATCTACAGTCCACATAGAAAAAGAAGCCTATAAAAAAGGCCAGGAGCAGGAAGCAGCAAAGGGCAAGATATTCCTCTGTGGAAAAAAAAAAGTAAAATAATACTGTCACTAAGTTAAAAATAAACTACAGAATATCAGATCTTAGAAAACATAACATATTTTCCTGAAGAACAGAAATCTAAGACAGCAAAGGGAATTCTTTTTTTTACTGTTCCACTTTTATCCTAGAGATCTAAGGAAGTCAAATGAAAATTTCCTGGCATCCTGGGGCAATAAAATAATCTCAGTCTCCTTGTGAAACCACATTAGTGTGGAGATCGAACAGAAGTTCTTTGAGAACTATAAGTGCTATGTAAGCATCATTTTTCCCAGGAAACTAAGGCTTTGCTTATTTACACTGAGCTATGCCACTAATGTAATAAGAAATAAACTGCTAGAACAGACACAGGCAGACCTGGACACCTATCACGTAGAAACACACTAGTGCCCAGATCTGTGATGATGTAGATCATCACTGTCAAAAGCATCAGGATTGATGAGGATAGTGACTTGGCCCATCACAGAGTCTTCTCTTCATCCAGTATCCATGTGCTGAAGAGTCATGAGGGATTTCAGCAATTTCAGACCATGCTTCATCAAATCAGGGCCTCTTGGCTTTCACTGGGAGATTTTTTTGCTGCTCAGAAATCAGCTAAAGTAGGCCAAAATAAGAAAGATATAGATCTGACTCATTTCCATTGATAATATGATTAATTTCAGGTGATTGTTTGTTTATGAGCTCTGCCTGCAGATATGTGTCAGTATCTGTAGGCAGAGCTGCAGATGGAGTAACGTGACATGGTTTAGGGCTTTTATTCCACTTCATAGATCACAGAATCATAGAATGGGCTGGGTTAGAATGGACCTTAAAGATCATGTAGTTTGAAGCCCCTTGCCATGGGCATGGGCACCTTTCCCTAGACCAAGTTTCTCAGAGCTCCATCCAACCTGGCCTTGAACACTTTGAGGGATAGGGCATCCACAACTTCTGTGGACAACCTGTTTCGGTGCCTCACCACCCTCACAGTTCTGGTTCTACCAAGGAAAGGCAGTCTCACCACTGCTGTCTAGGAACACTGTGTTGCTGATTCAAGAGAAAAATGCTCCAAATTCTGTCAGGGAACACCAACAGAAAAGCAACAGCATCTGGCAGCTCCTCTCCTTTTCTCTCCTGCAACCATCAGGAGGGAACATGCTCCTTTAAAACAGCAGTTCCTGTGTTGGTGGCAAGACCTTTAAGACTTCTTGAGTTTCAACTCCTCTTTTTTAGAAAAAATCTGAATTGTGGCCAGACCACTTTGAAGTTTCTCATATTTTTCAAAAGTGAGACCATTTCTTCTGACTTCTCACATGGTAGCTACCAGAGACACCAGAGCTGCAAGGGTGCAGCATAGCAGGCTACTGCAGCTGAGGGTCTGCTCTACTCCCCTGTGCCTTTTAGATACATTATAATTAATAATGCTAGATTTTCACATAGGAAAAGAGATCCACTAAAATCACCCTATAATCAGCATACTTGCTGCCTCTAAAACATAAGGAAATATGTGTAAATACATTTTAAAGGAAAAACTGGTTTCATGTCATTTAAACATGCTCTAATTTGTCATGGAAACTTATATACAGGCACTAAAAAGTTAAGAATGAATAAGCACTGTATAACACTCCTCACTCATCTCAGCAATACATCAAAAGCATGCAAATAGCTTGCAAAGCTGTAGCGTGAGGGCACTGCACAAAGGAGTGTAAAACTACCACCAGCCTTAAAAACTTTGTATCTCACAACTGCTCCAGCCATTATGTCTCCAAAATTTGTCATTTTTCTTATGTGTTTCATTTTTCTTATATAGTTTCTCCCACAGCAATAACAACTGAGGACACTGACCGGTTTGGAAGGCAGCAGGTGGTATATGAGAAGACTTGAAAAGAAATCTGACTGCATTTATACAGTCCTAAGGGAAGCAGCATCAAGGAATTCTTAAGAAACACTCTGCTTACAGGAAAGCAGAATTTAATAAAACAGAGAAGCTGCACTCCTCTCTCTGATACAACAGCACGCTCTAGAGATGTTATTCTGCTGTTTTGACATCCTCAATATTTCTTACCACAAGTCAATGGCACAAAATGTTACTACATTTTGACTATTGATCAAAGGCTGCACAGCTGCAATATTCAGTCTATTTTGTGAAGGTCCCCTGCCCCTGCTGATTCTTTTCCTTCTCTGCTATTTCTTCACATGCCCATTCAAACTACCATCTCACAGGGAAAGCAGCCAGCTCTCATGCCAAATCAGCAGCACAACACTGCCTGGTCATTTGCTGCTCAGTTTCTGAAGAAAAGCTAACCTTTTGCTTCTTCATCTGCTCCTTATATACCTAACACACATGTAATGGTCAAGTTGACCTTCACTGGTTTGGGTTGCCTATAGGGACTGTTCCTTCCTGCACTCACCCACCTTTCCTCTGCTGACACCTCTTTCCTCCACCAACCTGAGCAGTGGACATCTGCTTCACTGAACATGCCATCCCTTTGATTGTCTCAGAAATAATCCTGTGTCTTCCCTCAGCTGATCTTGGATCTCATAGACACAAGTTGTTTTTTCTAATTTTTAAATACAGACTTTTTAATTTTATAATGAGTCTTTCAAACTTTCTGTTGGTTAGAATAAATGGCAAGTGATGGTCTATTCACGTGTACCAGAAAGTTACTTGCCATTTACTACAGATGTTAAGACTGGCACAGAAAACTATTAGAGGAAATTGCAAGATGTGTTGACTTCATTTATAGATGGAGAATTTACTTTAAAATGTCTTTATTTGCTTGCTCAATTATACAAGTCTTCAATTTCTATGTGGTTGCCTTAATCTTGATGAGTGACTGGTTTGCAAATGTTATGAACATCATTTTGCTCCTGGAGGTCTTAGGTTCCAGGGCATCAGACCCAGTGAAGGACTGCAAAGTCCATCTCTGGGAAAAGACTGCAGAGATCAAAGACAGGAAAAAAGGGTTTCATAAATGTGTAGAGCTGGAGACACACACTGCATGCTGAGGGCCCTGAAACAGGCTCTTTATGAAATCTTCTCTATATCCTGGATGAACATGACTGAGATTCAAAGTTTAAAAGTTTTGACTAGATTAAGGAATGTAGGTCACTCCTGTGCCACTTTCTTAGCCACACTCCAAATAGCACTGATCAGGCTTCACATGCACTCATGGTAAGGGCACTCTCCCAGAAGGCTAAGGTTCAGGTCTGGCCTTTGCCGGACAAAGCTCAAACTCAACTCCCTTGCTTTCCAGAAATGATGCAATTATAATGGCTCAAAATGAGCTCATTAGTCCTCAGCCCTCACTGGCCTCACTGCCCTGAGGTCAAGCGGTTTACCTAGTGCTTTTTGCTGAAGGGAGATGGGGTTTAACACATTTAAATGTTCTGCTAAACTGGGTTCACAAAGAAATGAAACCAACAACCACCTCATGGCTCTGTAAGAACCATCATATCTGAGGTGTCAGGACTGTGTGATGGTAGAGCCAAAATACATTTATATGGTAAGAAGAAAGATCCAAAGTAATTATGAAACATAATATACCAATAATATTTGGATAAGCTTAATCTAAAATACTGCTCTGTCCTTACATTAGGCTGATTGGAGTTTGTGATTTCAGTCATGAAAAGGGGGCATATTTCAGTGAATATTTGGCCAAAATCAGAAACCTCCCTGAGAACAAGGGTGCAGGCCAAGAATTAGGAGGAAGTTGCGGGCTGGCTAAAGCCCTATCATACTAATAACGCAAAGCATGTTTTTCTTTAGTTTCAGTTTAACTTCAGAGTTACAGCAGTTTACTGTTCTGCAGTACAATATTTTTCCCCTTAGTATCACAGTCAGATTAATTCCTGAAAGGCAGTGCAATGAAACTTTTGATTTAGGAGATTTGCTGAGGAAATCTAGATTGAAACTCAAGGTTTAGCCAGTACATAAATCAAAGATGGGATCACTTCAAAGATTCCTTCATCTACTTGGCACAGACTTGGTTCATTTGAAACCTCCTTTCTCATAATTGTACACTTATTAAGATTTGAACATTTATAAAATGAGGAATGAGGTCTTATAGAGTTTTCTGTAATCACTTCCCCTGAAAATAAAAGTCTTCAGAGGAACAGTGAATGTGGGAGAGGACAGGTCATCTCCTGGCTATGATGACTACTGATTTTATGGGGTCCTGTCTCAGAAGTAAGGCTCTGCAGTAAAGTTGCTTCCTGGCTCTGCCACAGATTTCCTGTGTGAGACCAATTCAGTTAATCTCTTAGGGCAAAAGTCATCCCATCACATTTCAGGAACTTAACTGAAGTGCCGAGATTAGGAGCCCATTTACCCTGTGTTGTCTTTTTCACTTCAGCAAATGTAGCAAACCTTACTTCTTTTGGTTGTCTATAGAGGAATCTTCTAAATGAATAACTTTAAAGTTAATTAGATTTTTAATGTTTATAAGTATGAAGTTCAAGCATTTACATTCCCCATATCTAAACCAGGAAGGTTCTACTTTCTTTCTTCCCACTCTCCATATTTCTGTTCAATTTAGTCTTTACTCCTTCAGAGAAATCCATCAATACTGGGATTTAGGAATTATCAGTGGCCCGTTCATATAATGCTCAACATCTCTATACAAACTAAATTGCAAGCTGCTTGGAGCAGGACTTTCCAATTGCTGTAAGGAAGGAGACTGTAAAAGAAGAGTTTCAGACA
This sequence comes from Myrmophylax atrothorax, assembly GCA_026770055.1. NCBI lineage: Eukaryota > Metazoa > Chordata > Aves > Passeriformes > Thamnophilidae > Myrmophylax > Myrmophylax atrothorax. The sequence continues at coordinate 82,292,145 of JAOXXN010000446.1, forward strand.
TGACGAGTATCTTGTGGTTATGCCTGAATGCTTGCACATGCATAACTGGAGGAACTAGAGACTGTCAAAGGCCAAAGACCTTAAATAATATTCATGTATTCCCTCAGCCTGGCAAGAGCCTTTCCATCCCTGTAGGTGGTAACTAGCATTTCTGTGGCCAGCAGCAGCACTGTACTCCTCGACTTCATGTGGCTTCTCCAGCTTGGTTTAGCATCCTCAGACAGGCACCCAAGGCAGCTGTGGCATCTGGCCTAGGGGAAAGAAGGCAAAAGGACAAGCAAGAGCAGAAAACAGTGTCCAAAAGAGAAAAGGTGAAACAGGTTACTTGACAATTAACCAGAGCAAAAATTTGCAATGAATTTCGTTTAGAGATACTGCCTTTGTAATAGGCCTATGTGATGAAGCAGAATTAAAGTTTAGGCAGATTGAAATATCTGAAGGAAGATATAAATAAACCTCAACACTAACAGTGACAAAAATAATTTCATGTGATTTGACCAACCCTTCTGTCTGAACTGGTAGAATAGCACAAACTCAGCAGTCAGTAACTTGTGACTGGTAACAGAAGCAACCTGGGATTTCCTGACAGAAGGATGGGCCTCATTTAAGCCAGAATTCTGCTTAGAGTTCAGATAATTTCAGTTCAATATTAATTACAATAAATACTTGGCAAATGCAAGGGAAATTTCTATAGAATAACCAGAAAAGCCTAAAGATTCTCAAGCCTTAATTCCAAGGGTACTAAAGAAAAGAAAAAGAGAAGGGGAAAACTCCACATAAAATGATGACATTACATATGTAAACAATGTGGGTCTTTAAATAAATGGGTTTTGATAAATATTTGACTAAATATAGTGCTATACACTGTATGACAGTTGTATAAATAAGATGAGATGAAAGTCCCTTGCAATGCCATGAATCATTTAAAAAAAGGTTTTGATATACAGAAGCAATGCATGCTCACATCATTAATTTTTCATACCTAACACTAACAAAGCACACACAGTGAGATCTATCTAAGGGCTTGGTAATTTAAAGTTTTGACATAGTCCCTCTAACCATTCCTAGTTGGGTTCAGCATTACAGGGCTGTAAGAGTTTACTGGGCTTGTTATTTCTTGTTAAGTCACACTTTGGTTTGACTGCTGTGAGTTACTGACTCCTACAGATTTTATCTTCCTCATCCTCACTAACTCACAGGACATCACTGACCAAACTGCAAGCAACAGGGTAGTAGGTAAACGCTGCAGATCCTGTTACAGAATCGCTATAGCTGATTCCTATAAACTGGAGGATGAGAACAGCCTTAGCTCCTTCAGATGATGGATGCAGATTAGCAGATCTAAACAATTAGTTAGGGTGAGGGAACGAGCCCTTAGACAATTAGAGCAGTTAAGCATCCTGCTGACAGCTGTGGTGACAGCAGACAGTTAAAACTACACTTGATGAAAAGAGAAAACTCTCTGCCTTTTTGATTTACAGGCAAGTTTACTTATAGGCTTTAAGGTGTTTAACTACAGTGGTCACAAACGAGGCACTAATATCCGTCTATCTGCAGTGAACAATGGGGGACGGTGGGTGCAAGCTGACATAGCTCTGCTCTGGCAATGTCTGTCAGCTGTGGCTGTTTGAAAGAAGGAGGCAAACTTGTCAGGCAAAACTGAATGGTTGACCTGTTATGTGTGCAGGGAAACCCTGGCTGTTTTAATGCTTTAAAGCATGTGAGGATCAGAGATGTTTTGTTCTCCCTCTCATTCATATTTTTACATTAAAACCTGCCACTTGCAAACTTTTGTTTCAAGTCACAGGGCAGCTGTTTGGTGAATGTGTTTTTTGTATTCCTTAAGAAAAAGTGATCCCTTGTTTTTAACCCTTTGATTTAGGGAATTTGTATATCCAGGTGTGCAGTGTTCCCTTTCCACTCCCATTGTGCTACCGTTACCCAGGAGAGACATTTCACATATTTGTCGTCAGTTCCATGGAATTTGCTTTAAAGGCCAACAAAAATTAATTTGTACAAATTCTAGTGGCTTTTGCATATGGGCTTTGTCTCACAGTTGTTTTCTGGAGCTGGGAGAGGGAGGGGAAGTTTTAAATGACCGTGCCAAGCTGAGAGGCAGATGTGAGTTTTCTTTGATCCAGGAGAGGATGCATTGCTGAATGTTTCAAAGTCTTCAGACAACACTCATCCATGAGATCAAGGACAAAAATGTATGTCACTATACATTTTTTCTCACTTAGATGTTAGAATTACTGGGTACTAAAAACTAAATTTAAAGGTGTTGCACTGCTTCACAGAGCATCTGGAAAACCAAGTAATCACTATCAATTGTTAAGGTGTGATAACAGCAACTTTGTGTTCAAAGAATCAAGGTGGATTCTTACACCAGGTGGGTGGAGAAATAGACGGCATAAGTTTTAATACAATTAACATTAATGGTTAGGACAGTATAGTATCAGTTATTTCAGCAAAACTCAGAAGAACTGTAGACTCCCTCAAAGGCAGGGAGGTCCTGCAGAGAGACCTTGAAAAATTAAAGGGCAACCCTGGATGTATTTACAGACTGGGGAATGAGTTGCTGGAAAGCAGTGTCATGAAAGGGACCTGCTGGTCCCGTTCGATGGCAAGTTGAGTCTGAGTCAGCAGTGTCCTGGCAGCCAGGAGGGCTTCAAATTTCTTCAAATTCCTCAGGCTTTAATTTTTGTAGAACTTTCTCCAAGAGATGAATAGCAATAGCCATCATTGAGTTAAACTCTGAATTTAGGGAGAGATTTCATTGTGTAAGATTCTTGGGGTTCAGTTCCAAAATCAACTGTATATATCTTTTTATTGTTAATGTCTCTGTCTTAGGCAAGCCACCTGGATAATTCATTGATATGTTTGCATGGGGAAAACCCTGTCTATACAATGTAGGTATGCTTTGATTTTTTCCCTGAAAAATGTAGATAGGTTTCATTTTATAGTTCTATACCAAACAACTGTGGACATAGATGAAGATGTAGGAAAAATTGTTTCACTTTTACATGGAAATACTGAGAATGGTTAAGAACTGTAAGTGAGAAACTGTCAACAAAGCAATATTGTTATGAAATGCAGAAGGTAATAACTAATTAGGTTAGCTATGCACTCACATGATGTTAGTGATACTTTGCTAAGGAGCAAATGCTGAAGCAGAATACAATATTCATCCCAACATAGCACGTCTGAAAATGCTTCAGTTCAGAGTCTCCAGTGTGACACACCAACTTCTTGAATTTGGGATCTTTCTCCAGCTAAAACAATGCAGTGCTGAGCTTGCTCTTCTTCCTATTTCTGTGTCTGCTAGGGGCACAGTTAGCATTTTAGTGCTTATTGCTGGCATTTTACAGTGGTCATCTCTTTCCGTGATGATCTTTGTAGACAGGCAAGCTCTTCCACTGAGTAGGACAGTCTCTCAAAGTGTGGAAAGGACTATTGCCTGCAAGGAGTTCTCCACAGCAAATCAAAAAATGAGCCAAATCAGCTCTTTTGCCCAGTTGATTAATAATCAGTTAAGGAGACAACTCACCTCCTTTTCATCTCAAAAGTGAGGATTAATTCCAGATTTGTATTTCAGATGAGGGTTTTCATTTAGTCCAGGAAATAAAGGAGTAAACAGATGTTGTCACATAAAATCAGCATTTTTATTACAGTTTAAAGTCTCAGAATGTGCACCCCATGACTACCTAGGGGCATCACAATAATAATTATCCATTAATGATTTTCATTTGAAGATGTTCAGATTACTTTACAAAAATACCTTTTTGAACTATTTTAGAGGACAGAACTGAGAGACCCTGACTTTCTCATCATTAAGAAAGGCATGGATAAAATGGAAGTCTCCTGATCCATGTAATACCCTGCCCTCTACTGCATATGGAAGTTCTGGCAGAGGTGAACAACTGTCCCAGCTATTCTGTCCTGGACAGCAGATGACGCACAAGCTATCACATGCAAAGGAAATAGCTAACATCATCTAATCTGCTTTTTGGGTTGAGATTAGGAAGGTTAAATTTTTATTTTGCTTTTTGTTTGTTTATTTGTTTCTTTCTTTGTTTAAAAAGAAAAGATGACACTGTACAAACAGGTTTCACTTTGCCTTCAATCATATATGTCTTGATAGGGCAGATTAAGGAGGAATGGGTGAGGACCTGGCATGGTCCCCTCAGGGGAATTTTGGTAAGACATCAATCTGCAGTGAAGGAGAAAGCAGATCATTGCAGGAGAGCTTGAATCCAACCTTACTTATATGTTTCTGCTGTTACTGTTCACTCTGCCAGGAAAGTCATTCAGTTTGGTGCCGCAAAACCAACTGACACAAAGGCTTTTGGATAGTACAGCAATAGATGCTGTACAAGAAGATGGACAGTACTTGAAATGCAACTCTTCCACAAGGTGCTATGAGTCTGGCCACTGGGGCTAGCAGTATATTTGCTGGTTCATAATGTTCATTGCTAGCATTGCTTTTCCTTGTGCATTCTCACAGATGTGTTTTCTCCTAAATGCACCTCTCCTCTCCAAATCCTTCAGCTGATATCAAGTCTTGGTTCTAACTTTCTATCTGATGGCTCCAGAGCACACCTATCCCTCTCTAACCATCAAAGGCAAAGAGGACATCTTCCTCCCACCATCCCTTTCCAACTTCTTTCTTTGTCATCCCTTTTGTTCTGCAGGCTGCTGGGAGGAGAACAGGACCAGGCTGTCTTCTGAAGAGGTTCTGGCCTGTCTTATACCAAGCCCAAATATACATGTTTACTTTTTTCTGATATGTCATCATTGTAATTCTGGACTCCACTGTTGTGGAAAGCTCTTTGCTTTATTGTCCCTTTTAATTATGAAATCCTTTCCCCAGTAATTCACTGTGACTTGGTAACTGACTCCACATGGTTATGACGTGACTGTCCTGATTGAATTACTGGAAGTACAGAGAAGTACATGCATAGGAGGCACAGCACAGCGTGGAGCTCCCTTCGGTGGGTGCCTCAGAGCTACCAAGATGGGAACTAGAGCTCTTTCCCCTCCTCAGCCCCTTGGTGCCAGGAAGAGCTGGTTCCCCCAGTTTGACCGCCCCCTCCCTTCACCGAGGCTAACAAGCCTATGGTGGTGGCATCTGCTGCCAGGTCTGGTGTGGGCACACATTGAGCCAAGAGCAATGCTAATGCTGTGCAGACACCAACACCAATGCACTGCAATTTGGGTACGCTGTGGTATTGGACATGCACATGCCCATCACTGGGTTGTGTTAGCTACCCACAAATGAAGATGCAGGACAAGGTGTGCAGTGCCCACCGTGGCACCAAGGATGGGCTGGAAGTCATGATAGTTCCACCACGGATCCACGTCCGGCTTCCCGGCTTCAAAGGAAGAAGGGGGTGATGTGCCTAGCAGGGGTTCTGAAGCTGTGGGTGGTTTCCTTTAATTTAGGAAAGCATCTGATATAGCGTGTCATGATACATCACATTTATTTAATTCTTTTTTCGTTTGGATATGATTACTGTCACGTGGAATGGAAACTGAGTGATGCACCATAAGTGAAAAAATATCAGAAGATGGTTTAAATCATCTTGTATTGAATTAAGTCAAGAAGAGGAAATGTTCAGCATAGATCTGAGTAAATTGGGATTATTTGCCTTTATTGTTAATGAGTATAAAGCAGGAGGTCGAGTTAAGCAGGCCATTAACTGATAGTACACGGATAGTGGTAGTTGCCTTTTTTAAATTGCTCCAGCGAGCATTGGTGATAACTCAAGGAATTACAATAGAATTTATTAGGAGAGCACAGAAATGGATTTCAAATAATTAAATATGTATGTAATTTACTTAAGAACATTAACATAGGTCCTAGCAGGCTATGGATATCACAGTGCTAGATGAAGAGGGAAGTTTTATAGGAGAAAAGCATGCATACTACAGAAAAGCTGCATAGATGAAAGATGAACAGGGGCAATGAGCTTGCCTGATGAAGACTGAAATAGAAAAAAAAGGAAACTGAATAGCCTGAGGCAAAGATATTGCAGGACTGACACACATAAACATCCCAAAATGAGAATGCCATACGAGTAGATTCAATTAAAAATCTTTACTCTCTCACTACAGGTTTACGATCTAAAGCAAGACAGAACACAAGTTTTCATTATTTAAAAAAATTGAAGAGAGATTGTCTGTTGTTGTTGTTTATGAATCCCAAGAGCAGTTTTCATAGGGAACCTAAGACAAAGGGAGCAGTCACGAAAGTGTCATGCAGTCTGCTTTGCAACTGCACAGGGACAGAATTCAGTGCACAAGGTAGGTCTGCTTCACTCCAAAGGCTGCAAACTTGCAGTTTGGGACTGAACTGGAATATTTTGGGGGCGGGAGCAGGAGGGCAGGGAGGAGTAAAACCCAAACCACATGCAAATTGATAAAAAGCAGGGTGTGGTGGAGAGGGAGAGAGGGAACAGCTCATGAACATGCCCAGAGATTTCAATCAAGGTTCCAACAAACCACAGTGGAAAACAAAGCTGCTGTGTCAATTGTCTTCCAGAATTATTTCAGTAGATTCTCTTCAGTTTTTGGACACTATGCCCATGTTGATCTAGTCTCTCACATTTTGTCTCACCTGTCTTTAAAAGAGAATCGTCAGTATTAATGGAGACGGGATATAGGGCTCAGCATTTCCGCAAACAAGTCGTTTGCTGCCTTCAGTGGGAACGCAGCAGTCGAGCGGCGTTTGGATATGTATTTCTGGCTGCAGCCACAAAGATGAAAATGCCTGGTGAACGCATGCCTTAGGCTGCCACCACATGGCGAGAGCAGGGAACGAGGCTGAGGGATTGTGATGTTCCCAGAGATTTTACTGAAAGGAACTTATTTTAAAATCTAACTGGAGGGAAAAAAAATAGCAACTGTATTGCCTTTATTAGTTTTAAATTCATCTCTCGCATATCTCTTTATGTCACTTCTTTGCTTCATTTTTTGCATGGTAAGATTTATTATAGTAAAAAGAAATAAGACAGAAACCACTTTTTAAAATGATTTCACAGATTCACTTGGTTGCCCTGCCCCAGTATTATGGCTTTCCTCTTCTGGCTAGGTCCCAGGTGTTGTTTCTTAGCCTGTATGCAGATGCTAGAAAATAAAGGGTAATCTTCAGCATTATTACAATTTTTCCTTTGTAAATGTTGACACTGAGCGAGCAAAAAGGCGATTGTTTCAAGATGCTAACATTTCACTTTTTAGTGTAGATTGTCTATAGAACTGTTTGTATGAGAAAAAGCCTGCTCTTGAATCTCTAGAAGTGTCATTTAAATACAGTAAAACCAAGCTTAAACCTCTTTAGACATGAATTGAAGAGGTTTTTTCCCCTTAGTTGCAACTGCTGGGAGAATTTTTAGGGACACTGGGTGGTTACATTTCAAACAGTAAACAGTGCCCTGGTTCCTAGGCTAAAACATGTGAGACATTTTAAAAGTTTCATAAATTTCAGCGTTCTTTTAGTACTTGGTAACAGTAATTAGGAACTTCATTTTACGTGCAATCTTAAAAAATATTTCCTGCCATGGCTCAGTTTTCCTCTGCTCCCAGTGCCTCTCTCAGCAGCTCTCAGCTCTCATCGGGTGGAAATGCAAGAGAATCTCTCTCTCCAGCTCCAAGCAAGTCACAAACCAACACTAACAGGGGAGAATTTTTCTTTAAATATTGTTGCATGAATAACTTTATTTAATTGCATGATATTTAACTATGCTTTTTATTTTTTTCCTTACAGCAATATAAATGCAAATAACTCCAGAGGAGAAAGTATTTAACATAAAGTTACACCTGATTTTAATTCACTTAAAAAGCTATTCCTCAGATCATTTATATCAGTATAACTGTGGAATAAATATCTTTGATGAATGAATGAGATATACTTCAGGACATATGACATGGTATATGTTTTAGGAAAAGAGGCTAAATCTTGCAATATATCCACCATTTCAAATACCTTATATTAGACCTTTCACTATGGTAACATAATTTTTTATAAGCAATATTTTTGTTGTTAGTTTCAAAAACATTTAAACAGCTGATGGAAATGTCTGCAACTGAAAAAGTATTTCCATTCCCTTTTGTTCCTTTTTCTTTGTGAAGTACACTGCAAAATAATGCCGTTACTAACACAGACACAGATTTTTCCTAACTCTAGCCTGTACCTATAAACAGTCATTTCAATAGGATTCCCAACAGATATTCTTCTTACAGACATTGAAGCCTCATTTGGAGTTTTAACAGAAACAACATGTGAATAAATACGTATTTGGAGGGTTTTAAAAGCCGAGCTCTGACCTGACATGGAAGGAACTGTTGCCACAAGCTCATCCAGGCACTTACATTTCGGTGCTTTTCAGCTGCTCCCAGCAACGAGCTTGTCACACATTAAAATCTACGGGCCAGCTTCGATGGAAAAAGTGCTGGAAAGAGCATGTTTGACTTGAGGTGTTTCTAAACACTAAAAAGCTGACATTTTTATTTTGTCCTGTTCCTATAATCTGCATTAGGTGCTGGCCAGAACTGTTTGCCACTAAAACTCCCAGTGCTGGGCAGGAGTTAATGGTAGCTTGAAATAAAAAAGTAAAGACATAGATAATACCCTCACCATACTTCAGCTTCAATACTGTCATTTCAAAGCTAAGGAAAACAATAAACCAGTGAACAAAGACATAAAACAGGACCCAGGAACTTTCTTGTCTTATTTCAATCCAGAATAAATTTTTTTAAAGTAATTAAAATAGTGACAAACACAATGACTCCTTGCCCACAGATCTCACAGTGTTCAGATCAAGGTGCTCTGTGCCTGCTGACTCCTCAAAGCAATGGAAGGAAAAATTTAAATGCCTCCTCTCAAAAGGTAGGTGAAGAGGTATGGCTGCTCAAATGCTTCAACTGGTTTTCCCTCATATTAAAATGAAGCATTTATTTTCGTTTTCTCATTTTCAGAAAATTGAACGACAGCAGAAGTAACCAGAGCTCCAAGGGTAAAAAGAGCCACATCAACTTCTAACGCACAGTGTTTGAACAGAATGTTTGAATGATGTTTTAAATTAAAAACACGGAACAAAACCTACGGCATCTTTGATATTAAGGGCCATATTATACTTTCTGTTTTGAAAGTGGGAGAAACAACAACTATGCACACCCCTTGCAAACTCCAGGAAGATACAGAGCTCCCCAACTCCTTCACCTTCTTTCAGCTCTGTCCCAAAGTACCTGAGTATCTGAGTACCACACAGCAGTGTCCATCTCTGGCAGCTGTAAATGCTTAGCATGCATTAGACAGTAGGAAATATGCTTTAGCCCCTTCCACAGCTATGATTTCATGGCAACAGCAGGAAAGCCCAGTGGCAAAGTAGCTAATGGTCCGGTCACGCTCTTCAGAGTGCAGGGAGGTGTAACCAGAGAAAGCAATGGGTCTCAGAGGGTCTCCAATGCCCAAAATGTTAAAAGCCACATCTCACTTCCCCCTGTCTCAGGATAGCACCTGAAGTGGTTTTCTGCATAAGGATATCCAGGGCTGTTCAAACCAATTCTGAAAGGAGGTCCATTGCTCTCATTGTTCCATACAATAATGCAACAGTTGCCTCACAAATTCATTATCTTGCTTTTAGTACTCAAAGAAAAAGGAGATTTTCAGAAACTGGAAATAAATGTGAAATATTGCTATGTCACATGATGAATTTCATTCCTGACGAGGAAGTCTACCTACTGCAATTTACCTTCTGTCTGGGACACATTATCTCTCCACAGAGGAGCAGTCCAAAACTTAAGCAGTTCTTAAAACTTCCAAAAAAATGATTAAGAGGGAGTTAAGGAGTTTATAGGTCTTATGGGGCTTTTCTACACATGGCTGAATTTTAACTTCATAGTGGCCTCAAGACAGAAAGTTCATCTGCATTTTAGATATTTTTAAATAATTTTGGTTTCTATCCTTTTTTTAATAACAATCTTAGACAGAGATTAAAAAGGACAATCTGAATTAGCAGTTTTTGTACCCATCTCTAAGTGCTCTATGTCTAGCACTTGGCATACTAGATTATTGTTTTACTCTTTTCCTTCTAAAACACTACATGGGTTTTAATTGTTTGTCTCACTGAAAAAAAGAAAGAAAAAAAAGTAAGAAAAAAAAAGCCAACCAAGACAAGAAAAAAAAAAAAAAGAGCACAGAAAGTTGGCTTGATTAAGCAAAACTACAATTCTAGTACAATTCCAGCAGTCCATCACACTCCTTCCCTCTCTTTCCCTGAGAAATCTCTTCTTTTAAACTATCCCCCAGGACTATCAGACTTCTGCAGATCTTTGGGATGGGAACTAGGAAAAATTGTGTCCAACTCCTAACAGCAAATCAGTGGAAGTCTGACTGCTAATTTGTTAAAAATTAAAACAGATTTTAGAAGGATTTTTTTAATGTTGAATTTTATATATTTCAAGGTACATTTTGTCCAGGCAGTCTCATCTGTACTAAATAATACAGATAGACTGTGATATTATCTGATGAAAGACATGCAGTGAGATGACATCAAAAAGAAAAAAATTGGGAAGAGGTCTTTCTGAAAACTTTTTGTATAATCATACAAAATATCTGAACTTTGATGCTGGGTGCCTACATTTTTTGGGGGGGAAAGCAGAAAAATAAGGAAGCCACTTACAATAAATCTGATTGAGATTTCAACACAAAAATGGAGGCTTAACAAAACAGAACTCCCCTGTCCTGAAAGAACACTGAATTCAGCTAAAAGTTTATTATTGCCAGCTTCCTGTCCAGGGATTTATAAAACCTGCTCTACTTGTTTATGTGGTAAACAGCATTTGAAAGTAACAAAAGAGAGCTGTATTGGTCTTTTTTTTCTTTTTTTCTTTCCTTAGATGGGTAGTTTCATATCTTACACTTGCAGTGTCAGGTTTGATGAAGTGTGAGCTGTGAACTGCTGTGTGAAATAATTTCATGCTTGTTTCTTGGACTCCTTCATGTTCACCCAGTGTTAATTTATGAAACCACATCTCTCATGTGATCAAGCATTGAAAAACACTCAATTTTTACAGGTAAAATAAATTTTGTGCTTAAATGACAATTTTTGACCCGTAATCTTTGTGTAGGATTTGAGCCCAGGTCTTTGTGTTTGAAGCCAGTTTAAAATTTCAAAGTTACAGCCATTGTCCATGAGGCACTGGTCTGAAGCCCCCACACACACTCACACACCACCAGTTCTCTTGAAGACTTGTACAGATGCCTCGAGGCATCTTTCAGCAACAGTATCAGATTTGCTTATAGTGCTGAAGTAAATGTTTTCATGGTCTGTCACCTTGATTTTATTAAAGGTGTTGGGCTAGGCTATTATCCAGTGCTGGAAAAGTCCCCTATAGAGGCTTTATATTAGGCTGAGAATTTAGAACAGCCAAGCATTTTCAGCCCATAATAAACTTTTCTTTGCATGGCACAAGGCAGAGCATTTTCACAATTAGTCTAAACCAGAAAGATGCTTTGCAGGTACTTCAGGCTCTAGACTTTTACAATCTGTGCCTCTGTGCCTTAGATTCGCCATCCCTTTTCACAGAGATTTGATTTTGCTTTTCTGGGATTTTTATTTCTCTTGGTGAAGAAAGGACCTGTGCTGGAAACCTCTCCTTCCAGATAGCTGTGTGGCTGGCTTAAATGCATGGCATCATCAAAGCAATATTTTCATAAACAGCTTGATTAATCATTGCTTTAAAGAGAACAATTTGGGCTTATTCTATAGGTTCAATAAGCAGTTGTTGTTTTGGTTTTGGTTTTCTTTTGCTTTAGCCACAGTAATATAAATAAGAACAACTTGAGATCAAAGATTTCCTCAGAGCTGTAGGAAACATAATGTGTGTGCAGGTGCCTTGCCTGGCTCTGGAATTTGGGGACTTTGTTGAAAGGAGGCTGGGGTGGTGTTTTCCAAAGGGCACAGAACATCTTCATGGGAAACAGGGATTTTTACTGGGGCAAATTCTGAGGTGCTGAGTTAAATGCAGTATTTCATTAAAACTGAGGCGTTCTTATGTACCAACATAAAGAGTTCAGTTGTCTGCTGTTTATACAGCAAAGGCAAAGTGAGTGTGTGCAATGGGACCCACATGCAAAACAGAGGGATTGTGTGTGGTCCGAGTGGACTTTTTTTGTCATCCTGTTTGGGAACCAGTTCAGGATCTGTTTCTGTTGGCAGTTTCCTCCTGTTGTGAATATATTAGTGCATTTCTCAAGGCGTCTGTGCAGCTGAGAGGCTAGTAACTTAAGCCTGGAGTATGACAGACAATCATCTTCCATCAGTTCAGACATGGGTGATGGGATGAAAAAGAAGAGATTACATCTCTGAAAACAAAGGAACTAATGCAGGCCAAGACCAGCCAGTAGGCTGTAATCTCTATTTTACCATAAATGTACAAAAATGTCTTATCTATGGTTTTACAAAGTTGTGTGAGAGCGGTCGCAGCTCTTGGTGCACCAGCCAGCTCTAAATGGTGGCTCAGAAAAATGACAAGATTGAAAGAAGCAGTTTAGGGAATGAAAAAATACACCTCATAAAATTCCAGATAGAAAAAAAAAATCTCTGAGCACTGTTGCTTAATGAGTTACTTTAAACATTATATTTCACATTAAAAGAGATTTATGCAAGACGTGAGACTTGAAAACACCCAGCCAGTAGAAACATGCAGCATTGCATTGAAATACTCCATTTGCTGCCCATGCCAATGGATTATGAAGGCTTAAGATTTACACTAATTCTTCAGTGAGGAAAAGTCAAGTGCCAGTTCCTTAATGCAAACCGCATTGCAATGTAAATGTGCCACAAACCTCTCCCACAGTTCACATCTGCAAATATTATTTCATGCCAAAAGGGGGAAAGAAAGCAACTCATACTGAATTTCCACCAAGGAGGAGGTTGCTCTGTGTGTTTCTTCTGTTAGCAGTTTGCTCAGCACCCCTGGTTTAAAGGAATCATTTCCTGGCAAATATGAGGACAGTATCTCATGGGTGCATGATGAGTGCTGTCCTAAGCAGTACCTTCCCTGTCTCTTGGTAGATGTCATCCCTCTGCTTCTCCTCCTCCTTTTTTTGCTTTTCTTTCCAGATTTCCAGATCCAGGACTGAAAATGAAGCGTAAATCTTACTGCCTAATAACCACGGCAGTTACTTCAATAAAATGTTACTTAAAAGTCAATGGACTGCACATGTTAAAGACATTAGAGCTGTTAACAGACCATTGTAAAGTAAGCAGAATCTTTAATAACCTGCATGTAATGCATAGCCCCGCAATTTTTGGCGCAGGGCAGACTGTGAGTCCAGGCTCTCTGCACAGGGACTCCCAGCAGAAACTGCTCCTGCATTCCTCACTCACGTGGCAAAACAGGGCTAGAGACAGTGCTAAACACTGAGGCCCTTGGGACAGCTTTAAGCGCAGCCAAAACCCATATTTCCCCAGGATGAAGTTGAACCCTGGGATGACTTGAGGGTTCCTCACATTTAAAGGGCAGTGGAAGGTCTCTAACCCTCTTCTAGAACTCAGCCTCAAGTACAGTGTGGGAAGAGGAGCACTGCTCCGGCCTTAAGGCAACATAATCACATAATCACAACATATGCCAAGTTGGAAGGAACCCACAAGGGTCATCAAGTCCAACTCCTGGCCCTGTACCCATTCCCAAGAGTCACACCATGTGCCCGAGAGCATTATCCAAACACTTCTTGAATTCTGGCAGGCCTGATGCTGTAACCACTTCCCTGGGGAGCCTGTGCCAGTGGTCAACCACCCTCTGGGTGAAGAACCTCTCTCTAATATCCAATGTAAACCTCCCCTGACACAACTTTGGGCCATTCCCTTGGGTCCTGTCACAGGTCACCACAGAGAAGAGATCAGTGCCTGCCCCTCTTCTTCTTCTCATGAGGAAGTTGTAGACTGAATGAGGTCTCCTCTCAGTGTCCTATTCTCCAGGCTGAACAGATCAAGTTTCCTCAGCTGCTCTTCAAATGGCTTCCCCTTAAGGCCTTTCACTACCTTTGTATCACTCATATTGTGGAGACCAAAACTGTACACACAATATGCTGATATTGCAGGGTTTTGTAGGTGCTATTTGGGGGAAATCTTGCCAGGAAACTGGCCTGGAGCAGCTAACAGCAAAATGCAGCCAAGATCAGGGAGGGAGCTCCTGCTCCGTTGCTCCTCCTTCCCGATGTCCAGCTTCTCCACATCAGCAGAAGGTGCTGTTAAAGACTGGCAAAGACTGGAAACATGTTTTGAATCTGCACTCTCCTTGCCTCTGAAATCTTCTCTCTGGATGACAGGGAATGTATGAGCTATAGATCAGCCTTGGACATGCAACATCTTTGCTATTTTTGCTGTCTTCTGCATTTTTTTTTGTTTTCAGTCAAGGAGTCTTCACACCCCTCAAGCCTCCAAAAAAGGTCTGAAGCTGGAAAAGATAGTAAACAATTGTAGTTTCAATTTTATTTTTAAATGTGCTTAAGTACAAACATTTATAAATAAGCCAGAGGAGGGTTTATGCCTCAGTCTGCCATGATCTGCATGTGTGAGCGTGAGGCATGCAGCCAAATTTACACAAGCCAGGACATCCACAAGCCATTATCTCCCCGTGTGCACATACACACATGCTCTTACCAGTATAAAATCAGTGTACTGGCCTCATAATTTACACCAGCACGTTCTTTGACCCTTTGCAGATGCACATCAGCACTATGAAATTTTTGAAACTGAAGGTACCTAAACTGTCCTCTTCAACAGCCTTTGAAGAATGAGACAAGTATTTTATTTTTCCTTTCAAATAAGCATCCAGTTTTGATGATTGCTGTTCTTAGCACACAGAAATAACAGATACAAATATGAGAGATCTATTGGGACATCCCAGCAGTACAGAGTATGTCCAGGAAATTACTTTGCTCACTGTCATCTCTCATTCAAGTACTCTTCAAGCAAGACCTCCATAATTTTTTTGTAAGACTACATATATAGACTTCATAGTTGGGAAACTGCCCTTATTTTCCACCTCAGGGTTTCCCATTCAAGTTTTAGCCCTTTCTTCCTCCTTCAGTCCTGCTGTGTACACACAGTTCCATTACCATTTTGTCACATCTTCTAAACCACCTCATGCAATCCTGTAATTCAGATGTAAGCACAGGTGACCTACCAACATGTCTTGATACTACACCAGTCTTTTTTGCTGCTTTCCTCTGATGCCTTTCCATATGCAGCACATTTTTCTGATGAGAGACCTAGAAATGCATGCAACAGATCAGGCTATAGTTCCAGGGAGAGTATGAGATCCTTCCATACATAAAATATGAGGCCAGCTTTCTCGTGGGCTGACTTTGCTGCCCAGCTGTGCAGGAAGGACCATTTTAATTAGTTCATTCTCAAGTATTTTCAACCAGCATGTGACTGCCTGTCTTAGGAGCTAAACCAGCCCTCACACATCCTTTCCAGCTTCTCCTTTAGCTGTGCCTACCATAGCCCCCATGCCAGGGGTCTTGGAACCAGCCACATTCGTGGCAACCTCCTTGCCCACACCACAACTGCATCCAGCCCTGCGCAGTATTAACACTTTCCAGGTTTCCCCCTTTCCAGATGATGTTGTTTTAAAGCAAAGCACTGTAAATATTTTTGAATTCTTTCATGAATATTTTGAAAGCTGTCTCTCCTATCCCAGGCAATTTTGAACTAAATTTGAGGCAAGGTTTTATAAAACTCTACATCAAATGCTAGAGTATTTATTATTGGTTATTTATTTTGCCAAATGTCTCAAACGCATCTATAGGCGACAGGCCAGTGCTCTGATGTAAAAGCCAAATACCATAAAGCTGTCTCCATGCAATTTAGAGAAGTCTTTGATTATGCATGCTTTGGCTATATTTTTTACTAAATAATGATCTGGGTAGTTAAATTGCTCTAAAAGGTTCAGTATTTGCTGGTTTTAAGTACCTCAAGAGTCAATCCAGTAATTTTTCATGCTTACTTCCCCAGGCTCTGTGATCTGTAGCTGATGGTGACTGATTTCTTTCTCTTTCTCCTGTCCTTCATCTTTCTCTCTTTGTTTTGGTTTTCGTAAAAACACACTTGTTTAAAGCCAAATGGAAGAGTTGAAAGCTTTAAAAATTTTTGATCTCAAAAGAATAGACTTTCTATATTTCTGCATTAGTGCATGTGATATATGGGTATGTATGCTTACAAAGAGTAGTGGTCTAGTTTCAACTGAAGCCTCTGGATCCTACAAAAAACCATTAAAGTAGTAGTTTATGATAACTCATCAGTAGTATACCATGGATATCATAAATAATTCTGACAAATAATGTCTGATTTATTTTTCTTCCACATTTTGACTGTCTTCTGTTGAAACTTACCTAACCTTTTTATGTAAATTTAGATTTTAAAAAGTATATGGGAGAATTTTTTCATATAAAGCAAAAGCCTACATTTCATGTAGATTAATTAAAGAGCATTAATCACTACATGAGCAATATATTATATTGCTTTACATTGTTTATTTGCATTCACTTTTGGATCAATTTATTTCTTACAATATCTTAGCAGCATGGGATATGTTTTCATGTCACATAGATAATGTAAAGAAAATATTTGAGCCAGACCTTTGTTTAAAATCCTAAGGAACAACACATACCAATACAGACAGTATTGTGATTTCTTGGACTTTGTTAAATGTATTTTAATCATCTTGGAGCAAAACCAGACTTTGTAGTGTGTAGACACTGCCCCAAAATCCCTTCACTGCATGAAAAAATGAAACAAGAAAATATTTGACCCAATAGCCATGAACAGCTGAGCATCCAACACAAAGCAATGCAGAAATATGAGCATTATCAGGCAATTTCAAGAGCACTTTTCTCAAGACTGTTAATGCACAAACACTTGTAGAAGGAACAGATAGCTGGAGGCAGCAAAATATCCCTAATCCTGCTACTAATCCACCTGTGTCTGATCATTGGGAAGCCAAGTCTGAAGGACATGGACTATATGGTGATGGTCATGGCCACAGAGCCACTATCCCTTTCAGGATAAGAGACTTTCCAAGAATTCTGTCTCCCTCATTCCTAGTTTATTCTGTCATCTCCATGTCTACACCCTGCTGCAAGGAAGGCATGAAAGAAACCCTACCATGCCACACTGCCTTGCATTGGCTTCATTCACTTGCACTGGTTACCTCTGACTGGACTGCTGCCTAATGGTTACTGCAGCAATGAGTGGACTAGGTAACAAGGTCACGGCCTATTACTATTACTATCTCCTATTCCCCACTCCCTGAGACCTGACCCATCCCCTTTGCCAACACTGCTGTAGCCCCAACAGATAGGGATGACAGGGCCCGGGTTTCAGCAATGCAATCATTTATATGAATTTATTACTGTCATTTGGAGAAGTCCAACAGCTGTCCCAAGGTAATCCTTGCCTGTTTGAGACCTGACCGACCAGCATCATGCAATTTTTGTAGCCTGCTGGTTCCCCCAAGTCCCCTTATGGCCTCTGATTGGTCTATAATTTTTAAATTTCTCTGTTGCATGTAGTAAAGTTAAAAGACTTAATAAATCTTCTGACAGCTCCTAAAAACACCAACTTAGGCTCTGAACATTGAGGTATTTCATTTACTCATAAGTTTTCTGGCTCCTTTTCCATGCTTTCTTCTACACCCTTGTTAAACTAAGTTCTTTTAAAATGCCTCAGCTAGAGAAATTCTTGCCTCTCCAGGCTCATACACAGCTTTGCATTGGTTGGGATAATTGGCAAGAGTTTTAACACATTCCTCATTTATAACTGCTAACAGTTTGTTAGGACAAATACCTAAAGCCTTTTTAAAAATCATTGATCTTTTGAATGTTTTTTGCATGAAAAATAGGAGAGCATATTTCAGGCTTGTGAAATACTGCTGTCTGTATCTTCTCTCAGTAATTTTTTTAATACACTGTGGTAGTGTGTTGAAGAGCAATGTCTACCATAACTAAGAAATAGCTGCAAATATTTCTGCTGGTGAGCTTTCTCCATCTGCCTGTCCATCATTTGTCTCGGTGACTTTTGTATACATGGTCCAGTTTGCACTGGCAAATGGGTAACAGAGACGACATGACTTCTTGACTTCTCTCACATCCCTGGGCAAGGCAGAGGCTCTGTTTCCGTGTGTTCTAGGGCATGGTACAGGTTTGGAGTGAGGCAGGGAGATTGCCTTGGGGATGCTGGAGGCACACAGAGGAGCTGGTTTCATGGACAAGGAGAAGAACCACAAGCACTGTCAGGGCATGGTCCTGGGCATGTAGGATGGATTTAGCAGAGTTACAGCAGAACACCACTGGATTATAGGGGATTGCTGAAAACATAGAGATGGACACCAGCAAGAGGAATAGGAAGGTGATAGTATCTGTTAAAACTGCAGAAAGAGTACATGGGTGCATTAGATCGAACAGATAGGAAACCAGGCTTTGTTATTTCTGCTCTCACAGAACAACTTTTTAATCTAAACCAGAAAGGAACACAAGAATGGGGTTAGCAAACATGAAATCAGTAAAAACATGGGTGACTATGGCCTTGGAATCACCAGCTACATCAGAGCATCATGACTTTCTCCAGAGCTTTTCCTCTATTTTTTTAAAACGTTCCAAACCAGTCGTGTCTTTTGAAAGGCTAATCAGTTCAATCTTGGGAGCTGCCTGGGGGGCAAAGCTCACATCTGAACACAAGGCCAATACTTTTCTCAAATTAGTGAGTATTTGAATTCAGTCAAGACTTAGATTGAGCTCATCTCTAGAAAATATATCAAACAGCCTGTGGAAAACACAGATATTTTCTATCTGCTCTGTTAACTAAGACTACTGCATTTTTTTCCCCATTATACTCTTAGACTATGATCACTGAGTAGCAGATGGACAATGGGGATCAGCCTCTTCTCCCAAGTAACAAGCAATAGAGCAAAGTGGCCTCAAGCTGTGTCAGGGAGATTTAGGTTGGATATTAGGAAAAAAATCTACATGAAAAGGGTTGTCAAACATTAGGACAGGCTGCCCAGGGAAGTCATGGGGTCGCTGTACTTAAAAGATATGTAGTTGTGTCACTTTGGGACACGGTTTAGTAGTGGATTTGGCAGTGCTGTGTTCCTGGTTGGACCTGGTTATCGTAGAGATCTTTTCCAACCCAAACAGTTTTATGATTCTATGACAGAAACCACCTAGTTATTAATGTTAACTATAGAATGAACATAGCATTTCAGTTACATTTTACATATTTACTGGAATTTGAAGATCTTATTCATTATGATTATGTCAAAACAGGAAGTAATTTAGGCTCAGTCGGTGAGATTTATTCAACCTAATATCAATGTAGACTAATAGACAAGGTTGCTTGTGTAAAGACTGTGGGAAGAAATGGGTCTAGGGTAAAAACAATTAGACCCTTGAGACCAAATACTCCTTAGAGCTAAGTCTTCTCCCAGCAGATAACAAAGAGACCCCAAATGAAAACACTAAACTTAAACAACAAACCTTTAGATGTCTTAAGTCTGAAGAGATGAAACCCTTCGATTTTAAATAGAATTTTGGAAATTATAAAAGGAGGTGATAGCTCACAATAAAGGTGTAAGTGAAGGAAATGGTTCATGAGAGTTAATATATTTTAAACAAGACACAACAGTTTATGGACCTCAAAGCATACAGTCCTCTGGTTAATATATGAAGCCGTATTGTCAGAATTCTGTAGAATCTGTTATATGAAAAAATTCACCATAAGTTGAAAGGTACAAGCCATTAAGCAGTGTGCATTTACTAGAAATTACTGACTTTTTCTTTATCTATTTCTCTTTTTCCTTTCCCTTTTTTCCATTCTCTTTTTTCCTTTTTTTAAAAAAACTTTATTCCTTTTCTCTTTCTTTTTTTTTAATTTTTAATTCTTTTTTCTCTTCTTTTCTTTTCCCTGTTTTCTTTTTTTTTGTTTGTTCTCTTTTCTCTAGCTTTTTTCTTTTACCAGCACTGAAAGGAGCACCAAATGCACATTCCTCTTAGCATTTCAATGAATTCTGTGGGGGATGAATAGCAAGCGTGTACATAACCACACACATATGTATGTATAAATTTACAAGCTACAATATCCAGACATCATGAGGCTCTGCTAATAATTTTCTCAACCTTGCCCAGACTGTAGCTACATTTATGATCTGGAGATTTATTGATTTCAGTTATTTTATCCCTCCTATAATAGGAAACTACCCTCTGGACCATTGACCTATTCTTGTTATAAATATACTTGAGCTTGCTCTCATCATAACACTATCCCAGGCATCTAAGGTGTTGTTATGAGGTGGTGGTGTTACAAGGAAGGTAACCATAACAGAGTTCTAAAGCAAATGATTTAACTCTACCAAATGAGTTTTCTTCTGCACACATTAGCTATTGGCACAGATTTTGCTCTGCCAAGTATGTCAGGGCCCTGATTTATCACGAGAGCTTCTAGGTGTTTTGGTAGCACAAATAACACATAACAAAAACAAAAGTTGCAATTTATAATAACCATGCAAACAGCACTAGCACAAACTATGTGCAAATGTGTGATGCCACTCAGAAGCCTGCATTTGAGAGACTGCTAAGGCTGCATGGCCCTAGGACCTTCAGTTTCCAATGGCTTCCACAAAAAACAGAATTTGGAGCTCATCCTTTGGCCAAACTGCTCCAGTGTCTAAGTCCCTAGAGGTGGCCAGTGCTCTTGCACTTGGTTCGGTTAACAGCATAGCCATGGAGAGCATGTATCAGTTCTTTCTATCTTTGAATGGCAGCACCTAAAATACTTGCTGGGTTTTAGGTACAGATAGTATATGAAGGCCACAGGTTATTCTGTATCCCATACTGTACTGGGTCAAATGATGAAACTTAAATAGCATCCTGTTCACAGCCTTGACACAGATGCCTTGGTGTTTGTGATGAGCATGGGAGTTGGTGGTGGTCAAGAATATTAAGGGCTCAGCAGTCACTTAGAGAGCATATGCAATGCTGAAGTTCAGGTTTTGGACCAGTAAACAATTATAAATACCAGGTAATTTTCTGACTAGCCCATGTAAGAGGTGGCATTGGAAGATCGTTATGTTCTGGCTGTGCTGAAAGGCTGACTGAAGCCCCATGTGATTGAAGTGGGAAATTTATTCTTCAGGCCAATTGTATTTTAGTAACTGAAGTGAAAGGCCACGGCTAGGAGGGCTGCTGTGACCAGGTCAATACCAGGCATGCCTCAGAACCCAGCACGGAGCCTCTGACACAGCTGCAGCTGCTCAAGTATCAGCGCCAGTGAGCTACAGGCTACCCAAGAGAAAATAATGAGTTAGGTGCTGATATTCTTATTCTACATTGATGTTATGGCCACTGTTTGAAGTATTTTCCTCTTCCCATAACCTACATCCCAAATTTACAAGAGTTTTGGGCAACAGCTTTTCAGCCCGCTTATAGGACCACTCACTGTTGATACATAATTAAGCTGTAAATATATATTCATCATGCTAGTGCCTTGTTGCTTTGCCTTTCAAGATCTCTTCTGAAATAGCACATAAAAATTAAACTTCTGTGTTGTCAGAGTCAAAACTAGAACAACATCCAGAAGAAATGTGAATTAGCCCTGGGAAATGGGAGGATGGGGCATTCCTCTTTTAATTCATAAATTTTTCCCCTTACATTAAACAAAATAAGAAGAAAGGAAGTATACCTAGCTGTCATAGTTTCAACATGTAAATAGAGATTATAAGGACTGGGAAAAAATACAGGGAGATGTTTGAGGTAATGTTTTGGAAGAGTATTGACAGATTTCAGTCTTGGGTCTGAATGCAAAAGTGCAGTGGAGAAGTCAATTTTGTTTCTGCTGCTTGTAGCAGTTTGAAAGTTCAGAATGATAAAAAATCAAATCCTTAGAGTTTACTGTGATTTCTACTATCCTTTTGTTCCATTCAGTGGTATTTATATATTTTTTGAAGTAAATTTAAATCTACCCAGCACCCTGCTGAGCACAAAGAATGGAAAGTCCACTCATCCACCACCTACCAGACTCAAGCCCTCCCAAGGCACTGTGCTGCTGCTTCCAAGATACTTATGAAAAAGCTGTGGAATCATTTAATTTATTTTAGGATGTGTTGGAATAGTAGAGGTAAAATAAATATTATCCTTGGCAGCTACATAGAATAGGGCATTATCATCACCCATGGATGGTAATATTATTGTATTGATTCAATATATTTGTGGTTTAAAAGTGTAATGAATAGCTTTAGGCTGAATTACTTCATGTAGTGATATTTGTAGGAAAGGAAAAAAACCACCTTTTTCTAGTAGACAAGAACATCAAGGAACTCAGAAGAGCATTAGAGTAGATTCTGTCATGTTCTTGTGTGAAAAGTCAGGATATAAATACAATTATGTATATGTGGAACTAGTGACTCCCCTTCTTCCTTGTAAGTTTAGATGTAACCATATTTTTGAATTACATTAGTTTGAAATTTGGAAGATTTAGTTCAAAATGGAAGCTAAGAGAACAAATAACTTTATTAGTTCATGCCTTAAAATCTGCCTATACTTGGTATTATTGTTATTTCCAAATAGAGACCTTTGGAATTTCTGTAATGTTATTAGAACATATCTGAATCTTGAAAGATTGACATTTTAGAATTATTTCATCATCCTTTGGGTCTTGTTTGTAATACTTGGGGAAATAACTTTTGATTGAGCCAATTACAGTATGCTGAATGGTTAAATATATTAAGAGCAGTAACTGAAATCTGGCATTCCATTGCTTGCACTCTTCCAAAAATGGCTCATATAGTCATTTTTACTTCAAAAGTGCAAAGAAGGCTTGAGAACATGCTTTAAAAGAACACTGTCCACTTACATCTGGCCTAAAACAAGCTTACACCAGAGAAAAACTGAAAATAAATGTTTCTGTGGGGCTTAAAGGTTCCCCTACTTCTCTGTAAGATATGAAAAAATAAATAAAATCTGAAGAGTTTAAAATTATATATGGGTCCCTTTGCATAAAACTTGTCACTGAGTATGTGAAAGAATTTCCATAAAGCACTAAGCAGGAGAGAGAAAGTATATATTAACAAGTTAAACATGATTAGGGAATGGCTGGCACCTTCTAATGGGTACATTGAGAGATGAGGATGCTGAGCTGTGGCCATTCGGGTTACCTTAGATGCAATGCAAGAGCATTAAGAGCCATGCCTTGGTATGGTGGCACCAGAGTGGGAGGGAACTGAGTTCTTAGTGGTTATAGCGTGTGGACCTGGATATGTTGCAGTGTTCCCCAAGCACTGCCTGCTCAGCTTCCCCCACCACACTCCCCCAGCTTTGTGTAGTTCTCCACTAAACGGAGGACAAACCTTCCTGTCCCTTTTCCAACTCTCATTTTAACAATCTTCTGAGAATTATGTCCATGTTTAATCTTTGGGAGGCAATACTGAAATACTTTGATGCCTCGACAACGGCAAAATCAACAGCGCCCATGCGCCTGAAGGTCCTCAGCAACATAGAGTAAAAACCAGGAAACTTTCTTCCCCCCTCTTATTTACCCTTCCTCACCAGGTATTCTGGACCCAGCAAAGTTGTACTTACTGGATAGAGAAATGCCTGCAATTACCATGCTACTGTTAAGCCTCCTAAGGGTGTCTGTGAAGACCTTCATAATTCAAATCTTGGCTAGCTTTCTAGTCTCTAGCTCTTGTGGCTGCAAGGAGAAGCCAGAAAGTTTGAATCCCTATTTTGGATGACCTGCAAAAGTTTCCTAGTTACTATCCCTTTCCAGACCCATAATTTTTCTTAATAAAAAGGTTTTAGGTATTTGATTGGCGGTTGCTGATTGTTTTAAACATTATTGCTGGTAAAATTATTTTATATTTAAGCATACACAGCCTCCCTATAGATGAAACAAAGTATGCTGTTCACTCTAGATTCTTTTGAATTTAGTAATTAATTTGGAGTTCAATGCCAAGTAAGGGGAAAAAATGAAAGATCATGCCATTACCTTGCAGAAGGTATCAACTGATCAGTGGTTTTTTGCAAGATTTCTGCCCTCCTGAGCCTGCCTGATTGCATCTAAAACCAGTTACTTTTTAGCTAAAGAGTCTCAGGAAAATCAGGGGAAGCTGTACCGCTAGGGTTCGGTTTGGCACACATCTCTGCTCTTACAGAGCATCTAGTAAGTTTGACTCTCACTGTAATATTGGACCATGAGAGACTCTGGATACAGATCTGAACTGAAGCTTAATGAACTGCAGCTCATGGCCCCTATATTATTTAATAAAAGCCACTGAAAGGTAAAAAGCAGAAAATAAAACATTAGCACATTTCTAGTCCATTTTGTATACTTTTCAAACCAGGCTTTATACATCTGCTCCTGTTAACCCAGCATTTTCATGCAGTTTTTCCTGCTTGGACCATCTTTTGCTAGTATCTCATGCAGCTAATACTAGAATAGGCGAATAAACAAGTTGTAATTTAGAACTAGGACACTAGATGGTCTATAACTGGAAGCACAGGGCCTAAGATAGGCAAATGGTGATTAGTGCAATGTAATCATCTACACAAGGACTCCATTTCATTAAAGATGTGTTAGAGCACACATCCATGGCCATCTGTTTCTATTTTGCCAGCTCACTTGATTGGCCATCACAAACATTCCCATGTGTGCTGAAGCATTGTTGAGCAGAACATCTGGCAACAACCAACACTGCCGTTAAAAAAACATGATAACAACAGAGGCATTAAAGCAAATATATGTACAATAATTTCATTGTTGAAACCTCTACCAAGGCAGGCCTCTTGTCTAAGAGAGTGAGTATTGAAAATGCTCCTTTCCTAAATTTTTGCTTTACTGGGCATGCAGACACTTCAGTAGGAAGACACTTTAGTGGAATGGCTTTTTATTTACCATAGTCCTGGTTTTGACATTACTCAGAAGGCAATCAAAAAAAAAAAAAAAGCATTTACAAGGGAATGAAAAGTATTAAAGCAACTCTGAACTTTTGAATAATTTTCCTGTATTAAACAGAAAAGAACATATTCATACCATATGTTGTCAGACCATAGAATAACTGCATTCTAGAAATGGAACTGAAAAATCAAAACATCTGAGTCTTTATCTTGGCAAAATAAAGAATAAGTGTTGAAGGAACCTAATGATCTTTTGGGAGTCAGAAAAGTGCTCTCACTGAAAATGGATGGACTACTTCCAAATTTACACTGATGTAACTCCAAGCAGAATTTGATCAAAGTTTAGTCAGCAAGCAAATAAATTAATCTATTTACATCTGGGTTTTGCCATAGATAAAAACTAAGTGAATAAGCCACTGTTTTCCTATTTACATTTTTGAGGATAACTTTTAATGAATTATGAGGCTCTTCATGCTGGAAAAAGCACACAGCTTAGAAAACAAGATCTCCCCAGTCCTCTTTTATTTCTAGATTCCTGTGTCCTTCTACTTTCCTATTCTTCACATAGTTTAAGCCTCTCCAGAGTAGCCAAGCACCTACAAGAAAATAGAAGAAAAGAGATATGTCTGTCCTTAGAAACTGAACTATGCTTAACATCCTTAAACAAACACAGCTGATGCACTCAGTTTTTCTGCTTATGCGTTTCTGCACTTACTGCGGAAACCAAGCTCATGTGCATTGATCTCACCTTGTACATCACAATGTGCAACAAAAAGCTAAAATTCAAGATGTATGTGCACAGTCCTGGCACCTCCAAGCCCACAACACAGAAGCATAGTAAATAATGCCAAAAAAAGTCTTTTTTGATAAGGCCATAGTATATTTCAACAAGTTACCTAGAAGTGTAAATCCTAAGGCTTCACAGTTAAGAACCTGCCTCTATATACTGATAAGCTTCATTTGACTATGATGTTTTACCCCAAGTTCCTGTTATATGAAACTCAAGGATAAGGGAATTTTCTGCTTCTACATATTATTAAAATAAGGAAATGCAAAGTTTCCACACTCTTTCTTCTGAACAATACAAGAATAGCTTAAATCCTGTCTCTTCCTGGCCCCAGTGCCAGAGGATGGTTGGTTTAATTTGCTAATAGTGATGTAGTTTGGGATAATGCTACTTGGTGACAGCCAACAATGAGGAGGGCTTAAGGGAATGAGAAGGTACAAGTACCAAGATGCTTTTGCTTATTAACTCTCAGTGCTGGAAGAGAGGGAACAGAGTTCCCTTGTATTTGCTGTCAAAGACTGTTACATTAATCATATACATACACCATTGCTGGTCTGCTCTACTGCCAGCAAAATCATTTCATTCCACACCAGATCAGTGGAGGGACCAGACTTTGCACAGGTACCACGTTAGTTACTCTGTTCTCAGATATGCTGGTTCATGTGGCTGGCTGTTTTTTAGAGGATATGTCCAAGATTTTCTGGTGATGCCTGCCATATCTTATTGACAGAGAGAGGTTCACATCCCTACTGCTACTCTGGGCAGAGAGGAACTCAGCATGAGCCATTCTCTCCTCTGCGTTTTGGCTGCTTCTTACAGAGGATGGTTTGGTTTGTTCCACAGTTGAGCCCAGAGCAAGCTACCTGTTACACAGAGACCCTGGGATTAAAAGAGAGTAGGAATAAAGCTGATGGAGCTGTCACACCCACTTTGACTCCCCCAGCTGCTTGGACCTGGCCTCTGTTACTACTTTACTCTGGCAGAAGGATTAGGCAGAGTTGTTTTTACTGGCAAGAATGAGATACAGTTGTAGGGGAACATTACTGATGCACGAAGAAGAATGAAGATGGATGGTTGCATTAAAAATACAGTGGTCACAATGCAACTGTTAATAACCTCAGTGAATGTGATCACACTTCCCCTAAAACCACCAATGTTCCCTGAACATCTGAACCATCCATTTCTTACCCTGGTGCTGGAGGCCCAAGTAGCTGGGATTAACATCCAGCCTTTGCTGAGAAGTTCAGTACACATGTCTTTCCAGCTGATTACAGGCTGGATCCACCTCTTGAGCAGCCAGGAATATTTGCTTCACAAACATCAGTTTGCTACTGAAGGAAACAGTTCATCAAGGTATTTATTCCCAAATCAAACTCACATCAGTTTGAAATGCTGGGCTCTCTGACCTATTGCTCTGACTTTAGTGTTCCTCTAGCTCTTCTGGAAAGGCGCAAACAGAAGTAAGCAGATGCCCTCCTTCTCCTCCTTTGGCTCTTCTACATGGCTGAGGTTCCCACATAATTTCTAGTATTGAGTTCCCACATCTTTTTTAGTACTGAGCTTTGGATCAAGGCCCCTAGTCTTCCTGCAGCTGTAACAACAGCAGCAACTTAGTGGTAAATTCTGTCAGAAGGATTATGAAATTCACTGATAAATGTTTCTTTATAGTGTGTTAGATCTGAAGCACAACTGAATGGGAAAAATAGTCTTGCTCCAAAAAGAGTTTTTAAAAAAATCTGCAATATTTTGCACCACTATTTGCTCTTTTTTTTTTGCTTCTCAAGGAACCATTTTGGATTCTATTCATATTTCTTTTTTCACTAGTTTGTTGGACCTGGGCTGGTGGTGGCTGATGGATTTGTTTTCTGACATTGCCAAGGGCGCCCAGAGGTGTGAGGTAGGAGTTCTGGCACTGTCATCTAATAAAAGCAGGAAAATGCATTCAAAAGGTGAATGTATAAGCCCCAATAGGAGTTTGAGAGATGCAATGGGGGTACTTTCTTTTTTTTCCTTTTCCCTATGTAACTTTCATTTATCATGAACCTTGGGATGGCAAACAGCCCTGCCACCTGATTGCATCCTTTCTCTTTTGTGATTAGGACTTTGGTATTTTGCTGTATTTGTGACCAGCAAATACCAGCTGATAAACTCAACAAGACAAAAAACAAAACAAAACCAAACCAGAAAAATTTAAAGAAAACAAAATAAAAAACCTACTAATTCTTTAATAAATGGAATTTGGCTGTGTCTGCCACTAAAGTGGGAAGAAGGGAGAGTATTTCTCTGTGTGCAGGAAGAACAGTAGCTTCCCAGTATGTTGCCAGAGTAAAGGAGTAGAAGGAGCTACAGAAACTCTCAAGTTCAACAGCACATTCAAGAAACTACTTTTGCTTATCAATTTTCGGTTGTTTTTTTTGTTTGTTTGTTTTAATGTTCAGATTTGGCTTAACTCTGATTCAACTGACTTCAAGTAGAACAGAAATAATCCACTGATGAGTTCTGCAAACCATCCTCTTAATTGTCATGCAAGAAGGAAAAACACTGCCCTAGGAAAGCAATGGGTTATGTAAAGAAGGGGAAATGGAGGATCTTTAGAGTCCTAGTTTTTCATTTAGAAAGCACTTGGATGCAACAGTGAGTCAGAAGCATTAGAGCAGCAGAGCCTGTTATCATGCACACGTTATAGATGCCAACCAAATCTCAGAGTAAACTTGGAATAACTAAGAATTCTTAGTTAGGAAAGAGAGATCAAGGACTTGGGAGCAGGTCATATTTCACAGAATGGAAACATGCATTTCTGGAAGTAGGCTACCATTTTCTTACTGCAGGCAGCTAAACAAAATAGTGGAAAAAGAAACAGAAGTGACCACTCTATGATTCTTGGAGCACATGTAGCTCACAAGGAGTGCAGGAGCTTTTTCCTAAGCTGAGACTGCTCTTCGTGAATGGCAGCAGCAATGTTTTGGTGGGTAATTGGGATGCCCATGGACAGAAATAAGGGGCCCACCAGAGGTTACAGCACCTGGTGGTCCCCAAATCTACCAGAAACCTGGTTGCTTTCTTCCTAGTGGAACAGTTGGACACCTGCAGAGCATCTGCCCTCTTGCAATATTCTTTCTCCCCTTGGCTTTTAGAGTTATGTCATACATATGCTGGGCTTTTCAAGTAGGTGAAGAGCTTTATATACTTAGTGGGCCATCAGAGGTGGTAGGAGACTTTGTTATAAATCCACTCCCTTTGTGGGAGCAGTAGACATAGTAACACTCCCAGTTAGTCCCCTGCTCATTGTACTTTAAGACAATTGCTCCTGCCCTGCTCACTGTCCATTGGCTCCGATGTCTCTATGGAGGAAATCCTTATGGCAATACAGGATTTCCACACAGAGAGGGAAGGCTAGCACACTTAACCCCTGCAGGTACATGTCGTCCAATGCTTGGAAGAGAAGTTTCCTAAGTCTTTGCTTTCAAGTAGAGAACAGATAGATAATCCTGCAGAAGTGCTTGGAAGAAGTTAAGTCCAGGTCTTTCCCTATTCTATCACACACAATAGCTAAATTGACCATAATATACTGCCTCCCACCTCTGGTTTCTTTCTTCTCAAACAAGCAGGATCCAGAAGAATAAAATCTGGAATAGGTACTTGGATCAATATGGATGGCAGAGTCAAGCCCACTGTCTCACTCTTTGGTACTTTGTCATATATTTTAACCTATAATGATCATGGGATGTTTTTAGAAAACTATGCCGTTGGTGTCAGTAAACTTACAAGTGAAAACCGTGGGAATTTGGAAAGAAAAAATCGAAAGTCTTCTCAAGAAAAGTATTCTTCTAGGGCTGTGTTAAATTACTTTGCCTTTGTGAATTGTCATTGAAATTAATGAAAATGATGACGCTTTTGATGGGATGAAGGGACAAACACTACAAATTATGCAAGCTGATCCAACACATCAGAAAACAGAATTCAGTCTGGTCCTCAGTGTGCCATCTATAGCTGGGGCCATTACTGAGGATTTCACCTGGGGCAGCTGTTTCTAACTGTTCCCTGCAGGTCTGGGGAGTCATGGCACTTACTAGTGTCACTGTTTCTACGTAGGAGATGCAGCAGAAAGGGTCTGAGATCTTGTTACAAGCCACTTATCCAGGAATCCTTCGGACTGCATTCTTATTACTGTACCCTTCCTGCTTCACTTATGAAGACCCTAAAAGAGAAATCAGAAGCAAATTCTCACCTCCTCCAAGAAGGACATTTGCATTCTGAACCAGCAAGCTCCTGCTGATTTTGACACCTATCTCCATGTACAATGGGTGCTTTCTGTGAACGTTGTCCAGGTTGTCTTTTGATAGCTACAGCACTGCTTTGTGTGCTGAAAATGCTTAAGTAAATACATTAACCTCAGATCTGTAACTTCACAAAGCCTCATTATGGTTTGTATGCTTCACTGAAACCTTACCCTGTAGTACTTAACATCTGTGATTCGGGGTGTCAAAGTGTTAATTGGCTGGCATGATCAAGATTAAACAAGTAGATTATTTTGATATTCTTCAGATATATTAAAAATGAAACCTGATCCACTGGGTCTTGAGGTTCAAATCTCAACACATGCAATTATACAAGGGGTTCCCTGTAAAAGTGATCTGGAGAACTGAAAAAAGGAGTCCTTCCCAGATGTGGTCTTAGCAGTGGTCCATAATACATGACATCAATGAGTTAAACTAAGGAAACTAGTGAAGGCCAACATGTTGGTTTTAAATTTCAGATGAGGTTTTTGCTTATGCCCACCTCAGGAAATGAATATTGCATTCATAAATTGTTTTTCTTATCCAGGAGATGAACCTTAACATTTTCATTCAGCCCCAGAGTATTAGATTTCTTTAACACTTTGCCACATTAGAATATGTTTTCCATCTGAATCAGATGATGCAATATTTGAAGAAGAAGTTGACTGAGTGGCATTCCATAACAAGCAATAAAAGTTTATGATGCACAGAGTATGATAATTGGCACAATATGAATTGAATGCTTCCTCATGTATAATATTTGATAAGATATAGCATGTGTAGCTATCATAACATTTCAATGAACCCACTATTGCTACTTTAAACTGTATTTATTTTATTGTACCCATAATGGATTTTACAGTGCCAAAAATTGGTCTGACTTCACTAGAAAGATGAAAAATCAGTGTATTGTTTTCTCTGGTGCATTTTTTTCCCTACTGAAAACCTTTTCTCTTACTTTCTTCTCATTTTTTTCAACCCACCTCCTTGCCATGAGCTGTTGACATATGGTTTGTTGAAAGTCAAAGCTAGTGGACACCAGCATTTTACTTTTACTCCCCCATTCTGGCATTATATTTGCATAGGGGCTTTTACAAGGTTAATTAAACCATAATGGGGAAATCATTCACGGACAATGTGCTTTCCCAGTTTCCAGATTTTATAAACCTCACACCTGTTTTTCTTAGGTTTTTGTGCTACGTCAGCCTATAAATCCTCCTGTATTTCCCAATGTAGTTTCTTATGGAATAAAACTTTTTTCCGTAGATTTGCTCAACTGTTTTCAATACTTGCAGTCAAGCCTGAAGTTGTCAATCAAGGAACAGCTTATCAGTCTGAGCTTTTCCTTTTCAAGCTTATACTCAGTGACTTTTGAGACCTGTCAACACCCAGTTGATTTTAGCCTTAACAATAAAGTCACACTCTATCTCCCACCTAGTAGCTTTAGATTAAATTCTGATGTCATATACGTCATATTTACATAGTTAAAACTCATAACAAAGCAACCCACAGGCAATAGGATGTAATAACCATGCAACAGAGCCATTTCCTGTCCCCTTTTTTCTCTCACACTATGTTTCGTGTAGTTTATTGGATGTGAATGTTTTGAAAATGAAAATCGTCTGGGAGAAAACTGCTAGCCAGGCGTGAGGTTTAGAAGAATTCAACTAAAAGAATATATAGAGTTGTAAATGCAGGGCCACCTCTGGTATTGTAAAATAGGAACTCTTTCAATATTCCTTTCATTTCCACAAGAAGAATAGATGGGAGGCCACAATTATGTGCTCCAGCAGTCGATTTTTAATATCTTTAATTCTGCTCATATTAAAGGAAAACAATTAACTTGGAGTCAGAAAGCCTTAAACACCAAAAGTTTTACAGTTTTCATTTTAAAGCACAAAGGACCTACTTCAAATACAATGCAATGGGAACTTTAACCACAGGCTATGTTTAAAAGACAAATCCACCATGGTACTTTAAACAATCAATTAAGGCAAGTTTAACAATTTTTTTCAGCCTCACAAAATAACCCCATTAAAAGTAAGAAAATAAAAACCACTATGTGCTTTTCTCTCTCTGTCTCTGTCTCTCTCTCTCTCTCACACACACACACAGAGTAGCCTTTAACCAAGAGATTGCATTTTATCTAAAACTAAAGAAAAGAGTAAGCCTTAAACAGTCAACTTTATGTAGAGCAAAGCAGTACTTTCTGCAAACTGTTGTTTCAAACTGAGAACAACTGAAATGCTGCCATTAATTTGGTTATTGCTAGGACTACAAGTGAAAGTAAAATATCACTTCAAACTATTTATTAAGAGGTATTTATTTTTCACTGTATTGAGCTATTTTAGAATTTGAATCTCATGCCCAAATAAGAGACTAGTAAGAGTGAAGGAATAAAGTATCAGTTTCTACCAGAAGACCAAAGAGTTTTCCCTTCTAGTGGGAAGGCCCTGTGACTCTGCCCTTATAACCTTGCCATGCCCTTCTCCATGATGTTCCAGTATGGAAATGGCAAACGTTGAAGAGGGGCACTCAAGGGGATCCTTCACTTGCTAAAAGCTTACATGTAGGCTGGGCTTAAATGCACGTCTGTTTGCATTGTGCAGAGCTTGCATCACAGGTTGTGTGCCGTAGGCTCGCCCAGATGTGTGGCCAGTGTCCAGATCCTGCAAACCTCGCTGCTTCTGTTTTCCTTGCTGCTACGGCTGCTACTATTGCTCCAGCAGTTCTCTTTGCTGTAAGGGCCTGGCTAGTGGAGATTAAATCAAACTGGTTTGGGGGCCAGACAGCTCTCCATGGACTTGGGTGAACAGTTTTATTTGTGCTGAGTTCCCCTGTTCTTGCTTTGCAAATAATGGTCCATTTCAAAATGAACCATGTGTCAAAGCACTGGCTTTCTAGTTTGTCCTGAGTGCTTTATTCCTCAGCAATTGGCAGCACAAATTCCTCAGGAGGAACAGCTTGTTACCCAGTAGGCCCAAGAGAAAAAGACCGTACAGGTGACCCTGGCTGAGACATCAAATGTGAACTACTGATGATAGGAACTTCAGAAAAGGTGAAAGTTGGGATTATAAACAGGAGTGACATTTGTGACCCTTTGGCACTTGAAGGATTTCTGCTCAAGTATTGAGTCTGGTCTTGGATGTAGCATTTCAAAATTATGTGAAAGAAGGGACTCAGAAAAAGACAATGAGAACAAGCAGATATTGAGGAAACAAGGTGAGAGAAGAAATTTTGTAGTGCTTAGCCAAGGTAAAAAAGAAAACTGAGATGAGAAACAGTAATAGGCTTTGAAGACTTTCAATAATAGCTGCCAAAGGGAAAGGACCTATTCTTGCTTTTTCACCTCCTTTCAGATATGCACAGAAGTAACATGCCTATATTGGAGCAGGGAAGAATGAGGTCAGACATTAAGAATCTTAAAATGCACCCAGAAGGATCTTTAAGCACTGGAAGATGTTCCCAAAGGAGGTTGTGCAATTTCTAGTACTGGCAGTCTTTTTAAGAAAAAGTCTGTTTGTCATGTACAGTTTCAGCACAGAAGATCCTGTCTTGAGTCGAGAAGATGGGTAATGTCCTCCCACAGCTTCTCAAAACTTTGTTATCTCTAAGTCTGTGCTTGGGCTTTGTCTCTCTTTCTGACTAACTCTGTATCAACATCTGTTTCTAAGCCAACCTGCTCAACCCCACCGACACTCCTAAGGTGAAGTTAATCATCAACAGGCAGTAGCACTCATTGGAAATAGCTACCTCTATTCCCCCAGCTCCTTCTGATGTTTCTCAACAGGAGCGTACAACTACAGGAATGGACTGACCAACAGCAGTAGCAGAGATGGAAAGGTCTCAGGGAAGCCCCCAGCAAACACAGACCCCAAGGGAGCTCCATGAGTGGTT
>JAOXXN010000446.1:82341137-82358269 GCA_026770055.1 Myrmophylax atrothorax
CCCCCTTTTCTTATCACCACGTGTCCTAAAGACCTATTGTTCAGATTACTGCATGCTGTGCTTTTAGAAATGGACAAATTATATCCTCTTCCTATGATACGGTGACTAAAACTGTATAAACAAGTGTTTCAGATAGTATTGTATAAAAAACATATCAGGTCACCCCAGTCCACAAATATAACAGGAACTCAACATTTCCTGGGCTACAGTGAGGGTGTAGGCAAAGTAGTTCCCCAAATATGCAGAAGTCCTGAAATTGGAGGTCAGAAAAAAATCTCTTTACTTGTTATATTCTGAATAGCTTTGGTCATCACAAGAGTATGCAAGTATGGAGGCCTCACTCCTTAGCATAGTATCTCTCATGTATGGCCGATTGTCTGGACAAGAACTGTGAATGTGACAGTGATTTATTGTGCTTGGGCTCTTCCTTTGCTTTGCTTTTTGGGTACAACAGAGAGCTTGGGTGCATTGGAGAAAATGGATCATAAATGCATACCTTGCTCTTTGGTCAGGTGCAGATGATTCTCCTTTCTCGTAATGGATGGGAGGCCCTTGTCTCTCCTGGTCTTTAGGCTTAAGACTGGCATTCATCCACAATCTTTGCTTCCTGACCTCTTAGACAGTCCTCTGGAAAACATGAGCTCAGCTCCTGTCTTTTTTTGAAAATAAATATCGACAGCTTAAACCTGATTCATAATTCAGGTGAAGAACTTTTCCTGAATATCCTTAAGATGGAAGAACTCCCTACAGCTCCTTGGACCAGATTCTGGACAGCTTGATTTCACATAGATCCCTGTGCCTAGGTTTTCCTGTGACTGGCTTTAGGCCTTTGGGCATCCAAGGAAATACTAAACACTGGAAAATAGGTTTTGGAGGTAAATGAGGCTGACTGCCCCTAGGCCTGTAGGCTTTCACTCCTAAAACTGTGATGGTTTTTCCAATGTTTTATCCTCCACCATGAACAAGATGAGCAGGAAGCATCCTGGTTGACAGCAAATTACACAACATCCTGCCACAACTACCTGGAGTTAAAGCACTTGACTTTCAATGGGACTTTCAACTCTAGCACTCTGGATCCAGCTGTTGGTCTTCCATTTTGGCTGCAACACAGCAGCGGAAAGCTGTAGCTTCCATCGGGTGCAGTGAGAGGAGCATCTGGAGTTATTTTGCCACATGCTGTGAGAAGGGCTGAGATAAATAAGAATCCCAAAACTCAGCACCTGAAATAGCAACTCTTGACCACACCTTCACAGCATTTTATCTCTGACATTGTAGATTTTTCATTCATCCTCTTGATTTTTTGTGGTTGTATGTATAATATGAAATGAAAGAAGGTTCTGGAGCAAATAGTAATTTGGTTTTGTATAATAATTCAAGTAAATTCATAAAGTTGTAGTAGAATTTTATTTGCTACAAATCATTGTTAGTGCAATAAATACAAAGTGCAATATAAAAATATTTGTATTTTTCCATGAAAGTATGATACTGTTTATCCCTAGTTTTAGAAGCTGTTTTAAGATGCTGAGGCTCCACAAATGTGTAACTCAGAAGTTTTTCTCTAGAATGTCACAACATGTTCTGCTCCTAAATTGTGTCCATATTTCATGATATTTTGGGGAATATGAAGTGAGCTCTTTTATGGGCTAGGACAGAGGGGCACTGGAACAGCATTCACAGGAAGTCACAGAGTGACCACTGGGGATATGGTGAGAAGCAAAAAACTTGCATTTCTACTTACAGTTCTATCTGGGAAGCAATTTCCCAATAATATAAGAAGATATATGGATAGTCTGACCTATTTTTTTGCGGAGACTCACTGCAGCTGAGTATTTCCTGTACTGACCTGGATCCAATATCATAGAACCTAATAAATCACTTAATATTTCAGGTAACTAAAATATTAAAAGATGCCTTAAATATTTAAAATTTTTCTACACAGTCATACTCCAGTTTAACAAACAAAGGTGATGTGAAAGATGCAAAAAGTCCCCTCCTTTATTAATTTTTCATCTTTTTGTTTGTTTGTTTTTGCTTTAAAGCTATCCAACTAAGAAAGGGGAAGCCATGGCCTTAGAAAGCATTTTTCTCTTTACCAGTGTTCAGAGACAATTTGTGTGGCACATTTAAGTGATACATAATCCCCAGTTCTTCCCCTCAGTCTCTAAGGAATAAAGACAGAATCTCTTTTTGTGGTAAGAACTATTCCTCAGAATACTGATTTCATCTACACAATGCATCTAATGTTGCTGTAGTTATTAAACATCCTGTTTAGTTCTTATTTGTCCCCAAATATGGGATTTTTTCCTGTGATTTGACTCAAGAATCCAAATTTTCATTTGTGTCAAACAGGGTATATGATGATCCCTTAGTTTTCCTATGTATGGGGACTTTACGTATGCAGCACAGAAATAAATACACTTGGAACAGACCAAACTAATTTCACTTTGTTAGGCTCTGCTGACCATGACGTAACTGCACAGACATCACACTGCTTAGCCCAGGAGAATCTGTCCACTAGAAATGAAAAAAAAAAAAAAAAAAAAAAAAGGAAAAAAATTTGAAGCTTTCCTATTGTTTCTCTAAAACAAAAGGATCCCAGTTTCATAAAGCCAAGTCTTTTGTAATAATCCAGCCACTACATTTCTTGGAAGTTCAAGAAACAGTTAATTCAACATGATCTCTCAGAAAGATCCTAGTAGGAGAAAAGGGTTGGTTGAAGGCCTTTTGCTTTACTTAGGGTTTTAGTTAATTTTATATACAACAACCAGGATGACAATCTATTATGGAAAGGTCATAATTCATTCCAGCCCATTTGCAAGCCAGGAATTCTAGAATTTGTATAATTCTTTTGTAAAGTGGCCAATTTCATGCAGAGCATGCAAACACTCAGAATTGCAACTGTCAGGACACAAAATTTGCCAACAGCCAGATGGAATTAAATTTCATTTGCTGTCTTCTATACTAGATAACCACAAAACAAAATTTTACCAAAAAATGGTTGTGACACCAAAATAATATTTTGCCATTGATCCATAGATATGAATTCAACTCCAAATCCATAAAACTCAAAGCATTTTTCATGAGCATCTGATGCAGGCTTTTCAAGTTATTCTGCCTCTCCCAGCTCTTCAGAGAAACAGGCAAATGAGAAAAGCCCTTGATACAGCCATAGCTAACAGCCTAGTTACTGATTTAGGTTCTTGTGGTTTTGCTATTTACAAATATACTAAGAACATGCTGTAATTTGCCTGCTTATTTATTTCATGTGATTTCATTTTCAGATTGCAGACTTAGCAAATATTCACTGCAAGTATCAAGCAAAATCCATCTAAGATTTGAGCTAAGATTTCAGATCATAACTGATAAAGCAATAAAGAGCTAACTTGGTGTTTCCATGAAATTTAACTATACAATGTCATTACATTTACACACGCACCTAATGCTAGACGATAAGTAGTTAAGATTCCAGCTGGATCAAGGGACTTGTCACAGGAGGAACATGAAAATGGTTTTTTGCATTTTACTTTAGAACAATGAACAAAAGGAGGTTTCATTGCATTTATTTGTGTCATTGCGGGTTTTTTAGGCAGTTAAATGCCACCCTGACACCCGATCCGTCAGATCTTGGAAGCTAAGCAGGGTCAGTCCTGGTTAGTACTTGGATAGGAGTCCTCCTGGGAATACAAGGGGCTGTCGGTTCTAGTCCTGAGGACTTCACTGTCACCATCCAAGCTCATTCGGCCATGGCAGATGAACCTTAGGAGTTAAACGGTGGGGCCAGTTCTGCTCACGCTGTGCCTCACCTAAAAAATCCACTATGCAGTCTCGAAGGGCACAGCCACGTGGGTAGAGACCTTCCCAAATCTTCATTGGTGAAGCCTAGCCATGATGATGATGGTGGGGTTTTTTAATAAATTCAGTCTGAAAACATAAGGTTTATTAACACATAGTTCATGAACACATTTCACTTTAAACAAATTGCTTATATATTCCGAAATGTTAAAAAAATTACTCATTGTTCACAGTGACATTTTACAAAAATGGTTTTATTTTTCCTAATTAGAATAGGATACTTTATTCCAAAATATCTTTCCATTTTGTTTTTTTAAAAGTTTTAAAATTCCACAGACCTATAGGCATTTCTAATGCTTCCGGATTTTGACTGTGCTATTCACCAAAAACGTCTACATGCTTTAGGTTTGGGGTAACTTCATCCCCACCCTGCCACTCCATCTCCCCCACAGAAGTGCAAACAAATCATTCATTCTGGAAGAGCTCAACAGAAAGACAAAACAGTCACAATCTCCAGTTTGAAATTAGCCAGAATTTCAGCCTACCTCAATGCCAATAGTGTGTAGGTGGTGCCCATGTGGGTGGTGGCACCCTCCCAGAAGTAGGCAGACCTCTCAGCCAGCCAGAGCACATGCCTGGGTGCAGGAACCCCTTCAGCCACTCAATATTATTCTGTTGCCACATGTGAGTTAGAGCTCAAAGACTCTCAAGGGCAGAATTGCCATTTCATAGCAACCTTCCCCAGTACGCTCTGAATCTGGCCAAGTCAATCATTGGCAACCCTACATTAGTTATTTGGCAGCAGGTTGATCCTGGAATTTGTTAAGCACATGTAGTAGTGCATTAACATAGTCCATTAGACAAATCTTAATGCATGAAGAGTGAAGAGTCCTCAAAGTCAGCAGGAATACTGCAGCAATTGAGAGATTTTGGTTTCAAGGGTCCTATCCTTCCCAGTACTGGTCCATTCCCAGTATGTGGGAATTTTGCCATTGAATTCCACTGGTGTATGTGGGGATACTCTGAGGTCAGCCAATACTGTAATAACATAGAGGGAAACATGTTTTTAACCAGAGCATATGTGGTTTAACCCAGCACTGTTGTTCTGCTACAGAAAAGTTTTCTGCACAAAAAATCTGCAATTTTTTCTTGGTAATGTTGCTATTACAGTCTTTGCAACTGTCTCCTTGGATCCACTATGAAAGTGGGGTAAAACTGAAACTACTTGAATTAAAGGTGTCGCATGTTTGCAATGGCTTAAAACGCCTTTTTCTCCTAACTCCTCACAATACACATCCTCCTGACTAATCCTGGTAACAAAAAGCCATTTCACATAGTCTGTTTCATCTGGATAATGCAATATCCAGAGGAATTAGGTTTGGGAAAATGCTCTGATTTGCAGTTGTTTGAAGGCAGGATGAGTTAATAGTGTCACTGGTGAAGATAATCCAAGGAATTTGAGATAAATGGGTGATGAAATGTCTCTGGTTTAATGGATAGCTGATATTGCACCTTGGTTTTCTTTCTAACAGTCTGCACTTAAAAAGACTGTAAACAGAAATGGATATAGCGGACTTGGGCTTCCTCATACCCACCAGACAATCCTGTTCTTTCCCAACTATCATATATTCTTTGATTTGCAGCTACTTTTCAATGTATACTGCTACACATCAGTGCTGACCTACCTCAATTTCAGTGCACATGGCTATTGCTGTTCTGCGAGCACTGATAGATGGCTGGACACTCTACTGTGGAGCAGAAGAAAAGGTCACTACTGGAACAGTTTTCCAGCTACAGGCCCTGTCTGCAGTGGCAGATGCATCTTCTCAGGCACACCCTGCATCCCTCTGCAATCAGAAGGGTCCAGGAGGAGCACCTGGGTCTACCTATATGGAGAAACAGAAAAAAAGTATAGATAAACCCCTGATACGAGAGATGGATCAAGTGAAGGGGAAATGAAAATGCATTGGGATAAGCCTTGCTCATTACAAGGATCTGGAAGCCAGTTTGGGTAATTTTTTTCCCCTTTGATTTGCTAATTCCTCTTTGAAAAGAACACATATATGCCACTTAGAAAAAATGTGGTTTAAGGAAGTGATTAAAAGAGAAGAATGTGAAGCCAAAGTCAGACAGTCACTCCAGGCAAATGAGCCCGTATTTATCAATGTTGTTTTATTCACAGAAAAAAACAATACAATATTGGTCAAGTAACTTCTTCCCACTGAAGACCACAAAAATATTAATTGAACAACTTACTTGACAAAAAACTCTGGCTATTATTTAGCCAGCTGTAGTTACAGCCTAATTTATGTCTGTTTCCATTCTCATTGTTATGAGAGTATCCCTCAGGAGGTAACAGGGTGAGATAGTACAAAAAATGCTTTTATTTATTTTATTTTATTGCCTACACCCAAGTGCTTGATGTACTAGGTTTTCTCAACATGACAAGAGGACATGTTGAGTGAGAATTTTAATGGCAAAAATTATTTAAGAAACAAAAAATATTGTTTTCCACAACTCCAACCTCTCGGACACCAGTAAATAATTGAGTAGAAAAATGTCAGCCAGAAAGAAGCATTTGTGAACTCAGTGGTGCATTAACTGCCTTTAATGAGATGGCAAAGTACCCAGAATCCAGCTGTCCACAGCAAGTCTTCCAGGTCATCAAGTTGAGGGTACTTCCAAGTCATAACACTGACTGAATCTCCATACAGCAGGCTCTGGGATCCTCCTTGCAAAGCATCCCTACAGCCTCCTCTTTTCACAAATACACAAGGCACACACATAGTTTTTATAATGCCCAGAAAAGTAACCACAGCATGAAACAAAAAATACAACAAAGCTGGCAGGTATCTGGGTACGCTGGAACATTTCTTCCCTTTATTCCTTTGCTTTTTCTTTCTGCTTTTATCCACACTCTCCTCCTGGCAGCAGCCCTTTCTTTCTCTCTACCCTCAGCTATACTACCCTTCTGTCACAGCCTTCCTTCTGCCCTCCCACAAACATTCTTGTACATCCCTGTACATCCCTATACATTCCCACACATCCTGTGGTGACCAGCAAATACTCAGCATCTGGCCATGGCCTGCCCACCCAAAAGGGAGAGGCTGAAACATTCTCTCCAGGGTTTCCCTTAAGCATTGCCATCAGGAAACTTGTTGCTGACAAAGGCTCTGTGCTGGCCCCAGGAATC
This sequence comes from Myrmophylax atrothorax, assembly GCA_026770055.1. Classification (NCBI taxonomy): domain Eukaryota; kingdom Metazoa; phylum Chordata; class Aves; order Passeriformes; family Thamnophilidae; genus Myrmophylax; species Myrmophylax atrothorax. The sequence continues at coordinate 82,348,123 of JAOXXN010000446.1, forward strand.
AAACACTGGCTGAAAAGCAGGGGCTCTCACTGTAGCCCAAACACAACTTATTGTAATCCCTTGCTGCCTCCTGTGCTTATACAATACAGACCTTCTTGAGTTACAAGACACTTTGAAGATCTCACCTTCTCCCATTACTTGTCTTTTACATAAAATGTCCACAGATGTGAGTCTGCTAGTGTGTCGGAGGGCTGCGGTTAATAATTTATAAACCAATACTTCCTATTGGGCATATTGTTTAATGTAGGGGCACATGGCAGCAGGATTGTGCTGCCTTGCTGCAGGAGCACCCTCTGCTGACTGCTGTAAGAGGCAGCAGCCCTGTGGTGGGGTGATGGCCACCATGGGGACCTGCTGGGGCACGGCCCCCAGCTGCAGGGACATGACATCTCAGCTCTGCCAGGGGCATGGAGACTGTTAAATCACTTGCTCTGCAGCAATTAGCAAAGCATAATGTCCTAGCAAAGATCAAATGACAAGGACACTGGTGGGAATACACTGACCTGTAATCCTCAGAAACCCCATGCAGTGCAACCCCAACTTGTGAAGCATCACCTGCAGAAAACCCAGCAATTTTCCTGTGTGCAAGCACCAGCAATCACACTGAAAAAGCTCCACTCGAGCCAAAGGCACAAGGAAGTTGTCTAGACAGATACAACTGAAAATAGGCCCTTGTGTGTGATGGCGTATTCCTAATTCACCCCAGGTCTGAGTGGAGTACAGTACAGGATGTGGGCCATTTCAAAGATAACTGTTGCTGGGACTGAAGCTCTGGACCAGCAGTCACAGCTTGAGAAGAAGAGTTCTCCCAGGAATCTGCACTAGGTGGATCTTCAACTCCGTTCCCATCTTTGACAGCTTCAGAGCCATAAACACCAGCAATAATGCACCTTTCTGCAGGGACATGTGGACTAGATCCTCATAAATAAACAAGGTTTCATATCTAGCAATGGCTGCTTAATAAAGAATCATTGTGTAGCTCAAGAGTGCTGGCAGCAAGTGCTTGTCCTTCTTATTCTTACCGCATCTATCTCTATGAACAGTAAGTCTAGTTACTATTTCACTTTTAATTTTTTTTTAAATATTCTAAACACTTTCCAAGTACTTGCTAATTGGTGAGCTAATGGTTATTCACATCACAGGAATCTGTAAGAGATTTTTAAACTGATGATTAATTTTAGATCCTCAAAATGCAGTAAGTGGTATAAGTGTTACCAAAAAGCTTTCTGGGGCATTGTGCAATTTCAATTTGCTTTCAATTTTGCTTAGATCATGGGACAGGTTTTTTGCATAAAAGTAATTACAAAACCAAAACATCCATGGTTCTCTAGGCACACCTTTTCTGATCTGAGGAAGAGTTTGTCTGTTGAAAGTTTGTCTGCTTTTTGAGACGAGTGTAATAAGATATTGCCTCCCCTTACAAACTTTGCCTCCCTGATTGATCAAGATGCCAAAAATGTTATTTCCAGCAGTGCTTTACTAATCAGTTTAGAAACCTGCATTAGAGGTTTGTCCTCATTTAGCTAGAAATCAAATTGACATCCTCCTGCTTGAAATCTTTGACTGCTTATCTCCAACCTGTGGCCAGGAGCCCAGTTTTGCTCCAGCAGAAACTACGAGCACTGGACATCCTTCATAGTGGGAAGGAGGCCAAGGCTTCAGTGTCCTCTCACCATGCACCAAATACCCTGGCTGGTCTACCCTTCCCTCTGCCCTGCTGCTTATGAGCCCAAAACTGCCCTTCCCTGCTGTCCTCATGCTGGGGATGCTCTGTTTGATTAAGAGTCAGAGGTTTCACTGGGTAGCCTGGGCAAGTGGTGTAACACATGGAAGCTGCTGTGCCGATACTCACACAGATGACTGTCATAGACTCCTTCACATGCACAGCACAGATCTTCACCTGAGCTAAGGGTTACCTGTCTTCACATGCTGCTGCACCACCAGGAATACCTTCAGGGACTGCTGTTATGAAATTTCATTACACACTGCTTTCTCAGATTATCATACAACATAGGGGAAATGGCTTCAAAGTGAGAGAGTAGGTTTAGATTAGGTATTAGGAAGAAATTCTTTACTGCAAGGGTGGTGAGGCACCGAAACAGATTGCTGAGAGAAGCTGTGGGTGCCTCATCCCTGGAAGCATTCAAGTCCAGGCTTTGAACAACCTGGTCTAGTGGAAGGTGTCCCTGCCTATGGCAAGGGGGTTGGAACAAGATGATCTTTAAGGTTCCTTCCAACCAAAAACATTCTATGATGGTATGATAGAATTTATCTAGGGGGTCTGCTGTTAACACGGCAGGGACACAGGCAGATTTGTGGTAAATGCTGAATTCTTTCCCATTCACTCAGGGAAAACCAACATTTTCACAGAGGACAGACTTGAGAACCATTGCAAGGACAGACAGTAAACCAAGACCAACTGCTGTCAGAAATACTGTGCATGTGATACTGCATGGAGAGGCAATTTATTGATCCCTGCTTCTGTGTATCAGGATATCTTGTATTTTTAAGGGAGATGGAAAACATACAGACAGTCTTCTTCTTCCAAAAAGTACCTGTTAAGAGACCTTGCACTATACTTAATTAGAAAAATGTTCTGGTTGATTGAGCTTTCGGATTTTAATTTTAATTCTGTTATTTAGTGTATCAAAACCACACATACTGTCTCTCTTTCACATCTATTGTGAACAGCCAGTCATCAGATATTGACAAAGGGCTGTTTTAAATACACATTGTTTCACTAGTGCTTCTTACAAAGCAGCATCTAACAAACTCCCTGACTCACTCAGCCCAGCACCCACAAAGAATGAGACACATACTGACTGACGGAACAACTCTCTCGCAACAGCAGTAAGAGGATTTGTTCTGAAAGTCTTTTATTTAGGAAGAACAGCAAAACGTTCAGAAGTGCCAAGATTTTTCTTTTGCTTATAAATCCCCTCACTTTTTTATTTCATGGGTCATGCACCGCTGAGGTATGTGGTAAGGAAATAGCATCTTGAACTTGCCTTATACTGAAAAATGAAACAGATCTTCAATATTCCATTGAGAAGAGGGTGTGCATTGTTTCTTGAGAATAAGCCCTTTCTGTCTCTATTATTTTTACAATGTACTTTAATGACCTGAAAGCATGTGTGTGCCTTCTTAAATCATCACATACAAAACTACATTTTGACTATAAAATATATTAAGAATCTTATAGAGGAAGTTATGGCATGTGTGGGGTTTTTTTCTCTTTTCAAAGATAGGATGAGTTTTGTCTGTATTAAAAGGACAAGCTCCAAGAATGAAAAGACTAAGGTGGAGAGGGGAAGGTGGGTTGTCTTTTCTTTTCTTTCCTCTTTTTTTTTTTTTTTTTTAAGAATAAATCCTAGCTTTAGACACCAGTGTTAGAAAAGTCACCCTTACCAGATGGCTAATACAGACAAGGGAAAATAGCCAACTTGATTTCAAATGTGAGAGTGATTTTTAAAATGAATGATAGAAACTACTTCAGATTCATTATTTTAAGCAGGGAAACTCATGTGTTTTGCTTATGGGTCTGGTTTGAATAAAAGTTTGTCTTTCTTGAATAGAAATCAGATGTGATTCCAGGCAGTGGCCTGGACCATTTGCTAATACTAATTGTTGAGAGTTGAAAGTAGGGTAGAAGATTGTTAAAGTCTTCCCTGGCAGTAACTTGATCTGTGGAAATGTACTTTACAGGAACTGTGATGAGGTTTACAGCTGGCAGAAGCTTGTGATAGGACGGCCACATAACTTCACATCTCTCTTTTAATAATGGAATAAAAGCACACATGACACAATTCTGGTAGGTAAAAGATGGCAAGGATTCTATAAACTGAAACAGGAATATATATTTTTATAAATATTTCACATCTTGAAAGATAATGATGTGGCTATTTTGAAATAATATTATCACAATATGCTGAAGTAAAGTTGGCAAGTTAGAAAACCACCAACTGAGGCCAGATGGGCTGCTGAAGTTCTCACATGGAGCACCGCTGGTGGAAAAAAAAAAGTGTGAGGTTTTAATCACATCAATTTGCCCTTGCCCAGTCTCAACAGAAACCTGGTCAGTTGGTAAACACTTCATTTGTTGATAAGAAAGACCTCTAAACTTAGTTAAATAGATAAAATGTGATTATTCCACCTAATTTACATGTTAGCACCAGCATCCTGGTAAATTCCAGAGTGAAACCTTATCTTCTGTTTCTGAAATGCCAGTGTTGCACTGTATTTAAACTTCAGCCATAGCCCACAGTGCAGCGGTGCTATTCACATTCACATTCAAGCTGGCTGGATCTTACTGCAGTGTGAAACACCCAGGGCATGATTTAGCTTCCCAAAAATAGGTCTCAGTGCCCTTCAAAATGCCCTGCTGTGTCTGAGACATCCCTAGTGGGCAGGCAGATGTGGTGCCACTGCACTCCATGTGTCCCTGACTCCCCTACCAGAGTGGCAGCCAGCTGCAGCATCGCAAACAGAGCCAAACACCAAAGGCTGAAGCACTGAATCAAATCCTCTGCATCTGTAGTGTAAACTTGCTAAGCCACCTCAGGATCAGGCTCCACAGGGGCCTATAACAGTGCTGTGACTGGGGGGCACAGAGGAGATGTGGGTTTGACACCTGATGGGATGCTATGGTTCCTTGCCCTGAGAAGAAAGAGAAGCCCGTCCCTGGTCAAAGAGATGAGTGGCTTTTGATTAGCATTCATACCAAAAACACGCTCTTCATGAGCTCATCCAGAAGAATTTCAGCCTGCAGTTTCAGTCAGAGAATCACACACTTATTTTCATTGCACATCCAATCCATATCACTGTGTTTCCTGAAGCTTTGTCATGCTTGGATAGACAGAAACTATTCTTTTCACTAATATTTGCATTGTTTCACATCTGGTTCATAATAATTCTCATGCTATTGTCAGTGGAATTGCTCTGCCATTTCCTTTCATGATGTGCTTGATGGCTGCTCTGGCTACTCTGTTGTGTGTATTTTCCATTTGGCAAACTACAAAAGTAACATTTACAGTTATAAACACCTGCATAGACTAACACATAAGTTGTATAAATTACTTCGCAGAGAGGTATACAGCATAAATGTCATGTAAACAGCTTTCCACAAAGCAAAATGAGCACAGAAAAACTCCAAGACTCTTAGGGAAATAAAAAAAACAGTACTAAAAGTTTTTCAAACTTTTTCACTTCCATTTCTCCCCAATCCTAGTCATGGTTACTTCAGATTTCCTCCATTGACTCTCTTTTGAAAGTGTTTTATGTTCTACTGAAAAATCCCAAACCTTCACAACCATTGATTTTTTTTTTTTAATTCATGATTTTACTTCTTTATCCATTTGCAGAGTAGCAGATGGCTGTGAAAATACTCTGTGTTGTGACCTGTTCTGTGTGGTTCTATATGAAGTTTCAGTGTGCTCTTCTTTGGGGCAAGCTGAGCTCCTTGGTTGAGTCACATCTGCAGCCAAGACAGGCACTAAGTTTTTTCATCTTTTGCTAGTTCTCACCTGAGCATTCTCTGGCATTTTTAGGCAGAACAGTGTCCTTGCCATAAACTCAGCTATTCAGTTTTCAGAAATATTGTTCAGCTGGAGAGCAGATATATGAATTTTAGAATTAATATTCCTGACATTAAAAGAAAGTCATCATTCGTGTTATCTGGCCTAAATTTTGCTTTTCCTTGACTGTTTGTTTGTGGTTTCTTGGAAATGTCTAGTAATTATGGCAACCTTAAAAACTCTAAAAGCAGACTTCTAAGACCTTCACAGTTGTCAGGTGGAAATAAAGGTAATAGGGTGGAAAGTACGAGAAAGTCAATCTTTTCATTATTTTGACGTCTTTCAAGCAGTATATGGCAGCATCAGGTATGTCTTTCATAGACAAGCACAAAACACTACCCATGCAACTACTTTGTTTGGCCACTTGTGAATAAAGACCCCAACAAAAAGCTGTCCACTGCAAAAATACCCAAGAGAAAGTTTAGCTCTTGCACTTATAAACCTGGCATTACTGACTGAAATCTGCCTCGCCTGCATATCTCTCAAATGGGATGAAGATGATTCAAACACCAGCATCTCACTTATTTTCCTGACCCTCACATTCCTGAAGAAATGTACACTTTTTTTCTCCCTGCTCTTTGCATGTCCTTCAGTCCTCTTCCATTGGAGTCTCTGAGGGAAACAGACACAAAAGGTCCAACAAAACTCATATCCCTGCCTGTCGAGGGCAGAGTCTTACCTTGTAGAACTCTCCTGCCTCTGCTCCTGCACACTTGTAGGAGGTGCAAAGTGGCTCCAGTAGTGCGGAGAAACAGATCAAAGGACTGGCAACCCATAGCTGTTCATTACAGACAAGGCTACAGCATGGACCGCTGGGCAGGGTCTTGGAAAGAACTTAACTGGGTCTCCAGAACTATATAAAGATTATAGAGAAGACCACTCAGGCCACCCAAAAAGGAGAACAAGATAGAACAACCCACCTGAGCCCCACACTTTCTGAGCCATGCCTCTGAGAGTTTATGCATATGTCAACCTCTCACAGGCAATTTGGTACAAATGCTGAGCAAATGCTGGTCTTTGCCAATAATATGCTTTAGAGTGGACAAAGGCTAAGAAAAACCTTCACAAACAGCCCAGAAAACAGGAACTTGTGGAATTCCTTCCCCAGCTGTAATTCGCATGTGTTTTAAGCACTATTAACACAGACAAAAACAAATTTTCAGATAGTTTCTGTAACAGGGAATGCAGTTGCTATTATAACAGGTTATGATTCAATGTTTCAATTTCTTTTATGCACTATAACTTAAATTCAGCCATCTTTTAGCTGGCTCTGTCAGCAAGTACTGACTCCCTGTTAAGCCTCAATCCCTGGCACTCATAACTAAAGCAACAAGACCAAGTCCTTAAACTTATACACTAAATGTGTTGGCTCTGAGGGCTTTTTCCAGAATTATGTCAACCCTCCACTTATCACCTATCTGCCTACCTCCTGCACATGCCCCTAGTCACAACACTTTGTATGTAGCCTTGGACTTTCAGAGATCATCATGCGACATGTTAAAACCATTCTAATCTGCTGCTTCACGCATAGCCCCTCAATCACAGCTTGTACTGATTCCAACCATCAGCTTTCATAATATTTGTAGCACATTATCCAAAAAAAAAAAAAAAGGAGAGAGAAAACCCATTTTCATTCTATCTTATCCACAACATGTGCAAATATTACCTCATTCATCCTTGAGCTGGCTCCAGAGATTAACCCAAATTTGACATGAAAGATGTGTAATTTAAAAAATAGTCCATTTCCTGGCAGTTGATTTTGTTGTCAGTTTTGTTTCAAACTTCAACTTCGGGTGTGACATTGCTACCAGAATTTTGTATTTTTAAATACCATTACACTTTCAAAGGCTGAAGCCAAGGATGATGTCATGTGTGCTAGTAGCTTAGCACATATCTGCAGTGGGAGCTTGAAGATTAAAAAGAAAGTTTTCCTTGCAAAAACAAGAACAGGACACATCGGAAAAAGATTTTTGTACGAAAGCAACATGACACTATTTAACCTTCTGATTAGGTAAAGCATTACATGAGTCTTTTTAATCGAGGGAATGTCGCTTAAGCAGTTTACTAGGCAGGAAGTGGATGCTGATGCCTGTGGAAAGCAGGCTGCATGAGGTTTGAAGCAGCACCCTTTGAAGTGCATGGAAAGAGTTTTACTAAGCTCAGTGGAGGTATTCTGCATTTGTACTAATGCAATTCTGAGTACAATTTGACCCATGAGGAAGAGCTAAATGAAAAAATAGCATGAATCTTTTGTTTATGATAGAGAAAAGCTCTTATTGTATGCAACATTACTAAGAAATAAAATATCCTTTGCAGTGAAACAGTTTGTTCTTCCTAATCCACTATTATTGTTATGCATGTGTTAAATCATAGGATACACATGGTTGTAAAAGTTGATTTATTAACTAACTAAAAATCAGAGGCATACACCCAAGCGCCACCCAGCATCTGCTGGGACTAATGTCCCTCAAAAATGTCCCATATGTCAAGGAGGGTATAGGTTCAGAAAAACACTAATCCCAGCTTGTCAAAAGGAGAAAAAGAAAAACAGGTTTAGCTTTATGGACTACAGTATTTTGTTTGTTTTCATTAAACACTCTTACTGATTTTAAACATCTGTATTTGTTAACTTGTCTAGTTCTTTCAAACTTAAGAGTACAAACAGTGCCATATGTGCTCACTGCTGGCATTTCTGTTCCTCATGCTAACATTTGCCTCCAGAGACAGGCTTATCTCTAACAACTCAGTAAACACGATGAAATCTGAACTAGGTGAGGTAGTTTGCTGCCTGGAGAAGGCAGAAGGGACACATGGAAATCCCTCCCTTAAAACCTGCAACACTCCCTGTGGCAATGTCGGCTCAGCTGAAGCAAAGCAGCCATACGGGGGACTGCGTGTGGCCAGCTCTGCTGTCGCTGGTCATTAGCTTTTTCATTGTTTGCATTTGCTGCTCGCAGTCCACACAAGCAGGTGGAAGGGGAAACTCCAGTGACTTGCACATCCTGCTGTTACTCTATCATAGAGGCTGGTTTAAAATGAAATGGGTAACTTCCCTCAGCAAGTCTGCTTGCCTCAAGTCACAGCTGGTCAAGATGTGGTTGGGCTTCAATGTATTAGTACTTTCACAGAGAAGAAATAGAGGGAACTTCAGAGCTCTTTAATCTAACAGAGGATGGTCTTAAAAGTACAAGGCTCAAGCCAAAAACATTTAAGTGACAAATTAGGTGGGTTTTTAACAAAAAGATAATCATCATTACTGACCAGGACCATTTATTAGGGAAAGCAGTGTCTTTATGGCTGCTTTCCTAGAGGGCAGGTCATAGTCATACAAGTTACCAGTCCAAGTACCCCAGTATTTCCAAAAGCAGAGCATCAGACCTATATATTCTGGGAATCTACCAAGCTGTGGGTACATTACTCACACTCCCCAGAAGTGTAGAGGGATGACAATCAAGCTTCTTCTTTCACTATGGGACCAACTGAGAAAAAAAATCCCTTAAATTCTGCTAATCTTTGGCAATTTCAACAGCCTGGTTGGAAACAAACAAACAAACAAACAAAAAACAAAAAACCAAACAAAACCCCAAAGAAACAAACAAAAACTAAAAATGAAACAAAAAAAACCCCGCCTCATTTGAGGCATTTACCACAAACTGCCCTCATTTGGAATAGTCAGGTCACTTTTTGCATACACTGCTCTAATTTCAGGTGAATACCTCTTTTAGAACAGTTTGACTTCAACATTTTTTTTCTCCTGTGATCAACTTGTCATGTCTCATTTCAATTTCTAACAAATGCCTCCCTGCTAGCCATGTAAGCGTGGAGCTTGGCCTGGAATTATCCAACCTAATTTTTGACACCTATACTTCCTGTAGCATAGTTGATACAAATGGGTACCTCTCTAGAAATCATTCTTAGCTGCTTCTTCTTAGATAGTTTGCACCTTCACACTGAGACCAGGGACACTGACATTAAGCATTTATCCGCATTTAGAATTAGAGAAACAACTATCTCTTTTGTCCTAAATCCTGTTCCTTTTGCATTCAAGACCTATATGTCTCTTCTAGACTGTGTCCATGCTATAGAGGTACAAGTCCACGCTCACCTCTACCACTTCATTCTCCATGATCCAGGCAGCCATTTACTCCCTGAGTCAGGGGTGCACTTATATACAAGAGCATGTGTGTGCACATATATGTGTCCAGGCACACATGCTCACTTTTGAAGTATGTGCAGCAACACTACCTGTCTCTCTCCAGCAGATGACATGGGAAATACTGATACTATATAAAAGCTGGGGGAGCAGAGGCAGGGAGAGGGGGTGGTAGGTACAGGTATGCATATATTTCTTCAAAGGAGAAGAGGAACTGATGGTTAGTGTAATACATACAGGTTTTTAAATGGGAAATGAGAGGGGAAAAGCAAAGGAATGGCAAAGCTTATTTGTTAAAGGCAAAGGACACAGACAAATAACTACCTAAAGGGAAGTTCTAGACGGGTGGGGGTTGGTCTCTTCTCCCAGGCACTCAGCAATAGGACAAGGGGGCACAGGCTTAAGCTCTGCCAGGGGAAAT
>JAOXXN010000446.1:82369283-82380960 GCA_026770055.1 Myrmophylax atrothorax
GGAGCCGGCAGTCGCCAGCGGACCCGGCGCGGTCCAGATACGGGCCCGGTGCGGTCCAGGTACGGGCCCGGCGCGGTCCAGGTACGGGCCCAGGACAGCGCCCTGTCTGAGCCGCGACTCCCCCGTCCCCGCCGCTCCCCGCAGCGTCCCTTCGAGCCGCGTAGCCGAGCCCTGCCCGCCCGTGCCGGGTCCCCGCGCTGCCGTGTGCCCGCTGGCGTGTTCTCTAGGGAAAGCCGGAGGAGCATCAGGTCATGGCTGGGATTATTAAAAGGTTACATGAGATGAGTTAGGCTGTTGGAGCTTTCCCTCATCCCTGTGGTGTAGCCATGCATCCTCAAAACTTTTGTTTCTACGCTGTGTTGTAGCATATTTCCCGGCAAGTGCCGCCTTTATGTCACGCACAAAGCCACTTGTGAGCTTCCAAGTCTAAAGGTATGGCTGAAAAAGTGTATTTGCTAAGGGCAGGGTTTGTCTGATGTTCTGTTGAGGAAATTGTCTGACACGTCTATTGTTATTTTAAAAAATAAAGCTTTGTACTGTTAGTTTTTATAAAAGCTGTAATTGTAAGGAATTGTAGGGAGAAGGATATGTAATTTCAGAAGAATCGGGCTGTTTTTCTGGCAAGTCTAGAATGAATATTCCCCACTTGCTGAAGTAGTTGGCACAGCGAGTAAACTGCTAAAGCATCTTACATTTAGCGTCAAGTGTTCTTTGATGTAAAAGCATAAAAGGGCACTGGATTATGTGTGTCCTGAGAGGGAGCATTCTTAATCTCCTTACCATGTTTTCAGAGATATTGTCCAAATGTTTACAGAAGGAATCTTACTCAATTCAAAGTCTGAGCAGTCTGCTATATAACTTTTAATCTTTTTTAGTTGCCAAAGCCAAAGTGTCGGTGGTCTATGGATGCCTAAGGAGCGAAAGCAGGAAGCAGTTGTCACAACTCGCCTGTCAAAAGCAATTTACTAGGTAGGTAACAGTCCTGTGTACTGAGTGGGCTCCATATTGGGAGAAGTTTTTATTTATGGTAAAAGCATTTCTACAAATGTTTAGCCCTTTCATGTTTACATAGCACGTCTCAGCCTGGAAGATGCTGGGGCAGTTTAATGCTGCCATACATGTGCAGTTTTGAAGGCAGCCATATGTGTTGAGCAGTGTGAAACACAAAGGCTTTGTAGCCTTTTGAGTGTGGGTCATAATTCATACCTGAGAAGTCGACACAGGCTTTTGGGAATAGGAGGGGGGCAGGTGCCATTGGCTTTCTGAGTCACGGTAGATCAAAATAAATGGCATTCTCTAATCTTGAAAGATTTTCATGTATTTATTGTTAACCAAGTCCTAAGCACAGCAGAGATGATGAAATAAAACTTACAATGCCAGATGTGTCCAGTGTTGGAAAACAAACCAATAAAAAGTAATTAAAAGCCCCTAGAATGAATGAGAAATATTACTGCAGAATATTACAAATATTCTTATTTGGTTATTGACAAAATGCTTAATTGTGGGTAGCTAAGAGATCTGTTTCATGAAGAAAAATGTAACGATGCTGAAGAGTATAATATTTTATTTATCCCTCAAAGTTTAAATGCTGAAGCTCTTGTTTTGGAAATTAATACTTTGCTTATAAGAAATTTGGTTAGTCTAGGTATGTTTGCATTGATTGTCTCTTTCAGTACATAGTTTAGGGATGAGAGGAGTGATGTTTGTCATCTCCCAAGATTTTTTTTCCTTATAGCTCTCTATTCAAGCAAATGACCAGCTTACATCTAATTTCAGAATGCATCTGATTAATTTTATTTCACATTTTAGTTTTTGTACTCAGTTTGGAAGGTAAAATCAAGTTGCAGATTATGGCTCATCGATTTTCAAAAGAAGATTTAGATGAGCAGTTTGAAGAGTTTCTGAAAGAGGTATGTTTGACAGCAAGGTCACATCCCTTTTCTCTGTTAAAATACTGAGAAAATTTGAGTATGGAAGAATATGAAACTGGAGATTCAGCTGTGCTTTTATTATATAATTTACATAGCTGTCATGTGTGCATCTTTACAAGGTCTTAACTTAATTGCTAAACTTAATTCATGGTATTTTGCTGTATTGAAATCAAGAGAACAGTTTTGTGATTAAACAAGTATTTTGTAAATGCAAGGTTGTATTTTCAGAAAGAGCTTTTGCTTCTTGATTTTTGTTTCCATTTTATTATGCATGTTACTTAGTACCAGAAGCTTCAAGGTGGAATATAATTGAAAATGAGATTAAAAACTCTTCCAGTATATAGACACAAACTATTTTAAAAATTTCCTTATTTTTTTTAAGCAATTCCTGCTTTCACTGAAGTCTACTTAATAATTCTTGTATAAAATAAAGCATGTTGTGGGGATTAGAAAATTTGAATTAGATTCCTTTCATTCCTCATAATGCTTGATGTTTTTGAGTACAGGCAAAATCATGCAAGTCTGTGGGTTATGACTTAATCTAGCAATTATCAAATATTATCCAAATGCCCTGTCTAGGTATGTTTTTTTCACAGCAAATAAAATTACAGCAAAACTGTAATTTCAGAACTGGCCCTCTGGTCTCTCAGACAAACAGTGGGGTAACCCTAAAACATATATACCACATACATAAGGCCTTTACTAGATTTCATTACTGTCTATAAGCATAGCTAGTGATGGCAGAGAATATTCTTGGGGTCTGGTATATATAAGGTATGCCTGAAATTATTTTGATGTAGAGGCTGTGCTACAATTTAATGACTACTAAAAGCAATTTTATTTGATGACATAACTGAATTAACACTCCTGAATTCACTGAAAATTATTAATGTTACTAGAATTAGAAAATTAGCCTCTGCATTTCCTTCAAAAGTTCTTTACTTACTGCTGTTATGAAAGGAGTTGCTCTGGGGAAGAGAAAGGAGGTTTGTTCTTTTATTTCTTTTGTGCATCTGTCAAAACTCTGATATGATTGCTTCCAGTATTTTGTCCCTCATCTGACATGCTCTTTCTCAGCTATTGCCCGCATTGAGAATGCTTGAGTTAGAAAAAAAAATCAAAATAGCTGTATTGATTTATCCCAACTCCTATTTGGCATGTTCCATTGAAAGTAACTTTTAACAAGTCATATCTTCATTTCAAACTAAAACTATTCTAAAACTAGCAATCCAGTCATTAAAAATGTGTATTGTTCTGTTTTTTTGCCAGCTGGATACAGACACAGATAACAGTGACAGTATCTACTCTCTCTTAATTTTACATGTGTATCTTCTCTTATTTCTCTCTCTGGCTTTTGAGGTTTTTTTAAAAGAAAGTGTGTGGCCCTTTAATGTTAGAAAAATGAGAAGCTGATGTGCTCCATTGTTTGAAATCTCTGTAGGTGATGTTTATGTTGAGAGTATAATGGTGGGGAGAATAGTAAAAAGTGTTTCTCCCTAGTTTGGGGAAGCCAATATTGTTTAAGGAAATCTTCCAAAAGGCTGTGCAGCAGGATGTTTTTTTCCTTTTTAAATAACTCTTAGTGAAGCTGTCTCAGTTTGGGAGGAGTGTACATGGGTATGTTTGTGATTAAAACATATAAAATTAAAAGAAAGACTGTATATACAGTTGGATGATGCAGGTCTAATATGAGGATTAAACTAAAATCTTGCTGCATATACACTGAACTTTAATAGCTATCAATGCAGAGGATTTTCTAAACTATTAGCATTATACAGAGGGAAGCACACACGTGTAATAACAATTACTGCATGTAGGATAAATCTTTTCATGGTTCCCTCTGCCTGCTTATGCTTATTCCCAACCCCTTGCCAGATAGCCTCTTGTCATCCATGCTTCTGCTCTTCCTCCTCGACTGTCTGTGTGCCCGTGGTGCATCCACTCCCTGCCACCAGTACCTTGTTCTGGCATGGTTCACCTACTGGCACTGTGATTTCCCTTAAGCATCATCAGTAATATTGGAATAGCTCCCTGGTTTTCATAATGTTGGCTGTGAAGTTCTCTTGAGACATGCAACATGAGGAAGGATTTCTAATACACAGTTCTTCAATTAATTGCTTTTTTTGATGTCCCCAAGCAAAGAAAAGTTGTGGAAAAGTTGTTGTCTGCTTCTAGTATTTTCAGTTGACTTTTTTCTACTTGATATTCGTGGATAGTTGAGAGGAAGGCTTTCAAAAGGAAAGGCTATAATATCTTTATTAGAAAATCTGTAGAGTAATACCTGGAAAAGAAATATGACACATTAACCCATGTTTGAAAAACATTATAAGTTTTGAATAACAGACCAAATATATTAACTTATTATTTTGTACTTAAAACATATTTTGGAGTAGACTTATTTAGTTGAAAAATACTTCATTAAATAATTAGGTCATGAAAGTCTTAGTATTTTAAATCAAATTCTGTACTACCTGTCTACTTTTTTAAGTTCTTCACATGTAAAGGAGATGGTAAGCTCATTATGTGCCATGTAATTGTTCCAGTTCTTAGAATTGACTCCTTTGGCTTTTATTATGTTGAGATTAAACAGCTGACACTTTTTTTTGTGTGTGTGTCTGTGTGTTTGTGTGCCTGTGTCTGTGTTCCTGAAAGGCTGCCAGACTGTTTTATAGAGGACGGGAAGGAAGGAATTGGTGCCACTTACTAGTACTGAAAAGTCATTACTAGTCAAAAAAGTTGGTTGATTTATTTATTTGTTGGGGGGTTTTTCAAAAGAAGGAAAAAAAAATCTGAAAGTTTCACTATGAAGACAACTGACATGTTGGGGAAAACGCACCAGTGTTTTTGTGTTAGCATTTCTTTCCCAGCTGCTGCAAGTTTATGGGCTGCAGTTGACAGGATGGCTGGACATAGAAAATTTCCAGAACTTGAGAAAAACCTGTGGGGGTTTCAGGTTCTTTAGTTACAATACACTAGGGAGTATGAGCATCATTGAAGTTCTGCTTGTGGAGCAGAGGATAGCATCAGTTGTAAAAGAAACAACAAGTGATAACAGAGCTTGCATGAGGTGCCTGTCAGTGCTCTTAGCTAGCAGGAGGCAGTCTGACCATTGGGGACAATGGCACTAGTACTTGTGTTGAGATGGGTCTAGGGAAATTGTTATTTATAGATATATATTAGGAATGTAAAGCTGTTTCATTCTATGTCACTAAGCCAACGTAAAGAAATTGCATCCGGTTGTCCAGCAGTTTCATAATTGATTGAAATTGTCTTTTATTAAAGTGCAAAGCACAGAGCGCTTTTTTCTTTCTTAGACTGTATGACAGGCATTTAATTTTCTCAAGTGAAACTGTAAGCTCTAAAGACATTCTTGATCAGAGATATTCCTAAGAATATTTTATTAGAATTATTTTTTCTCACATGATTGTTTTATATAATTGTCATTTGATTTATAGATGTTCTTGTTAGGTACATGTGAGTTGAAGCATTAGTCATATAGTAAAGGTAGGCTTTTATGGTAGTGCTTTTATGTAATAGGAATCAGGCAGTGGACTGCAGAGGCTTGTTTTAATAAAGCATACCCTTGTGTTTTACATATTAAGTACCCACAATCCTGTTGCCTCTAGTATTCTGTTTATATTATCACATTTTCTTACTTGTGACTATTACGAAAGGGAAGCTTTTGAAATTTTGCCATATGATGCATTTCATATGTGAATTCTTTGTTCCTTACTGTTTACAGCTTTTGCTAACTATTCACTGTGTGCTTAAGTCACTTTAGGACAATTGGTTTCAGCAGTTACAGCTAAAGATTTAGATAAAAAGTATTCCACTCCCCTTAACCCCAGTTTAGTGCACAAGGACTACATAGCACATAAGGTTGCAGTGCACTAGCTGAATGAATATATTTTGTTCAGTGTCTGTGCACTTAATTGTGATGCTGAGCCTGCTGTAGGCCACAAAAAGCTTTAGTAAAGGACAAGAGTAGAGGTTAGTAGTCTTTTCCTTCCTGTTCCTCTTCAGGAACTTAAATTCGTAGGATGTTCATACTCCCAGAGTTTCTGTCCATTGATTTAAGCCATCAGTCAAAATTAACGTGAACGACGAACACAAAGAAAATCTAACACAGTTACATAGGAATGGCTCTGGCATTTCTATTATAATTCATTAATACAAAGTATAAAATCAGTTTCTGAAATGTGATTTTCTGGGAGCTAGAATGTTGTTTGTGAATGTTTATTTTTAGATTATTAATAATGTTGTTCATGTGCAAAGCAAGGCCAAGGCAAAAGTGTTTCTGCTGCACTTTATTATCTTCAGGGATGTAGTCAGGATTTTGGGTTTTATATGTTGTAACTAATTGCAAAAGAGCTAATTATGTGATTCATTTGAACATGTCCAAATTCTGGCAGTGGGATTATTCTAATACTCAGTATTTATGCCACATGAGCATAGTTATTGTTTCTTAATCAACTTTGTCATACATATAGAAAAAGGCAGACAGTGGGGAGTAAAGAGAGGCATCTGAACTCAAAAGTCCAGAGCTGAGTAGCTGAAAAACAGTTAAACAATGTGAAAATGTAAAACCTCTCTTTAATCTTGTATGCAATCAATTCAGTCTCTTTCAGATGATTCACTTGGAAATTCAAAGAAAAAGTCCAGTGTTCTTGAGACATTGGGACAGCCCAGGAAAAAAGAAAGGAAGAAAAAGGATTCAGTGCCATGGTGGATATCTGAGGAAGATTTGGATGATGGTGGTAATACATAGTTTTGTAATATTTTGGCCACAGGGTGTCAGTCTAGTTCTTTCTCATACTGCACAGTAGGCCTGGCTTCAGATTAAGCTGTTGCCATTCAAGTGTGTTAGAACATTACAATGCAAGTTTGTAAAGTATAAAACTCAAATAGAATTGTACTTTTTAAAAGGGTTCATATTCAAGCTTTGAGCAAACTGCAGTATTTTTTCTTTTGAGTTTCTAAAACTAGTAAAGAATAAGCACATTATACACAGTAAAATAGAAAACGTAACATATGAATTCTGGTGAAATATTGGTAGGTATGTTTTGTAGCCAACCTGTTCAATATACAGACTTTTTATAGATTTCTGTTTTCCAAACTGTAGAGGAAAAAGACAAATTTCTATAGATTTATGCTAACTGCAACATTTATTAGGTTGGAAAAACACAGAAAAACTTTTCAACACCAGCTGAATCTAAGATGTGTGTCTTTCAGTATCTTCAGCTTTTCCCTTGCCAAGAACTATGGCTCAAGGCAAAATGGTCTGGGATGACATAATTGTTCAGTATTGACATGGTC
Source organism: Myrmophylax atrothorax (assembly GCA_026770055.1). Classification (NCBI taxonomy): domain Eukaryota; kingdom Metazoa; phylum Chordata; class Aves; order Passeriformes; family Thamnophilidae; genus Myrmophylax; species Myrmophylax atrothorax. The sequence continues at coordinate 82,376,531 of JAOXXN010000446.1, forward strand.
ACATAGTTCTGGAAGAAAATATATTATTGTTTGCAAAATTTCCACCTCTATTTTTTTATTTCTCCATTGTTTTCTTGTTGGGTGGTAAAGCCTATGAGTAATGAGTTTCCACAGGGTGATTGCCTCTTGTTCTTGTTGTAACTGGTAACTTCTGAATTTTCGTTATTTGTAATTTTTATTACTGGAGCTTAACAGAAAGTTCCAAAAATCAGTTTTTTGTATGACAGAGTTACATACTGCTAGTAGTCTCTGATTTTAAACATAGCTCTGTCCTGTCAATGTTGTCCTAATTAGGAGTCAAATCTTAGTCAGCAGTTGTGACATTTAGGCATAACCCTAATGGTTGGTACCTGGACTTACCATCTGTCCCTGGCCTTTTAAGACATTGCTATAAAGCTCAGATGGATATGAGAAAGTTCCTATCAGGTAGTTATGAGATACGATGATTTCCTAAAAATGGAAGGACAGAGTGTTCTTGCTGGGCAGTGTAAGAATTAAGAGGTTAGCATGACATCATTTTTCTGCATACCATCAAAGAAAATTTTCCAGTGATTTTAGAAGTTCAGCGTGTTTCCATGGTTTTTCTGAGATGCCAGAGGCAACCCAGCTTTGATGCTTCTCATGGTACAAAACACACTGGAATGGGTTCTTAAACAGCAGGGTGATTACAAGTTTTACAGAAGAGTACTTGAGTGGATTAAGTAAAAATAAAAGCAGAATCAGAAGGAACTATATGATTATATCAAGTTTTTCCATGAAAGCAAATTCTACCACTTTCATTTTTTCAATTAAGAATATCTTACTGGCTATTTGGTTCACCTAGAGGTAAAGCTCTTAGAACTGAAACAAGCTTGATCTGCAGTTCATTGATGAATGAATTATCTGGTAAACTTTTTAAGGTCTCTCTTAGGAAAAGCTTCCCCTTTAACAGAAAAGCATTGAGAAGGTGCAGTTACCCAGTTTTACCAGGATGGAATCAATTCACATGCAAAAAAAGCTGGGCTGTTCATATTCATAGTTTTGATGAGGGGCTGGATTTTTTGGAGTGAGTTGAAAGTAGTGTGTGTGTAATGCTTTTTGAATCAAAGATCCAACATGTTGTGGCAGTTGGACATGATAAAACTGAGAATACAGGAACATACACTGAGTATGCTAGATCTGTGCACTGAATTCTTCCCAAAGCACCACTTTTGCCAGCCTGATTATTAGTTTTATTTCATTTACCCCTCTGTCACCACTCTGCATAGAATTCCACACTTGTGGGGAATATGCAGTAAGCTATATCCCAGCTAGTACTTTAATACTGGCAAGCAGAGAGGCCTTTAATTCCTACTAGAGGGCTTTCCAGTTTCTGTTTTGGCAAGAAGAGGATATCTGTGTGGCATGAAGCAGAGATCCTGGTTGTATCATCCCATGAGGAAAGGGCTGTGTTTGTCACACTGGACACTTGTAAATGGTAGCAGTTTCATAATGTGTACTATGATGAATGCCATTCTGCTCAATAGGGATGTAGTTGTAGGACAGTTAATTTAGAGTCTAAAGAGAGACATTTGCAGAGGTCAAGTTGGCCACCTTTGGGATAAACTGAGTTTGCCTCTGCAGTTTTATGAGAATTATGAATCCCATATATAAAGGAGGATTTATATATATGTGTACACACCACAAACCGTGCTGTGATTTTGGTTAATATAGGTATACTTGTGGTGTTTTAAAATTACAGGGTGGATGACTGTAAGAAATTTAGTGTGGATAGGCTTCTAGAGGTGCTCATATTTTGCTTTGTGTGTCTCTCTATTTTCATGCTTCCAAGTACTTTGTCAAATACGGTTTTGCCAGATCTAATATTCTTCAGCAGATGTAGGTTGTGTAGAGTGTTGTTCAGACATATTAATAGTGGATGCAGCATTGCAACTTAAGTTACTGCATGGGATGATTGAGAAAATGGCAACTTAGATTTGTAGTTCTTCGTAAAGTTATTAAGTGTCCCCTAAATAGCAAAACAATTGTCCTATGGGAAAAAATGAAAATACTGATGTGATGATAACAAATATGAAAATAAGCTGAATTTATTTTCTGAAAAGTGTAATGTTGGCATACTTCGAAATTTTGTGGAGGTCCTTGTGTGTTCTCCTAGGCTTGAACCTCCATGTTGGCTGCAGATAGGACATTATCAATAGACTGTTAGTTAATACAATGAGTATTTTTGAAGTGTTTTATCATCAGGAATTAAACTTACATAAATGTATAAATCTTGTCTCCGCAAATACATGCTCCATATGTATAAGTTTATGTGTTTGGGTGTCACTGTATAGAGATTCTGTAACCTTAACGAAGTTTGGCTAAATAACTTGTGTACTATAACAAGCTGATAAGTTGTTTCCAGTTTGAGGTTTTAATTTTGAGTCACTTCAGTGTCTATATCATGCTTTCTTGAAAGACAAAGAAGACTGAATATGTTCTATACATTTTTTTTCTTGTTCTTTTTTCCCCCAACACATCTTGTTACAGAAGTGCCAGGAAAGAGATAGATAATTAAACTAATAGGCTGTTTTCATTTGGTTTTGTAGAGTAATAGTAATAGTATAGACTACTTCTGTTCATTTGGCTGAGAAGTATAAAGTTCTTTTAAAATAACTCCATTTTAAGATAACTCCACTTGTTATTCTAGGCAGGTTTGAACTCTTTGTTCTTCAGCTTTAAACTGAAATGTGCAAATTATGATTCAAGACACTGTCTTCCATATTGGACACATTAAAGACCTTCCTATAACTAATGTCTTTTCTACTTGCTTTTGTCATTTAAGTGATAAAAAAGAAATTGGATAATAAGAATTCCTGTCCTGTCTTGCTTATGTCTGTTCCTGCTGTTTATCTTTTCAAGATTCTCAAACAAAATTTGTTAAACTCAGAAAAGAGAAGAAACTGACAGAAAGTCATGTTGAAATAGTGGAAAATAATGAACAAAAGAGTCCCCATTCAGATTCCCAGTCTGGTATTTTATTAAATATGTTTTGATTTATTTGTTTAGTATCAACCTTGTATTACTCCCCTGTTTCCTATAGAAAATCCTTAGCAAATTGTCTATTTGACCATAGTGTTCTTTGTGAAAACAAGCTGCCACTTTTCTTCATTTGTCATTTCCAGAAGAAACTAATAACTATGTCAACTCTTGCTCAATTGTCTAAGCATCACATATCACTACCTATAGTGATGTATTAGGACAGAAAGTATTGAATGTAAGCCTGGGGAAGAGGGAGGATAACTTTGAAAATCTCTCACCTGTAGTAAATACATGTTTACTAAACAGGAATTCTCTTACACTTTCTGTATTTCATACTCAAGAAATAATAATAGTCATTGTTCTACTTGTTTGATTTCAAAGATGACAGTCAGATAAGCATTCTACTTGTTTTCTATTGATGTAGTTCTTTTTGGTTTGCTGACCAGTGTGCTTCTCTGGGCATGCTGCCCCTGGAATGGAAACAGTAGGTGGTGTAATAATGACAAATTTGAATTGTTTAATCTGGAGGATTATTTTAGTCAGTATAACTTCAGATTCTGCCTTTTATAAGAAGTCACTTTTTATGTTATCCAAAGAGAAACTCCAAAGAATGATTAAGAATTATAAGGATTGTTCCATTAAATACTTCCATGTAAAAGACACTAGAAATGAACTTGTTCTAGTTTAAACTAAACATCAGTGTTAAATTCAAGTAGATCAATAATATTTTGGAGAGCCATGACAATGAAATATTTGGCACTTGGTCTCTAGATCATGTTGGTGAGCTAGTATGTAACCTATAGAATATTTTCCTATGTTAGCTTTCTAGAATTTATGTGCTGCCCTGTTTTCTTAAGCCTCACTTTCATAGAATAGCTGTAAAGCATCTCGGTCTGGAGATAAACACTAAAAATGAATTTATTTCTCCAATTAGGATTAATATTTGAAATACGAGCAATGGTAGGACTTTGGTAGTTATTTCAAATTACTGTTTAAAGGATATCAGGTGTTTGCATTATGTATGATGGAAGGCATGCTGTCAACACATTTAGTTGCCAGTAAATGTGCGAGAATATAGATCTGGAGAAGTGATGCCTCACTAGTGGACTTGCACATCAGTTGAGGGAATAAAGGACCCATCCATAGTATCAGAATGGATTTCATACATTTCTTTCCTTGCACTGCACATACTATATCCTCACCAGCTGCCCTAAGTCATCTTAGATTATTGAGATGTGTTAGCTTCTGGTCACATATCTCCATACTCCTGTTTCTAGGGGACAGAAGTATGTGGCCTCATTTCCTGGACTACTCCCTCTCTTATGTAATGGTAAATTCAAAAAACCCATAACTGAAAGTTTTCTGTGGATTGGTCAATTTAGAAGTTTCTTGTGCCCTGAACAATTTAAACAAGGAAGTCTTCATACAGA